>OZ010589.1:71648440-72043440 GCA_963932145.1 Acanthosepion lycidas
ATCTTTCCATATAAACGCATATATATATATATATATATATATATATATATATATATATATATATATATATATATATCAAAAGACATATCAATGTTCAAGTTCAATTACATAGTTATATATATATACAGTTATGTGTTCGCACTTATGAGTGCATAGCAACATTTCCAAAAACAAAAAACCAAGATCATGTAATATTAGTCTTCCTATATAGTTATTCCTAAATATATTTAGTTAGATTTAGGTTGTTCTTATGTCGACATTTAAAAATTAGTTCATTATGCTTGTTTAGTAATAAATCCGGATCTTTACGTTTTATTATGAGGATTTTTTCTTTTAATATTACCTTCAAATATTACCCCATACTAACTTAACTAAAATTTAAGTAAAAGACATTACCTATCTAGAAACAGTCATGAGTTAAATTCATGAACAAAATTCAAATGGATAAAGATGTCAACTTAATAATCAATAAAAAATTTCTTTAAGTGTTTAAAAAAAGATTACTAGAAGTAAACTTATATTTTAAAATAAAATTTTGTACTTTCTATGAATATTTTTCTAATCGACTATTTCATAGAAAATCCTCAAAATTTAAAAAATAATTAAATCACTAACAAACATCAAATTAAGTTACTTGTAGACAGTCTAGAGACATTCAAATTTATATCAAACATTATAATCTTTATGAACTCCCAAAATAACACTTTCAAAGTAAAGCAAAATAACAGCGTCTGTTTCTAGCTTTTTTTACAAAGAAAATTAGTGACATCTCTTCTCTTCTCTCTTAACTTCCTTCTCTCTTTTTCTCTCTATGAGTTTTTTCTTCTCTACCCCTTCGATTTCAATATATAACTTCCGTTAAGTTAACCGCTTAAATGTGTCAATATCTGCTAACTCAATCATGTCTTCCCTCTCTCCCCCCTCACTTCATTAATTTATATATGTTTAATACGGCCCATCAAAAATGTGTAAATTTTCTTTTCATTTTTTGTTTGGAAGTAAAGTCTGATGATCTGCAGTCCTTTTAAAAGGGCTGTGGTGAAATAATTTATTACATGGAACCTTAAAGTGGTCTGTTTTTATTTAAAATATATATATATATATATATATATATATATATACATACAACAAAGTTTAGAAAAAATGCATTCATTATACACAGAAATGTTTTCCATCATTCAGCATATTATAAGAGGGTGCTAAAAATTTCTTAGACCAATCAACTTCCCAAAGTTAGTATTTTAAATGGCCAAACAAGAATACAAACTTTGGGAAGGGAGCTGAATGAAAAGGTTTTTCAGCACCTCCTCCTCTTAGAAATGAAATTAGTGTTTGGTTTTTAGGACCAATATTCTTACCATGTCTATTTAATGTTACAGCAGTAACCTTGTTTTGTTCTCACCTGGCTTCAATCACTTTTCCATCGCCATAATGTAGCTTCCCTTTGCCTTTTCTATAAATACTTTCAGGGGAATTGTTCTAATAAACTTTCTGCTGTGGTACCTAGACTTTATGAATTTAAGCACAGTACTAGCAACAAAGTCTCATCAATTTACAGTTCAAGTGGCTAGATGTAACTGTAAGTTCTATGCTAACAGTTTCTTCTTTTGCATTTCTCACCATGCTGGGTATGATAGTAAACTATATCCATGTCCTGGGTAAGACGATAAACTACGTTTAACAGCAGGAAGTTTTGAGGAGCATAGAACAACCTCTTAATTGCTGGTGTTCCCAGGTGCACCCTGACCCAGAGTAGTAGCAGCTGTTAGGGTCCCAGCTATGGGCAAAAAGTTAACCCCCCCCCCAAACTGGGGTCAAAACACTATGAAAGTGTAAAAATAGGATTTAATACCAGAAATACTTTGTAAAAAAATTATTACCAGCAACATATTTAAAAAAAAAAAAAAATATTACCAGCTATACATTTTTGAAGAAAATATAGTGATACATTTTTGAAGAAAAAATATTACCAGAAAAAAATTTTTTAAAGGAAAAAAATATTACCAGCAATAAAATTTTTGGCGGGATTAAATAACCCATTGAGATTGATATGCCGTAAACCAAACCAAGCCAAACGCACTTCTTGCTTATGGAACTCTCTTCCGGCTCCATCAGTCAACTTTGATTTTCAAAAATTTAAATGCAATATTAATCTACTGTCTCCTTGATTTATCTTCTTTTATTATATCCTTAATAATATTTCTCTTTTTTTCAGATTCTTTTACTCAGTAACCCCTTGTGTCTTAGTCTCTTTACTGCTTTGTTTGGGGTGAAATAATTTAAAAAAATATATATATGTATATAATAACTTGAAAAAAAAACACAAAACATATTTTTGATCAAATTTGTAAAAAATAACAAAAATATAATCTAACCAATGCTGATCTGTGTTACAATGTTCATGAACATAGAATGAAGATTGAAGTCTCTAATCTCCAAATCATTTTTAACACATTAATGCTGCTGACTCATTTTGGGGATGGTGAATATTAAGGAGTCATGGGTAGAAACCTATAATTAATACTGAGTTTTTTTAGAAACCTTTAACTAATACCAAATATTTTCTAGAAACCACTAATTAATACTGGATTTTTATTTTTATAATAATGTAGAGCCATGATGAACTTTCCACTATGTTACCTAGACTATATGAATTTAAGTGTAATACAAAGTCTAAGTAACAGAGGAAAGTTCATCAGAACAATTATCATGAAAACATTTATAGGCAAAGGGAAGCTATGTTATGGTAGTGGGAAAGTGACTGAAGCCAAGATGCCAGGTCAGGATCAATAACATTGCAGATCCTACTTTGGATTTTATCAGAAATCTTTAAATATATAGCAGGAGCAACATACCCTGCAATTGGCTCTGCAGATAAATATACTTCTAAAATATGTTAAATATATATATATATATATATATATATATATATACAATACACATATATATTTAACACACACGCATATATAACATATATTTAACACATACATATATATATTTAACAGACACACACACACACACATATATATATATATATATATATATATATATATATATATAAATATATAAATTGAGTAATTTAGTATATGAGTTTAATTGCCAGTGTGCTGCTGGTTATGTAGGGCGTACAACCTTGCATTTGGAAACTAGAATCAATCAGCATGTACCTTCCAAAATACGACTTGGTAAGATAGATAAAATATGCTATCTTCCCCCCATGAATATGGAATCAGCTATCGCTCAACACTTAGTTGAGAATATAGCCTGCGCCAAGTCTTACAAAAAAGAGTGGTTTAAAATTATTCATACAGCCGATTCCAATAATCATTTGAAGATTTTGGAATCGGTCTGTATAGGATTAAGGAAACCTTCTCTCTGCCGGCAGAAGGAATTTGTAAAGTCTCTTAATCTGTTGGGGGATACTTTATTTTAACTGTCCCTCGCTTATTTATTTACACGTTATTTCCCCTTCCCTCGTTACAAGTATATACACTTGTTTGTTATTTTAACGTGTTCCCCCCTTTTTGCTCTTTATTCTCGTTACTATTCTTTTCGTTAATTAATTATCCAACGATTATCTCCTGACGAGATGTTGGTTGAAGAGACTTTTAAAATTAAAATCAATACATTCCTTGTTTTTAAAATTATATATAAATTTTGTACCTCTAAACATTTGTTTATATATATAGATAACTTTACTCGTTTCAGAAAACCCTCGAATTTTTGATTTGCCAATCAATCTCAAGGGAAAAAAAGGTTTTAAAAAAAGAAAGAGCTACAGACATGAAAGTCTGTCGAAAAAAATCGCACAGAAACAGGTTTGAAGCCCAAAGAAAAAACCCCGATACAAGTAAACAACTAACTAACAAAAAAGTTCAATACAACCATAGAGCAGACCTAGATAAACCTAGTGAGCCAGACAAACCTACCTAGGTTTCGCCTAAATGTTGTTAGTATATATATATATATATATATATATATATATATATATATATATATATATATATATTTATATATATTTATCATGTTCATTTTTATTAACTATTGCTGTATCAATTATGAGTTACGTTTGAAAAAGAGGTTAAGTTTAGGGAGCGTAGTGGTGTATTTTTCAACGAATCCTGACATCTGTTAAATGCATGTTGTCTGGGTTTTTTTTATTATTATTAAAGGCAAAAAGTTTTGCACCATTTTTTTCTTACTTGTATATACTTAAAGCTTCTTTCTAGGGGTGTTTAAAGAGTTAGAATACGTTTTATTTAACTACAATTTTAAAATATTTTTACTCTTAATTACTAATAGATTATATTTCTTTTTAAAAACAAATAAATGTAATAGAATTATATAACATATTATTGAAAATTCATTTATTATAATTATTTATAATATGGACAGATGGCAAATGATGAATTGTTCTTTGCTTTTAGTTTAGTTTAATATTCAGTAAATATTGAACATAAGTTTTTGACATAAGTACAAAAATTACTTAAATATTGCCATTTTTTGATAGCATGGGTAACTTGGATTTTAAATAAATAGAAAAAATCAATTGCAGAATGATAACTCAGCCATTCTGTCAATTGCAATAGAAATAAATTTCAGATAAGTTTCAAATACCTGCTTTTTCAAGATAAAATTCTACTTTCTCCATACAATATTTTTCCATCTTTGAAGTGACATTAGGATCATCAGGTTTAAGGGAGGTTTCACTAAAGACAATATCTTCTGTATAAAACTGCCGAACAGTTTCCAAAGGAAGTTTGCTGATCTTGAAATTTTTGTCATTGATATACAAGAGGCCAACATGTTTTGGTGCTGCCTCTCCTGGACTCATCGATGTTGCAATACTACTTCCAGGCTGACAAACATAGAAATTCTGGACTCCATTCCATTCGGGGTCTATACGACACTCGTGCTCATGACCCCACAGAACAAGGTCTAAAAAATCATCAAGGAACTGTTCGGGAATGTATTTGGTTGCTGAATGCTTGTAGCGATTTTGATGGATCACAAACAAGTTAAACCAATCATCCTGATCTTCACGTGGTCGTAGCATAGAGACGTTTTTGTTTAGAAACATCCGATGAAGACGTTCATCTCGGATTGAGCCCAGACCAAACATGGCCAGTTTTGTGTTTCCCTTTTGCATCAACAATGGTGATAATGTGATCTTTTCCAGTGATGTTGTTTTGCCAAAATAATTGATAAATCCAGTTGTATGCAGTAGATCCAGCGAGCAGAGATTTCCTTGCCCAGTTGGATCATCATGATTGCCATGAATTGAGAATATAGGAAAGGATATGTTAAGATTTGGGTCCTCATAGTTTAGATAAGGGAAGTTGCAGTGTTCAAAATTAACAGACTGGTCACTGATAAATTCAAACTGAACAGGTTTTTCACCAAGGCAATATTTACGCATCAATGATATGCAACCATGTAAGATACGACGTGAAGGTTTATTCTCATGGAACAAATCACCGCCAAGCAGAATAAAGTCAACATCATTATTTTTGGCCTTTTCAAGAATCTCTTCAAAGGTCACTAGAGAATCATTCCCACGAACTGGATCTTTCTCCATGAAACCAAGGTGGATATCTGTGGCCAGCAAGATCTTAAATGTGTCATCCTTGCTGGAAGATTCATCAGGCCTTACCATCTCTCTATTCTGAAAAAGAAAATAAATTTAGTTATATAAAATTATTGCAATACTACCCAAAAAAAAAAAAAAAATCTTGACAACATATTAATTTTTGAATAGCCACTCAGATTGATTTTTTATGGCTTATCAACCTTTTGCAGGTTATTTAAAGATAGAAAATATTTTTAGATTGTAAGAATTTTTTGGAAATAATAATGATTTTACTTATACAAATCCTACTAATTAACCCATAGCTGGGGAGAGAAGAAGTGGCTCCATACCTTGTGCATGTGAATATAACAAAGTTGAATGGAATTGGAACTTGGTTCTCCAATTTCCAATTCTGAGCCATTATTCATCACACCACCTACATACACAATGGCATCTGGTATTCTCAAGTGGTCACCAATTTAGGTACTGACCAGGCTCAACATTGCTTAAACTTTGGTGATTGTATGAGAATCAGTGTTTCAACGTAATATGGCTATAAACCAATAGCCACTCAGAAAAGCAATTGCCTGAGTAATAGGAAATACATAAAATACCATATTGATGGTATATAAGAACCATAACTTTCTTTTACCCAAATATATCTCCAGGGTCTAATATACAAAGTTGTGGTATTTGGTAAGCTGTTTACCTAAATGCAATAGACTAGTGGTATTTGTACCTTAACTAACACTATAATATTGTAATATTAATCTTAATGTCTAATATACCATCAAATATGGTATATGACAAAGTAAAATTGGGTAGAAATTGAACCTGTTTATAACAAAGATTAATATTCTTAATCACATTAATTGCTTTCCAAGAGTTGTTTAGATATCTAACCTCATTTCTGTTGTTGTTTCTGCGATTATAAATATATTTCAGCCAATCAATTCTACAGCCTTCTCCAAGTATGCAATATGGAATTTTTTTTACAGAAAATGCTAACAAATATACTGGTTGGTTGGTTTACCTTATGGGATACCAAAAGAAAAAGTTTATATTAATTTCTCTCGGATGAGATCCAAATAACAAAGAAAGTTGATGAGAACATGATAAATTTGAAAGAAGCAGTATATATAACAGACAGATGTAGAAATCAGCATAGTGTGGATTTCTTTGCTCAGCAAAAAGACAACAGAAGTACCGTATAATTCATCATACTCAAGAAAATTGAAAGGAAATCAAGAGTGAATATGGTTTCCCTCTCATCCCTCCGAACCATGTAAATTGGGTGAAATGTTCAACCATTTACAGCAGTCTGTTTTCTCCATCAGACTGTTACAGGAGATGAGAAATGACAATATCTTCCAAAACGATCTTCTTTAGTATACCAAATATTGAATTACCTCCCTTAGATTGTTTACCTTCACTTTCTGAATGTACATTTTTTATTATAAATAAAAAATGAAATATAATTCAATTTCTTCGACCAATAAGAATTTGTAAAACAAAAAAAGTAAAGTTATTCAAATGCATAGCCTAATTTTTTTAATCATTTCGCCCTAAGCAAGGCGATATTAAAAAAAAAAAGACACTAAAAAAATGCAAGGAAGGGTGTTTGTTACTGTTAGTGTTTACTTTAGTAAAAGTTAGTGACCCTAAAAAAAAAAAGATAACACTAAACTTTAGTGTTATCTTTTTTTTTAGGGTCACTAACTTATTTCCGTTTTAGAAAGTTTTAATTATAGAAATTATATTACATTTTAATTATATTTATGAAAAAAGCACTCATACGAGACTTGTCACTTGTAAAAAAAGCAATGAAGCATGAAGGAATGTAATTTATTAAATTCAGTATTTGGTTTTTTGGTATACGTTTCGGGCGCTAAAATGGAAAATACCTCAACAAAAAAAAAATGCAAAAGCAGGGACATCAAATTAATCTCAACAATGAAGTCAAAATTTTGTTTTGTTTCTTTTTATTAGGTTGGTGCAAAAATAATGACGTAATAATGTCGTTTTTTGACGTTAAAAAATACGTCAAAAAACGACAATATTACGTCATTATTTTTGCACCAACCTAATAGTTTTATGGACATTTTAGTAGTAAAAAGCGCCCCCCCCAAAAAAAAAATCATTCACCCTTTAAAAATGATAAGTAGTTAAGTAAATTATGAGTAGATGTCATATTTTAACTGCATAAATTAAAATAAAAAAAAGCTTTCGTGATTACAAACGTTTTTTTTTTTTTTAACTTGTCTTACTTCATTCAATCAGCATTATTTTTTTTAAATCTTAGACTTAATCCTTTGAGCAACGATACATACAATTCACGGAAAAACAAATGCTTAGCGTAAATAAAAATTAATTTCAAAACAAATAAGACTAAAAAAAGTCACTATTGCTAAATTCTACGAGGGGATGCTGATAAAATAAAAAAAAAACAGTTATCAGCTCGAAATCTGACCAAACATCAAAATTTAATTTTGAATCTTTTCCTGATTATGATGAAAGATTTCCATCGCCACGCGTAATTCTGGACAGTGCACAGACAGTTAAAACATTATTGTTATGGTATATATATTACATGCAAGGTCGTACTTGCACCACATAAAAAGAATAGAAAACCTCGACATTAATTATTAAAATTAATAACTAAAAAGAATCGAACAATAATTAAAACAAAAATAATAAGTAACAATTAACGAATGATACATTTATTTTTCTTTCGGTTTCAACTCAAACAAGTAAATGAAATGTTGGACATGTTTTTTGAGTTTTTCAACATGCTGAGTGAGTGAGAAAAACTGAAAAAATAAAAGGAAAAGCAGACTTCAAATAAATAAACTTCAGTGATCATTCTCTAGTAATAAAAAAAATATTTTGCTTGAAACCACGTGGTTTGGTTTACACTTACACACATATCGCAACGTTACATCCTTTTCTTGCTTTATCTCTACTTACTAAGACTACATAAGTGCAGCAAAAAAACTAGAAGAGGTGAAGAAAAAGATTTTCTCGTGTCTACCTGCTTTGAAAATCGGCGCTTGAAATCTTGCCTTTTTTATTGCTTGTAAGTCAAATATCGACCTCTAACACCGTCAGGAAATAAGTAATTAACTATTATCATCAGATGCGCTTCCAGTACTTAAGTCTGGCATAATGGTGGGCTATTTTTGCTTGCTTACATTATTCCACGGTGAGGAATTGGTTGTTTTCTTTCATATTGAAACTAAACAACTACATTTGAAAATTCAAAATCAAAACGCTACCAAGATTTTTCGCCAAGCTTCATATTGCAAATAGAAAGAAATAAACAGAACTGATAGAGAAAAGTGTATTTTTTGCGGGTATAGTCAGTAAATTGAGAAAAAAAAAAGGGAATTTTTTAAAAGCCATTCAACTTGTCTAGAAAAGCAATTTTTTTCGATCACGTGGTCTAAACATTTCATTTTAAAAAGCAGATTTCTTTTACATTATAAATTCGTGTTCTTGCGATCTCGAAATACCGTTAATGTCCATAACAATTCAATTACAGTTGAGTAACTACTTGTTGAATTAAAATGTCATGGAAGGAAGAAATTAGAAATAATACCAGTCGAATCGATCAATTAGCTGTCAGTCAATAAAAGTTCAGTTTGTTTTGTTACCTATTGTTTTGGGAGGGAAAATTATCTCATGTTTCTAGAAAAGTTCACATCGAAATAAACTTTTGCTTTGTAAATTTAAATCGAACGAAAGTCAACAAACGACATTAAAACTTATTTAAAACATTCTTTTCATAAGTACGTACGTTTAGGTGATTTTTTTAATACACCACATAATTTGCGTAAAGTACAAATTTGTCTTTTTATGTCGTGTGCAAATTAAGCGAATAAAAACAGGTCTTTAAATTTAACAGAATAAATCATAAAACGAATTTTAATCTTCAGAATTGCTCTTTTGATTTTGTCTAAAAAGTAAAAAAAAGGTTTGTTGTTTTGTTTTTTTTCTTTTTACCTCAGAGAAGTTATTCACCGTTGACTTCTTGCAGTATTTGACAACTCAGTAATATACGTTTGATTTGTTTTTTTTTTCAAAGGGAGATAACTGTATAATGCTAAACTAGTTTTATTTTCTCTTTTTTACACTGAGAATGGCGGGAATTTAGAATGACTAACTGCTACGAGAGATCTTTGCTCATGTTTGATTCTTATGATTTAAAGCGATTTAAAGTAATCACCACTAGAAGTTTTTCTCTGTACTGATAGGGAAAACAAAAGGTGTTTTTAATCCTCAGCATTTACAATATTTATTCGTGAATTTAGAGAAAATCAAACTTTGATTAAAAAAGCAAGCAAACAAACATGTGACAAGAATATTTATATAGTTGAGCAAGTATCTCTTATTAGTTTTAACTTTGTTTGACACAATCTCAAAATAGTAATGTACCTGTTAGTAAGCTTTCTAACTATTACTCCAAGATAGCTAAAAATAGTGGAACACAAAATACAGGCCTATCGCACGAGTTGTTTTAGTGTGCTTGGTGGCTTTTAGGTTGTGTGGGGATACAAGTAAGAATTTGCATATTAAAATTATTTCACATTCACATCATTTTCGCTGGACAGGGGCTAATGGTTTTCAAGACATACCCCACTGCTTGTTGACAGGCCTGACAAAAAATACCTGGGCAAAATTTACATTTGATTTCTCTCTGTGTTCTTTGACTTCTAATCCAAAATCCTTTATGATTTATTTTTTTTATTGTAGATTATGGAATATCTAGCTCAGAAGATCTTGACTGCATACCTTCACATACTGGACAGCCTATAGATTGTCTTCATGCCTCCATTCTGGGACAGCCAATAGGAGCAAAAATACGTTCTTTTCCTATAATTAAAATGTGCTCTGCTTTGGAATATACTTACTGAATCTCTTTGAAACTTATTTTAGTTTATATTCTAAAATTATTCTTTCTCTAGCCAAACACTAGTTATGAATTTTTCTTCTATAGCACAGATACCAATATCAGTTCTATTCAAGAACAATCTAAAATTGTCCCTTATTCTAAGCTGAATTGTAGTCTTGAGTTTTTCATCTTTATTATAACCACTGCTATTCAGTCTTAACATGAATTTAACCTGTAAAATGAATAAGATAAAATAATTATTTACTAAGCTATTGAATTGTAAGCATTCATCTATATACCACCACCATTTCTATATCTAGTCAATGTGATGTGAGCTGGTTAAGAGATGTATTTTGCAATTTCTGAGAGATCTATAATTGTTACCAATGTCCATAAAGAAATACATAAATGAAAAATGAATTATACTTTCACTGTGTTGTGACCGTAAAAATAAATAAAAATTAATTATTATAGTGTCAAAAATAATTATAATAAAATAATTATAACAATTATAATTATCATTAATTTTCTCATTCTAAACCGATGAGAATCAACCCAACTTTTATCCTCTACACATACAAATATGTGACATTCTCACTACCAGACAAGCAGTCAACACAGGCCATCAACACATACATCAACAAAAATTGTGGCTCCTTTTCCTTTTTCAGGCCATAATGGTCACATTTATCTCTTAATACTCAACAAAAATTTTAGGTAAGAAAACCCTAGACACTCGTAATTTCCCAATTTTACTCAGTATTACTGTATCTCATGTCTCTAACACCACATAACAACCAGATAATAAATAATACTCATTTTGTTGTTTGTACATCTTGCTATTTCTCATTTTTATGAGTATTTTTGTATATATAAATATAAGGGTGGTTTATAATTATTTACACAAGAGTTATAACTTCCTTATACCAGTCTTAGCAATGCATGTGTACCCTGGAGACACTATTTAGATAGTATATTAAAGTATGCTGGTATTATGTTTTCTTTAAAGAAAAGAAACTACAGGAACCATATGAATTCTATTGCAAGAAATGTTTACTTTGGTTGTGCTCTTGTGGTACACTAATGTGTTCCTAGCCAAAATGAACCATTTTTTTTTTTTTTGTTGTTGTTATTTAGGGTGGATTGATGAAACAACTCTTGTTGGAAAAAGATTTGGGCAATTAAAGAAACAAATTGGAAACCAATAAAACAAATAGAAAAATTTAAAAAGGGATTCTACTGTAAATCTACAAATACCAATAAGAAAGAACTTGAGTTATGAAACATACATGCCATTCCACATAGTCACCCTTCAGTTCACACACTCGATACACAATTCTTCAAATTTATTTAACACTCTTCAAAAAAAGAAAATTCTGTTATCTGGTCATAGAAATAAGGAAGAGGATCTTGCCAAGAACTTTTCAGCACCCTCTCATATAAAAATTTTATAACTGTTCATTTTGATCAACAATTTTCAATGAGATATACATCTTACATACTAATAAATAAAATATACTAACTTTTACAGTATATATTTGTTCATAATGGTATAAGTCACATATAAAATCTTTCTGTTATTTTTAATACATTTTTCCTTCATTTCTGAATATTAAACTCATATTTGCATAGTTTCAACACATTTCAGTACCCACTTACCTGTTATTTACTAAGCTTAACTTAGTTTAGCATAAAGCCATAAGTATAAGACATCCACGTTATCCACCTTGAAATTTCCAAAGCCATTTACGTGTTACAATTTATTTTAATGTCTATGAGCAAAGCTGAAGACATCAACTCAATTCCTTACTCATATAAAAATTACCGTTATCATATTCAACATTATTATCCTTTGAGCCTAATACTTGACTCTGTTCATTCTTTTAAATCCAGAAATTGTTGAGGAATTCTTTTTAATACATTTAATGGAATCTGATGCTATTTGCTTTCTTAAACATATTTCCCAACAAATCTAAACAGAATCTATTACACACTCTTTTCACTAACAAGGTTGATTTAATGGCTATACTTGTTAGTTAATATACAAGGGGTTTTGAAAAGTTCTGAGTCTAAACAAGAAGCCTTTCCAAAACAAAATCTGATATTTAATATTTTGTGAAGTAGATTGATTCATTGCTAAGCAAGGTAAAAATTATATAATGTAACTCAACCTCAAATAATCATTATTAATTTTTAAAAAATTTTGTTCTTAATTTCTGCAAGTCATTTTTTCTTGTTTACTGATAGTTCACCCAACACAAGAACCAAAGGTCACTCAAAGTAGAGGGTTACTGAGTGAGATTGTAAGGGTGGGACAAGGGAGCAAGAGTATTATGATGACAAGTGGGATAAATATTGGTTGACCCAGGACTTAAAGAGACCAAAGTTGTAGTTTTCAGAGAAGCATTCTCTTGGGAGTTTGTTCCACAAAGTAATTTTTTTATCAAAAGACAATGATGGGGAAGGTTTGCCACCATGAATACAGCATGATGGATCCTAGCTGTGACTGTCTGAGCTGGTAGCACTAAGGAATGTTAACTCATTCAAACATCTGCCATAGTAATAGCAATATAGGAGAGAAAATCTGTTGATGTTTCATCTGTGAGATGAGGGTGTAAATCTTGATTATAATATGCAATTTTTCTTCATAAAAAAGCAATTTATTTTTTTCAAATTCCTAATTACAGAAGGGACTATCAAATATAAGAAAGAGGCATGTAATTGCTAATTAATATTGAAAGGAATGGTCTACATGCTGTATTCTCATCTCATTGTCCTCAATTAGTGTCTCTATGTTTGCCAGTAACTTGCACATAAAGTCTATATTAGTCAATGAAAAAAAAGGAACAAGATTGAAGGTTCTGATTTCAATTGGTCAGTTTCATTTTTAAATATTTGAGTAAAGATTAGATTAGTGTAAGATATGTCATATTACAAAAGGTTAAAATCAACACAAGTATCGTATATACTTGTGTATAAGCTGACTCCATGTATAGGGTGACCTCTGAATTTTAACCACTCCAGAAAAAATTTACCTGTCTATAATGCAACTGGTCACCGAAAAATACATGATTTTTTATCTCTTCCAAAAACTTGTGTATAGTGCAATCTCCTACATTTTGCTTAAAAAAAAAAAAAAAAAACAATAATAAACTCACACTATACTCAAGTATATATGGTATTTCTTAAAAATGTACCTAGAGGCTGCTGCTTGATGTAATAAGTTTATGTCAATTAAGTTTTTATTATTTATATGACTCTTTGTTTAACAACAGCTTCTTTAAAATAATTCACAAGGTTTGCCCACTTTTCCTATTGATAGAGCTAATTTTTTTTTGCTATAAGCATCATTGTAAATTTCATACATGAAAATTCATAAAAATCTTCAATTGTTTTTTAAGCTTGTGGGTTACTCCAATTGGCTTTGCCAAAAACACTCTTTGGGGCAGAGCTTTTTAGGTCTATAAAAAGTCAAACATTTCTTTCATCTTTTTAACTTTTGCTTCCAAATGTAGTAGAACATAGATAGAGAATACCTGCTGGGATAGATCTGTTTTTCTTGGTTTGTTAAACATGCACATACACACACAAACAAGCACGTTCTTATAGATTTTTAATGTCTTTTCCTTTGATTTCCATTGTGTACACATGTAATTCCTTTTGTTAATAACATGCATTGTTGTTTATTTTAAATTCCATGTTTTGTATACTCATTTTTACCTGGACTCACCAATATTGCTTGTGGGACAAGGGAGCATTTAACATTTATTATAAATTGTCCACACTTCACAACAAAAGAAGTGAAACCTGCAACAAACTTAAAGAACATCTTAAAATACGTATAAATACAGTTTTTGATCTTTATTAAACTTGCTTAGCATAGTACAAGGCCAAAAAGGGACAAGAGAATGGGAATATGAAAATTGTGTTGCATCAGTCTTCAAAATCGGAAGGGGTGGCCCATCTGCCTGACCTGAAAAATCAGCATTTCTGGTCCTGGCTCCTTACCTGGGCTTGAACACTGGCAACCAATGTAACTCTTTAATTCTTCAAAAAGGTCAATGTGACATTTTATTCTTGGTATTTACTAAGCTTAACTTAATATAACAAAGTTCAGAGGAGGTACTAGAGGGATTGTATTACACCAGTCTTTAAATGGGGAAAGTCTGTCTGCTTTGAGTGGATGTGCAGGTGGTGTAATGGATAGTGGCTTAGAATGAGAAATCAGAGAGCTGAGTTCAAATTCCACTCAGGTTCATTACATTTACTTTTTTTTTTACAGTAAGGTTCACTCTGTACAAAGCCTGTTTAGCCACTTGAGGTAGAGGGTTACATTAAGTAGTTTATATGGATAAGAGGGGAAGATAATGGTTGATTTTAGATTTGAACAGGTTAAGATTGTAGTGATCAGGGAAACATCCTCTTGGGAGTCTGTTCTGCAGCGCAGTGGTTTGCAGGAAAAAACTGAGTGGAACTTACTTCTCGCTGATGGAATACAGAGGGAATGTGGGTGGTTTGCTACTATGTAAGTGGCAGGCAGGTCCTAGCTGTGAAGGTTATGTTGAAAATTCCACACTAATCACATGAACACTTACAGTTAGATAAAGGGGTCAGAGAGAATTTAAAAATTACCTACAAAAGGAGTGTATACACTATCAACACATTGTTCCTAAGATACTAGAACAAAATGGAGTGGTTGAAAGAATGAATAGTAACTGTATGAGCAATGCCATCTGATTTGAATCTTCCAAAAGAGATTTTTGGGCAGAAGCTTTATCAACAGCTGCATATATTTGAAACCAAAGCCCAACAACTGCTGTACAAAAATGACACCATATGAAGTATGGACAGATTTCAAACCAAATATGAAACATTTATGATGTTTTTGGGTGTAGTGCTTATGCTCACATACCAAAGGATGATAGAAATATTAATAACTGAAGGAGAAATCTTTCCCAAGTTTATGGAAAGTGTCAGCTATATGCCTAGTTTTCAAGAATGCATGAGGACTCATCACTTGCAATATCACACCATCAGCCTCCTTAGTGTCATCCATAAACTCTTTGAGTCAATTATCAGCAAGAGCAAGAAGATTGTAGATCATCTCAACAGAAACAATCTTCTAAGCAACAGTATAGATTTCATTCCTTTAGGTCTACCACTGATGTCTTAACTGTCATTAAACACAAAATCAGTGAAGTATTTGATAATAAATTCATCCTAAAAGCAATTGCCTTAAATACCTCAAAGGCCTTTGACAAAGTGTGACATAGGAGAATGATATACAAACTCTCCAGCTATTGTATTTCTAGAAGAGTTTTCTTAATAAGTCATCCTCTCAGGTAGGCCCACAAGGGTCTTTGTTACTAGCCAGTCTTCTAAAATCCATGAGATCAATGCAGTTATTACCCTATGCTCTACTATGCTTTATCTTTACAAGATAAGACCCAAAATGGTGTATTGCTGTCATATTTGGGTTGGAACTGCTGTTCCATCTTCACTTTTCAGTCTTGGCAGAGTTGAAAATCACATCTGTGGTCTTGTGAAGATTACTTATTTTTCACCCAACAACCCCTCTCCCAAAGATGCAGGATTAACATTGCTACTCTATGACTGCTTCTATGGCAAATGTTCAGATAAGCTCCATTTTTTAGTGCAACCAACTCAAAGCCTTTATAAATAAGACTGATCTTGTTACATCCACAGGGTTGAATCACCCTTATTCCCTACACATTCTGTTTGTGAGAAGTGTGTTCCACTCAAAGTTTCTTCCCAATAACTGCTACTTTGTGAAACAGACTCTTGTGTAGATGCTTCCCTGAACACTACAATCTTAACCTCTTCAAGTCCAGCATCAATCAGTTTCTACCTGCCATATCTTTATAATCTTAACTTCCTAATTCTTCCCATTACAGTCATATCAGATGCCTAATTCATTAAAGCACTATGTTAAGTGTCTCTTGGGTATTGTATTAGGTGAACATTAGTAAGAAAATTTAAAATTAAAAAAAAAAAAAATTCATTTAAAAAATATGTCCCAATTTTCAATTCAGAAATACATCATTTTAGAAATAGAATAGGCCATTAATCTTTTTTAGGATAAGCTTCAATTTTTTTTTTTTTTTTTGTCCTTCCTAATATTTTATTTAATTTTATTTAATTCAATTCTGGAGTCTTTTTTGGGAGATATTTTGTTAGGTTCAGTGTCTGCTATTGGTCTCTTAATTGCCTTACATTGTGTGAGATGTGGTAAAAGTTCACAGAATCTACCAGCTGATATACTGTGATGAAAAAAAAAGTAAAAGAAAATAAGGACTGGAAAAAAAAAAAAAAAAAAAAAGAAAAAAAAAAAGGAAAACTGAACCAATTTGTAACTAATATCTCAGAATTTCAAACCAAAAAGTTATTGGCCACATAAGATAATTTTTAAGCAAGCCAGTGATAAATCATTGTCAGAACTTATTTTAATTTTTTTTTTTTTTTTTATCAAATTCACTTGATGTCAAGCAGTAAAACCACTAAAACACAAGGGGGTACTGGGTGAGAGAGAATTAGAAATTAGAAGCATTATTGAGGAGCAAGAACAATAGAAGAGTAATCAGGAAGACAGTAAATAAGGATTAATGTTGTATTTAAATTTTTGAAGATTAAACTTGTCTGGAAAGAAAGAAGTCAGAAGAAAGTTCTACAAGTGAGAAGTGCAAGAAAAGAAACTGTTAGCACAGAACTTATGGTTATCTCTAGTCAATTTAACTGTAAACTGATGAGACCTTGTTGCTAATCTAGTACTGTGCTTAAATTCATAAAATCTAGGTACCATAGCAAAGAATTGATACAAGCAATTACCATGAAAGTAATTATAGAAAAGTCAAACGAAAGCAATTTTATGGTGGTGGGAAAGTGACTGAAGCTAAGACACCAAGTCAGGACCAATAATATTGCTGATTCTTCTTTGGATTTTTTCAAGAATTTCTAAATATAAAACAGAAGCACTGGATCATATGTGGCAGCAATATTCGAGGCATGGGCAAATAGTAGACTTATAGTTATGTAAGATAGATTCACGAGAGAAAAACTGTCTAGCATGTCATAGTGAACCAACTTTCTAAGCAGGTGACCTAGCAATAGATTCAATACAGTCTTTCCACTTCATGTTAATAGAAAATGTTAGCCCAAGAAGGTTGTTAGCATCAGCTGTGCTGATGGAAGGCAGAAAGATGTCTCTCAGATGATTAATAAAGAGAAGTTTTGTTTTGGAGGCATTAAAATTAATATGCCATCCTTTGCCCCAGTTAGCAACACACTGTAGGTCTTTTTTAGATCAGCTGTCAATCTGACCTTATCAATCAAATCAGACTTACTATTAAGACTGGATTAAATGGTTGTGTCATCCACATAGATAGCAAGTTGAAAGCTGGTGTCATCAGGAAGGTCATTGTTGAGAATTAATAACAAAGTAGGATCAAGGATAGAGACCTGGGGGACACCTGCACTAGTACGAAAGTATCTGGAAGAGTGGCCATTCAGGACAAATTTCATTTCACAATTAGATAAGAAAGACTGAATCAGTTTAAAAATATGTCTGGAGACACCATAACTTTTCAACTTGTGAAGAAGACCAGTATGCCAAATCCTGTTGAACACTATCAAAATATCCAAAGCAACAACCCAAGCTTCACCATTCTTATCTAAAGCTTGATAAACTCTTCCTGCAATAGTAATTAATATATCAGCAGTTGACCTATAGAAACAAAAGTCATATTGCGGCAATTAAGTAATATATATATATATATATATATATATATATATATATATATATATATACTAGCAGTAGAGCCTGGCGTTGCCCAGGGATGTAACAGTAAGAGATAGATCAAGTATTGACCATCATAAAGACTGAAAAATAAAATTGGGGAAAAATTATTGTTTAAGGTTGACGGACATGCATGTCTTAATTAGTTTTTTTTTTTGTTTTTTTGTTACAAATTGGTCAAATCCAAACTCAAACATTGTTTTCAATCGTTATGAGTCTACCGATTGAATAGAATTTTATTATAAACAATTGTCTTGTAAATGGAATTTTTAAAACATTCTGTATGTAAAAATAAAGAAAAAAGTGTGCAAGACAATAAGAAACACTACCTGCCAAAAAAAAAAAAAAGTGATGTTTTGTTGAAATCGGTTGAAAAATGTAGGAAATCCGATCCAATATATAAACGTACACACACACAACCTGGGTTTTATAATAAGTATGAGACATATATATATATATATGATTTTCAGAGTAAATAAAAAGAGGCTAATTAAAACAGATTTTCCCATCCATTTTATGTTAAATTTTTGTATTTGTTATAATATAAAAAGAATCACTTTACCAGATGAAATGTGAAAGCTAAAAAAACGAGGTCCTACATGAAAATATTGAATATTACTGCCATACTTGCTCTGTTGTTATTATATATTTTTTATCATTTCACCCCAAGCAAGGCAACAATGTTACTAAGACTTAAGGGGAGTGAAAGAGAATGAGAAAACTTTAATGAGGAGAAAGGTCAATAAAAGAGGAGGATTCAAAAGAACAGAAGATGGCAGTGGCATTGAATTTAAACTTTTGAAGATTGTGGGTGGCAGGGAAGCAAGAAATCATAAGGTAGCTCCACAGGGTCTGTAATGTAATCAATCTTGACCTGGCATCTTGACTTCAGTCACTTTCCTACCACCATGACATGGCTTCCCATATCTTTTCTACAAATATTTTCATGGTAATTTTCTTCTGGTGCCTCATGGCAAGTTTCTCCTTGGTACCTTGACTGCATGAATTTAAGTGTGCTACTAGATTAGCAACAAGGTCTCACCATTTTACTGTTGAACTAGCTAGGTGCAACTCTATGTACTATATTAATAGTTTCTTTTCTCAAACTTCTTGTCTGTGGAACTCCCTTTCTTGCTTTCCTGCCACTTATAATCTTCAAAATTTTAAATGCAATGCCAATCCCCATCTTCTTTCTTGTTTTTTTTATTGCACTTCCTCATCACTAAAGTCTTCTAATTCTCTTTCTTAGTGGCATTATTGCCTTGCTTGGGGTGAAATGATTAAAAAGAAAATTTTTTTTTTTTGTTGTGGAAAATTTTTATAGTTATTTATATAGGAACTAATAATGTTCAGAGCCACACTAATGTATGTAATCAATGAATGGAAAAGATGGGCAGTGAACTGATGAAAGATAAAAACATACTTTTGATCATAAAAAGACTGAATAAAAATGGTGTAAGTCATGAAAAGGTTAAGATAAAATTATTTTGAGAAGAATAAATATATCTGAAAATATCAGAAAAATATTTGAATCATTTTAACTCCAAGATTTACATTATTTACAGTTGCACTTTTATCCTTATCTTTGTTGTTACAATCACAATATTCTGGCTGTTGTTTTCTCCTGCCTTCTTCAGGCATCTGTTGATCTGGTTAATCTTCAGGGAATCTTGAGCTAAAGTCTTCATTTAATCTATGGCGGTAGATTGTTTTCATTCCGTTGTCCATACCTGGAGATTTCTTGTTCTCTTCCTAGACATGGACAGCAGAATGAGAACAATCTATCCCCATAGATTAAATTGAAGGGATCAGTTTGAAATTCCCTGGAAGTTATTTGGATTAACAGATACCTACAGGTCAGAAGGTACAATAGCCAAAACATTGGGATAACAACAATAAAGATGAGGACATTAGTCCAAATATAAATAATGACAGCTCCTCATCCCAGAAATTTAAACAGAAACCAGAATATTCAAATTATAGTTATCTTTACTGTTATAAAAATATATTATAAATCATTAAATTATTTTACACAATCCATACAAAAGTAATCCTCACTTAGATCTGTGTCTGGAGGTATACATTTAGGGCAGACATATTTGTCACAGATATCACAGATAAGCCACACTTCTGAGTCCGTACCCTCATATGTACTCCATATCTGTCCGCAATTTAGACAAATGTCATCTTTAAACAAATCCTCAATGTCTGTTTTCTCTTTTTTCTTTTTAGTTTTAACTTTAGATTTCCATTTGATGTTTGAAGAAGTGCAATGTGATGCCTTTTTTATGGATTTCTTGACTTTTATTCTATTTCTCATTTTTAACTTGGATTTTTCAGCAACAACTACTTTGGAATGTTTGTTTTTAGAATTCAACACATTATTTCCAGTCTCAGCAGAAGATAATGGAGATGTAACAGAGACCGGTGGCTGTTGTAAAAAATTCCCAGACTCAACAGTTTTCAGGCCATCAAAATATTTTTCTGTCTTCACTGCAGACTGGTCAATGGGCCAGAGGCCTGTCTTTTTAAACCCACCAATCAGGTTATCTGAAAACACATGATCCCATAAGTCTTTCAATAAAGCAGGAAATTCATTTTTAGTAACTGTAGTAACTTGTGCTCTTTGAAAAAAACTAAGAACAATTTGCCTCCATACCTCATTGAGCTGTTGGAAAATTCCAACATATAATGGTTGTAAAGCATGGCCTGTATGGGGTGGCAAGCAAAGGATTATAATCTTTTCAGTTTTGGCTGTCATTATGGTGTCATAAGATAAACGCTGAACATGGCCATCATAAAGTAGGAACATAGGTTTTTTTCTTTTGGTCACAAATGGGATAAAGGCTTCTTTAAACCAGTTCTCAAAAGCAAATTCTGTCATCCATCCATTTTCTGTGACAGTATATTGTGCCTGGGTAGGGCCTCCATGTGTCCAACTATCTTTTAAATGCTTACCTTTATAAACAACAAGTGGTTCAATAAATTCACCCTGTGCAGAACCACACACTAGAATTGTATATAAATTGTTTCCAATGTTTTCCGCTGGAAAGTATACATCCTTGGATGTTTTTTTAAAAAGCATTTGTTGCCATTTTGGATCAACACTGCAGGCAATTTCACTAACAGTGAAAATTCTTGCAGATGCATTAGTATCACTCTGGAAATTGTCTTCTGTCAGAAAAGTGCAAAAAATCTTAAAGAATGAATTCACAGCTTGTGCAGCAGAGGCTGTGAATTTGTGTTCATTTTTTAATTCTGGACACTGAAGCATTATTTTATTGCCCCAACGTTTCCTAAACCCAATCATCCAATCCTTGCCAGGTAAGTTGAACTTGAAAGCTGTCAACCTTTTTTGGGAATCCAAGTATGTTTTGATCATAAACTTTAGTTCTTTAAGCCCATTAGGCCAACCGCATTTGGCCATTTCTTCCAAAATTCTTAAAACATGTTTTTCTTCTGCTTCTGTTAGAACTCGCTTGATAGTACCACTCCCAATCTTACTTGGTGGGGATGTAACCCATCGTCTTAATGTCTCTTTTGGAATCTTTTTTTCTTTTGAGATCTTTTGAAGAGGATTTCCTTCTTGTACAAGATTCACTGCTTGTTTCAATGTCTTTTCATCATATGTCCTTTCACGTTTGTGAACATAATTTCGCACCATGACTGAAAAGATATACAAACATAAAATCATTTTGTTTTCAATTAAAATATTTTTTTTACATTTCTTGATATTTTTAATTTTCTTACATAGAAAAAACAATTTTATGAATCTTTGACAACTCTTTTCTCAATAAGTTTACTAAGAAAATTTATTATTAGTGAGTTTACTAATGTGTAATATTGTTGGTATAACAGATTAAAATATGAATACATGATGAGTGTGTGATTTATAATGGTAGAGACTTGAATAGACACTCTCTGATATTTACTAAGCTACAAGTCCCATAGCTGAATAGGGCCATCAGGTTACTACATGTACTGCAACTGTGGGCATGTCTAGAGCAAAATAACCTGATAGACCTTACACTTCTTCACTGTTTTTTTGAATTTAGAGTTGTTCTCTTAAATTGGCTGAACTCCCAACAATAAAGAGTTGTGCCTGTCCTATCATTTATGAGAATTTGAATTCAGAATTATCTATTCCTTAGACTGGCTGCCACACAAGGCAGGAGAGTGAAGCCTGCTCTGCTATTTAACACATAGCTAGAGATGTTTTCATTTAGTGGTATATTTGCAGAAGATAAAAATAGTATACATACACACACACACACACATATATATATATATAAAACACACGTCTGTGTGTGTGAGTGAGTGAGGAAAAATAAACTGTTTAGTCATTTAGTCAGATTTTGGGAACTAATAAGGTAGAAAACATTTCAGCACACACACTATATATATATATATATATATATATATACATACATACACACATATATATATGTGTCAAAAGTTATGTAAAGGTAATGATAGGTGGTGCCACTATACTTGGTGTACTGGAAATGACTAGACCTATATCAGTTTTCTCCGAACATATGGTGAGTCAATGTGAATAACAACTAGGCTGCTTATGGCAAGATGATGTAAATTATTAGTCTGGTAATGATAGTGGTTGTAAGATGGAGTAGTTTATTTCTGAAATTGTGGGCATATTTGACTTCTCTTAACCTATGGTGCTATGGGAATAATTTATGGAAGACATTAATACCTGCCATGGACAGCGAAGTAGTCAATCATAGATTGATAATATTCATTAGTGGTATCTCACTAGAATTGTCTGTGTTAAGCAACACTGGCTCAGATCACATCTACTTTTAATGCAGGGGGTCTAAGGCTGATATCCAACAGGTCAGTTAAGTGTTCTTTAGCTTCCATGGAATATGGATGCAGATGATCAACCAAGGTATCCCTGTTAAAACTTTGACACCAGACAGAATTCTTCACCTGGGTTTAAGACATCCATAATTGAACTCTGGAAGATAGCAATATGTGGCATAGTCTGAAGAGTCATGGTTCCAGTTATTTCAGGCTGATAGTAGGGTTCAGGTATGGCACCAACCCTATAAGGCCATGGACCCCATTTATCAACAAGGTATCATACAGGCTGGTAGTGGTTCCAAAATGGTTTGTCCATGTGGTATTTACATTGCAATGCTTCAAAACCATTTCCATAAACCCCAACAAATATGAATCATTCTAGAAAGATAATACACTCATAAAGGTTCAAGTTGCTCAGAATTGGTTTCAGGAGCATTCTGAAAATTTCCAACAAATTGTTTGGCCACCACATTCGCCCAGTTGAGCACATACAGGACCAAAGGTACTACACCTTGAAGATATTCAGAGATCTTCCATTTGTGGAATCAAGGCTATATCAAGTTGCTGCACTGCCAAACCAGATGGGGGTAGCATCTTGATACTAAACAGCTATCCCGTCACTGTTTGCATTTCTATATATCAGTGGTGATTCCAGCATTCAGTCCAAGTAATCCAATTGTTAAGTCTATTTCAAACCAACAAGCAACACCTCAACAGAACATTCACTCAATTGTAATAATGTAATAATTTGTAACCTAGGCTGACAAATTTTTGTCTGAATTATTGAGAATGAAAACATCCTAGCTGGTTTTTAATTCACTATTTTTCAAGGACTATAGCTTTGTTTCAATTTCTTCACTTTAAATATTGACTTAAATTTACTGTTCATAATTATAACAATATTTATTATGGCTAAATCAGAAATTCAGTTCAGCTTGGTGAAACAAATAAACAAGCTTTTTTTCAATGATCTCATAACATTAGCAAGGTTAACAAATTTCCGCCAAAATTATTATGAATAATCTTTAAAATTTCTAATAGTTTCAATTTACTAATTTTAAATTTACATTGCTCTGACAACTTCATAACTTATACGACTAAATTAAATAAATTTTGTTTCATAATAATAAACAAAATTTAATAAGGTCAACTTGAACACATTGAATTTAGTCTGACCTCAACAGTACACACAGTTTACTAAACAGCTGCAAATGTAAAGAACTATTTCCCATTTTTATTCTTGTATTTAGACAGTGATGGTTTTTGTGTAACAATTGTGTAATACTTTTAGCATTATTCCCTCTAATATAAAAGCAACAATGAAAACAAACTACATTTCGTATATAACAACATAATAAATTATAATATTAATATTTTATTAAAACATTATTTCCATTTTAAAATTATATTTTTTTTTTTTTTTTTTACTATAAATTAAACTAAATATTACTTATATTTTATTCATAAATAAATATCCTTGGAATGTTTTTAACAAAGCTAAATAATAACTGAAACTAACTAATACTACAAATAATTATTTATTAGTCTAAATGACAAACAAAATATGTTGGTAAATACTACTAAGTATCATAAAAACACTTTATGCATTCAATTTTTTAACTTATTAAACAATATAAAATATTACTTATTTCATTACTACATAAATTAAAATATTGCATATTGTACTTAAAAAATTTATTGCCAACTCAGAAATCAACCCAGACTTTTGGTCATATCCAGAAACCAAAGTTATGACTTACTTTCTTTTATATAACATTGTATGGCAAGTTGTTTTGTGACTTCTTTTTCCAGTTACCATTTTAACCTGTATATCTTGACTATTAAAATTAAGTCAATCAGTCATTCAAAATTGTCGATTGAAAGTCCTAAAATTCAGATTGATATTTCTGAAACCAAAATCTCTATGCAAAAACATAACATCCTACAGAAAACTATAAGTTCATTAATTAAATTCTGGTTTCCTCTCAACAATAGAAAAGGTTGTTTTACATCTGAATTACTATGATGATCTTATTGTAGAAACAGAAACATAAGTTCAAAATAGAATTTTCCAAGAAAGAGCTTTCATTGTTTAAATTGCAAAAAACGAACAAAAATAAATAAATAAAAATAAATAAATGGTGCATTCAATTTTCATTTTTAGATTTTCAGTTTCTTAGATATAAAAAAAAGTTTCCAATTTGGAAGTAGATTTTGGGAACTAAGCATATAGCACTAATTCCTAACCTGGGTTTCATATGTGATGCTCATAATAGGACAACTGGGAGACAATTAACTTACTGAGTTTTTTTAGTCTCTGATATATCCTATTCCTGGTGATTATTATCATTAAAATAGTTCAATGCTATATACTCATAATTTTTTAAATAAATTTTGTTTCTTGCTTTAGTGATTTATTTTTTAAAAGGTAATTTTAATGAGCATTAAAACTTAACCAAAGATAAAATTTTACATTGCAAATTTTGACCAATTCGTTTAACCTTTGTTTCTTACTGTAAGATTAAAACTAAACAGTAATATGGTGTAAATGTTAGTAATATTACTTTTATGACAATATGGAGTCATAAAATAAATTTTCTTATCAACGGAGGTCACAGGTGAAAATGTTTGAAAAGGCATAGTTTTAAAGTTTTTAACCATCTTGTGTCTTTGATTTGTTGCTGCTAATATAAAATGATTAGCAGCAGTAGCAGATCAAATTCATACATCACAATCCTCTTACAAGATGATTTTCATTAGATATTTATTCTATCCAGCTGTGGCTTATAAACATAATTCCGTATTTCTTTTACTGGTATTGCTTTTTTCTTATAAACACAAAACAAGCACTTTTACTTTTCTGGTTCACTGTAAGTAAAAATCAAATCAGGAATTCAATTCTATATTCATCAGTAAATATCATCTTATATTATTTCAAAGATGTCTATATCACTATGAGCAAGGTATTTAACATTTTTTAAAATCATTTCTACTAATGACACAATGAATTAGTATTTTAAAAGTGTTGTTCATTTTTATGGAGACTTCACTTTGTCAAAATGACTATTGATGAAATAAATTTATTCATAATGGAAAAGAATAGTGTTAAATATAAAAGAAAAATCATTTGGATAGAGGAATATTGGTAAAAAGTAAGAAATTGTCAAATCAGGATGATTTTCTCATTTACTGGAAATTAAAGTAGGCACATGTTCATTTGAAATCAGATGGTATGAACAAATTGATTGAACATATGCAACTGTATCAGAAGAAACCATCACTGAAAGAGTCATTTGTTCACTTCAAGGAATTTTCATATTTGGGACTACAGCATGAAAGAGTGTTGTTGAAAATTGCTTTTGAAAAATAATTTATTTCAAAATTAAACAAAAATTTCTGTGTGGTCAACTTTTCAATCAACTCTTATCAAATAGGATAATTGATAAATATAATAAATCAATAAAATGATAAATATTTTATATTTTTATCAATGATCCTTTTCGATAAGAGTTGATCAAAAAGCTGGCCACTTAAAACCATGTTTTCTTCATTTTTTTTTTCCTTTGGGAAATTAAATTAAGGAGAATTTTTTTTTCTACCAAAGTAATTCTCAATGTTTCCACTTTGTCATGCTTTATATTTTGTATCACCAAGAAAGTATTCAAATATTTGGAAATGCTGGATGTGAAGAAGTTTGAAGTTTTTGCCAAAACATTCTGTATGCAATATATAGATGTTTGCAGCACAAATACACAAATTTGATTAGAAATCCTTAATAAGTGAGCTCAGGTATTTGTATATAGTCACTTTAAAAAATGTGAGTCAAGCAATACCATTTTAGAGTTACTTCATAAACTGGGTTTCTAGTCTGTTTTGTTTGAAACAGTTAAACTCGTACAATCTCTGCTGATCATCCCTGGAACTTCAGTCACAAACAAAAGAACCTTATCAACTTTAGACAGAATTTGATCATTCTTAAGATGTGCAATGGTTCAAGACCAGTTGTCTTTACTGGCTTGCACTTACATCCCCCCACCAAAAAAAGATCCTTGATGATTTACAGTAAAAACGAAATATAATTAGATGATATTCGAGGAATTTGCTATAAAAGCCAAGATGCTTGAAATTCATCTTTAAATGAAGTGTCTAGCAGGGGGTGGGGGGTGCATGACATTCGAGTTAACATGAAGAGGATGTGCTGTCAAGAGGGCCCAAATTGCCCTGCCACATCCACCATCCATACTCCCCTGTGAATCCTGCTCAAAAGCCTTCAGGTGTAGGCTGGGCCTTCACAACCATCTCTGCCACCAAAAGGGAATAAGGAGAGAGGATGATGATCCCAATTCTCAGATGCAAACAGGGGTCAACTACATATATATATATATATATATAAAATGATGTGTTTCAATAAATCTTTTACATGACAGTTACTAGTTGAATTTTGATATGAAATTTCCCTTGTATAATATACAATCTATGTGATTAATATTTACCACTAAATTGGTAAAAAAGATATTGAAAAACCAATTTATGTAAAATAAATGTTTTCATCAGTCAGCTCTGGATTTATTCATTTACCAACATATATAGATAAATATTAACTTTTATAAATTCATTTGAAATAGAGTACGTTATATGCTCTCGATTCTATTAAACTGTATTGTTATAAATATTAACAAGAAATTAATGCCTCATTTGAATTATATAGCATGAACTGAAAATGTCCAATTCTTATTCTACTATACAAAATTGACAATTTTTAACTTAACCTCTGAGACAAGTCTTAGTTATTATCATACAGATTCTTTTGAACCAGTATTTTCATTTTCTTTTATCACAATTTTTTGGCTCCAAAATGCTACAAACTTTAGTGTCTGTTGCATTCAGTAACTTTCTGGAAAAGTTTACTGGAATCATTTATCTGATTGAGGAATAAGAACAACACACCTTTGTGAATCAAATAAGGGGTTTTTGTTGACACTCATAAAACAGACACCTGAAGGAAATTAGAGAGCACAAAGATTTACATGTAATATAATCAAGGGTTCAAAAGAATCAATATCTGTAAGTAATGCATTCAGTTTCACTGTAAGAGAGAGCAAGTTTTCAGCTACAAAAGTTCTCTTTTCCACTTTTTTACAGCAGTAATAATGTTATTAGGAAAATATCTGTATAGTTCATTAGCTTAAATGTGGCTTACCAAACACATTATTGTTGACTACTGAAATGTGTTATCTACTGCCCAACTATGCTCTCTTCTGTTGGGTCCCGATAAATGTTCATCAAGTGTCAATGAATGTCAATAGGTACAATATTTTCCCCATGGAGTAATTCAATGCTGTATCTCTGCTTCATATGCACTTTCATGACAGACACTATTTTGCTATACTGACATTCAGCTGCTAACTTTAACAAGGAAAAAAAAATAATGCATTATTGATGGGAAGGTTCAACCTCTACTGTTATACTATCAACATTTGTTTCTGATATCATTGGCTGATATAATAAAAAAGGGACCATCAACCCTCGTATAACAAAAATTTGATCAAATAAATGATCATCTATATTAATTCAAATCATTTCATACTAAGAACCAGGTTGTTTACACCTGTCAAAATTTGGATTGCAACCAAATCTAAAACTAGACACAGGCAGAATCAATCATTGTAATAAATTTAATAGTAAAGAAATAATCATACAGTTTTTGCCAAGAGTGAAACAAAACAATGAATGCCAAAACATATTTATTTTTTCAGTTGTTCTGATGATTGGCTTATTGAATAAAATTTTGCCAACAGAATAATTTAAACATCCAACTGGTTTTCATTTCATATATTCCATCTTGCATACCTTGCTTGGAAATTTCATACCAGTTTTTTTTTTTCTGTAAAATTAATTAGCACTTTAAAAGTTTACTAACAAGAGACAAAATTTATGAAACAAACATGAGGATACATTGACATAAATGAAGTACAAAGGAATGTTATCTCCCTCTGCACTAAAATTATATATTTTTTTTTATTTAATTCTTCCTTTAATAAAATTTATGTAGTCAAGAAATAAGAATCAATAAGACCAGACTGTACCTCCCCATAGCACTCAAAGGGATGAAGTCATGGCACTTCCCTGGTGTCTGTGGCACGTCAAAGACAAGGCTGAGGGAAGGAGATAATTTTTGTCCCTTTCCCACATATGCTGTGTGGATTCACACATGGGAAAAAGAAAAGAAAAGCCCTATGCCACATTGTGTGTGAAGACATAATAAAAATTGTTTCTAAAATGCCATCCATTTTGAAAATCTCATTTTCTTTTGTCTTCAGGCACTTTGACATGATATCAGGGTTAGCAAACTTCTCTTGTTAAATTATGCATCTCCACTAATTTGCTGAAAAAGAGCATACCATGATGAAAAAAGGCCCCACACATGAAGAAAAAATTTTTTTATCGTCTAAATGTTTATGTTATGAGGAAAGGCCAAAGTATTTTTTGATTATTTTATTAAATTTTTTCACCCTTTTTTAGAACATTCAAAATTTTGATTAAAAAATCATTTTTCTTGCATCCATTAAAAGCATGTCTTAACTGCAATGACTTGTTTTGAAGGTGTTAACTGACAGTTAAATTGATGTATTGACAGCTTATGTCAGGGATAGTTATCAAACAGAAGTGACAACTTATTAACTACACAATAATTTATAAAAAATTAAAATACTTTCAGCAATCTAATATTTTATTGATTTTTTTTTTTTTTTTTTTTTTTTTTTAGGTATTTTAGCTTTATGGCCTTACATTTCAAGATGATTTCTGGAAAAATAAAATTTGAAATACTAAAAATAAAATTTAAAATTTTATAACTGAGAGAGATAAAATTTTATAAGAGAGGTACCTAATTTTTACGTCTATTCTAATGAAATTATATGGTATTAATTTTTATTTATTATTAATTTTAATTCATTTTTATATCTGTTATGAAAAAATTTCACAACTGAGATAAAAAAAAAAAAAATTAATAATTAAAAATAATACCATAAAATTTCATAAATAAGATAGGTACCTCATCTCTCATTTTTGTTATGTTATTATTTTTTTTAATGAAAATGTATTATTAATTTTCCTTATGTTTCTGTCTCTAGAATTGAAACTGAAAAAGAAAATAACTAACAAATGCAGTATGCCTCTCGCTGAAAAACAATAAATTAATTATATGTATTTAAAAAAACTAAATTAAAATTATTTAGTGAAATAGTATGTAAAAAAAACTTGAAAATGCGACGATGTTGGTGGTGGTCAGTCAGAAAATTCATGTGTTGTTGACAGCAGTTTATTGTTGTTAGGGGAAACAACTCTTAAAACACGTGACATTAATGACTCAAGTCATATCCGACCATCCATATATTTGAGGGGAAAAAAAGTTTTTAATTTATACTCAAAAACAGTGTAAAATTCTTTTTAAAATACAGAAATGTTCGTAGGTTGTAAAGCTTTCAAGTTTATAACCTATAAAGATCTAATTAATAACAATATTCCCTAAATGGTCCTCGCTGAAACTTTATTTTAAAAGATTTAAACAACTTTTTTTTTTTTTTTTACTTTGTAAAATTCTTGTAAAAAAAAAAAAAAAAAAAAAAAAAAATCATTTTTCATCGGAAAAATATTTTGATTTCAGACAATTACAATATTGTCCTTTAACATGTATTTTTATAAAAACTATTTAAAAGCTTTTTCTATTAGGTTGGTGCAAAATAATGACGTAATAATGTCTTTTTTTGACCTATTTTTTAACGTCATAAACGACATTATTACGTCATTATTTTTGCACCAACCTAATAATTATTAAATAATCATTATTTAATAATTTAATGTAGCATGATAAAACTAAGACATTATTTAATAATGTCTTAGTTTTATCATGCTACAATTCTGAACTGATTTTCGGTAAAGAGTGGGGGAGATTTAAAAAAAAAAAAAAAAAAACAACTTTTGCTTTTTTTAACTAAAACTACTAAAAGAATTAGCGTTGAATTTCTCGAGTTTTCTTCATAAGTAAATTGAGGTAACTGTTTTAGTGTTATAAAAAAAAAAAATTTTTTACTACGACTTTCTAAAATAAAAAAAATAATGTCTAAAATAATTTCATTTATTTGTGAATAAGTTCTGAAAGTTTCCTTAAAATCAGACAATTATTTGATTTTTGCAAGAATTTTCAAAACAATGTGTTTTTAACGCCAAAAAGACTCTGTAGTGGAGTAATCCTTGGCGGACCCGCTCGGCTAACATTTTTAACCAAAATTTCGAACGTGCTAAAAAGGATGAAAAAATAAAATAATTAACAAAAAAAAAAAAAAAAAAAAAAATACCTTAGTCTTCAAACATTTTTTTGACGATAAAACTTTGTTCTCGTTAAGTTTGGTGGAGTATTTTTTTTTTGATCACGATATGTTTTTTTTTTTTTTGTGTTTTATGAATTAAGTGGAGATCAGTTCACTCTGAAGTGATACACGCTTCTTAGGCGATCATATACCTTTCGATACATGACTGAAGAGGCAGTAGGTTGCCTTTTCTTTCTGTGGTAGACCAGTTGCTATAGAACCCGGTCTGTCCTGCTATTTCCATAGCTGGAGGGATTCATACCTTTCCCAAGGGTATTATTTATTTTAGCACGTAATGGATTCGACTGGAATACGAACTCGGCTCTCCGATTCCTCAGTCCAAGCCGCTATCCATTACTACAGAGTAGCGAGTTCGATCCTCACTAGGATGCTTAGCTTCATACACAGTCTTTTTTTGTGCCACATTTAAGCGACGCTTCATGATTTTTTTGTCTTCAGATGATCAAACAAAAAGTTACTGTTAATCTCAGCGTAAATACGTTTTTCATTCCCCGCTTTGCGTTAAAATAAACTGACTTTTTAACCAAAATGTTTTGAAATTTCTTAAACGAAGGATTTTTCCACCATAGTATTTTTTTTACCATTACTTTTAACTGTTTTTTTTTTATGACAAAAATTTGGGTTGAATACTCTTCGACCGCTATTGCAAAAAAACGATGCAAAATCAGAAACAAAGTAGTTTTGGGAAGCTAACTTTATTTATTTATTTCCAATTGAATAGTCGAAGATCATATCGACTCAGTGCCGTGTCTGCAACAAAAAAAAAAAAAAGTGAAACCAGTAATAAAGCTAATTACTTACTTTTTCCTCCAAGAAAATTACTTTGAGATTTTTAATAAATATCTTAAAAATTTAAAAGGTTTTTAATACTAGTTTTATTCTTAAATTAAATATCACAAATTATTTTCTTAATCTAAGAAAGAAAAAGAAAATCGTGTCGTTCGTACCCTAGGTTTAATTTTTAAGTCTTTCTTTTATTTTTAGTAGGTTTGATTTTTGCGAAAATATTTATTTTAACTAGTTTTTGTTACAGAAAAAAAACATAAAATAAAAATAAAATTGAATAAAAAAAACTAAACTAACGCTAAAACATGTCAAACAAACAAAACTAATAGTAAAAAAAAAAAAAAAACGTTACGAAGGGTTTAAAATTTAAATAAAAATAATAGCGACTCAATTTTATTTTTATTTTTTACCAGAGAACTGACACGTTTGAGAAATAATACAATTTAAATGTCCAGAGAATAGACTTTAAATATTTTTTAACTGGCATGAATAAAATTATAAAAAAACTGCACTTTTCGTTTGTTCTAAAAAACAAATAAAATTTTAAAACGCAAACAAATGACCAGAAGTAACAAAGTTCTAAATTTTATCATACATCCAGGTTTTAATTCCTGAAAAAAACAAATGTGACTATTTATTTAAAAATAATAACTAACAAGTAATCGTAAACAAACACACAAAAAAAAAAGTAAATGTATATTACTACCTAGTCAACGGACAAATAAAAATAAATTATTCTCACTTTCTTTACATTTGTAAAGCATCAACGAATATCATAATGGTTAAAATAAGAAGTGAGTCCAACCTGATAAGGAAAATATAATTATTTATATCACAGATTGTGGTCAAGTAGAAGACGGATGTCACGTTGAACTTGTATCATAGCGCGAAAGAGAAGTAGTGCCCCCTATATCCGGTCTGTTGCCTTGACAACAGCCTAAATCAAAATCTAAGGGAAATAACTATGAGATTAGGAGAAAAATATAATTGATTTTCTTTTTGTTTTGCTACATATGCTTTTTCGTGTATGTTATAAATAATTTTTGATTATAGAATTATTTTGTTATTCCTTTTTTGAGTTTCTATCTATGGAACTAATTTTAGAAATAAAATAACCAAGTACAAATTAATATAAAATAAAACGTCTAGATATTAATATGTGTGTCACACTTGCTCGAGAGGTAAAGAGAAGGGGGGCATAGGGTGTAAGTAAGTAAGTAAGTAAGTAAGTAAGTAAGTAAGTAAGAGAGATTGGAGTGGTTGTCATCTTAGATAAAGGCAGTTGTTTGTAGTTAGGGGTTAAATCATGTTTAATGGCCTATCTGTTGAAGACATTTCAGTATTTTTAAAAGAGACTATGTCACTTTTCTTTATAACTATCTGCAAATGGTCATGGGTTGAAAAGTACAGAATACAGTATTAAAAAATCATTAGCAAATCTATGTAATTTACATGGGTCTTGTTAGTTAATATTAATACAAAGAAAATTTGAAAATACAGCCTGCAGTAAAATAATTACCTTGCTGTAAAGGATAAGAGCCATAACCACCTGTAGATTTACAAGTATGGATAACAATTATAAATTAGTAGAGTCAATATGTTAACATTATTATTACAACTTGGTTGTATTTTCTATTTCTTCAAAGCACTATCTTATGAATTCAACTTTTACAATTTTAGCCTGCTTACTATATTCTCAAAGTGAAGGCACAGTAGAGTTTTGGATTGCAGGTTAGATTGAGGAATCAGAGAGCCAAGTCCAAATTCCAGTTGAGTTCATTACTTGGCAGAGGTATGAATCCTAATTTTCTGGCCTGAAGAGGCATAGTGGAGTAATGGATTGCAGCTCAGATTGAGGAATTGGAGAGATGAGTTCAAGTTCCGGTTGATTTCATTACATTAACTTACATGCTAATACCCTTGGGAAAGATATGAATTCATCTCCACTCCCCACCAGCTATGGGTAAATAACAGGACAGACTAGGTTCAATAGACTTGGGTGGCAAACGTCCAGGAAAAGGAAAAACTCTGAATTCAAAACCTCCAACTCTAGGTAAATAATAGAGTAGTCTGAGCTCTGTATCCACGGTTGGCAACCAGAGTAGGAGAAAGACAACACTGAATTAAAATCCAGAATCCTTAATACAGTCCAATGTCATGTTCAATTTCATTCTTGCAACTCCTGCGACAACACCAGTGTACTGGGCTCTGCCTTTCCCTTGGATAACACTGATGGTGTGGGAAGGGGAGATGTGCTGCACGAGCAACTGCCAATCTCTCATAAAACCCTACCCAGGCCTGCACCTTTGAGAGGGCATAACTCTTCAGGCACAGATCCATGGTCTCTCAAGACTGACAGATGCCATAATAATATTCTCAAAGGAGCATCACCAGCCAAGCAACATAACATCTTGTAAGCAATTTCCTTCTATTTTTCAAGATGAAGATAATGTTTCCAGAACCATTTACACCTGAAAGTTGTCATCTATGTTGTATTTAGTTATTTTAATATATTTTACTTTATTTAAATAATTACTTTATGTTATATTTCAATTAATTTATTTAATTTTAAGTTAATTTGTATTTAAAAGGAAAAGTAAAGGAAACAAAAGAATTAAAGTTTTTAAAGTAGGGAGATAATTACTTAACACAAAGTGCGTGATACAATCATTTTTCTTTGGAGATTATATTTTGCATTATTCTTTCTTCAAGACATAATATACAATTTCTTAAATAATTGTTTCATATTATTCACAGAACATAAAACATATATATAATATATATATATATATATATATATATATATATATATATATATATATATATGTATGTATTGAGTTGTATGTATGAATGCAAATAATGAAATGATTTTAGGCTAATCTGTATGAAGAAACAGCTTTCTTGTGAGCTCATTTAAGAAAACACATCTTTCCATCTTTCTGGTCTAACAGTTGGTAGTCAGAGAGAGAAACTTTGTATTTTCATGCTAAACCTGTCTTTCTAGTGTATTATGAGAATTTTATTTCCTTTCCTATACTATAACCTAACAAGTCAAGGGACACAACTCTTGCTTCTATTTATGAATCACTACAAGGTGTTCCCAGAAAATATCAAGTCATTTTGAATATCTTGTAAACCAATTTCCCAGCTTTGATGTAACTTGGCACCTAATCAGAGGGGACCTCACTACATATACATGAACAGACACTCTCTCATAGGGTTACACAATCAGCAGTGAGAAGCCATTGTGTGAGTGTGTATATTGTATGACTATCACAGTGAATAGCCAAGTTTTGCTTAAAACTTGAATATTCATCTGCAGAAACTAATCAAGTGATTAAAAAGGTTTTCAGAGATGATTTAATGATTGAAGATCAGAATATTTTGGTACTTAAACATTAAATTTAGTCAGGAATTTATATAAAATGATTTGTATTGTGGAAAGCTTTAAACAAGGAAATACCCAACAATACTGAACACATACAAGCTGCCATGAAAGGAAGTCAATAATTGACAGTATAAGAATTAAAGCTTTTAGTGATTCCAAGGACAGTCTTGAAAGTATCCAGCTATATTAAATATCTTGACTGCCCATTGTTTACATCCCATGCAGACACATCATCCTGGTCCCGACAGTCCAAATTTCCAAAGCTAAAATTGCCGTTGAAAATAAGGAGATTTCAGATCATGGAGTAAAAAGAATATAACAAGGCATCTGATAGTTGTTGTGACCTCATCAATAAAACTGACATACTTCCAGTCATCAGCACACAAATACTGACATATGCACACACAAACATTGACACACACCAAAATCTTGAAATAAAAATTTAGTTGTTGTCCAGTTTTAGCATCCCGCTACCATTTTCTTATGTTGAATTTTGTACAAATCTGTGCAAAAAGTGGATCACAGAGCTTATCCAGCTTCATACATATTTTTAGAAAATCTTAACTTCTGATTGGTCACTTAATATTTAAATTATGTCCAAATAACATCAACCTAGTTCTTGACCTGACAAAAAAATAATTCCACCAAAATCTGTCAATGCCTTTTTGAGCCTACCACGTGATTAAATTGATTATAAATATCAGACACAAATTTGTTCTTTCTCTCTTTCTTGATTTCATTCACCTACAAAAATGTAGCCTTAAAGCAAACTGTGTTCCAATTCTCAGTTCGGGCAGACGCTGAAAACATATTCACACACGCACACATACATGTACGTACAAAATTTTCCAAACTACATAACAAACATACAAAATTTTCCAAACTACATTACAAACATATGAAACTTTTCAAACTTCATTTCAAACTACGAATATTCAACTACAAGCAATGGAAACTTAATTACAAACATTACGGAACATTCACTCCTGCAGACCTTCTGAAGGTAAAAGTTTACTCAACATATTCTCAGCTTTATAATTCTTTCAATTCTCTAACTGTGAACATTTTGAGCGGCAAGTTCATTCAACCATTGCGAGCTCGGATAAAAATATTTCATTAGTAGAATCTTTAATTCAGTCAAAGAGACATAACACCAACAAAAATAGTAACCCCTATGCTTGTACATCATTATACAAATATAAATATTGTTGTTGTTGCAAAACCGTTTTGTGTCCCTTCTTCTTGTTTCATATTTTGTGGTATTTTGCGTTAAATATAAATCAAGAGGACATATCAACAAACGGGCCTCTACAAATGGTAACCCCCAACATTTCAAAAGGAACAAGAAAGGTCCTCAACACAGTCATAAGATTGTCGACTTGTGTTTTTATTCGCACTTGACAAACTCACAGTTACCCTTTATAAAGCTGGCTTATAAAAGGCTTAACCATAAAAATAGTGATCCCTAAAGAACATTTTACAGAATGTTTTAAAAAGTGAAGGGCCTGCTGGGATAAATGCATGCTGTCTCAAGGTACTCACTGCCCTAGCTAAACTGTTTGTTTGTTTTTTTTAGTAGTAAATGACTGGATTATTTCTGGACAAACCACTTATATGTTTGAAATTTAATCAAAATAAAGATATTATATGATATTTAGAAATATAAAAATGTACATAATATATTCTTAGGTACTATTAAAAAAAACATCAAGCAAAAAGAAAAAATACATGAAAAAATGAAATTAGGTAGACTATATACACAAATAAACATTTAAAAAAATTTAATTAAAAATTTCAGTGATCACTCTCCATATGTAAATGTAAACATCCCTTTAGTCCAATAAAGTCTAAAAGGATGAAACATGTCACATGAAAAAAAATTTTCCACTTTGTCATAGATTTTCATAAAATTTTTAGTTCCTAATAGAATGTAGGGGATATTTATATTTTTGAAGAAATTATCTGAAATCACACCCATGAGCTTATGAAAACCTCTCTGTTCATTAATTTCACAATTTTGAACCTTTAAATGATTTTCTGAACCCCACTCTTATTAAGCTCTCTTCCTGTTTACTGCATTGTTTTAGGCATCAAAGATTAAATCAAAGACAGATTTGATTCTAGCTTGAAATTTCTGGTTTTAATCAATAGATAGAATTAAGAAAATACTCACTAATTACTTAAATCCTTGAGACAAGTATATTTGTACCCTGTTGTATATGCGAAGGCAGACTGGGACAGCTTTCAATCCTACATGATGGAAGCTCCCTTCCCAAACTTCTTCATGCTGCCTCAAAAACTACTGTCCTTATCATTGATTGGGTCCTTTCTGAAATGGAGAGGTTTATACCCCAAAAGAAATTCCAGCAAAAACTAAACAGTCAACCATGGTTCACCCCTGAATGACCCTAAGCCATAACTCATTGAAACCACTACTTCAATATCTATTGCAAGGAGTGAAATAGTTCGGCCATCATTACATTCAGAACTGCTCCCAATCACTGCAAAAAAGGTCTAGAAAACACCAAGAGCATCTATGCATGAGAAGTCCAGACCAAGATTAAAAAGAAACAAATTGGATCTTGTAAATTCTAGAAGATCACCAACCAAATCATGAACAAAGTTAAAACAGCTGTGCTCACAATTATAAATGGCTCTGAGGTCATATCTTCTTTGACTTATAGGGTGAACCTCTTTGCCTCTAACGTAATGTTAGATAACAAAGACCATCCCTTCCCCAAGTTCCCATGTCTCATTGTGCACAATCTTAGTAATATTACTGTTGCAGCATGTGAGGTCTCTAAACTTATCAAAGGCCTTGACCCTAAAAAAGCCACTGTTCCAGACAAAATCCTGGTGGTTGTCTTTAAGAACATCAACCCAGAATTATCTCTAATCCTAGCAAAGTTATTCAACCATTGCTTGACGTACAAATCCTTCCCAAACCTGTTGAAAGTGTCAAGCATATGCCCAGTTTTCAAGAACATGGGCATGCAATCTTCCCAGTACAGACTCATCAGTCTCCTTAGTATCATCAGCAAGCTCTTTGAGGCTATAATCAATAACAGAGTCATTGAGCACTTAGAAAAGAACAAATTCATCAGTGACAAGCAGTATGAGTTTCAGTCAGCCTGGTCCACTGCTGACATCCTAGCTACCATCACTCACAGAATCAGTGAGGCTCTTGATGACAAACACACCTTGAGGACCATAGCACTAAATATCTCAAAGGCCTTCAATAAGGTATGGCACAAAGACTTACTACACAAGCTCTCCAGTTATGGAATCACTGGAAGAGTCTTCTCAGTCATAAAATCCTTCCTAACAGGTTAGTCCCTGAAGGTAGTTATCAATGGCCTCTGGAGCCCTAGAGGTCAATGCAAGCATCCCCCAGGAGTCACTCCTCAGACCAACCCTCTTTTTGATCTATATAAATGATCTGCCTAAGAATATACTCAGATCATTTGTAAACATCTATGCTGATGATACAACTATGTACAGGCACACCTCTAAAATGCTCAATGGTCAGAGACTGGCGACTGAACTAATCTTCCAATCTTGCACAAACTACTCAATGGGGTAAAAATTAGCTAGTTATATACAATACCTTGAAGACCAAGTTAGCTATATTCCATCATCACCGATCTGACCCCAAACTACCACCAATCTGGATGAATGGAGGTCCTTTCAGGAAAGCACCAAGCCTTGAAAGATTGTTGGAGGCCATTTGTGATGTTCGGAGCCCCAGTTTTTGGATGCTTCTTTTTAATTGTTTATCATATGTAAACTCACACCCAACCTCAAGCAGAACATACAATCCATTACTAAGGATGCAGGTAAAATGGTTGGCTCCCTGTACCACTCCAGTAAGTACCTGACCCCTCTGGCTATCATTTACCTTTACAAGAGCCAGATTAGGTAAAAAATGAAGCTGCCCAGACCTCACTCTCCAGCCTTGATAGAGTTAAGAAGCACCTTCAAGCCCTTGTTCTCCACTGTTCAACCTCTCTCCCACAGGCAGAATATGGCAAGCCTCTGACTGCTCTACCACTACTTCCAAAGAAAGTGCTCAGATGAACTACATTCTCTTCACAGTAAAAACACACCATGCCACTTACATAGTAGCAAAGGATTCACATTCCTTCTGTATTCCATCGGTGAGTAGTAAGTTCCACACAAGTAGCTTCTTCTCATGAACCACTGCCCTGTGGACCTGACTCCCAAGAGGATGTTTCCCCAATCACTTGAATCTTAACCTGTTCATGGCTCAGGTTAACCGGTATCTTTCACTCTTATACACACAAATGGCCTCCAAACATAACCCTCTACCATGAGTGCCCCCCCACCCCCCAGGTCTTGTAATGGGTGAACCTCTCTGTAAAAAAAAAAATAAAGTGTGAAATGTATTGAGCATTTAGTTTTTTGCTTTTATTTTTTCAGGGTACCAAGTAAACCATTTTATTGTAGCAATCATATATAGAATATTGTATTTTCTTTTATTTATCTATTCTCTTCATTGTGGCTTACTAATATTAAAGACACATACAAACCAGTGTTATATTTGTTGTTACCAAACCTTACCTAATTGTCCCAAATTAAAATATATATATCATACAGCACCATCTATAAATAGAGTAAGTAATAAAAACACTTGTTCAGTTCCCATGTCAACAGCTTGATAAGTAAAGTGGTACTTCCTGTGGTTGACTAAAAATTATAAATTCAAATAAAATGATTATATTAGTTTTCATGATATTGCTGTAGATATAATAAGTTTTATTATATGCTTTTACCTTCTGACAAGTATACTTATCTTGGTTGTTACACTTACAATATTTCAGCAGTTGTACCCCTGGTCTTCAAATGTCTGTCATATTTGGTAACTGTCTCAGAATTTTGGACCAAACCCTTAGGGTTAGATTATTCCCATTTCACTTTCCATGCTTAGGGGAGATAACTCATATCAGTTAATATTCTCCAGTCTATTCACTTCTTCAACTTAACAAGAGTATATGATATTTCTGCACTACCCTTCTCAGGGAACATATATGTTTCAACTAATGCTTTAATTCACTAGCCCACATTATAAGATAAGAGATATTCTGAAAACAGAATGAGAACAATCTATCCTCATGGATTGAATAAAGGGTTCAGTTCAAAATTCCAAGCATGTTACCAAGTACAACGGTCACATGAAGTAGGCTGGAGGATACAATGACTGAAACATTGTGATAATTATAATAGCAAAGATGAGTAGACTTGTCTGAAAAGAAAAGTAATTTCTTCACTGAAAAATTCTGAGAAAATTATGCAATAAGTGTCTCTTGATTTGATTTTAAAATTTATTGAAAGGTTGTCAACAAATAGAAATGGAATAAGTATTTATGGTTTTCTTCAGAAATAAATTAAACTTCTTGTATTTTACATTAGATTGACTCACCTGCACTTTGTCAGCTCTGTCTGCCTGTCTCTCTTTAAACTATTATGATATATTTTAGCTTTAATGTCATATCTGTATATCTATGTTTTATATTTTGTAATAATGTATTAAGAAATGTTTCCTCTTGGTTAACCTATCTAAATAGATCCTCTGTAATAAATGCATTTCCTTTTTTCACGCACATACACACACATGCATACAAAACAAATAAAAAATGTTTATCAATATATCATGTTTGATTTTTTATTAAAATTCCATCATATGAAGAAAAAGGAGAAATTCTGGTATTTTGGACACCAGCATGATTTTATGACCCCACTTCTGGAAAGGACAAGCTTTCCAATGACATTGTTTGGATGTGCCTTGCAGCCCTTCTCATGAAGTAATTTGGTCGTTCCAACTCAGTGCAAAGCTGACTTGAGCTTGACCATTTTAATTATTGTTATCCTTACTACAAATAACTTACTTCTGAACCAAAAAAGAAAACAGAGACACTGAGAAGTTTGCTTTATTACAGTCACTATAAAAAAGAATAAATGGTCCATATTAGTAACCCAAGATTTCATATGCTTCTTCTGAATTGTTTATCATATGTGAACATGCACACACCTAATATACACATAAACATGCATAAAACTGGCCATTAACAACTACATTCAAGGACCATTTCATCCATTAGGAAAGACTTTATAATTGAGAAGAATCTTCCAGTGATTCCGTAGCTAGAGAACTTGTAAAGAAAAGCAAGAAGAAAAAACAATTAAATCTATAGTTGTCAGCAAGAGGAAGAATTTAAGGTGTCAGCTATGCATTTGTGGAGTTAACTCCACTTACTTTCCTGAAACCGCTACTAGAGGATATTCTCTGGACTATAAATACTCTGCAATATTTTTCTGCTTACACACCAACATGTAAGTCTCTCATGGAAAACATAGGACTACACACACACACACAGATACGTATGCACTTTCACTCATCCTTTGAACTTGAAATGTTTTCACATTCTTTTTTTTACACACATAATTGTCTTTGTTACTTGTATACCTTTCTTGTTAATACATTATCATTTGTTTGTACATATATTGGTTCTTGTTTCTTTGTATTTTATCATGAAAGACACACATGCAAGTCCTCCATTTTTGTTGTGGGTATTCCAGGAGACACGTGTTTTATCCAACTCAAACACCTGACATACTAACACCCACAACACATTGGACATATAAGAATCAAGCAGATACAAAAGTTTAACTAACTGGGTAGTGTCATACCTGACAATGGAAAATGTGATACAAAAATCCAAAGGCACATTGGTTTAGTAACCCTTATTTCAATTTCAGACATTTTCTTGAATTTCATTGGTTGTTAAATGCAAAATAAACTTTGAGAAATTTCCATCACAAATCAGACAAATTTTGTGCAAAAGTAGGTTCAACCGACTTAAAAAAATCTTTCTCAAATTCACGCCTAATTTAAATGTTTCAAGAAATCCTATTGGATAAAAAATAGAAAAATACAATCTTGCTCATGCATTTCTTAGAATTATTGGCAACATCTGCCAAGCTTCTGTTGAGCCGATTTAGTCATTAAAAAAACTATAAATACAAACGACAAAAAAGTTTTCAGCACATTGAGAATCTCACATGCAAGGGTTACGCATAGAGATTTACTCACATGCAGAGAGATATTTATGCACACAAGGGAGATACAAACTCAGAGAGACACCAAGAAAGAACTTAATTTTTATACTGCATTTTGGAACAAATTTCCTTTATGAAAGATTAGGAAAATTTCAATGACAAACCTTTTCCATTCAATATCTTTCTTAGAAAAATTTTTGTCTAATTTAAATTTAAGTTTTATAGTAAAAGGCAGACAAATTTTACTTACTTTCAGCATTGAACATTTCCAAAACAGTAAAGAACTTTTTCTCTTAAATATACTCTCGCACACATCATTAGAAAACAAAAATTGTGTATATAAAAATTAATTTGTTGTTCTAAACTTGTCCTTTTCGTCGTAATTGAATATCATTACCATTTGGCCTTTTTTTTATAATTTATGTGTGTGGATGTTGCATGTTTTATTTGCAGCACAACTTTAAATATTCATGCAGCTTTCCTAGATCCACAACATTGGAATAGCAAAGGATGCCTTCCAGAGGTTAAACAAAGTATTAAAAGACAGGGAAATTTTGTCAGAACAAAGAAAAGAGTGTTGAACTTCTATGTAATATCTAACCTCCTGGGTAGTCCTGTCTAAACATCTCATTGGTGAAGAAAGCTTTTGCTATTAGGTAGTAGTAAAGAACATAGGATTATATTTCTTTTTCACATAATTTATTATAATAGAAATGTGGTTTTATAGGAGGAGTTTAACAATACCATGAAGAGAACAACTGACTAATGAGGAAGTTTTAAGTAAAATGGCTATGAAAAGAGCACTTATACTTAGACTCAGAAAGAGACAGTTGAAATTTCTCAGACACATAATGAGGAAGAAGAGCTTCGAGATTTTAACACTCGCAGACCATATTGAAGGCAAGAGGCGGAGAGAGAAACAATGAATGAACTAACAAGTTCATGCAAAAATGGGTTTATGATTATTAAATTTCTGGACTGAACTTAAAAATGAATTGGTGACTGAAGATTCATTTTTTCATTGTACTACATGAGGTAGGTTCATGGGCACGTCCTGATGACTGCGGTACTGGTTAAAGAAATCAAAAATTTCTGAATGCCATCTTCAGTCACGTGTCGTATCAAATGGGTTATACGAATTACATAAAAAAGTGGGGGCTAAAATGTGGAATTATTGACTGAGCATGTATCACGTTCATTTTTATTTTTTATTTATTTTTTTTTTGTGGAGTCCCAAACAAATCGTTGTATTGCATTGTAAGTTGTAACAATTTCATATAATTATAATATAATAATACAGTATACAGTTTTGCATTTTATTTGTCTATTCTCCTTATTGTGGTGTATTACTATTAATAATATCAAACACACGTAAAAAACTAGTAGTCTTATTTGTTATCCAACGTAATTACTTATCCAAATGAAAAAAAGAAATCTCGCACAGCGCCACCTATAAGAAGAGTAAGTAATAAAGACGCTTGTTCGGTTCCCATGGCAACCGCTTTATAAGTAAAGTGGTAATGGAAGTTTGCAGTCTTCCAAAATTCGCCGTTATCTTGTAAGAAAAAAGGAAACAACAAATCCAACCGAAAGCTGAACATCCAACAAGGAAGAAGTGCGGTTTTTCGAATGGGGCTCCAAGTTACCGAATGTTTCTCTATCGAACTTTTCGGCAACAAAAGAGTAGTAAAGTCAAAAAGAAAAAAAGTCATGGAAGAAGAAAAATAATTGAAAATAATGAACACCAAAATCAAAATTTTAAACAATCCACACAGAAAAGGAAAAGAAATTTGTTCAACTGTTTCTTCAACTTAACTTTTTTTCAAACTTTAAGATTCACAAACGTTTAAAACACAAGATGCAACTTATAGTAATAAAAAAAAATACGTGTGAAAGTCATTTTTTAAGTAATACAAAAAAAATATAGAATAACATACCAAGAAGAAAAGGTTTTTCAAAACGGTATCAGCAAAAAAAAAAAGAGGAATAATTAAAAAGATATATTTAATGACATTCTATCACAAGAGAGTTAAACTGCTCAAATTCTTGTTAAAAAGCTGCAGAAGAAAATTGACAAAAAGACTAAAGGTTCTATGATTGAAAATTGAAATTAATAATGATGAATATAGTTAAATTTTTGAGTGATTAATTATTATCAATAAAAATCAACAAAAAGAAACAATCAAAATCAAAATAATTAACTAACAAAAAATATTTAACAATCAACCTGTTGTAATTTTTTTTTTTTTTTTTTTTTTTACTTGTAGAAATTACTTATTACTTCAAGCAAGTGTTTGTTTTTGTTTTGTTTTGTTTTTTTTCACTTTTTAAATTTCAAACCAATAAATTAAATAAAAAGATCTATTTCTTAGCTTACTGGTACAAAAAGAATTAAATTACATATTTTTTTTTTTCACAACTCTTTGGAGAAACATTTGAGCGTATAACTTTTCCCTACCTTAAGTTATTAGTTGATTATTTTTTGTTTCTTTAAAAATTTTATTGAACTTTTTGGTCAAACACAAAATTCATCATGGATATGGACAGGGTTGGATTATTCTCCGAGATGGGATACATCACCATCGGAGACAAATATAAAACTCCTATGCAAGGTAAGACTATTTAGTATGTATTATATTTAATTTACTTATTAACTTTTTCTGTGGATTATGATATGGAATTGATAAATAATTAAAAAAATAAAGTAATTAATTAAAACAAGTTTTAAAACTACATACAACTAAAAAATAAGAAGAGTACGACTTATCGTCAACATTTTAAAAATATTACTTAAAAATGAATTTATTTTTAATCAATTAAAAAAATTATTACTTTTTTTTTTTTTTTTTCTTTTTTTAAAATTTTTTTCCTATCCTAACAAAAAATGTACTTAAATTTTCTTTCGGTCGTCCCAAAATGCATTCAATTCTTGTCTGATAGTAAACTTTGTGAATAGAAAAAAGAAAAATGCTAGCTAAAAATAAGTTGTTCCTTCACATGTTGAAAGTTCTATCTTCCAATTTAACCGAGTCATTAAGTTTTTTTTTTTTTTTTTAATTAATAAGATTAAGGAAATTTATTTATTTTAATCTTACTGTCCTTTATGAAATTTGGTGCATTTAAATTGCTTAAAGACACTTTTGTTAATTTATTTTAAAAATTTTGCTTCAAGTCTCGTTTCTGGTAAATTAGCTTTTGATTTTGTTATTTCTGTGGAATTTAACAGGGTGCGATGGGTAAATTGTCGCCATTTTACATTTTTAATTTCGATCATGCGCGTTATTTGTTTTTGAATTTGTCGCCTGCACAGTATAGTGGGGTCAGTTGGGAACCCCCTGTGAGAAAAAGAGCACCATAACACAATTCACTCCGCCAGAAATTTGGAAACCGCATGCTGTACTGCTTGGCATTCACGCCGGAAGATCCAATACGAACATTTCAGTGCAGAGGACTTGGAAAGAGTTGGATCCAATCAACATCATAGTGTTTGGACTTGGAGTAGTGATGACAACATTATGCCTCTGTTTCTATTCTCACAGGGCCTCACTCAACAGCAACACAGAGGCCTCTACATCGTACCTTGAGGTGGTAGTGCTTCTCTGGGTCAAGAGGGTAGTCGCTAGAACACCCTATGTCTGGCAACGGGACTCTGCACCATGCCACAAAAAAAGAAAAGAAAACATAGTCATGGCTGTCAGATAATTTCTGCGACCACGTCACCCCTATCCACTAACTCTCGAGACTGCAATCCGGCCCTTTGCTTGATTATTATGCGTGGGGTGCAGTTGAGCAAGAGACCAACAAAACTCCGTGTAAAAGATGAACTGAAAGCAAGCATTAGGTATGGCAGTGTTCACCAACTTAACGAAGGAAACCATTCAGAAGAGTTGCAGGAGATTCCGAAGTTATCTGGAGACCATGGTAGAGCTAATGGCGACTTTTATTCAATAAATTTACTCTTTAGTTTAGTATTTCAAGATTTTTGTGTAATTTTGTTATTTTTAAAATGAGATGTCAGTGTTTCATTTTTGCGTAATTTAGGTGACAATTTTTATCCATTGCACTCTGTATATATTCACAAGTTATTTTTATCATTGAAACGGTGAACTTAACTATTTAAAAAAATTGTTATTTCCTTCATTTAGGAGACAAAAGACAACATTTGATCTTAACTAGGGAAAAAATAAAACGAATTTACACTTGACTACACTTTCATTTTTTTTTTTTTTTTTTTTAGTACATTCAATCAAAATTCTCCAGAAAATTATCGTGTTTTTGTAAAAAAAAAAAAAAAAAAAAAAATTTATGATTTTCAAAATATTGTAAAAATAAATAAAATACCTAACGGTTCTTCTGGTTTAAAAATTACATGAGATGTTATGTGTTCTTATGTTTCAAATCTGAGACTGATCCCTAGAAAAAAAAAGGGCATATTACAATTACATTGGTTTCTATGACTATATTGGTTAACACAACACAGTCCTTGTAAGTTAGTAAAAGACTCAATTGATCCATACTACGTAATACTTTCTTCTGGGGTGTGTGGGTTTTCTTCCATTTTTATCATATCTGATCTCATTAAATATGAAATCCTAAGAATTCTAGTAAGTAATCTCATTTAATGTTTTTTTTAGTGAATATGAAAATTACATTTTTATCACTTCTTTAATAAAGATAATTTTAATATTTTTTTTCATTGTATATTGTTGTACCTGTAAGCAAATACTAATTAATTAATTAATTAATTATTAAAATAACCAGTGTGACTGGGTTGTTGTGTGAAAAATTCCACTTGTCATGAATTTCTTATTGAGCTCTAGAGATCTTTCATTTTGGCTTGAATCCTTTCAGAGATTATATTTTTATAAAAGCTTGTCAGTTGTAATCACTTTCTCAGATCTGTGGTTAAAAATGGTCTTGAGTGAATGAAAACTGTAGCACCATTCTTCTATTTTTGAACTTTGTGGACTGGTGCTACAGAATCACAAAGAAAGCAAAGAACTGTACAAAATAACAGAAACCACATTACTTGAAAACTACCAACAGCAACAATAACTAAAATTGTAGCACATGTAAGAAAAAAATATTACACAATCTGAACTGAATCAAGATGTTTAACGTTCCACACTACTTTAAAAAGATAGGAAGGAATCCCCTCCCCCCAATCGATATTGGAAAGAACAATAATAATGAACTTGAAAAACCTATTTTGCTGAAAAATTGATTCAATAGAATATAAATTTTAAACCACAAGTAACACTGGCTGCTTGGTCAATGAATGCCGAATGTTTCCATATAAGGAAATAAATCATTTGTATTCATTAATAAAGGCTTTTGTATGGAGTATCCTAACGTACCTGAATTATTTCTCTATCCTTTTTCTTTTTTTTTTTTTTTTTATGCATTGCATGAAAAGTCATGATTCAAAATACACTGACTGTAACTTAATCTAAAAAATAATAAAAAAAAAAAAAATGTTCAACAACAATTCTTTTTTTCCTGATTTTCAGTGAACAAAAAAAGATTAAGTTCAGAAATTAGCTTTTAGTAAAATTTTGATGCTTAATTGTTAAAAATGTTCTCCTTACTATAGTATTTATTTTGTTAGTGCAGAAAATTACAAATGATAATTTTGAGACGGGTTGAATAGCAATAAAAAAGACTGAAACCATACCTATGTATAAGTTCATACAGTCAGCCTTAAAAATTAAACTATGATTGTTGGTCCTTTTTTTTTTTTTTTTTTTTTTTACACCAATAGAATTTTCTGTTTCACTACATAGGAAATTATTAGAGTGAATGAAAGTTTGACATATTTCCTTCATAAATATAACCTGTGATAGGATTAGACAGTTATTTTAAAAAAAAAATATGCTTCCTATACCTATTTCTTTAATAAAATTAAATGTAAAATGTTTTGAAAAAATCTTTTACAAATCATTGATTCTTTATTATTTAGTTGTATTTAATTAACTTCAAATATTTTAAAACTAGTAAAAGTTGATTTTTTTTTTTTTTTTTTTTTTTTTTTTAAGAATTGCACTTCAATAATGTTCTTATTTGGTTGTAGCTCTAGTAAGACATACTATAGAGCCATTGAAAAGATTATGGAGTTCAGAATTAACTGCAGTAATGGGTTGTGAACTATGATCTTGACTGAGGTTAAATAAGAGAAAGAATTTAGTTGTATCTAGCAAAAATAACTTTCAATAACATGACAGTGAAAATTTATAAAATGAATAATTGTTTTTACTTTTAAATATTCACTTTCACTAATAAAACTCATTGCAAATTTAAAATCATACTGTATCATTTTTTTAATCTACAATCTTTTTTATATAAACAAACTTATAATACAAACTAAAATCACATTAAAAACAATTGTTTTGTGCTTTAAGTTCTAACATTTGATCTGTAATTTGATTTCAGTTTCACTGAGAAAAGGGAAAGGATTTAATGTTCCTAAAACAAAAATAAGAAGTGGCACTCAGGATGGATACTTTGCTGAAACATATAACCGTATTTTAGATGGAGAAGCCTATACTGATCAAATCAAGTTGAGACGACAGTTTCAAGTGAAAGAACTAAAAAAAAATATAGCTAAAAATTTCATCCCAAGCAGTGGATACAAAGAAAGGTTGGTATACTTTTGTTCATTTCAGTGAGTATTTTTTGTTACTTGAGAATTGTATCAGGCATTTTTTTTTATTTTCCAAAGCAGTGCTTCTCTTTCTTGACTGTAATGTTTTAATGGAATTTTAATTTTCATGTGATATGAACCAAACAAAATAATAAAAAGTAAAATTAGTAAAACCAAGTAATGCCAGGTAACCTTGTTAATCAATATGAGCTTCTTTTTCACTCTTATTTTTGAAAACACTTTTTAGCAATTACAAAGAATTTAGAAGTGTATGGTTAATTATTTCAATCATAAATGCCATTAAGGATGTTGAGAAAATTTAGTCTGCTTGAGGATTTGTATTGTGTTGACATTGAAAACTACTGATCCTTTAATGTGATTAGTACCTGAATATAGTTATGACAACCAGTATACAAAAAAAGAATAATTTCTTCAGTCCAAAGACATTGTAGAGTTAGAAGCTTGGTATTTAGGCTATCATTTTGAGCATACTCTTTCATAACGCTGAACTAGTTGCTGTATCTCGCATACACTCCTCTGAGGAAGTCTCATCATTGTGTAGTGGTTAGCAGTTGCATAGACCATTACTGTTGTAATGATTTTGATCTTTACTAAATAGTCTTATGATATACTAAGCTAAGTTTAAGATATCACATATACACCTACAAAAGGCTTCACTCTGGAAATAGGTTTGTGTCTAGAGATAAGTGTAAAGAAAATCAATATAATTCTGTGGAGCCTTAAAAAGTATTTTCTTTATTTCTATGTGAATTTTGGGTTCTATTTTTTACTTTTTATTTTATTTATTTAATACTGTTATTGCACCACACTTTTCTTTGTATATGAGATACTTTCCATAGATATGACAAGGCAACTAGAGCAGTTAAGATAAGTTATACTATTTTATAGTAACAAAAACCAGAAAAAATTTTCCTAAGTAGTTTTGTTAAACATTTCCAAAATTCTAACATGACATTCAGACTTAGTAGCTTTTAGATATTGAAAATAGAAGCATTGACGTGATTCTTTCTTCTTCTGTTTCTTCTTTTCATCTTATTTTTGTTTTTTGTAACAAAAGGCTCAATTCATTTTTTTTTTTTTTTTTTACACTAATAAAGTAAGCAGTTTCTCACAAACAATTTCTTACCAATTAGGCTATAAAAGTCATTTTTATATAAGAGGCAACAAAAATAAAATGAGACTGTAACACCCCTTGCAACAGGGTCAAATCCTTGGTCACGGTTACCAAATAATGTAACACCTTTTTCCACTGCCTACACCTAGTAGTGTAACCATGCTTAGTGGTCTGGCCCTCAGGGTCTTAGGATGATGCTTTTACCACAGGCTAACTCTGCACTGGTCAATGCTGACACTAGTCCAAGCTGGTTGTTGGTCACTGGCTACTTTGATCCACATCGTCTCTGCCCACGTTGTGTTTTTGATCTCAGTGCAGTGGAAAATTGAAGGTTATAGTTTTGCAGTCAAACCGTGTCGTGCTATATTAATGAAAAAAAATACCTTCATGATGAAAATTAAAACAAGAGATTTATGGGGTTATTTTTTAATTGGTTTATATAGTTCTTGGTACAACAAAAATCAACCTTTCCTGCATCAATCTCTCTAGTCACACTGGACCTTGTCTAAACTTCTGGAAGGCTAGGTTCAAAGTCTTGAAATCAGGAATTCTGGTGACAGCTGATGTGGATTCTAGAAGCAATTGATGCGACTTCTCAGCCCAAGTCTATGAGCTCTCCAAAGTCATTTGCTTATGTGGATTTGGGCCAAAGGGTTCTGGGGATTTGTTGATTCTTTAATTTTCACATTCTAATAAGGGCTTTCATTGTTCTCCATCTCTGCCTTCCAAATTTGGAAAATTATCCCCCTTCCTTCACGGCATTCTAATTTTTCCCACTTCTCGGGGTGCATAACTGTCTTTGTGACAAATCAAATTTTTAAAATGTGTAGGAGAAAAGGTGTGGTTTTATTTTCCTCATTAATTTCTATTCTCCAACTCCTTTTGCACAATGCAGATCACCTTCTTTGCATGACGTAAGTTCAACCCTTGTTTTCATTTTTGTCAATGAAAATATGATCCTCGTCTGCTTCTCTTTCTGTCAATGTGTTTTCCTAATTTCTCCAGAAAGGGATAAACTTATTTCTCAATCTGTTTTTGTCAATGAAAATATATTTGCTTATCTAATTTCTCAACAAAAGACTGTTTTCTATCCTTGGGCCAATCACCATCTCAGCAGAGACACTGGCCAGATCACCTGCCTGTTATGATGGATTGATTTTCATAATCTTAACATTATCAGTGGTTTCATGCTGTTTCCCTTTCTCAATTCATTTTTTCTAATAAAAATATAATTCTTGTCTACTTTTCTGTTCACCAGTGACTTGTGTTTTCCTAATTTCCTAAGAAAGAGAAAATTATTTCCCTAATCTGTTTTCATCTGCATACCAAACTCTCAATAGATAAGAAAAATAAACTTTAGGAGAGAAGAAATATAAACAGTTCCATTCTCACCAAAGATAATGTCTCTACTCTCTATCCTCCAGCCTATATTTCCTTTTGGGGCTTGTCCCTTGCCTTAGAATTAATGTTTAGCCACCTTGCTGCCTCAGTGTCACATCACTCTCTTCCCTCTTTGTCATTTACTTGTATATGACATCCAACTCCACCTTCCCTAAGCTGAGAAAAGAGAAAAAAAATTAACCAAAAATGTTCTTCATGCATAATGTTTCTACTAAACATGCAGTAGAATTAAAAGGTCCTTATCCTTCTTTTCCAGTTCATGATCATGCATTTTCATATTGGGTCTCACACCACCCCTTACAATTTAATAATTCAACTTGGTGCTTGCAACTCCTCTTACTTTTGTTTCACTTGATACATTTCTATCTTTTTCATTGTTTGTCATTCTTAGTCAATTTTCCTGTTTCCACAATAGTGAGATTTGATCTTCCTTCAACAGATTCTTCCGAATTTGATCTGCTTTGGTAAAGAACACTAAATGTTGTCCCTCTCTCGTTCTCTTGCACACTCGCCAACATCTGCAGATTATCTGGTTTCTTCCTAGGCTTTTTTTAGCCTTCATATTGCCACTATTATGGCGGCAATAGTAGCTATTGCCTAATATGGCAGACCACTTGATTATGGTCTGAATTATTTCTCTAAATTGTACTTTCTTCTCCCATAGTACTCAATTTGTCTTTCAATTCACCCAAAATAATTTTCTCTACTGGCTTTAATAATTTTGGCATCTCCTTTAAGGGAATTTCTCGACCACTTTTTCCCATAATTCAGTCCAATTACTCAGATCAACCCGTTTCAATCGACCTCACTGATAAATCTTTTTCTTCAGCCTGATATGTGGGGAGAGAAATAGATACTCCAAATGCTGAACATCTCAGGGGTAACTCTATCAAAGATAATGGGGGTTCTATCTTTATTGTTCTAGTGGGCTTTTCCCCTGCATACTCTGGACAGATCAATCTGGCTCTGGGTAGCAATTGCCCAGAGACCATCAGATATGCTGATAGCTTGTGGTAATACTGTATTTGTCAAATCAATACGTCTACTTGACAATTATCTTTAATTCCATCTTTATCTCCCTTAAACAATTCAAGCACATACAACCCATGATTCCTGGTCATATAAATGGGACTTAATGAAGTACAGGTCTCCAATGCATCAGTTTTACATTTTTTTTACTTCTTCTTTTGTTAGTAACATAAACTTTGTTCTTGCTGAATTCAAAGCTATATATTCTGTCTCAATTTGATATTTTGCAACTGCCCTTAGTCCTTGCTGTACCCAGGGGTAGGGAACAAGTAAGTTTATTACCTGATATGTCTCAAAAGTACGATCTCTATCTAGTAACAGATTGGACATCAAAACCAACAGTTTATTATCTTCTAATAAGGTAACACAATCTAATGCATTGTAGTATTTTCATAGCTCTTTAGTGGGATCTACTGGTAACCTTAAATGATGGAGTAACTCAGTCTGTATTTTTGATAGTAACTCTCTTAAGTAACCTGGGATCGTTATACTCAGGTCAAATGTCCTAATGATATCGTCAGGGATTGTGTAGTCTGGTGCACCTTATGTAATTCAGGCACCATGGCTTTGGAGACATTAGCTCCTTCTTTCCTAAATTCTCACATTTTACTTATTAGCCAATCTATACTTGCCTTGTTCTTCACAATTTCTAATCTCATCACATTTAGTATTGATGCACTCTCCCATACCACTTGGGCTAAAACTCTTTCTCACAGGCCTATCAACTAGCAGTTGATTCATTACTCTCTCTCTTTCTTTTTCAGATTCATCTGTTTCCATCTCCTCTGGTTCAACCAGGGTTGTTCTCATCTTTCTCTGCCTATTCTTTAGTTCAGCTTCTTCCCAACTATCTACCTCAGTTAATTTTAGATTGTTAGCATGTGTCTTTTTAACTCTTCCTGCCATCTGATCCCAGATTATAAACTATACTGGCCCCGTCTGCTGCACTGTTCTGTAATAGGGTTTCTACTTCTGGTAAAATTTACCTGTCACTGTAATCCCTAACATTTACAGCATTACAATCTCATTCCCTATTATTACTTTTCCACAAGAACATAAAAAAAGTAATTCACTGATTGCTACCCTTTTGTGTATAACTATCTGCTACCTGCACTCTGACCATATCTAACTTAAGCATTTCCTTTCCCAATTTATTTAGTATATTTCCCTTACTTTTTGTTTCAGTTACTGTTGTTTTAACTATCAGTATGATTTTTTAACAGTTTTCCTGCTTCAGTGTGTACTGAAATCACCTCCATGACTCTCTGTCACTTTAAATCCATGGCTCATTTATCAGAGCCAGATAATTCACTTCATTATTACCAGGTATATTCCTGTAATCTTCTTTAATTGCCAATTCTTTTCGCATGAGACACTACAAGTCAGTACTACCTGGTGCTCCCAGAAATTTGTTATCAATATCTTCATTTTCTACCAGACAGAAATTTATCAACAATTTTCCCCATTAACCTTTACCCGACCAAATTCTTTCTAGAATTTGTTTTCACTAATAAATATATAATTCTCATCTGTTTTTCTGTTCACCAGTGACTTGTTTTTTCCTAATATCCCAAGAAAGAGATGAAGTTGTTCCCCGAATCTGTTTTTGTCCGCATACCAGATTCTTGATATAGATAAGAAAATAAATTTTAGGAGAGAAGAAATTCAGATGGTTCTATTCTCACCAAGGATAATGTCTCCACTCTCTCTCCCAGTGTATATTTCATTTTGGGCTTAACTCTTTTCTTTTCCTGCTTAGGATTAATGTTTAGACACCTCACTGTCACAAGAAAAAAAATAATCAAAATTAATGAGGGAAAAATGATTTAAATTTTTCTTTTACCAAATTCAAGTTAGTTGAAGAAAGAAGAGATTGGTAATTGAAAAGTTTTATTTTATCCTTTCTATCTCATGTTGTTTTTTTTTTAAAAAATTTTATTGCTTCTAAGTAAATTTGTTTTTCTTTTTGTAGCTGCGGTGTTGGTACTTTCTATGGAACATTGGGTGGTGTTGTGCCTGCAATGAGCAATGTCTTCAAAAGTGGACAGGCATACAAACCACCGGGTAAAAATGTCTTAAACAACCCAGGCAAAAGAGGTACAGGTTATGGGTGGGTATCTTTAACCTATTTTGACATCATGTATTTACAAAACAATTGTTCGTGTAAAAGAAAGAAGGAAAAAAAAAATAACTGTCAGAATTAATTTGATAACTTTAAATTTTACTTTGTATTTATTTGGAAAATTTTTATTCATGTGAAACTTAGAAGTATTGATAAAAGCTGAGGTGTAGATGCAAAACAATTAAAAAAAAAAGTATCAATATTGAGAGAACTTAAAATGATTACTTATTTTAGATCATTTTACTTACAATTGCTGTATGATTTAAACAATCATCGATGCATTGTTTGAACAAATTAGCCATAAATAATCAACAGTGCCTTTTTATAGCTTCTTGTCACTTACATTTTTGCCATCTAAGACTGTTTACATTTACATAAGTAGTGAAGTAATCTTTCCAAGTAACATGGTAAATCAAAATAAACACTGCATAATTTGTTGCATCAAAAATACTATTATTTAACAGAAGTCTGTAGAAACCGGAAAACTTTAATATCTAGTATATATATCAAATGATGCCTAAACCTATTGCTGTAATAGGTAACTATTAGCTATTATTTTCTTTTCACTGAGGATGCTAGGTAGCATTATCATTGTTATGATGATGGAAAGCTTTTCCAAGATGTTTACAAAGTAAGTAAAAAGATTGATTCTGTGAACTAGCAGAGTACAATAATAATTGGAAAAGGTATTTAAAGAATCACATGTGAAGACATCCTGATAACTTAACAAAATATGCTTCTAATTTTATGACATAGGAACATTTTTAAAATCTATGTGAATCAACCAATGTTGATGTGATCCTAAAGGACTATAAAAAAAATGTTTTTCATTATTGACATCCATATATTTTGAAAACACTTACAGATAAAAAGCAATAAAAAAGATAAAGAAAAAATTCAACTAATTCAATTACTAGGTAGTCAATACAAAAAAATACTGCATAAAGATTTGAAGTATAGAGGTATGAATATGACTGTACAACTGTGTCCCATCTAGTTACCATCGGCATCTGTGGTTGAGTTGGCCAAGCTATTGACATGTAACAAGAATAACTGTTACTATTTCATAATAACATCTCAGCACCAGGTAAGACAGTTTAGGATACTTCATTTTAATGTGTTGAATGCCATAGTCATAAACAAGAAGAAAGATTGGAGTGATTTTGGTAAAGGTCAAATTGATATGGCCAGAAGATTAGATAAGAGTTTTTCCAAAACAGCATGGCTTGTGGAATGTGCATGCTCATTCATAGTGTATACATTTTTGTAGTGATCTAAGGAGAGGAAAAATTAGTCATAAAACATTGGGCAGTTAAGACTTATCAGTGTGACAAGTGAACTGAAGCTCTCCTGTCAAATAAAGGACCACAAAGTGACTACAGTGACACAAATTGCAGATAACTTTAATCATGAAAAAGGAAGGAATGTGTAAATTGACCTTGTGTATGGTGTGATGTAATTTTAGGCCAGTAAGTGTACTCAGGCTAACCAATGTCAATCATAAAAAGTTTTCAGTGAGCATGTGATTATCAGACTTTGTATTAATGGAAAAAGGTTGCAGTCATTTTTGCATAAAAAAGGCTGGTTTTACATATCAGCTGCTCTGTTGATTGAGTTACAGGAACGTTTTTATTGACAGAAGATTAACTCTAATCCTATTTTAATTATGTGTGCTTCATTGTTCTTGGAAAGTATTGGCCCTAGGATACACTGTAGGAGAGCAACAAACTTTAGGTAATATTCTGAGAAATACTAAAGTCCTATCATTTATACAGAAGGTACTTTGTCATCTAGTATCTGTGTCAAAATTATTGGACCAGGTAAACCATTTTATGACAGCAGTCTTTGCAGTACCATCTTTCAGCAGACAATATGTCCTTGTACACAGTTATGGTACTTGTATGGGAATAATTTAAAAAAACTTTAAGCAGATTTCATTGTGTTGTACTGGCCTCCAAATTCCACAGATCTCAGTCCCATTGAGCATTTATAAGAACCTCCATAATTTGGAGCAGTTAAACGACCGGTTTTTAACATACTGTCACTAGATGCCAGAGGAAACCTTTAGAGGGCATTTGGAATCCATGGCTGATTAAGGGACATAGGATTAATCTTGGATGAGACAAGTGGTGATGGAAAACTAACAAAATTCAATACTTGGTTAATAAAAAAAACAAAATAGAAAGCAATAAAATTTAAACAGCCTTGTAACATTCAGTACATTGAGCTATACAAGAAACATGGAAATTAATGGCTGCTAATAGCAGTCTTTTGCTTCATGGCTGAGGTATCAGCAGCATGTTCTTGTGTCTTGCATTTAGTCTTCCAACAAGCAATCATTTTTCAAGCTCAAGTAAAGGCAAGGTTATTGAATGTTGGTTTTCAAGATAGGCAGGCCTTCTGCCTTAGAAGATTGTCATTATAGAATCTTTGTTTTTTACCTCCATTTCTCCCTTACCATTTGTTATTGTGTAGGACTCTATTGAGTTTTGTAAATATCAATAAAAGAAGTCTTTGTGTCCACAATTTAAAACAAACAAAATTGTCAGTTTCATCCTACAAATCTGTAGGAAGCTGAATTAAATCCTGTATTTTTTATTTAACAATAAGTCCTTACTTGCAGAATCATCAATGATAGTGAAAAAGTAGAAAGGGAAAACTTAATTTGGAGCTATACTTTTTGACTACACACTCATCTAAATTTTGTAATATAAAAGAGATTGAAATATGGATAATTTTTATATACTTTATATTCTATAAATTTCAGTTTTTGTTTATCAGCTTTATTCTTCAAAAAATAAAGTACAATTATATATTCGCCTTTATTTGCAATGACTTGTTGAACTTATCAGAAACCTCTTTGATACCTTTTGAATTAAATTTCTGTAGGTTTTGATGTGAAAGAGCTTTTGGTAAACTCTCCTATCTGGTTTTTATTAGAGAAAGTTTTCTCTGTTAAAACATTTTGCCATGATTGACAAATGTAATTGGTTGGTGTAAGGTCAGGTAAATATAGTTGGTGGGGGTAAAAAAAATCAACTGAACTCCAAAATATTTTCTGTTATTTTTGCTGTGTGTGGCTTTGCTTTGTTATGGAGAACAACATTTCCCCATTAATCCACTATGTACACTGCTATTGATATGCAATAACTAAGGTATATTAGTGTACTTCAAATGTAATTCTTAATTACCACATGATTAGTAGTTAGGATGATACATTTGTCATTGGTCCTCCAAAACAGAGATTACTTATCACTCAACCTAATAATTAAATTTCATGTACATTAATTATTAATTTATTTTCTGTTTGTAGTTACCTAGACGTGACCATTGGGGAGTATTACAAACATGTTCCTGACCCATATGAACAAGCTTGGATTCAAACTCAGGTTTGTATTAAAAAATATTCATATAATTTTAGCTTGATTTATCAGAAATTGTATCACATTGAGGTAAATTAAACTGGAAAAAAGTTAACAGAGCTTAGGATATCATGCTGTTGTTGAAATTACAATATCCAATTAGGCAATATGAAAATGTCAGAAAATTTTACACTGAACAATAAGACCCAATCTGAAAATGACCAAAGAGGGAACTGGTCAAACATTTATCAAGAAAAATAAAAAAGGATGCTTTAAAAAAACAAAAAAAAAAAAAAAACAAACTTAAAACTGTCATATCACAAATATTATTTGTATTTGAGTTATGAAAACTGATAACTAAATAGTTTGTGTTTTTATTTAGAAATTAATTTTAACTTTCCTTGCAGCCATTTCTTGCTATGCAAAACCACTGTTATTCCTGAGTAGACATGACAATTGAAATAAGATATATAATTGATTGCAACATATTGTTTCCATTAATCCTTTTACAGAAAGAGCAAAAAGTACATAAAGAAAAGATGAAGGGTACTGCTTTCAGACTGAATATGCATCCACAAGATTATTTTGATCCCAACCCCTTTCTTACATCCATGGGGCATCCAGAAAGGAAACCAAAACCTCAAAAGAAAAGTGGGAAACCATTTTATCCAAGTCATGTTGGGTTGAAGGTAATGTTTATACTTCTCTATATTAAAATTATTTTTTAGTCTAAGAATAAGTTAATATTTTGGTTTTATTTGATTGCATGAAAATTAAGCTATTAAAGGTTTCAAGTGTGAATGCGGAAAATGCATATGTTCATATTTTTTAAATGAAGAATTATCAGTTATTGTGTTTTTGTTGTCTACAAATTTCATTTAAATTAATAATCACCAGCCTTCATCCATAAACTAGAATAAATATATTTTCTTCTGAAAAGAAGACCTGAGAGTTACCTTTGGACTGATGAATTATTAGTAAGATGATAACTGAGCAATAACATTTTTGGATTAGCAAGTTGTTTTTTCATAACCAGCTCAGCTGTAAAAAGTACAACAAAGTTGTAAAGAGCCTAGATTGATTTTTATGGCTTATCAAGCTTTTGCAATATTTCTGTTCAAGAAATTCCTCTATATGTATTTTCTAGGTCTTTAGATGTAACTTTGAGATTGTATTTGAAATATTCCATGTAGACTAATTTCTTTTTTCTAATTTTCAATTTCTAGGCTGGAGGCATGAAAGCTGGTACATTTGATCCTTATCCAAGTCATTCCACTGACCAATATGTTTTGGCCAAACTCACTCGTCCAGTACATGTAGTCAATAAATCAGGAAGTTTGTTTGTTCCTCCTAAGAGAGAAAAGTCACGACCAGTTGCTTCCATTATGCACATGAATGTTATGAGGTAAGTATCATATTATGACCTGTTATTAGGTTAGTGTTGTATTATGACTTACTATACAATAAGTGTAGTGAACATGTTATGAGTCCAGCCAGAATTTAAATAAAAATGGTAGAGAGTAAAAACGCCTCCACTACTAATAACTGTAACTTTAATATTGTTGTTGTATCAAACTTGTTTGAAAATATAGACTTAAGATTTTATTATTCCATAAATTATAAAAAAAAAAACTGTCACTTTTTAACAAAGTTTCAGCTGATGCATTCTCTAGACTTTTTTTTTTTTTTTTTTTAAAGGATCCTGTTGCATCTTTACATTTTTTTTGTTCATTTAGTTCACTGTCTTATTTAAAACAATTTATAAATTCAGACATTTTAAATTTGTAATGAAATTAGTAAGTTTTAAAAAATATTTACACTATATTTGTTGGAAAATACAAAAATGTTAATTTTGGTGTGTTAAATACAGGGATATCCTAACAACCACTTTTAAAAATCAATGTAAAGTACTGTATATATGGGAGGTCTTAACAACCATTTTTAGTGTAGTTCTTTCTTATACTGTCTCTTCTACAAGCAAGAAAAAATGTTTGTTTTGCCATTCAAATATATATATAATATATAAGAGAGAGAGAGCTTGCTTTCTTACTTTAGATTTTCTTATGCTCTTCAATTCTAATCTGATAAATATTAAACCCAAGGTATTTTGCATTTTCACTTTTCTGTAATATTTTGTCAGAATCATCTAAAATACTAACATAAGATCTTACATCATTTATCAAATAACTTTTGACAATTTCCAAATATAGATTAATGAGTGCTCAGTTATGATTGTTCAAATATAAAAATGATATAAACATTCTGAAAAAGGCAATTAGAATATAAATAATTATTTTTAGTTTTTAAGCCATTTCCACATTCTTTCAGTTATAAGTGATGTTTTTGAATAAAATGATTGCACAAGGATACTGATTTTGTAATGTTCATATATATATATATATATATATATATATATATATATCAGTGGATAGTGCTTTACAATACATATTTGTTGCAATAATTCAACTGTCATATCAATGTTGAAATCTGCTCATCAATTCATTCAACCAAGTATTGCATCAAATACCTATCAAAGGGGTCAGATCAAAATGTTTTTGCACAAACCCTCCACTGACATTTTATCCCCTTTGATTTGATTTAAATTAAATTTGAACAAGAGAATGACTCCTATCCAAAATATAGGAGAAAGCCAGGAGATGGAGGTTACATCAGCAAGATAATTAAGTAATATTGAAATGCATCATTTTTTCCACAAATTATAACAATAAAAAATTACAAAAAAAAATGTGTGACCTGCAGCAAGGTGTGGATAATTCAGCTAGTTTAGAATAAAATTAAGATTCATCATTCATTTCTGCTATTTGAAAGAATAGATGAATATAATTGGGAAGAAGTGATCAAACCAATTTGTTTTAGTGTGAGAGCTTTCATTTCCAGCCTATCTAATGTAAAATGCCCATGTTGGAGGGGGGGGTCAATATGCCCCACTCTCTTTGCTACAAACAAACAGATCAAAAAGAAAAGGCAGTGGGGACTAAATAAAAAGAATGTAGGAAAAAAAAAGTAATCTTTTGCTATTTTGTCCAGAGCTAAAATAAATGTTAACCATAACATACAGACATTCTTCTTTAGGCTTCTGCTTGGGATTAAATTATAGTTCTTATTCTCTTATTAACTTATATTTATAAATTTGCATCATTTTCTCATTTTATTTCTAGATCAATCAACAACCAAAACTACAAGACCATTGAATCCGTGTTACCCTACTGAGCAAATTTATAAGTCTGTACCTCCAAATTGTTTTTACAACAGAATAAATTTTTTAAAAATATATAATTTTCTTGTGTTACATACAGATTCAAGATATTTATGAATATGATTATTGAATGAAAAATAAGCAGACATAGTGACAAAGCAATATTTAGCTTTGATCATCAAATATATAGAATTATTTTTTACCAGTCATTTCAGATATCAAAAATCTTAATTCAAAGAAATATCTACAATTGACTTAAGAGAACAAGCATTTTGAATCCACAAATGATCCTCGACTCAGTAGGCAGAATATTGCTCAATGGAGATCAAATTGGGAAAACAATATTTTCAAATATGATAGATTAGCAAAAAAACAATGAGTATAAGATTGTACTGGTTTATTTAAATAATAAAGTGCATTAAAAGAAACATGTATATAACAAGAGTAAAAAATAGTTCATCTTTAGACAAATATATAAATGTATATATATATATCAAGTGGATATTTACAATGTTAAAATCTTGCATCTGGAGTCAGATCAAATGAGTGTAAAAGTAATTTTCCAGGAATGCAAAGTGAACCTGCTTTCTTGAATGAATACCTCATGTATTTTCAATGAATTGCTGTAGGGTGGCCTCAGTCTTCTGCCAGATTTGTTGCAAATTCTTTTCAAAACTGTCTTCCCATTCCTTTCGGCGATTGTCTTCCTCAGAGAGATACTCTTGGAACTTGACTTTTTCAATGCTAAACTGTTTGAGAATAACACAAAAAAAATAAGTATTTTTAAATATTTAATTTTAGAAAATATACATTGTTAGATTAACCTATTTTTATTAAAAACTGAATAAATAATCGATAGTAATGATCTATTTGATCTGTTCATTCTGAAAAGCCTCCAGCAACTACAATGTGTGTTAAGGTTGTTTAATAATAGATAATCTTATTCATGTCTGAGTTTTAATTTGTTACAGTTGTTTGATTTAAAAAGATATCATAAGACATACTGAATCATTAACTGAATAAAAATTTTCTCATAAGTGAAATGACAGTAAATAACATAGTTACCTCCACAAGATCGCTAAAAAAAGAGTATAGCATGATGAAAAAGATGCCAAACTTGGCGAAAACAAAATTTTATTGTCTAAATGTTTGTTATTATTAAGAGGAAAGATCAAAGTATTTTTTGGGTATTTTTTTCCATTTTTTAATCGTTCCTAGCACGTCCGAAATTTGTTAAAAATCTAGTTTTTTTTTTTTTTTTGTTTTTTTTTGAGTCAGCAAAATTGACCATTTTTTTCCATTTAAAAAAAAACTGGAAATCTCACTTTGAAATTCTTTTAAATATCAATTATCATTTTTTTTCAAAACTTATTTTAAGAAAATCAGAAATTGTAATGTTTATTTAAAATATTTTGAACTTAGCTTAGCTTAGCTTTTGTGCCAAAAAGATGTAATTTGAAAATAAAACAAAGCAGGTCATAAACTTTTGCGTCTCTTGACAGGTGATGAATGACATATTTACGAATTCCATGAGGCTAATTTGTTCTACGGAAGGAGAAAAGTGAAATAATTTACATTTAAGTGAACAAATTATTTACCTCGTTATTTTTAACGAAAACTTTCAGTGGTCTAATTTTTTTTTTGTACTTAGCTTTCACCTTTAAGTTTATGATGCTTTATGGAAAATATATTTTAAAGAAATTAAAATAAGACTGTTAAATTTACATTAACATTAAATTTCATATTTCCTAAGAAATGTATCTAATTAATTTATAGGTACCTTTCTTATGAAATTTTATCAGAATTGTACATAAAATACTATATTTTTATGTACATTTATTACATTTTACTGTTATTTGTATTTGCATTCATTTTATTATTAATTTTGATATTTCATTTATGGAAAAATGTCATAACTGAGATTAATATAAAAATAAGATCATATAAATTTCATATGATAGTGATACTTGTAGGTACCCTTTTCAGTTGAAATTGAAAAATCAAATTAACTTCTCCACACGTGTTTCACAAAAGTAAAGGCCTTAACAGCAGAGAACAATGCTTAACTCAAATAACGCAACTTAATTATATTCTGGTTGGTCTTCCGTACTTTATAATTACAGCCCGGTTATAAGCATAAAATTACATTTCTTAATTACTGTGGATCTTCTGATTAGTCAAAATGATACAATTTACAACGCGCTAAAAAAAAAATCTATCTCATAAGGATGCTTAGAAAGCTGATCGGGCTTTTAACTAATTTTATAATATTTTAACAACTTTAATTATAATAGATTTTACATTTAAGAAATAACAAATAATTGTATTAAAAATTCATTTTTCATCGAAAAAAATTTTTGCTTTCAGAAAATATTGTCCATATTCATAAAAACAACTAAAAGCAAATAAAAGCATTTGAAATTAAATAATATCTTTGTTTATTGAGTTTTGTATGTTACAATTCAGAGCTGATTTTCAGGTACGTTGGCTCCAATTAAAAACAAAAAAAAACATGATTTGCATTCCTCAAAGCCCTGTGCTTTTAATTATTGTAATCACTAAACCTGATGCGATCGAATTTCTAGCGTTTTCATAAAATTAGTTATGGGGGGGGGTAATAAATATTTGAAAAAAATATTTCTACCATGACTTTAATAAAAAAAACAAAAAAAAAAAAACATTTCGATCATCTGTGAATAGTTCCTGAAAGTTTCATTAACATCCGACAATTATTTCTATTTTTGCGCGATTTTTCAAATTAATGTGTGTCATACCAAAAAACCGTGCTAAAAATTGTCTGTTATTTACTAGTTCCGCTGATACAAATAGAAACAAGGTTTTTTTTAATCAAAATTTAGAATGTTCTAAAAAGAAGGAAAAAAATTTTAAAAATAATTAAAAAAAACTTTGGTCTTTCCTCTTAATAATAACATAAGCATTTAGACAATAAAATTTTGTTTTCGGCAAGATTGGCGTCTTTTTCATCAAGCTATGCTCTTTTTTTTAGCAATTTCGTGGAGGTACCTAAAATAACAAAAAAAGTCTTTTCTGAATTATTTAAGTGACAAATGTTTTTATTATTATGCTTAAGTTTATCTAAGTTATTCAATATTACTAATTTTTGCAGTCATAAACAGAAATACAAGTTTTGTTTCTTTCTGTATCAAGGTTTCTCAGTTTATTGAATTCCCCAATCCAATAGCTGATACCATTTTAAATGTCTGGAATTTGCAATTCAATGATAGTGGGATAAACAAGGGGTATTACTCGTTGACATATTCTATTACAATCGCTCCTCCTCCTGCATACACTTTTTTTTTTTTTTTTTGCTTAGTGCCTTTCTTTGGAGATAAGGATGAAAAACATGGCAAACTAATTGGCTTTAGTGATAATTTGATTCTATTTTCCCAACTGATTTTGTCTTGTTTGGTTAGGATTTTTGGCAATCCATAATCCATTCCAGATATCAACAGCTTCAGCAACAGTATATGCGCCACTGTATCTTATTCAGGTTCACCTATTGGTTGTATTGGAAAACTATTTCTTCAAACTTGAAGGACAACTGGTTCATTGTTAATATAAATCTGCAGATAGTCTGGGTGGCCACTCAAATTCCAACATAACTCCCTGACTGGGAAACACCTCATGTATCCCATTTCCTAATGCACAATAATAAAGTTTCAAATCATTTTTACAAGCATCATGGACAACATCTCAAATGTCTCTGCAGACTTTTGAGAAAACTTTACAAAATTCCTAACATATCCCTGATTTATCATCAACCATTTGAATTCTGTAACATCCTTGACCAATGGCCATCTCGTATATGGAATCCCAAAAGTGTCCTGAAGTATAACAAAATATTACCTACACCCCTTCTTGATGGTGCCTTGCTGAGTTCTGATGATTGTTCCTAAAACATTTCACAATGTAAACCCAATGTGTCTTAAATTAGTAGCTTCTCAAAATATAAACTAGTAGATTTAAATTGTATGCTAAAAATCCACTTTCTTCTAACAGTTTTCTCATCCTGTTGACATTGAATACATTATCACTTACTATGCTATGCTATCAACATGACAGAAAATCTAACTTTTTTTTTTTATTTTTTATTTAAGATGTTGCAATTTCTTAAGTATTCTGCAGTGTGGTATTGGCTTGATTGTGTCTATAATTTAAACTAAATAGATGTAACCTATTGATGTTTATCAGTGACTTTTTCTTTTTGGTACATTTTCTAATGCTATATTTTAATTTACAAATGTCTTAAAGAATACAGAAATAAATTTATAAAGAAAAATGACATGCTGAAACAGAATATATATGGTTTTAAGGATCTAAATAGTGTAGTTATGAGGTTTAAGCTGGACACAAGACAGTCTTTATTATAGATGAGTAATGCTCAAATGTTTGGACGGATGAATGATTTAGGGTCTGTGGGGTGCTAATTACATAGATGTGAAAAAAGGCAACCAAATCAAAACAAATGCAATTGTTCCAAGAAATTTTTGATAAACAAATATAAACCAAATTCAAATTAACCAGTAAGATAGAAATTGATAACAACATACATAATAATAATAATAATAAAAAACATTACCACTGAATCATCAGCTCTAGCATCATTTACAATTTGTGAAGATGCCTGAATGCCAGCTACCTGCTTGGATGTTGGAGTTGACTGTTGTACAATGTCATCAACTTCTTTAGTAAAGCGACTCAGAACATCAGCTTCTTCTTCAGCTTCTAAGAATTGAGAGGAGGAAAAAATTAGTAAATTTTTCAGACTTTACTTTGTATGCAATATCATTACTAATAAATTTAATAACAAAAGGCAGACCCTAACTTAATAGCATACATTTGCTGAAATCACCAGATATTTTGTACAAACTTTTTAAATTCATTAAACAATATAAAAAACTGATAAAAGAAAAGATTAGCTAATATCTAAAAAATAATTATTTTGATGTAATTTTATTTTTTGCCAGCAGTATATCTCTATAAATACATCATACATGTACTCAATAAATGGATTGAAACTGGTCATCATATCTAATTTATTCTATAAGCAGCAAATACATAAAATAAACTTGATTGTTTTTAGAGATATATAAGTACTATGTTCCATCAGGATGTTATCATTGATCATGACCCACAGGTTCTTTTTCTTTCTATGAATTGCCATGCATTCTTGAAAATTCAGAGTTCTTCTCTTAGACCAGTTGCCACCAAAGGCTTGAGAGTGCAGTCCACCCTACTGTTTAACCCATAGCTGGAGGGAGAAGAGAGTGATTCATGTCTTTCTTATGAGTATTTGTGTAAAAGTGAACATCTACAGATATACAATTGAAAAATAATTAACTTTTACAGTCATTTTCCTCTATGAATCAAATTTTGGAAAATAATTTTATCTATTCATAAAAATGTGGGCACTTTGATGGGATGTAATGGTTAACAAGCTTTTCTTGCTCAATCGATTATGACTGAATAGTAAGTTCAATCTGCACTGAGTACTTCATACTTTTGGCCTTGTGCCACATCTAAGCCACTCTTACAAAATCTCCATAAAAATGTTATCAATATAGAAAGAGCATTTCATACAAGATCCCTTCCTCTCCACTATTTAACAGTCAAACAAATGTTGACATTCTTAAATTGAATAACTTTATTTCCATATAAAAAATCACTTACTCTTACTGTTCTCCTTCTCTTCAGACAATTCTTGTTCAAGGTTTGCAATTTGCTGTTTTAATGATTTTATCTCTTCCTCTGCCTGCTGTTGAGCCAATTGCTGTCGTTCATCCCATTGAAGCTGAAGCTTTTTTTCTGTTTCTTCCATTGTTTTCTGAATTTTCCTAAGATAAACAAAGACAAAGTATTTTGTTTGCATTGTCATACAAAACAGCACAACTGAGTTTTGTTTTGGACACATTTGAAAATAGGTTGTAAATTAGGTACCTCCACTAGGTCGCATGAAAAAAGGCATATAACTCAACGAAAACAAAGTTTTGTCATCAAAATATTTGTTATTTTTAAGAGAAAAGACCAAAGTATTTTTTATTTTTTTTAAATTTTTTACAACAGTGTTCAAAAAGAGAAAAAAATGTTTGTTTTATTTTGCGCTTTTCCCAAGGAAAACACGTTGAGTTGGAAAATCTTGCAAAATTCAAATAACTGTCAAAATATAATGAAACTTTCAGGAAATATTCAGAAATGAATGAAATTGTTTTTTTTGTTTTTTTTATCTTTCCACCCCTTTTCATATTTTCATGAAATTTTGAGAAGTGGGATTTTTTTTTTATTAGTTAAAACAGGACTTTTTAGAGAAATTAAATTGCCAGTTTTTTTTTTGTAAAACAGTTACTGGTTTCATTGAAAATCTGCTCTGAATTGTAAAAAAAAAAAAAAAAAAACCCCCAAAAAACTGACATTATTTAATTAGAAAAGCTTTTACTTGCTTTTGTAAATAAGTTATATTAAGGACATTATTGTCTGAAGAAATAAAACTTTTTTGATGAATAATGTATTTTTACAAGAATTTTTCACTTTTTAAAAAATTTATAATATTAACACTTTAAAAATTGTTTATTAAAATTCTTCATTACTTTTAAACATGCAATTTGTTCATATGGTTAAGTGAAAAATAAATTTACGAATTGAAATTTGTAAGCTCATAAGTCATTTGTACCCAAATATTTTTAAAATAATTCTTAATGAAAAAAATGTTCCTAATTTCTATCTATGGGGAATCTATATATGACATAATCCTTAAACAGGTCACGTAATTTGATTGTCGTCTGAGGCACTGCAATTATTTCCCGTCAATATCCAGTTCCGTTTCAATTTGTTAACGCGTTTGCAAAAAGTCCTTTCAAAATTTCTAAGTTAGTTTTAATTTTTGTTAATTACTTTTTTACTAAATATATTTATTTTAGTTTGAGTCATATTTCATTAAAGTAATTTTTTTGTTTATGTTAGTTGTTAAATAAGATAAAAAGATTAAGAACCTAAGAAATGAAACCCAGACTAAAAGTAGTATTAAATAAAAAATAAACATTACATAATTGCTGAAAAAAATGTTAATATTTTTAAAAATTACTAGTTAAAAAACCAAAAAAATTTGTTCGCTTGCATTTTGTAAAATTATATAAATTTTGTTCATCCATAGTAGCTGTCATCACCTTGTAACTTCTCAATAACATCGATAACGTGAATAAAGTCATGAGAAAATTCAGACACATCATTAAGAAATGTTTGGATACAAATTTTATGCTATAAGTAAGTAATGTTTGTTTCAAATCAAATTAATTTAAATTTTCTAACTTTACTCAAATAAGGTGTCAAAAATATTTATTTTAGGAAGAAGTTTAAATTCGAAAATTTTTTTTTGTTTACAAATTTAAGAAAATGGCAACTTTTAAGAAATTTAAAAAAAAAAAAAAAAAAAAAAAAAAAAAAAAAATCGAGCATATATTTGACATTCCAATCTATATAATTTCTATCTGAAATACACCAGAATATTTTACTTACTGGAAATAATAAATTTAATCCTTTAGCTTTGAATTAAAGCTAAAATAAAATCTTTAAGAATGCTTTTTCATTTTTAAAAACTCATTTTAAACCTTAGGTATCGAAAAATTGAATGGAGGTACCTATTGTAAATGTATTGTCAAATTTTCTGGATATATAAATGAAAAATAGATAAACTCTGAGCTGATACTTGTAAATTTCAAAAATGACATTTGTTCATATTTTTTTTTTGTAAAACAGTTATCATTGAAAATCTGCTCTGAATTGTAAAAAAAAAAAAAAAAAAAAACTGACATTATTTAATTAGAAAATTTTATCACTTCTTAGCCAATTCTTCTTAAAAAAAAAAAAAAAAAAAAGACAAAACAAAAAACTTAACTTTATATCAATATATTATGTCACTTTGCAAATCTGCATGCAAAATAATGTATTACTATTTTGTTATGAAAAGCTATATCACCTTAAACATTATTAGGAAATACACAGCTGCAAAAAATCAATCTCTAGTTTTAACAAATTAACTCAAATTCTGCTCTTCTCCCTACAACACAGATCAGCTCCTTTGAAATGTTAATATTTAAAAAAAAAAAATAACTGACCTGGATTTAGAGTTCTTAACATACAATATTCTTTTTCCAAAAATACAACTTAGCCTGAGCATGCAAATCTGAAATTTATTCTGTTACATATCAAACAAAAATGAGTTTTTCCCTCCACTTCAGATAATGTAAGATTGATAAATTGATGTTTGATTTTATAACATTATGTATTATGTGTAGAATTTGAAATGAGTTTACAATTCAGTAAAACCATAACATTTTAATATTTCTAAGAAAAAAAATATTTTTAAATTAAAAATAATAATAATATTCAAAAAATTTAATGAAAGTCTGGTCCTAATTCTCTACTGGGATCTGTGAATTAGCCACAAAATGCTAAACATCTAACAACCATGGTTTGAGGCAGCAACAATGTCAAGCAAAGAGTACAAATCTACTGTGTCCAATGAAGCCATACTAATTAATTCCTACATTGTTATTTTTAATATGCACATCTCATTTCGCAGTCACAACAGCAACCAAGGTACTTATAACATGTTTATGTACATACTTGAGGCGGAGGAGAAAGAAAGTTTTCACATGACATGTATTGTCCTTTAAAACTTCATTGGACCAAAGTGATTTTACATTGATTCAACTACACATTCACATGAAAGAAAGGGTATGCTGAAAATTTTAATTTTTTGTTTTTTTAGATAGATTTTGTATATATAAGTCTGGCTGATTTCATTTACTTTCTTTCTGTTCATGTTTCAGTCACTTTTGTTATTAAATATCACACATTGTGATAATAGATCAATTTATATATCATTCGCCTCATACTTTCAGGTGTGTGAAAATGTTCCCAGCACTCTTTGTAAAATAGAAATTCATTACATAGTTAAAAACTGCTTTTTCATTAGACAATTTTGCACACATACCTTATACGTCATTAAAATATAATAACCATTAAACCAAACCTGCAAATGCATTTCCACTTGACAAATAAAGCCAGAATCATGCAGGATCCAGTAAGGATTGAATTCACTGGCAATGTCCTGTAAGACTATCACACAACAAAAAGCCTCCTTACTACTTACCAAGCATGTTTACTTTTGATGTCTTCTACTGCTTGTTGCGCCTTCTTCATCACGTCTTGTATTTTCTGACGAAAATCTATCTCACAGTTCTTTAACTGAGTCGACAGTTCATTTACTGTTTTTTGTAAGGCAAGTTTTTCATTCTGGAATGAAGAAACAAAAGTGAACAAGAATCTCTTTTCTACCTGGATTTTTTTTTTTACAGTACTTGATGATTTCAAAACAAATGGCAATAATAATGTGAACAGACAGCTAAATATGTTATAAACGTGAATAAATACTACCTCTACTTGATATCGAGCACTCTTTTAAGAATAGTATTTTTGATTATTGGAATTTTATTCTATGTGTACCAACCCTGTACTTGTGTGTGTGTGTGTGTGTGTATATATATATATATATATATATGGATGCGTCATTAACATTCCAACACTGTTCAGATAATTGAACTCACTTTTCATTCACATGATGTTTTTGGCTGATTCATTCTTCACCCTTTACCAGGTAAATAATCTGTGAAAAGAGATGACTTTGTGAATGTTGAAAGAAGTGATATATATCAGCTTGTCAGCTAGGTGCATAAGAACTTGTGTAGAGACTGGAATCTCCTGCCTACATGAATGGCAATATAGTTTCAGGATGTGTGGAAATGGATTGATCCAGTTTGTGGAAACCATTTTTCTATTGCCATTTTCTGAAGTTTTCTTATGAATAATACAACTGACAAAGGGTGAGAAATGGATTAGCTGAATTGTGGCAATTATATTATGAAAATTTTAAATGCATCCAAACTTTCATTTACTCAAATGATTAGACATATAGTGACACAGTAAATTCTGTCAGTCAAGGTGGTGGGGGTACCAAAATAAAAATTTTGTTTTTGTGCTGCATTTGAAAATGTTATGCATGAGCAAGGTTTCAGTCTTTCTTATTGTGGCCCACTGACTTGACCATTACTCCACCATTTTAATCATTTTCTGCATTAAACTAAATTTGATGATTAGGCACTGAATTTTGCAATTTTAAAAAGAAAATTATCTAAAATTTGTTCTATCAGGTTTTAGACATTCAATCTCTGTCCAGAAAAAAAATTGTTAATGATCAGAAATTAAAGCAAGTACAACTGACAGAATAGGATTATTATTATTACTGGTTTGCTATAGAAATGCTTTGTAACTGATTTTACTGTAAGAATATTTTTCAAATGCAGAAAAAGGAATTGTAAGTGATGAGGTATTCATGCAAAAGTTACTGACAGAATAGGGCTAATATATGAATATCCAATGAATTTACTACAGAAAAATATTGCAATTATTTTCAATAGTGAAATGCATTGTAAATGATTATATAATAGTAATATATTGAAAATTAGGAAGAAAGGGAGTGTCACTGGTGAGGATGTATATGCATAATAATCTTATTTTGTAATACAAAATACAGAAGGTTAATTAGATTTTAATGAACACAAGAAAACATGGGTAGTAAAACTGAACTGTAGGGAAAGCATCAGAAGCTTTGTGTTTCAGTCCAATCAAGTCTAAGCTAAAGACTGAAACTGACAAATTATCTCAAAGAATTTGTTACACATCCAGCTTTGATTTTAGTGTAAATTTGTGGTTGGAAATAAAACTAATTGTTTGAAAATCCAAAAGAAATCTATTATGTAATATAACCCACAATGTAGCTTGACTAAAAATTGTCAAAGATTGCAAGACACATTGCTCATATTCAGTGATATAGTATGATTTGAATAAAGACACTATCCAGTACTAATGATATAGTGATTTGCTAAGTATAGCTTAGATGTGGCACAAGGCCAAAAGTAGGATCAAACTCATTACTCACTCATAATTGATCTAGCAAGACAAGCTTCATAACTATTATGTCTTGTTAAATTGTCCCCAGTACTAATGATATAACCAAGTATGCACTGAAAATCATATGGGCAAATGGGTATATGTCATGTTAATGTAGCCTTAAAGATCAGATAACACACATAAAATGCTCAGGAAATATGTTGCAGCGTATTCATTTATCCCTACCTTTCAAATCCTCTAAATTGTCTGACCAATGCAATAAAAAAAATAAAGTGTGAGTTCTCAATATCAGAACAGCAAATTGCATTGTATTTTTTCATAACCAAAAGACAAGATCACCAATTATTTCATAACTGACAGATAACATCATATTACAGAGAGGATGAAAAAAAATACCTCAAAGGGGTAACAGTCATTTTTTATTTTTTTAATAATCTTGTACCCAAAACCATATATATAATTCCCAATACAAACACAAGTGTGCAAAAATGAAGAGAAGAACAATGAGAGGGAAAATGGTCATTAATTACATTTTTTTTTTTTTTTTTTTTTTTTAAATAAAAATATCTGTAATAGAGAAATTGATATTTACTTTAACTTTGGAAAGCTCTACAGACAGTGTGTAACTGTCTCGTGGTTCCATTTGCTCATTGGTTACTGTGCCCTTCTGTTGAATCAGAGCTTGACGGAGAAGATGATTTTCTGACCGAAGAGAATCCAATTGTCCACTAGTCAATTGCTAGACAAAGAAATATGTACAAATAAATTTATATTAAGATTAACTGGTGAATTTTAATTGTTTATACAGACAAAAGGTGCAGAAGAGGAGAAAAGCAATAAACTTTATAAAAACAACAAAAGAAGCGTAATAAGAGTTTGTCTTGAAGCTGGGGTAAGCACTTTAATATCTTGACTTAATGACTTTTTGCATTTATGAAGATCAGTATATGGATTAGTGTGCTCATGGTTTTTAATTGTTTTGTATATAATGTTTTGTATTGCTAATTTATGTGCTGGAAAAAGAGCCAGGGTTTCCAGTTTGGTGGTCAGGAATAGGAACAAATACCAATATATTCAAAACAATGAGAAAACTTTATATAAAAATTCAACTCCTTTGAACACAGGAAGATCATTTGTTTTAAATATGGCTACTACATGATGATGATAAATATTAATATTTTTTTTCAAGCAAACGTTATTGCTCTCTTATTCAAAATCTTATTACATTGAAAAAAAAATATCAAATTGTCATATATTCCAAAAATAATTTTTCTCTTTTTCTGCATTTCACTGATTTCATCAACCTCCAAACTAAACAAAACTTCATAGGGGTAGAAAATGGGAAGTACTATCGTCAGCCATCTTTTTTACATGGACAACCTTAAATTATACAGTAAGGATAATGACAAATTGGAAGGACTTTTAAGAAGTGTTTAAAAATTTAACACACTGTCAGAGATCAATTATGAAATCTGACTTCAAACGCCAAATTTATAATAGCCAAATTAGACAATAACAAATTTTTATGAATCGATTTATAACTTCTACTGAAGTCTTAACATTGTTTTTACACTAAAAGTATCACTGCAAATAAACTCATTATTGGCTGCCACAGATGAAAATGTATCGGAAAAAGCCAAGCATGAGAAGTTGTGACTGGTGTCATAATAAAAACTACTAACCATGAGTTATCTCATTGTTAGCAGTCAATGTGTTAATGACAACATAGGAATGGAGTTTGGCTTTTGCACACTTTATCCAAGCCATATTCAAAAGAGGCATGTTGTTGAGAACTAAGACTATAGAACTGGATATATGAACCATGATAAAAGAGCTGGAAGAAAAGACATATACAAGTATTTAAGAGTCCACTAAAGAAATGGAATCCAGAATGCCAGTAGAAAGGAAAATAATTTTTTTTAAAGTGTCTTACAAGAGTGTGTGCTGTATTGAAAACAGAATTTAATTCATAGAAAAAAATAACTATAAATGCTGTTGGTTTCAATCTTGGAAATGACTGTTAAAATCCCCCCTCCCTAAAATTATAGACAAATCCTACAGATGCAAGTTGGGATTTCTTTCAAGTCAATAAAAATTAATTCTTGTTCTTGCCCAGACATTTTCTTACTTGACTAACTGTATCTTTTTTGTGTGTGAGCACTATTTCTATTTGGTGAATTTTTTTTACAGTTTTATAGTTGCTTTGCCTTGCATTACATTGTCTTGTATTATTTTGTCCTGTTCTTCCTCTTCTTATGGTTAATGAGAATTTTGTTAGTTCTGCTTAACTATGTCCATAGCAGAAACTAAAGTTTTTTTTTTTTTGTATGCTTCTATCTTTGTATACATATTGAACACACACCTTCACCTAAAAAAAAAATACATACAAAACTCACAACCTTGTTAACATCCACAGTACTACAGACTACTTACAGTAAGTAACTGCTATAAATATCACCCAGAAACAATAACTAAAGGGGGGAAATATCAAGTGCTATGGGACTTTGCAGCAAATATGAAAAGGTAAACAGATCAGATGTAATTATCAAGGATCTGAAGAAAAAATGGCTTTTAATTGACATGAGTAATGCATCTAATCAACATATCTGTTTAACAAATTAGCTAAATATAAAGACCTTGAAATTTAAATCCAGGAGATGTGGCGCTTAAAATCTGACTATTCTTGTCATTGTTATGGCAATAGGTATGATCAAGAAAGGCACAGGTAAACCAGTCAATAAAATCCTTAAAATATAGTGTTTACCAGGACTGCACACATATTACACAAGGTATTGTCAATGTAAATTTCCAATTGTATGGTTAAGATAAAGAAAGTGTATATCTCTTCAACCTTTTGTTGTTTTAAGTCATTGGTAATCAATAATTTGTATTAAATAGAAATAATAATATTCATTTAAAGAAGAGGAGAGAGGAGCTTTTTTTTTCTTTTTTAAGTTAATTCATCCTTGGAATTTTAGAGCCTTAAACTTAATGTCCATTCTTTCCCAACAAAAATAAGTGGTTGGTTAAGTATATGCACTTATCCTGTAGTTGTGAGTTCAATTTTTGGATCATGCAGTGAGATTCATATATTTTGGTTCCTAAGCATTGATATCAGGATGGGAACAATCTATCCCCATGAACCAAATAAATGATTTGATCAAGAATTCCAAAAACATTACCAAATATGACAGGCACCTGAAGAAAGTTGGAGAGTACAACAGTCGAGGCATTGTAACAATCAAGATAAAGATACCAGTTCAAATAAATCAATGTATCTTAATATATAACTTATATTCAAAAATGAAAAAACAACACATATTAAACAACTATTTTTGGATTATATTCCCATGTATGCATTGGACACATGATAAAAGGCTTTGTGCTACAGTCAGAATAAGTAAAAACTTGTGTCATGTGTCTTAGTCCATCACATCTCCAGCTCTTTCAGGCATAGATTTGTGTGTGTGAGGCTATGGAACCAAACTTTTAGCAGGATGTTCTGTAAAATGGGACTCTTTAATAGTGTGGGGTTTATACTTTTGAAGATTGCAAGGGCTACAAATGAATCTGAAGTCTTTGTTGACCGATCTCATTACAAATGATTTGTCCTCCTTTTTGCATGGCATATGATTGTTCCACTACCACAACTCATATTGTGTGTGGGTGCCACAAAACTGTTTCTAGGAACACTTGGTTGATGTCCAGGTACTTCACTGACTTCCACACTTGTCAGATTTAAGTACCACTGAATATGTATAAGATATGTTGCAACCTTCACTAATTTCCCTGCAGCCACACCCAATAAGTACAGCACGATTATGGACAATCACAACCCTGAAATATGCCTGGATGGATATATCTATACAACTAGTCCAGTACCATGTACACTTCATACTTTATTGTGTAGCTGCTTTTATTCAGGCAAAGAAAAGAGCTACACATTCTGAAGTAATTGTCTGATTAAGGTGAATGTGACAAAGCTTCTGATGGTGATCTTGAAAGAAGACTTTGCAGAGTGTTTTGAAAAGTGGAAAGGATGCTGTGATAAATGAGGTCCAAAAGGGAGTACTTGCCCTAGGTAGGCTACTGTTTCATTAATATTAATTTATAATTACCATTATAAATACAAGGTGCAACCCAAATGTTTGGGGAACTTGAACAACATACATGAATGAACAGACTTTTGCTGCTACCCTCTTTGTGAGTCAAGGGGATTATTTTGAAAGAGAGGATAGATCAATTTCCTCAACCTTTTGGGTAACATCTCATACGCTTATTGTTAATAATATCATGGCTGACCTTATTTTGTAATTCTTCACTTGGATTACTCTTCAGATTTTCCGTTTGTTGTTCCAGTTGGGAGATTTGTTTATTCTTAGCCTCCAGGTCCAATTTCATGGCACAAATTGCTTCTTTCAGCAATTTCTCTGTGTTACTCAAATCACTGAAAGGAAAATATAAATAAAAGATGGAGAAAAATACTGGAACAAAACTTAATTGGATTTTGGATTGGAATAATTCACAGATGAAGTGGATGATCATTTTTATTATGACTAAAATATATTTTTGAGTGTCATTCACCCACTTCCCTAACATTTATAAAGATGTGCTGAATTTTTTACAGCCAGATCAAGAAAGGATTCAAGGAAAATTTTGATATTTGGTGATTTAGTCAGTGAGTCAAATTGAGAAATTTTTGGTACCCCTTCATAATACAGTTTTATAGCATTAGGCTAGGTACAAGTACTAATAGTCATTGGCATTTGAGTAAACAAACTACTAGATACCTCAACTTTATACATATGAGATCCTGGAAATATATTGTGAATCCTTTACTGAGCAAAAAGCAGGTCTTATATTTCATTAAATACAGTAACTAGCTAAGCCTTCCTGCTATTAATGTATAATAAATTGTTTGTAGTCAGTTTGATTTGATATTTGTGAAATGTTGAACTTCATTTATATAACACTCACATCTATCTCAGAAATTATTTATGGTATACTAATCCCTATTTTGTTCTGAATATCTTTCTTGCACTGAAATCTTTGTGCTTTGTCAAGATTATACCAGAGATAATGATTTATCTATTTTTTTTTTTTTAAAGTCTTATATGACTATATTAAAGAGATTGCATTGCTAAAGCTAAAAAAAAAAATTCTAAAATCTTTATAAAGAGATATTTTCTATTAAAGAGTATTGAAAAAAAATTAAAATGAAACTGTGTTGATTCTATTAGCAAAACTTCTTACTCTTATATTTAGTAAATATTGAAAACATGCAGTCTTATGTGAGAGAATAGCATTCAAGGCTATCACACCCTTTCACTATTGTAAATATATATATGGGCTGATAAGCTACAAGAGATTAAAGATCAGTATCAGATCATTTCTGAAGTAAAAGAAATAAATCATAACTTCCAGTTCTGGAGTAGATTAACCAATATTAAAAATGACATGATACAGCCAATTACCATGTAGAAATTCAATTACCAAACTTGGAGTAAAAGATAGCTGATGCTGATCATTGAAAGGATTTTGCAGTGTTTTGAAAAGTGAAAGGCATGGTAGCATAAGTGAGGTTCAAATGAGTCATTGCCCTAGGTAGGCTACTTTTTTTATTCATATTAAATAGCAGCATCATTTCTGGACACAGCTCATACAAGTAACAACAATGAAGGTATTAGTCTGACTTAAGATGTAATTTCACAGATTAATACTCAAGCTGTAATGTCATTACTTACGTTAATTCTTCATCTTTCTTCAAAATTTGGTCTTGGAGGTTCTGTATCTCTTGGTCATCCTCTTGTCTCTGTTTCTCATAGTCTTCTACTTTCTGAATCAATTCTCTCTTTTCAGTATCTAGTGTCTAAGCACACAAAAAAATCATTTCAGGATTAATGAATTAGACAATGGCATCTAATAAGTGAAACAGTATAAATAATGACAAATATAATGAATGTAATTTTTAAAAGTTTATTCAGTTTTAAAGTTGTTCTTCACTGAAGCAAGATGAAACAAACATTTATTATAATACCTTGTTGGTAGCATGAATTTTACAAGAACTATAATAATAGCAAGTGATATTGATCTCTTTTAAAATAAGTCTGATCAGATGTGAATTTATGTTAAAAAAATATCTTAACTGCCACAAAAATGACTTGGGATGCATTTGCTTGAGACCTCAAAAACATTTGACTACTTTAGCCATGCTTAAATATTCTTGGCTTTAAATTTTTTCAGACATCCATTAAGAAGTGGCTTTCATAAAAGAATATTAAGAATTCCAGTAGAATTATTGTAATAAAGCAAATTAAAAAAAAAATGAAAATTATTAGAATGAGTAACAGTGAATCAAAAAGAAAGAAAAAAAAAAAAAAAAAAAGGTCAAATTTTGGTCCAACAGAATAATATACTGTTATTAATTCCCCATTTATTAATAGCAGGACAGACTGTTCTATAGCATTTGTTGAGACAGTAACTCGATAAAAAAATCCCTCATCTCCCAGCAAGCATGGGTCACTCATAGGGATACATTGGCCCATGAAAATGCACAGTAACTGAAAGTCTTCAGTTGTGTCAGTTGCACATTCTGCCTTGAACAGAGAAAGTGATAAAAAAAAAAAAAAGCTATTGAAAACATAGAGCCCTCATCCAGCTTTCCACCAACTAAATAATATACTACCTCATGTCTTTTTTTTTTATCTATTCTTGTTCATGTCAGTGTGCATCAAAGACTGGGAAAGATCCATTGCAAGCAAAGAAATGAAAGATAAAAACAAATGCCATAATGAGAAATGAAGACTTGAAAAAACAGTTTCCACAATATTTAGCTGTTTATTCAGGGCTTCACTTGCTCAATCTGGATGGGTGGGTAGTGACACTTGGAACAACTGCCACGTCAGTCTAACAGATCAGCTCTTCCCTCCTATCAAATGTCTACTCATGCACAGGTGGCATTGGAACTACTTAAGGATCAGTCTATCCCTTATCAAGGGTAGACCAGAACTTACTCAATCCCAACTGTGGAATTCTCAATGCCTGATTTTGTTGTCACTTGACTCCCAAGTTCTTTTATTTATTTATTCACTTTTGGTCAAGTAATTAACTGCTTTGAAGACCATCTCTCACCGATTTATTGCTGATCATAAAACAAGAAACATTTGAGATAAAGATATAAATAAAATAATCACACACCATCTCCTTCCATGTCTCAATCATAGTGTCACACTATTTTAAATGTAAGCTAATACTTAAAACATTTGAAATCTATTTTTCCTCATTTAGTTATTTACAAAATTTAGTTTAGTCTGGCACAAGGCAAAGTAATGAGTTAGTAAATGAAGACTGAACCTATTACACCAGTCTCTGAAATGAGCTTGCTGAATACTGAAATATGGTGGACATGCCCATTTCTTGTTTGCAACAAATTTCTAGTTTGGCATCAGGACAGCTAATGTAAAAATTATATACACTCTTCAGTGCTCAGAGGTAAAAAACAATGTGGGTACAGTGTATTGTTTTCAGCCCCTTGTTTTAATCTTTTCAAGCTATGCTGAGTGGCCATTAGTTACAGTTTCTGGGAGAGAGCATATCATTTGGCATGATCAACAGTTTGAATAAGGCCTGTATGCTTAAACCCTCAGTCACAATGACTTTTGACGTTGTGATAGTCACCATTGATGAACAATCTGTTTGCCCAATTTCAACCAATGGTTTTTTTAACAGTGTTGCACATTGGCATCACCTCCCCAGGTTGATAACATCAAGAAGTCACCTTCCTGACAAATCAACCATAGTGAGATTTGAACCCAGGTCTCATGGTCAGAAAGTGAATGTTCTAATCACTCTGTCACATGCCCATGCTATACTAATAACGATTTTCTAATGGATGTCTTAATATGAAGTAGCAGCGAACAAGTTAAACTTACAGACCATTACGAACATAGTGATTTAGATCCACACTGAGTGCTTCACATTTGTGGTCTTGTGTCTAAAATAATCTTTTCAAATAGCCTACCTTGTGGCAGAGATAGTTACATATTTCCCATTAGTACTAAGAAATCAGGTTTAAGCCAAGATTTTGAAAGCCAATGTTCTACATGGATATTCCAAGTGGAATATTAGTATAATACAGTGTAATCCGGATATTAGAGAGATTTTCTCTGGTCCCAAAATAGAGCCATACTTACCTAAACAAAATAGACCAAACCCTGATATAAGAGACTTCTTCTCAGGTCCCGACAACTCTCTTATATCTGGGTTACACTGTGTAATGTTCCTGTCCTAATTTCACTCCTTTTAACCTTATGTCATACTAAGTCAAATTTAGAAAATATCAATAGTAATCATGTCATAATAATTTTAGGTTCCTCTGCAACTAGGCAGATGAAAACCTAACTGATAATTTTGACTGGATTTTTAAAAATAGAACTATCATCATTCCATAATAGCTGATACATGAATTAAATAAGATTTTTTTGTAATATACTTCAGAATAAATAGTCATTCCCCTCAGAATTGATAAGAAGAAATTATATTATCCGTTTATTCCAAAATTTCACCAAAAACTCAAAATTTAATATTAATAGTAAAAAAATTAAAAAAAAAGAAGTCTGAAAAATAAATAAATATATATTAAAAAAGGTTTTTTAAAAAAAAAAAAAAAAAAAAGAAAAATAAAGAAAAAAGATGAAATTGAGTAATTTTAAGGTTTGTTGATATCATGCAGTTGGGTACCTGCAAGTTGGAATTGGTCACCTTCTGATCATGAAGTAGTCGCTTGTTTTCTTCAATTGTTCGTTTCTGGGATTTAGACAACAACTCCATGGCAGCCTGCATCTTGTCAATGCAGGTGTCCTGACAGTAGTGCACAGAAACCGTAAGATTGGAGTGGATAAGAAGAGACATCAAAAAAAAAGTAAAAGGAGACAGAGAAAGAAAAGAGAGGCTAAGTAAGTAAGATAAATTTTAAAAGAAAAATAGCAAGAAAGAAATGAAAGAAAGAATCGAAACCAGTCCATGTTGGATGGGCCCTCAAGGATGTGAGCCACAAGTTCAAATCTACTTGGAAGTTACTGCTTTTTTTTTTTTTTTTTTTTTTTAAATTATTTCCAATCAAGGTTGTTTACTTAATGGTCATAGAATAACTGTAAAAGAATCTGACCAATTTGATAAAAAGCAACAAAAATAAGATGAAAACCTCATTAAAAAAAATAAAAATTTTTTTTTTTTTTTTTTTTTTTAAATCAAGCATTTTACTGTATTTCATAAAATCATAACCTTTTCATTCAATTTATTGTCTTATTTTTATTTTTCGAGTGAGAAATTAATTCTTTCCCACCATTACAAAAGTGAAAGAGAACAAGATTAGTGAACATGGAAAAGTAGAAATAAGCAAAGGGAAATAGAAAAATATTCAATTTTCAAATTGATGAAATTCACCAGTATACAAATTTAAAAAGATTAAAGAAACAATTACAGATAAAGCAAAAACAGGAAGGAGAAGAAAATTAAAAGGCAAATAAAACAATGTCAGAAATAAATTATTCAATACAAGTTTATCTTTGCCATCAAAAAACAACAATATTTAAGCAATCTTGCAATTGAATCGATACTTATGAACTCCAGCTCATTATAGAAACTATTTAACAGAAGAATTTTATCAGAATTAAAAAACTTATACAATCATTGAACATAAGCTTTTCAAGAATGGTCAGTACTTAGATGGGTGACTGCTTGAGAATAGTGGATGCTGTAAGCTTGGATGTGCGAGTGGTGTAATAGATAATGGCTCGGAATTGGAGATCAGAGAACTGAGTTCCAATTCCACGTAAATACCCTTGAGAAAAGTATGAATCTACCTCTTCTCCACCCATCTATGTAGTAGGATTTGTAACCATAAATCATTATTACCTCCCAAAAATTCTTACAATCTAAAAGTATTTTCTGGCTTGAAATAACCTGCAAAAGGTTTATAAGCTGTAAAAAATCAACCAATCAATATGTAAATCCTCTACTGAAGCATTAAAGAAAATGCCAATGTGTAGAGATATTTTTTAATTTCTATAAACGATGACTATAAGTGACTTTATCTCCCTTGTTATATTTCCTTCAAACTTTTCAGAATGTTGCCCACACTTGTTAAATAAAGAATTTGAGAAAGACTAATTTTAGGGAAAATAACACTGTTTCAGTGAAATTTGAACCATAAGCCTCTATATAACTAATTATTTTTTTTGTTACAAATAATAGAAAAATTTTCTATCCATAAAAAAACTTGGGTAGTGCATAAATAATGTTTAAAGTTGGTTTGCAAAAAGAAAATTTAGAATAGACAAACACATTCTTATATAATTGATATTATAAACATTGATAACTATAACATTTCAAGCTACATAATATAAAATACATAGAAGGAGCCTCCCATGGAACAGTGGTTAGCAAGATAATTTCACAAGAGGTTGATAAACCATAAAAAACAAATCAATCAATCAAAATTGAAAAAGATAGATTTCAAATCAAGGCCTAGAATAAGTAGGAGTAGCAAAGGTTAGCCATAAATTATCATTTATTTAATCAAGTAGATAAACTAATTTTTGAATGGTTAATGTCTTTTATAATATTTACAAAATACCTTTTTGCAGTGAACAAGTATTTATATGAAAAAAAAAAAAAAATTGAATATTTAGGTTTTTATGTATTGTAATATTGTCACATGATATTAACAGTCATCAGCACAGAAAATTTTAAAAATTTAGTTAGCATATTTGATAAGTATATATATTCTGTCAATAATTCAATATTCTTGTCTGACCATAAAGAGCAATAACATTGCAAAATCTTTTGTCAGTCATAGATAAGTTTTGCAAACACTTCATTTATTGATAATGATGATAATAAAAATATTGCTCCATTTATCTATAGAGCACTTAAATTTACTAAATGTCTGCTCACTTTGACATATGTTAAATTACATAATTTTACATATATCAATAGGTGTGTATGTATATATATATATATATCTCCCAATCCTGTTGGTAATATTTCGATTAATTCCTGGCCATTTTCAATCACTTTTCTCCTTATTTTCAATGCACCATATATAGATGGACTCCAAAACTTAAAATAATTTGGTCTTTAATCATCAAATTTTTTCTACTATCAGAAATATTTAACTTGCTTGTACAGAAAATGACTAAAAAGGTAAGTAGAGTAGCAACAAAGTCAGTGGGCAGTGATGAGAAAAAACAAAATAAAACTTTACTGAGTTGAAGTTAGCTTTAAAACTGATTGTCTCATTTTTTCCCTTCCCACGAGAATTAGTTGTTTAACTATAAATGTAATCATTGGAGCAAATCAATGTTTTTTGCATAGTTGTTTCACAGATCCTAATGAGGACATCATGGATTACATAGGTAGGTTGTTTTTCTTTTTAAATTACTTTGTTTAACATGAAACAAATTTTAACTCCAAATTCAAATAAAACCTTAAAATGAAAAAGTTACTGTTTTTTTGTTGATTTTTTTTATTTATTTTATAAACATCTTACATAAATAAATGATCCAATAATAAAAGATGAACAGTTATTAAGATTGAGCATTGTACCACATATGACCCACGTGGGGGGGGGGGCGTTAAATATAACCGTTATTAAGATTGCTCAAGATTAATTACTCTTTTGTGATCGTGGGATGAAGATTTAGACATTTATATTTCAGTCATAGGTGAAAGAATATTAAGTTTCACTTGCAGAAATTAAAATTTTACTTTAAATATTTTTTATAAAATATATAAACAGTAATGCTTCCTTCAATTCAGATGGAAAAAATGATGACTGCAGTCTACATAAAAATGGATGACCATTGCTTTATGAGTAATATAATGTAAGTTTTGAATACACAATGAAAAAATATAACAATATTCACAATTTTCCATGAGAAAAGATACCTTGATGTTATAAAAAATATTTGAAGCAAAAAGAAACAAACTATAACATTTCTAGTCCGGTCATTTATTGAACCTTGCCAAATTTGTCAAAGGACAACATTATTTACATGTAGAAGGATTAATGAAGGCTGTATGTTCATGTGTGTATGCTTTTCTAAACCTAAAGGGTAATTTTCTTTTTTTAATTGTTTCACTCCAAGTAACGCAGGGGGTTACAGGGAGTGAAAAAGAATGAAAAGAATGAAAAGACTTTAGTGGGGATGATTGAAGAAAGGACCAAAAAAGAAAAAAATAACATTGTAGTTACCAGGGAAGTAAGAGATCAGAATGCAGTTCCACAGGTGAGAAGTGCAAGAAAAGAAATGGTTAGAATAGAAGTGGCGGTTGCATCTAGCTAGTTCAACAGTAAAATGGTGAGATCTAGTTGCCAACCTAGTATCACACTTAAATTCATGTAGTCAGGGCACCAGGGAAAAAAAGCTCATCAGAACAGTTGCCATGAAAATATTTGTAGAAAAGACAAAGGGAAGCCATGTCATATCAGTAAAAAAGTGACTGAAGTTGAGATGCCTGGTTAGGATACATTGTATTGCAGACCATCAAGAATCTTGAGATGTGTAACAGGAGCATATGACTAGATATGATAACAGTATTCAATGCACAGACAAATGCTAGATTTATAAATGTGCAAAGTGTTTCTGATAAGAAAAAAATTTCTGGCACAACATAGTGAATCAACTTTCCTTGCAGTAGAAGTGCTAAAATGTACAACTAGTTAGTCAGGTGTTGTATTCTGGTACAATTGCAGGTCTTTTAGTCTGCCAACTGGTGTGTCTAGTTACATTTATATCTTGGTCAGCCTAGAAACTTTACAGCTGACCCTTGTAAGCAAATGTCATAAAAGAAATTATGTACAAAGAAAAGTCAGTATTAGACAGTGTATGATATTTACCAAGGAAAGAGTTGGTGAAGAGAATGACTTTGAAGCAGGTTCATAGAAAATAAAAGTAGTGATTTGACATTTACTAACAAAAGAATTAATAAACAGAATTACTGACAACATATCAATAAGGATGAAAAAACAGATAAACATTTACAGTAAGACTCAAAAAGCATTATGATAATTTATCAAAATTCAAGTGGTAAAAAACAATGTTCACATTACTTATGTGGAGAGTGAATTTTCTCTCATTGGCTTGTCATAACAGGATACCAAACAATACACTACCACAAGAGTTTTGATCTGTTATTTCACAGCACAATCCTGGTTTCCATTTTGTATACATATATTTTGCTTATATTGAAAAATTTATTTCTTAACCAAAAGTTTACCATCAGTCACAGCTAAAAAATATTATGTAGGTCCAAAGTTACGAGAGGTGCTGAAAAGTTCTTGGCTTAACCAAGAAGCCCCTCTAAGGAAAAAAAATGTTTGGTCATATTTTGGAGAAGTAGGTTTGGCTAGGAACTTTTCAAACAAACATGGTAACATGTGTCAAAGGAAGAGAAATTTATAAAACAAGTTTTAAATAGGATACAATTACTCACTTTTGCTGAGACTGTAGCCATTACGGAGGTCAATTGATCCTCCAGCATATCTCTTTCAGAGTTGAATTTCTGTTCCTTGCTTTCTAACAACTGCTGTTGAATCTAGAGAAAGAGGGGAAATTAAAAACTCACAGAACAAAAAAATATAAACAATACAGAAAAATACTGTACAACAGAAAAAGAAGGAAAAAGAAGCAGGTCAGGGAGAAAGCATAAGAACCAGAGTAGGTATCTGTCTGTCTTGAGAGACTATAGAGTTTACTATGGAGCTCCAGGTGCCTCTTAATTGCTAATTGCAGAATAGTTTCCTATGACTTGTCTGCACCAATTCCCATCAGCCATATTGGCATAAGATTAACAAGATTAAAATAATGATTAATCTTAATAAAGCTTAGTGATAATTAGCATTTGCAAGCAATTATAATATAAACTGATTGATTGATTTGTTTTTTTAATGGCATATCAACTCCTCATGGGTCATTTAATGCCAAAATTTAATTTTTTTGGGAATTTGAAGTTACAAAAATATGATGTTATTCTGCTTTCATAATTGAATACATAGTAGATGATACTCAGCTTTTGTGCATAGACATGTTTGTGTGGACATAATTACTAGAGACGGTGATATGTGGGTTTTATGTTGTACTTTTGTTGAAGTTATATTTTGGAATAAAGTTTGATTTTTTTAAGAAACTGTAGGATATATGAATTAATATCATGAGTTCTTTCATGCTGGTTGGTTGGGTGATTGATTTCATTTAGTGGCATATCAACAGCTCTATGGGTTATTTAATGCCGAAATCTAAATATTTTGAACACAATTTTATGCCTCCAACTACAGATAAAATATATTGTTGATATTTTCACTATAAAAATGTATTTTTATACTTTCATAATGTTTTGTTTGGAGGTTTGCTGTGTTACATTCTTCCTAAAACAAGATCTTCTGATTCATGTTACACTAATTTCCAGTACTGGCCAGATGTGAATGCTCCAAAATGCAAGACTGAACTAAAATTCCATCAACTGTGCATAGGCCCCACATATAGCTTCCGTTTTATTCACACATTCAAAGAAAAATACAATCCAGAATTTCCACCCAATAGCACCTAATCCTGCCTAAAGAAACAAAATTGGAGCCGATCTGAGCCTAAGAAAAGGACATAAAAGTCTATCAAAGGGACATCTTAGGCAGTCAGATGACATGCCTGTCAGAACACAACCTCCCATCTTCGAAAGACAACTCAACAAAGTCTGTCGCTGCAATAAGTCACAACTCATCCTACCTCTCCTCGTATGCCTCGGCAGACAACTTTTACAATTCCACACAACTGATCCCAGTTACCTCCGGGCAGCAATCTATCAAAAACACCTACAACAGTTCTATCTAGAACTGGAGACATCCATCTTGATGCAAAAAGACTCCTAAAATACGTCCAAACTCGTCATACCGTACAAGCTCCAAGCCAAGTACCTACAAAAAAGGCCCTGATCGCATCAACCACTCTGGTATCACTCAGATAAACATCCACTTATCAAACTATTGGTGGGAGTTTAAAAACCACAACATTATGGGCATATGTCACATCATGCAATACCTGTGCTGGATGCAAGGGAATTACAACAAGTGCCCAAACTGGCCGAGCAGACATTGTAAAAGAGGCAAAACACTTTTTGAGATCGTATACACAGATTGTCATGATGCCATTCTCAAAGGGCAAATGCTATATCTTAACGATTTTGGACAGCTTCAGCCGACATCTCACAGCCATTCCCTTTGTCAGAGACCGTGCAATTGATGCAGCTCATGGACTCAATTTTTCCTCCACCAGTGGGAGATACCCTGTATCATGTCTTCTGACTGTGGCACCCACTTCACTTGTGAAGTGGGTAAGAACCTCTGCGAGATGACAGTCACAGCACATTCACTGGACTTGACATCCACAAAGTTCTGGCAATGTCAAATGACAACATTACACATTAAAGAACGCTCTCTCTATATGCTCTGTGAGGACAGGAACTGTGAATGGACCAATGTCCTTGAATCTGTTGTATCATCTATGAATGCCAATAGTGTAACTAGCATCTCGCCACATTACATTATCAACAGTTGGCACCCAACATCATCAGTTTATCCAAACAACCCTACCAGAACATTACCAATGATGACCTTGGTGCTTACAGCATGCTGATAAATGCTTTGCTGTGACAAGTCCACCAACATGTTGCCCTAGCAAACAATGAAGCTGACCACAAGACGAACAAACACTTGAATTGGCTCATCTATAAAGATCTGATACAGGTTGAAGACAAAGTCTTACTCCACAGACCCCATTCACCCACAGCTCGCATATCACATCTGCCTTGGACAGGTAGTTACCAAGTCATCAAGACAAACAACATAGTACTCCAAATTGCAAACAGTCATGGTGAAACTAGTTGGGTCCATCATGCTCACATACATCATCTTGTATCCTGGCCTGACCACCTTATTTATATGAACTTGCCCCTCCTCCGCAGACTCTCTAAGCGACACGCAACTTGGCACCTCATCCTTCGTTTGACGATCATGTAAACCATGAGGACCCCAGATCTAGTGATCTCAAATAGTTATCAGTCCTGATATTCCAAAGAAGAAGTCCCAAAAGACAAACACATGGACAGCTACAGAAACATTTTAAAAAGAAAAGAAAAGAGCATACATACAACACACCAACCCAACCATGAATCAGAATAAGATCTAGGGGAGCTGTTATATTCTTCTGATTCATGCTACACTCTTTTTGTAAAATACATCTACTGGATGCTTTGGTACACATCATCAGTAATATTTTTGGCTGAGGTTCATTAGGGGTTTTGCGTCTTTCAACATCATACCCACTCTCCGCAGTGACCCAGCTAATACTGATTGGGCATCAACTTGTGTACCTTCCGTTAGCTACAATTGTTTCCATCCTTCTGACAATACACTGAAACTCCTCTTGGCAATTTATAGTCCAATCCCAGATAACTTCCGGTTCACCAGCAATGTGTGCACTTCCATAAAAAAAGGAAGCAAATGCAGCCACAGTTTCTAACTGGTAAGAAACATGGCGGTGTGCTAGACTTCAAGTGGTAAGTAATGATTTGTTTCCCCTTACTGAGACATACACACACATGTATACATGTGAAAATGTGATCAAGAATCATGTTCTGCTTACACTTATCCCATTTCTATCCATTAATTTCCACCCTTGAGAACACTCCAAAACCAAAGAAACTAACTAAAACTCCATCAACTGTGCATAGGCTCGTACACTCAAAGAAAAATACAATTTTGCCTAAAGAAACAAAATAAAAATTGGAGCCAATATCAGCCTAAGAAAAGGATATAAAAGCCTATCACAGGGACATCTTAGGTAGCCGAATGGCATAACAGCATGGATTCACAATGCTTGTCGAAACGCAGCCTTGCATCTCCAAAAGATAACTTTTAAAAGGCTGTTGCCACAGTAAGTCAAAACTCAACCTCACTCTCCTATCATACGCCTCTGTGGACAACTTTTACAATTCTACTTATCTCCTTCTTTCGATGAGAGACATTTACACTAATTTACTATTTGTTGTATTTTTACATTAATACAATTGTTTATTCCTTAAGCTGTCATTGTTTCCTCTTTGTTCTGCCACCATATACTTAATATAGCAATTATTTGCCTATAACTTGAACCCTAACAGGTTCTACCACTCTGAGTCAGGGAAAACCCAGGAACAACAGCAATTAAGAGGTAGTTCCACACTCATCAAAACCTCCAATCTTTTGATCAGAGGCCTTGCTGCTGTATGTAGTTTATCATCATACTCAGGACCTATAAAGAGGAAGTAGTTTGAGATTAAAAAGGCTTTCAAAGTTGGCACTGAAGTAAATAGAATTATAAGAAAAAGAATTAATTTTGTAAATACCTGATACTTGTCACTCAGTCCTCTGTATTTGATATCAAGATTTTCCATTTGGCTAACCAGTTCCTTATTTTTCAGTTCAAGGCTTTGATTTTGCTCCTCAGATTCCTGAATAACAAAATAACATCCAATTTATCAAAGACAAACATGAGTGGAGACAAGTGTCAACAAAACTTTAATTGCTGATGACATGAGAATTGTTTTTGTAAGTATTCCAAATAAATTTTTATAATGATCAGTGCAACTTTACTACATACTAATAATCAAATAACTGTCTCACTCAGCTTTTTTGGAAAAGATTTATGCATTTGTTTTTTATAAAGTATTATGTTTAACAGTGATTCATTCAAAATGTTTATGACCTGTCTTGCTTTCAATGAGCAAACAATACCATGTTTAACTTTTATGCCCACAAAAAACAGTGCCTCAAAAGGATAGTTTTTCTCTTGATACTACTATTACTGTATACACTTTTCACTTTCTTGGCAACATTTATTGTTTTAAAAAGTGATGATTACAATTTAAATAAAACCCAAACATGAAAGTGGATTTATGCATTTTCTTTATTCTTTAAAATTGAAAACAAAGATATTAAACACTATTTATATATTAGATTATTTACAAGAATAATTCTATCTGTCTATATTTCTGAGATGAAGTATTATGTACATTATTTGGACTATTGTTCTCATCATGTTGCCATATTTATCACAATGATTCGGCTGCTGTACGCTCCAGCCTTCTTCAGGTGGTTGGAATGTCAAACTAAACCCTTTATTTTGCTCACTGGAGTAGACTGTTCTAGTTCCACATGCCATGTCTAATGAATGTCAGTTATCAGTTATCTCCAGTTAATTCCACTCTCCAAATTCTCCACCGCCATAACCAGGTATTGAACTCACACTCTTTGGGTCCTGGATCCTTTATCCACTGTGCCATGAGTCCTTGAGGATATCTGTGTATGAATTTCTGGGTATTATAAACCTAATGTCTTCAGCAACCATTTTAACCATTGCTCATATTGAAAATTTTGCTATTATCAATACATGTTTTTACCAAAGCTCATATTGCAATTTTTGTTGTCATTATCGCTTTTCTCTGGCACTCCTTATTACTGGTTCCCATATTGTATTCATTTCTATGCTTGGTCAGCTCAGGAGATTTTTGTGGCCTAGCATATGTGCTGATTCCTTAAGTTTACGAATTTTCCAATGATGTTCTTTGTCTATGATCTCAACCTGATCCCACAGAGGCCAGTGATTCTTTCTATATGTGCTATCCCGTGCAGCTGTGGAAAGAAATATAAAGGGGAGACAGGCTGCCCCCTTAAGGTAAGGCTTCAAGAACACCAGAAAGCTGTAATACAAGGTGAAGTGGAAAAATCAGGCATTGCTGATCTTTTCTATCACATTCTGACAATGACAACAAAAAGTCCTTTTAATGTTTTATCAGTAAAGTACTTGCAAAATCTCTTACGCTGGTAAAGTTTGTGTATATCAGTTTGTGTATGTTACCTTAAGCTGATTGGTTAATTGTTTGATTTCATTGCTCCTTTCCAAATCCAACTCAGATGCAGTTCTTCCCTGTTTGTCCATATCTCGCATTTTGCGCTGGTATTTCTTGTGCAACCGTTCATGCTCATTCCTTAACCTGGACGCCTAGCATCAGAAGACAAAAATAAATTTAGACAATAATTGATAATTACTGAAAGTGAGAATCTTGATGAAATTTTATCTTGTGCTTCTTTTTTACTAATATCTTTGTATTCAAATATTTGTTACATATAAAATAAGAATAATTGGTAATTTACACAATTCAAGCATTGTTGCAGTTTACAATATATTAAGCAATACACAACTTCCCATACTTAACACTTCTCGATGTGTGACGTCATGAGCTGCGGTGCTATTTTCACTTCCAGCGTCTTATGTGCACGTGTTTATTATTGCTTGGAAATCATCCATGTAAACAGAAACAGACTATCATCACATTCCTGTCCGTGTATTGCTTAATATATTGTACAGTAATTGTCATCTTTGATAATGGCTTATGTGAGTCGAAAGCTTACATTGGATTAAAAAATATGTATCAATATTGTGATTTTCTTTCTTCGTTTAAATGATAATATTATTAAGCTTATCAGACGTTACAAAAAGAATTTACATAAAATAAATAGACAACACTTGTCTATATTATTTAATGAAACACACACACATATGTGTGTGTGTGTGTGTGTGTGTGTGTGTAATGAGTTACATTCTTCTATAGATTAGACTTTAAACAAATGCATGTTTAATTAGCTTTTAACAGAAGTTCTGCTTATTTTTGTTACTTACTTTTTCATATCCAAGTGGTTCATAGGAACAGGAAAATAACACAATCTCAGTTTTCCTTTAAAATAATCAAGTAACATAGCAATAAGATTATTATAAAGATTTTGTTTTTAAAAGCTTTCTTACCTCTGCCTTGAGATCTGAGAGTTGAGTTTCGTACATATGTACCACATCTTGCCTTTCTTTAGCTGTATTATCCAACTGGCTGTGTAATGTCATAATCTAAGAGAAACAAAAGAAAATATAACTCATTTGATCATTTCAACTCAAATTTCAAATAACAGATAATTAAAACATTTTCTTTATATTAATTCTTAACTAGAAATGTGCAAAATAAAATAAATCTTAAAGCATTACAATTGTGAAAAGTTGTGCTTTTAAAATTTAATTTACCATTCAATAAACTTACTATTAGATTAAAATATCTACAAAGCATATACACAGTAGAGAAATTTTTTTAAATCCTATAAACAAAAAAAATCCTTATGGAAATATTAATATATTTTGAAACTAAATTTAAATAATCCATGTAGCTAGTTTTATTTCATATTAACCTATTAAAAAAATTTTGGATACTTATTAAAATATATTGTGTTGTATATATTTTAATAAATTTAACTACACAAAAAATTGTCATAACATCAGTTCTTTTTAAAATTTAGAATACTTTAAAACAAGATATAATAAAGTTTATATATTAACTAGTATACCTGTACCATCAAAATTGATGGCAAGAAGTAATGTATTATAAGAAATATGTATTATATTGTAATTTTCGTTTAATCCAAGTATAATTTTGTAATTTAAAATAGTTTGTTGTTAATATTAATAATTGAACAGTGTACAATTTATAAACACCTCAGGAAAGATATCCGTATTTTATCCTAATTGTATGTGTGCATGCACATAGCTTTTGTACGCATACTTTTGTGACACACCTTGAGTGTTGAGAGTCAAATTTGCTGAGAAATTAGAACATATCACCAGTGATAGTCAATCCCATAATGCAAGATACCTTGAAGAAAAGTAACTTTATGTGAAGTTTAATTCAAGCTGAAATAAAATATAAAACCTTGGTCAAGTTTTGTCTGACATATATTTATCACCTCTCTCTATCCCTTTCTATTTCCCCACCTCTCTTTCTTTTTTTGTGGCTACTTTCCACCCCTCCTTTCAATTTGATCATAGTTTGCAGAGAGAGGGAAAGATGGTGATTGTTTTCTAGTGTGTCAGCATGGTAGCTTTTTGCATGTGGACATGAATGGGGTCATGACTTTTGTGTCTCTCATGTCAAAATTTTGTCCGATGCCCCTCAAATGTTACATAAAAAAAAAAAAAAAAAAAAAAAAATGTTTATGTGTGTGTATGCAATGTGGACTGTATTATTTTTAAGGATTAATGACATTTCAAATCCCGAAACTGTGAAAACTAATTTAAATTTGTGACCTAAAGGCTCGTTAAAACTAAAATTTCCAAATGCAAACTTTGGTAGAACATGAATATTTTTCCCCACACAAATATGTAATATTTCTGACAATATCCCAGTTCCTAAATATGGCTACTTCTGCTAAATTCCCATGACCCTTTAAAGATTGTGGAGTATTTTTTTCAAAAGAACCTTTTTAAAGTTTTCATCAAGTGTTTGTTTTTGCTGCAAACATTCTTTGGTCTTTGATTCCAGTTGTTTCTGGACTCTTCTTGTCTGCTGCCTCAGTTGATTTTCTCGACTCTTCACCATAATGTCAATCTGTCGTACCAGTTCTTGCAACTCCTGCTCACAGGAACTCATCAGCATACCACCTAAAGGAATCCTGCATACAAACAGGAAAAAAAAAGTAAATACCAACACATAGACAAGCCCCATATGTTTTTTAATTAGCCTAAATAAAGAATAAAAATGTAATGAATAGACTGTTTTGCTGGTAAATATAAATAGTGTTTTAGAACTAAGAAAAAAAAAATAGAACAATAAACAATATTCATTCAGTATAGCCATGGAAATGGAACTCGGTGTTGGAGATACTTTCAGTTCATTTGCTGAACTAGAAGAAAAACTAAAACATTACCAATCCACTATATGCAGTTGTGGAAAACAGACAGCAGAACAATTGCTACAGCTCAGAAGAGAATGCCAAATCACCAGTTCAATCCTGACATCAAGTACTAGTTCAGACATCTATATTTCTTTTAATAATTGATGGTTAATAAATGGTTTTAACTTGTGTTTTAACAACTAATGGTAGAAAAGATTTTAAATTATCTGAACAATTGATGGTGAAAATGGTGAAATGTGTGTTATTATTTTTAACTTGCTTTTATAATAATAAAAATATTAACTGGCAAAATAGCCTGAGGTTTGTTTTACAGAGAACAGTCAAATAGCTTCTTCCAAAATGTAAAGCTGAAATTTTTTTCATTAAATTTTCATGTAGTGATAATTCATTATATGCTTATTATGTTCAAATTTGCTTAGTTTTAAATTAAGTTTTAACACTTTTGTTGCTAATCTAGTGATTCAGTAAAATCATTTTCTTAATGTTTGCTTTTTTTTATTTTTTTATTTATTTATTTTTTTTTTTTATTTATTTATTATAATATTTCTGTCTCTGTAGTTTTTGGTATTACTCAGGAATTTTCAAGCAAATTCCCCAGGAAGAAAATTCTATTTAAAAAACAAAAGTAAATAAATAATAAAGACATACTGGTCCCATTCTTGTACTGGTTTCATCCAGTATCATTCCTAAAGAATCCCCCCCCACCCCCCAGAAAACCCTATTTTCATTAAAATAAATAAATACAAGCAAGTAAAATAATTGGACATCCTTCTGGATTTCAGAGATAGTGAACTTACTTGTTCTCTCGCTGGAGATCTTTCCACAAAGTACTGGCATGGTTTTCCATATCTCCCACTGTGCCGTGATAGCACTCATCAAGCTCTGTCATAAAATTCTGCAACTGCTCAAGATATTTGGCTGAAAAGGTAGAAAGGGGAATAAAAAAAAAATTATAATTAATATTTTGGTTTTTGTTTTCAATTAGAAATGTCTTAAATTTGCTCATAACTTATATAGCAGTTGTTAATTATACAAAAAAATAAATAAATAAATATTAATGAAAATTGTAACTTTTGTAAAATGATATTTTTCTGAACAAAACTATTTTTCACAGGCACCCGCCTTAAAATATGGAATTAAAATATAAAAGAACGAGTAAAAACAATAAAACCCGTAAAATAAATCATTTGATTTTTTTAAAAAGTAAATTATGTTTATTATAATAACCAAGAAAAAGCTGTGTTGTTGAAAGTGTGATTATGAATATACTTTCATTTTTGACCATTTATCAATGCATCCAAAGCCAAACTAAAAAGATGCATCAAGTTAAAAAAAAGTATAACAACATTGTTTATTGATTTGACGGTGAAAGTAGGTCACAGTCAATATAACCCTAGTAAAAAGTCCACTTAAATATTGATTTTTCGTCCAATCATTCGGATACTAAAAATTATGCTAATTGACACGAAAGGGAATTTCATCAATCAGTTCATCGCATCATCAAGTTAAAAAAAAAAAGTAAAATGAGGAGCTATGAGTTTATGTTGTCATGGTGTTTGAACGTTTAGTTATTGTTTGTATTTAATTTTTATATAGTCTTTTTTTTTTTAGATTTAAACTTGTATTTTAAGTTTTTAAACTATTTTATTTGTATTAGATAGTTCCTGAGAGGAATATTTAAAAATAAAAAGGTTTTATTTGTTTATTTAACAATAAATTCAAATGAAACCATTTTCTTTTCTTTTTCTCAGAAAGAAATACCAAAAAGAAAGCTATATACCCTCAACCAATTCAATTAAAAATACAAGTGTACGTTTTTCATTAAAAAGTGATGTAAGGAAAAGCAATTAAAAATTCCATCAGAAGAATTTAAACTGTTTAAAATATTTAACAAATTAAGGGATTTACAATATGCTGCTGAAAAGAAAAGCAAATTAAATACATTAGAAATACAATATGTAATTAATTTCACAATTGTCAATAATGTTTTACTTATATTCTCTACCTTTGATATTTCTTGTAGATGAACATGTCGGTGAACGACATGAACGAAAAGAGAGATTCGACCAAGAACCACTCAAATCAGGCAAGCTTCCAGCTGTAAAACTGGCCATTTCTACCTTTCTTCAAATATTCACTTGTAAAAGACTCTTAAAAGACAGAAAAACAGATATGATCTTGTTTTCCAATATAATGATCAAACGAAATTTCAAAGTTTCTTTTCCTGGGTCGTTGCGAAGGAAAAGTGACGTCTTGTTGAAGGTAGTTATTCCACGTTTCTTTTACTCTCTCTCTCTTTGGATATCGTTGCTCCAACATGTTGAAGTAACAGTTATTTTGTTCTTTTTACCAAGCTTGGACAGGTTCGTACTTGATAAAATGCGAGGAAAGGGACTCGCTGAAAGAAAGCTCAAATCAGGATCAGAGGCGGGCAAATTTGAAATCTATAAGTAATCGAAAACAAAGTTGTTGTTTACCAACAACAAAGTTTACAGCTAAGATTAACTCTACATATCAATTATTAAAATAAATTTAGACATAGGAAGAAGACAAATGATGTTCTTACCTGCTTAGGCATTTTCCAATTAAAGATTTCTAAATGATTTTCGGTGGTAAAATGTACAAATGTCAGGAAAATACCACCATGCTTGACAACGGCATCAGCTTCGATATCACTTCCGTTGTAATGCCGGAAGTGACCTCACTTTCTTGTTTCAGTCTGAAAAAGTAGGTGGTGTGAAAGAAAATGAAGCTTTGCACCGCTAAATAAAAGGTTTAATCTTATAATTCCACTGGAAAAAGTAAAAATCGAAAAGCAGAATGCTGGTTTTGCTTAAAGACGAACATAAGGAACATCTGAAATTTCTGACAGGCGTCGAAGTTGGCGGTAATAAAATTTTTGTTTATTTTCTTTCACTTGTATTCTCTGTGAACATTTTTTTTTTTTGCCAGACTTAAAGCATGGTTTTAAAACCATGCTTTAAGTCTTTTATGTTTGAGGTTCCAATAAAATACAGATTTGTAGAAACTCGTTACCACAAATGTTTAAATTCTATAAGGAAAACTTTTGTTAGCACGAAAAATCCATTTTGACATTCAAGAAAAGTCCAACTCGTTCACATGTCGGTCGAAAATATAATCCTGTTCGCAAATAAAACAATTTTCCTATGAATGTGTTTAATTGCTTGTTTGTTGAAAAAACATGACATTAGGAAGTAGTAATCTGAACAAAGAAATAAAAATCTCATCACATCATGTTCTGATTTTGGAAAACAGTCGTAAAATCTTTTCTATGCGAAAATTACAATTCTGAAAATCGTGGATTCGCGAAAACTTGTTTTTATACTTCAAGCGAATCTGGATATTTACAAGTTGACTTTTTTTAATGCATGTTTATATTGAATAAAAAAACAGTTATTGATAGAAGATTTCTTTTTTAGATTTTAAAATTAGAAAAGCTTTTACTGTTTTACACAGCCCCTTTATTATTTTAAAAAACTCAAGTAAAACTTGAATGTAAGAATAATTGTGTTCTAACTGATAATTTTAGTTTCTAATTTGACTTTTTTACATATCTCAAGATGCGTAGCACGAAATTATCCGGTTTCGTTTAACGGACTGACTAAAAAAAATTCATGGTAAATTTGCAGATAATGCCCCGGTGACCAATTTAAAACAAAAAAAAATACGCATTATTCCTGGTGTTAAAAAAAATAAAAAGCCTGATTATTTACCAAATTCATTTTTAACTTCTCTTGTTGATGTTTTTATTCCCGATAATAGTCAAACAAAACGCCCGGTGTCTTGTAACCTGTCACTTGAGGTGTGTAGCACTTCCTCGTTGCATTTTTTTTTTTTGATATATGCGACAATAGCCTAATTTCTGGACATCCATCACAAGACCTTTAGCTATGTGTGGGTGTCCCACACATTTTTTTTTTTTTTTTTTTTTTTTTTTTAATGTGGAACATCCAGTCTTTCTTTTTAAGTAAGACTCTGTTCCGCACTTCTCCTACCTAATTAGTACTGTTGAAACGACTGCGACAGTCAGCAATTTTTATATTTCTGTGTAGTCTGTATTCTATGAAATCTTTTTATAAAAAAACATAATCTGAATTAGAATTGTGTGCATCATTGTTTTCAATTTGACATTATTATTCATAGAAAAAAAATATTCTTTAAACAATACTAGTGTCCATAAAATAAAATGTTATTAAAAAGCTTTTCTCATTAAGTGTCTTATTTCATTTTTTTTTTTTTTTAATTTTACGATTCAGAGCAGATATTCGGTAACTGGGGGTGCTGTTTTACAAAAAAACAATTGATAATTTAAAAATTTTAAATTCTCCAAAGATTTCTGCGTAAACATTCATTATTGAAAAATTAAGCTTTTTAGTGGTACAAAAATGAATTTCTCAAAATTTCATAAAATGAAATAAGTTCTGCTGGGTAACAGATTTTTTTTTTAATTTAATTCATTTGGGAATAAGCCCTGAAGTTTCATGAAAATCCAACAATTATTTGATTTTTGCAAGAATTTCCAAATCAATATAAAAATTAAAATTTTCCTATACTACTTTGGTCCCCCACCCCAATCAATGCAAGAAAAATAAGATTTTTTTATTTTTTTAATCAAAATTTTGAACTTTCTAAAAAGGATACAAAAAACATAATAATAATCAAAAAAGCCTTTAGTCTTTCCTCTTAATAACAGCATAAAGATTTGGATGATAAAACTTTGTTTTTATTAGGTTTGGTGTGTTTTTTCATTATAGTTTTCTCATTTTTTAGTAAATCTGTGGAGGCCCCAGTTTGAATTATCTAACGTTGGCCTTAGAATATGTTCTAATACTCATTTCATATAGCCTCAAAATTTCCCAATAATTAGTCAAATTTTCTTGGTGGCTTGCAGCCACCTTTTCTACATCTATTTAATAATAAAATTTTTTATTGTCTCACCCCTCACTATGGCTTTCAATGTTCCTGTATATGCTTGTTGAATTCACCAGAATCTATTCACAGCCTACATTTTGGGCCAAAATTTTTGGTAGTTGGATCCTTGAATCTAGCTAGTTGTGAAGGAACCCCCATATCTGTTGGTGCAGCAGGACCCGAAAACCTAGATCAATAGTGATTTTGTTCATAATCTATATTACTTTTTGACTACAATACATTCTTCTTCTTCTTCATATGCATATTTTCTCCACGATGACAATTAGTTTTTCATTTATTTTTGTTTTTTTATTGCAACTCTCAGATTACTTTTCTACATCTACAGTGTAACCCGGATATAAGAGAAACTCGGATATAAGAGACTTCTTCTCCGGTCCCGACAACTCTCTTATATCTGGGTTACACTGTATTTAAAAAGTAACATATGGGATACAAGTGAGTTCAGAACTTATTGAAATCTATTTATTTTCTGATTCATGCTATTTGCTCACCTTTCTTTAGAATGTAAAATGGTCTGGATGTTGTGAAAAAAAAATGGAAGGAAAGGTAATAAAACTGAGGAAAAATGGATAACAATAATGCTTCTTGTAAGAAATTAGAATCATTAGCATGAAAATATTTCTCTGCATTCTCAACAAAAAGGAAGGCTGAATCAATTCTGCTTTAAAATGCATGAATGCATTATCTCAAATCTGTTTGTTTTTGTTTCTTCCTGTTAAAGAATCCATTGGTTGTAAATTCTCTTGAAATAAAAGTATAATATCTGTAAATGTGGTATACTGTGTGTGTGTATAATATATATATATATATATATATATATATATATGTATGTGTGTACATGTTTGATTCAATAGTTTTTTTCCATCTCGAGTATCAAATATGAGGTTTACTTCCACAAATTCACCAATGGTATGATAGATTTTGTTAATGTTCATTCAATCATTTTTTGAACATGGTGCAAATAAATATTGACAGGACTCCTTTTGTGAGCAAAAGCAGTATAGGCGAAATTTTATACAAAATATGGATCATGGTCACATGTTTAAAAAAAAAAATAAAGAAAAATACTCTTAAAATTTGCCTATCTTCTACATAAGTGGACTAAAAATGAGATTTGAAAAATTGTAAAAATCCGTTATATTGCCTTTGTTAATCAATTCATTTTAATGTTTCAAAACCATTCTCAGTTTTAAAATGATGTATTTTATACCTATTCATCAAATGTGTATATTGTTTTTATATTACAGTTGTTCGGGAATTTTGCCGGATTTCCATAGAATTCATAAAAAATGGTTGCAATCCTAAAGTTTATCAGAGTGCAGCACGTAAGAGTTATTTTTAATTTCTGAGATGAGATATTGTTACCATTCAGTTTTTTTTTGTTTTTTTTTTCTCCTCTCAGGGTATCTTCCTCCACTTTTGTATTTTTCAACCTAACAATATAACTGGTTATTTACATTATTTACATGCAGACTATTGTCCTCATCTTTGTTGTTGTTATCCAGTCTTTATCAGCTGTATGTCAATCTGAGTAAACTACCAGAAATTTGAAACTGAATCCTTTATTTAATCTACAGGGATAGATTGTTCTCTTTCCACTGCTCATATCTTGGGATATCTTGTCTAGTTCACCCCCCCCCCCCAATTTATAATGTGTTCAAGTACACATTACACAGCCCAGAGGTTGAACTCACAATTACAATGTCACCAAATTCATGAGCCAATGCTTTAGTCAACTTCTGATGAGTACTGCTGCTTGTCATGCTTGACTGCATTTGCTAAAACATTTCTGTTGTTACAGCTGCTTCTGCTATTGAAGAACTGTTGCCAGTTCTCTTTCTTTATTAGCAGCTCCTATATTTATTTCTATACTAGGCCTACTAAAGAGATTCTCATAGCTTATGCACTTATTCTTTCAGACATCTAACTCTCCAGTGTTCTTCCTCATTCAGTATTTTCTCTTCATTCTTTTCTTGTCCTACATGATCAGCTATGCCTGATTTCATTGTCTCACCCATCACTATGGCTTTTCAATGTTCCTCCAGCCTTACTTTTAGTGGGCAGCTCATGTTTCACCTTTGTCTTTTTTGCCACAACTGCCACATTCTCCTGATGTTGTATGGACTGCAAATCTTAATGTTTTCCAATAAGTGTTTGATGTAAGACAGACTGGCAATTTTCTGCTCTTCCTCCTTCACCCTTGTTTCCACCTGCAGATGCTGTTATGTTTGCAGGATGCTTGTTATTCTGAAGGGTATGCTTGATCCTGATTATTTCCTGTTGGTATGTGTCTAAGGCATTGTCCTGTGATGGTTGGCTTGTGATATAGATCTCTTGAACCCATTGCCTGTGCTACTTATTAGTACATTCAGGAAGGCTAGCTGTTGTTTTCTTCTTTCATTGTGAACTGGAGCAAAGCTTTTGAGTTCACATGGTCCCATAGTATTTGTACAGCTCCCAGGTGAGGCCAGAGTATGAAGGTGTCATCTACATATCTCAGCCATACTGTTGGCTTCAGTGGTGCTACTCCTAAAACCATTTCCTCAAAGTATTCCAGGTACATATTCACCATCACTGGTGACAATAATGAACTCATTCCAATTTATTTCAAAACACTATCAGGGTCTCATCTGTAGGAACTCTAGTGAACTCACCACATCCAAACTTACCATCCAATTTTTATGGATAGGAGCCCCTCAGATCAATTCCACAAAAGGTTCTGAAATCCTAATATATGATGAGGACTTGCCCTGCCAGTGGATTGACTATCCACCAGGAATCTGCTCAGCAGGTGGCATACCAAGCTCCTGCAGCTGATTATAGGTCTCAATGAAATACCAACATTGTGAATCTTAAAGACCATACATATGTGATAGCTTGGTATAATTTTGAGTCTATTGTCTATATTAATTCAGTGTAAAGTAGTCCTTGTTCTTATTTAGAATCTGTGATGGCTTCCTTTCTTATTTTAGGGTCAGATATTTTTCATCTTGCTGTGTATATGATGTGCATTGTGGTGTGATGGATATCGGCTTGGAATGAGAAATCAGAGAGCCAAGTTCAAATTCCAGTCAGATTTGTTACATTCACTCATATGCAAATACCCTTTGGAAAAGGTATGAATCCATCTCTCCTCCCCACTCAGCTATGAATAGTAGGACAGACTGGTTTCTATAGCTTTGGTCTACCACAGAAAGAAAGGGTAACCTACTGCAGGAAAATTTTCTGCCTTGTCAGTCATGAATCAAAAGAAACAAGATCACCAAAGTGTTTATCAACTATGGCACTTAACTGATTGATACCTACCATCCCCAATTAAGCTTGACAACTTTCAGAGTATTACAAAATTATCCATCACCACTGTTTGTCAGCTGTCAATATGATGATACTAGTGTCATTGTGTAAGGTCTTGATTACCAACTTTCTCTTGTAATGTTTAATTTAGGTAGCTTGGCCATTTCTAGTGCTTGTCTCACTTTCCATCTTAACTCATTTGCTTGGTTCTTCAGGATTTTCTAGGTAATCTCCTCCATTAGAGCTATCATGTGTAAGTATTGAACAAAATAATCATATGAGAGCAAAAATGCTAATTTATGTCATTAATTTTGGAGTTAGGACAATTTTATTCTAATATATATTATTACTTTTTTTTCAGAAAAACTTGAAGTTGATGCTGAAACTGTTCAGTATGCTGTTGAAGGTTTAATGTATTTGCTAACTGAGACTTCAAAACTAATGGTAAGTAATGAGATATATTTTGTGCCAAAAGTTGTGAAACTCTCCAAGATTCTTAGGGATTATCATCATTACCTTGAATATATATGATATATGAAAACTTTAATTACTTAAGAAATGTACTATTTGTCATTACATGAATCGATTTACCATTAAAACATATATATTATAATCAAAAGCCCCAATTTTAAGATCTTCAGAAATGTAATTATCCCAAGATGTAGTAAATTATTGAAGTGCTATATAGGTTCCTTATTGGTATCTTTTTGGGGTAACAGGATTTAACTTGGCTGTATTCACCTCTTCTCAAAATAAAACATCACATGTTATACTGGATTAGTTGATAGCAGCAGCCAAAGAGTAAATCCTGACCTTGCTTAATAGAAGAGGTGGATTCATGTCTTTCTCATGGGGATTAGTGCAAAATGAACCCAAGCGTATTTAGCTAGAATTTGAAATCTGATGGCTGATTCTATTTTCTGTGTCAATAAGCATTATGACACCACTACATCACTTTTTATGTAAATTGGCATACTGCCATATCATGTTGAAACACCAGATCTTGTATGATTACTAAAGTTAAGCCATGTTGAGTCTGGACAGCACTTAGATGGGCAACTGCTTGGGAATACCAGGTGCTGTAAGCTTGGATGTGCAGGTGGTATAATAGATCAGAAATGGAGATCAGAGAGCCAAGTTCCAATTTCACTTGAGTTTGTTATATTCACTTATGCTCAAACACCCTTGGGAAAGGTATAAATTCACCTCTCCTCCTTTCAGCTATTGGTTAATTAGTAGGACATATCAATAAATTACTGTTTCCAAAAAATTCTAAAAATCTAACAAATATTTTCTGGTTTTAAATAACCTGTAAAAGGTTGATAAGCCATGAAAATCAATTAATATGTAAATTCTTTGTATTGAAGCATCTAAAGCAAGTGCCAGTGTGTAGTTGTCTTTTTGTTTTTTGCAAAAGATGATTGTAAGTGACTTATCTCTCTTATCATAATTCCTTCAAACTTTTTCAGAATGTTGACCACAATTGTCAAATAAGGAAAGACTGATTTTAGGGAAAATAACAAAACACTGTTTCACTGAAATTTGAACCAGAAGCCTATAAATAGCTAATTATTTTCTTTGTTCCAAATAATACAAAAATTTTCTATCAGAAAGAAATCTTGAGTAGTATATAAATAGTTAAGTTTCAGAAAAAGAAACTAGAATAAATGAACATATTCTTATATAATTGATATTAGAAGCAGTGATGACAATAACATTTCAAGCTACATAATATATATAGGAACTTACCATGGAGCAGTGGTTAGCAATCTAATTTCACAAGATGTTGCTAGTGATGATTATTACATTACTAAATTGATTTTTTTTTTTTTTTTTTTTTTTTTTTTTTTTTTTATAGACTAATGAGGTAGATTTCCAGGATTCCATAAGCATTCTTGGGTTTTCAGAAGAGATTGTACAAGTTCTTCTGGCAATGTATCTCGAGAACAGATTGATGATCCGTAATGTACTTTCAGACATGTCAATGGATCTTCCTCATTACTATGATTTGGAATGGCGTCTGGATGTTCAGGTAAAAATTTAAAAAATTTTTTATATGTAATGAATTGTTGACACATTGCTTATTCTGAAATAAATATTTTCATTTTTATTTATCTATTGTCTGTCATATGAGTGAATACAGAGGCCAACACTAACTGTTGATCTCAGTGTCCACTCCTGATATTGATCACTTTTATCCATAAATATAGCATAACTTAAAACTATATTTTTTATCATATATATATATATATATACACACACACACACACAAAATGTGCTACGCAAAAAGCTTGGGTAATTGAAACAGTTTGCATAAACCAAGTGTACTACAGACTTTTTGTCATTACTCTTTTTGAATAGTAAGTGAGCATAGTTTCCACTGACTTTTGTGAAAACTAAGTTTTGTTAAAGTCATTGTAAATTAAAAAAATAACATGAAAATCGGCTCATCAAACCCAAAACTATTTTGAATAGATATTTTTCAACCCCTCCCCCTTTTTTTCAATAATGTTTTCCAGTGATGCTATTTAGAATGTGAGGAATCATAATTGTTCTGTTTTTGGCCAAAACATGTTTGTGCCGAAGGTGTTGAAAGTGTTTTTAATTTCATTGCAGAAACTTTCACTGATTTCTAGTAGCACTTCATTCACATTAATTTAAAAAATATTGCATGACTTTGTTACATTCCATATTAATTAAACCAAGTTTAATTTGTACGGTTTTGAGTTATTGTTTTGTTAATAATGTTCATCCAATACAAACCCAAGAACCACCCAAGGTAAAGGGTTACTGTGGGGTGGTGTATGAAAAGGCAAGAAGTGAAGTTTGTTATACAGGAAATATAACTGTTAAGCCTAGACTAGAAGAGGTCAAGATACAGCAATTGGAAAAACATCCTGCAAGATGTCTGTTCTACAAAGCAGCAGTTCTTAGGAATGAGAGCTATTCATCCTTGTGTATATGACATGGCAGGTCCCTATTAAATGTAAAACATAATGTAACTTATATACACATATGTAAGATTTTTTTGTGCCACACTAACCTAGTATAATTTTTAAAATGATAAATATTTTATTAATCAAAATCAGATACAAAAGTATTGTCTTGATTAAAAATAGAAAATCTTAAGGCACCTTTCATCTGGCACTTTCATCAGAAGTAAATATCATCGAAATTGAAATTAAGCCACTGAAAGAAAAAAAATCTCCTTGCAACAGATCTTAAAATATATACAGTGTAACCTGGATATAAGAGACTCGGATATAAGAGAGATTTTATCTGGTCCCAAATTAGAGCCATACTTACCTAAACAAAATAGACCAAACCCGGATATAAGAGAAACTCGGATATAAGAGACTTCTTCTCCAGTCCTGACAACTCTTTTATATCCGGGTTACACTGTATATCTTACTTATTATAAAACGCAGATTGTGTGTGTGTGTGTGTGTGTGTCTGTACATTTACATATTGGATCAGATTTCCTACATTTTTCAACCGATTTCAACAAAACTTCACAGGACTACGTAAAATTACCTTGCGGTGGTTCTGACAGCACCAAAAATTGGAAAAACACAATTGTTTTTGCATGAAATCAATTTGAAAACACGATTAAGAGGCATCACGAGAATGAAAGGGGGGACAACTTATATCAAGTTATACTTATTATAAAACCCAGGTTGTTTGTTTTTGTGTGTTTGTTTGTTTGTTTGTTTTCATTTCCTACATTTTTCAACCAATATACTACCTGCCAAAAAAAAAGTGAAGTTTTGTTGACAAAACTTCACTTTTTTTTTTGGCAGGTAGTGTTTCTTATTGTCGTGCACACTTTTTTCTTTATTTTTACATTCAGAATGCTTTAAAAATTCCATTTACAAGACAAGTGTTTATAATAAAATACTATTCAATTGGTAGACTCATAATGATTGAAAACAATGTTTTTGTTTGAGTTTGACCAATTCGTAAAAAAAAAAAAAAAACTAATTAAGACATGCGTGTCTGTCAACCTTAAACAATAATCTTTGTCAATTTTATTTTTCAGTCTTTACGATGGTCGATACTTGATCTATCTCTTACTGTTACATCCCCGGGCAATGCCGGGCTCTACTGCTAGTGTGTGTGTATATATATATATATATATATATATATATTTTCTATGGTTTAATAAAATTTCATTTTTTAGAAAATTGTGAAATTCTTGTAGAGAAGGTGACAGGAAACTGTTTTGAGTTGTCTTTCTTATAGACCTAAAAGTAGAGATTCCGGTTCACTTTGCCATTTAACCTCCATCTGCGGTTCAAGAAATCAATTCTTGCTTTTTCCAAGGGTATTAGTGTAAAAGTGAATACAACAGACCAGGACAAAACTGGCTTAACCATGATATTACCCACATATCCTATTGGCTTATGCCTATTCAGGATGTAAGTAATCATGTCTTTCCACAAATTCCTTTCTATCTTTTATTATCTGTGAATTACCATCCTTTCTTTGGAAAGAGTGGTTTCCTGCTGCTTTGTCCATGGCTTGAATTTTAGAGTTTTCCTTCTCTTAGACTGGTTACCATGCATGATTAGAGAGCAACTTTCCTCTTATTTAGCCATAACTGTAAGAAGTGATGTATTTATGCCTTTCAAAAGGGCATTGGTGCAAAAGTGAAAGCAATATAATAGGCTGCCTGTAATTTGAACTCTGCTTGCTAAATCCACTTTTCATGTCAATAGAAGTTATCCTTTTTGCACATCCATGGGTTGCATTACTCAAGTCAATAACCAAATATCTTAATGGAGATAAGGCTGATATTCATTACTTTTATTTCAGGTTAGATTTCTTTGCATGTGATTATTTTAATGATTTAAAACCAGAATTCATCCTTCAAGAGTTAATTGTATAGATAAAACTGATAATGCAGAAAATATAATCAATACTGTTGCAAAATTAAATATTTCAATAATATTTTTTACAGTACAAGAAAACTACTTATAAGTCAGTTATGTGCCATGCATGATACACACTTAGGCAATCATGTATCTTTTGATATGACTGACAAGGCAGATTTTTTCCATAGTAGGTTGCCATTTCTTTCTGTGGTAGACCAGTTGCCATTCAAGGCTATAGAACCCAGTCTGTACTGCTATTTATCCATAGCTGGATGGAGAAGAATAGGATTCATACCTTTCCCAAGTGTATCAGCATGTAAGTGAATGCAATGGATTCGACTGGAATTTGAAGTCAGCTCTCTGATTTCTCAATCCAAGTCGCTACACATTACTCCACTGTGCCTCCTTATAAGTATAAACATAAAAAGCAGTGTGGATGTGTTTATCTTTTTTTATGTTCATTAACAAATTTTAATAAAATTGTTTATTACTCATGTTTTTGAATTTGTTTCAAATTTTCATTCTCTCTATCTCCGTCTAATTCATTTATAATGTTCAGCTGAACTGGGTTTTAAATTTATAGATGAAAAAAAAAGAAATTATTGAAAAAATAAGGTTTCTGTTAATGTTTAAAGTACAAGAGAGAAAACTAACACAACATTATAAAGTGACCTGTGCTATAATGTCTTAATTTAAAAAATTTGAAAATGGAATTTTCTAAAATAAACAAAGCTGAAATTAAAGTTCTCTTCTTTTATAGGTAGCCAGCCGATCTCTTCGACATCAGATAACACCAAATATTGTGTTAAAACTCCATTTAGAGGAAGACCATGAAAAAAGCACCCACATTCTGCAAACTGATCCTGGTAACTTAATGCAACTGACTAAGGAATTGGAAAAAGCCTTGGATGAAATTAAATCCACATACTGTCGCCGTATTGTAAGAAACATAGACTGAGTTCACTAATAACATTTAGAAAATTGAGTGTTTCTGATGTATACTGCGACAGTCATGTAATTAGTCTCATGACCTAAATTTTGGAGGAATTGGTTCTAGAAATATCAGCAAGATATGAAAGCAGATAAGCAGGAACTCTTGAAGATTTAATGTGTTTTGAACTTACTTCAAATTGTAGATGTATGAATCATTATTAGAAAAGTAAGAAAACCAAATTGCAGTTTGGTTAAAAAAAAAAAAAAAAAAAATTTTTCATTTAAATATTTTATAAGATTATTGTTAAAATTAGAATAATTTAGACAGTAAGACATCAATAATTATTATATAATATATATACTACTAATAATTATATATTTAAAATTATTTTACAATAATGGTACCTATAAAAATCAGTATATATGAATGTTTCTTTAAAATGCATTAACATATTCTTAATAAAAACTGAAATACTTAAAAATTACTAGTTTATGGCTTAAATTTTCCTGTTATTTTTCATAATTCAGTTATAATTTCAATTTTTAAAAATTTCACATATACATAATTCAGATCTTAATAGCATTTTTTAAGTAATCAAATCTTTTTGTCTGAAATGTCTTCATTTGAAAAACTTCATTTACAGTAGAGTATCTACAAATAAACAATTGTAATACAGTACTCAATACTACTGCTGTTAATATGACTTAAAGTACAATTATAAAACTAACATGACACCTTGAGGTATTAAATTTAAGATATTGAAAAGAATAACAGTTAAAAATGCTTATATTTAATTTAGACTTGCTGCCTGAATGGAAACTAGCTGAACTGTTTAAAATAGACATTCAGGAATATTGGTAATTAGACTGTTCAACAAAATTAAGCAGTTTTTAATATTGGAATATTTATTTACTTTTTTTTCTAAAGCCAAATCTTCATTTGCTTTAAATTGAAATGTAAGCTTTATTAAGCTTACAGACCTCATCACCTGCATTGTAATTATACTAAGACATGTTTTATCAATTTCACCTAATCCTACTTATGAAATTGTACTTGTTAAAAATTTTATTTACAATTGAAAAAAAAAAAAAAAAATTGATGAAAAATCTAAAAAGTTAAATTTTTTTTTTTTTTTTTTTTTTTTTTTTCCCTTTTTTCCTTTTTATTAAAAAAATAACCTTTTATGATTTTTACCATCTAATAATGAGCAAAATTTAACTGACAAAAGAAAATAACAAAGTCTCTTTTTATTGCAAGTTATGAATGTCACTGCTTTTGATTATTTATTAAAATTATCTTGGATGAGATGTTTGGGGTATCTAGTGAGAATTGAACTTACTGTCATAGTAATTGTCTACAGGACTCTCTTCCTAACTATTACACTACCCAGACTACTGATATTTTTATAAAATAAATTTTCATTATGATTAACCCATTAACTGCATACATATGGCAGAAATTTTCATCATTGCAATTTTATAGTTCTGTATTGAAGGACTGAAATTTCTGTTACATGAATCATCTGAATTAATTTTTCAAACCATTTATAACCGTAATTCATTGTTAGACCAATTTTCTGTATCTCAGAAGAATGATTATATAAACAAAGTTAAATCTAGAAATCTCTCCTCGATCGTGTTTGCTGACATTTATGCATTAAATGTATGATCCTTCAAGAATTACACCTTAAAAGGACAGGAAATTGTGGAGAGCCAAGATTGCCGATGTCCTGAAGGGACATGGCTCATAGAAGAATATATGTATGTATGTAATGCAAATGAACTGTTTAATTTATTAACAAAAATATAAATAAACTTTATAATCATACACAAAAAATATCTTTGCTTTATTATTGTCAATCTTGTACACTGGCTCAGTTGCGTGGCTGGACATTTGGCTGAGGGACATTTCACTGAAAAAGCACAAGTAAAAACAGTAACAAGCAATACTTAAAATATTTTAATTAGCAGTATTATAAGGTTGAATATGGCTTATAATTACCACATTTGAAGTGATTAAATTACTAAATCTAAACTTAAAGTTAAGTTTTCTTATTTCAATATTTGTTTATTGAAATTAGTATTTTTTAAAATATTTGAGTGTATTTGGGTAAAAAGTAGCACCTAATTATTTAAATTCGTATTTAACAGTAAAATAAAAGTTAGTTCATCCCTTTAAGATAATGATCATTAAAGGTGAAATTGAAAGATCTTTCATATCATAAAAGCTTAAGATTTTTGCCATAGTAAAATGTGCTTTTTCTCAAAATACTTATCATCTTACACTAATATATAATATATACAGAATAGATTTTTAAAAAAGCCTGTCAAAAAAAATTTATAAATTAATACAGTAAATAAATATAAATATATGTAACACATTATGATAAAGAGTGTGACATATATGTAAGTACACCACTACATTTTCAATTAAATGTCTGTCAGCAAAATGTCCAAATACTGCTCAGTTGATTGGTGATTCAAAAAATGAAGCCTGCACATCAGTCAAATTGTATAGTATTACCTTCATGCTTTATTAAAAAGCATAACCCTAATCCCTCTGCATTTTATATCAGTGTTACTCAGGAGGAGACGGAGTAATGGATAGCGGTTCGGATTGAATTGGAGAGTCAAGTTTGAATTCCAGTCAAAACCATTACATTCACTTACGTGCTAATACCATTGGGAAAGGTATGAATCCTCTTTTCCCCCACAGCTTTGGGTAAATAGTAAGACAGACTGGGTTCTATAGCCTTGGATGGCAACTGGTCTACCACGGAAAGAAAATGGCAACCTACTGTAGGAAAAAAATCTGCCTCGTCAGTCATGTATTGAAAGATACATGATCGCGTAAACATGTATCATGCATGGCACATAACTGACTGTTACTTATGCCTTGGTGCTGATCTTATTGGAGATCACAGAAATTAAGCAACATTGAACCTGCTCAATACTTATATGGGTGACTGCTTGGGTGCTGTAAGCTTGGATGTGCGGGTGGTGTAATGGATAATTGTTAATTGGAGAGCCGAGTTCCAAAACCAGTTGGGTTAGTTATATTCACTTACAAGTGAATAAAGAAAGATATGAATCCACTTCTTTTCACCTCAGCTATGGGTTAATTAGTAAGACTTGTATCACTAAAACTTGTTATTTCATAAAAATAAAGATAACTAAAATTGTGTACAAAATATTTCAGCATTAAATAACCCATAGAAGTTGATATGTTGCTAAACAAAATCAACCAAACCAAACTTATTGGAAATATAATGCTACTGAAGATATCAATTGAGCATGGCAGTTGTGGACAATACTTTTGCTCCCTTTAATTTCCTGCTGATTCCAAAATGACATCATTATGTACAAGCTCAGTTATGTTTGTATTCAGAAGGCAATATTGTACAAATATATTGATTTGAGATGATAGCACAAACTTTAATCTTGTTTCTGTGAATTTCTGTGATTGAGGAATTATTATTTATACTGACTATTGTCCCCCACTTTTTTTTTTTTTTTTTTCATTTAAAAAAAAAAAAAAAAAAAAAAAAAATCACATTTTGAGTGTTGTGCCCTCCAGCCTTCATCAGGAGCTTGTCAATCTGGGTAACCTTCAGGAAATTTCAAACTGAACTCTGTATAATCTACAGGGGTAGATCATTCTTGTACCCCTGTCCATGTTTAAGGATAGAACAAGACAAGATATCTCAAGACATGGACAACTATCTACCCCAGTAAATTGAATAGAGTTCAGTTTAGAATTTGCTGAAGGTTACTCTGATTGACAAGCACCTGATGAAGGCTGGAAGGTGCAATGACCGATATGTGATGATAACTAATATTAGGACAATTGTCAGAGTAAGTAATTTGTAATATGGCCATGGAAGATGATCTTGGGATATCATTGTATAATGGCATCATCCTGTTGCATGACATTGCCACTTCACACACAAGCAGCCTGATAAGAGTGGCTTTGGCACAATAGATATAAAGTGGATGTAGTAAAACATCCCAATGTTTTGCTACATCCACTTTATAGTCTTGACTTAGATACTTTAGTTTATCTTGTTTCAGCCCACCGGGAAGAAATTGCATACAGATACTGCTGCTATTTCAGGTGTCACTTGATAACACATTCTTCAATGATGGCATTTACAAACTCAGAAGTGGATCAATCTTGATGCCAACTATGTAGAAAAATAGTAGCATAGTGCTGGTAAAGTATACATATTTGTTTTGTAATAAAGATGAGCTTTCCTTTTTGGTACCTAGCCTTTATGAATTTAAGTGCAGTACTAAACAGGCAGCAAAGTTCCATTATTTTACAGTTGAAATGGCTACATGTAACCAGAAGTTTTATGCTAACAGTTTCTGCTCTTTCACTTCTTGCTTGTGGAACTTTCTTTGTGTTTCTCTTCTTGCATTCCAGTCAAATTTGATCTTAAAAATTTAAAGTCAATGTCAATTGTTATCTTCTGTCTTCATTCCTGTTCTTTTGTTTTTTCACCTTAATGTTTTTTGTTTTTGTTTACACTTGGCAAACACTTGCTTTCTTGGGGAAAATGATTAAAAAAATGTTGGATTAATAAATAATTGTACATTACTTTTCAGATACTCTCCACCTGTATAATGGAAATGTTGCTCTTAAAAGTTCTGTAGCAAAGTTTAATATGAATTAAGATTTCATATTAAAAATGTTCATATAAATGATATAAAGTTCACAAACAGCAAATACAAGAAAAATATATTTTATTGAATATAGCTTTTTCTTTTGGTTCAAAAGTTGAGATTTTGCAGATATTATGTATAGTGTAAATCCATCATTTTCAGTTGTAAAAATGACATTAAAAATATAACTTTTCAGAGCTTGTATAAAAATATGTAGCAGATATTAAGGACTCGGACCAAAAGTACAGTTAACATCAAAATGAAAATTTTAAAAATTAGAAATTGTTAAATAAAATTCCTAGTTCAGTGTAACATTCATAGCCCATACAATCATTTTCATTTCACCAGAGAATCCATTCTATGGAAATGTTTTTGGATTTTACAAGTACAAGCTTGTTTATAAGAGAGATGTGAACTATTTATTAGCAGATTTGAAATATTTATAGTAATTAGCCTAACATTTAGATTTGACTTTCCATCATGTGCCATAAATAAATAATATTTGGATGAGTATTAAAATTACTACAGTAGACTTTTTTTCTTTTTTGTATCTACTGTAATTTACAAGAATTTCCATTCTTAAACGTAATTTTGCTTTATGTACTTACTTGATATTTACTTTGTAGAATTTCAAAGGGCTTAAGGCTAAAAAACAATAATCGATTTTACAAAACTGCTTATTAAAAATTTTAAACCTTCATGATTCGAAAGAAAAACTTTTTCTTGTAGAGTCCCTTTTCTTGCTCATATATGTATTTCAAGCAGGTTTCATAAACAATTTATTATAGCAATGTTTTAAAATGCATTCAAGTTGACTAACATTTAACACCATTTCGAAATTTACCATCTCTGATTATTGTCCTCTGATTGGGAACACTTGTTTAAAAAACATTGTAATGACAGTGGTTAATTTTAAAACAATTATAGCAGTGTGTTCAAAATCACTATCACAATGATTATTTCACCTCTGAGGAGATGAAAAGTACTTGGGTTAACAAAAAAATATGGTGCCTTCCTTGAATTTCAACTTATCAAGAAGATTATTAGAGAACTAGAAAGGATTATTATAAAAATAAAAACATATGTCTATAATTTAATGAAACATGCTTGAATAAAGATATGCTGCCTAAATATACATTTTTTTATATATATTACACATGCACACACACAAAGGAAGGTTAAAGATTTACTTGATGTCTTTAAATGAATAACCAATAAGTCAATCCAATTCCAAACAAGATTTTTCTGATACACAAAGATAAATACAAAATAGTAACAGAATATTCATCCATTTATAAGACTAAAAATGAGAATATGCTTTAGTGGACCCAATAAAGTGCCAACATTTGATATTGCCAGAATGTTTCTGAATGCAGTCACCTGAGAAAGATGAGAGTGTATAGATGTTTGAATACTTGATAAAGATACAGAAACTGATCCAAAAAGAATCAATGTATAATGGCAAAAAAAAAAAAAAATGTTTAACTAATTTAGTTTTATTCATTTTCATTTTGTAATTTTTATAGGATTATAAAGTTATAGTTTAAAATTGCTATTTTTTTTTCTTTTAACTGAAGTGGGGAAAAAAAAAATGAAAGTAGGACTGAGATTTTAATCAGCTGTTATGCTGTGGAGGGCGACAAACATGGCCAGTGATAAAATACTGCACAACATTTAAGGAGCTTCAGATAAAATGGACATCCCTGATTATTGTCTTTAGAGACCAGATATCAGAACCACTTGAACACAGAACTCATATCAGTGTGAATCTCTTTGATAATTCTTAAAAGATAAATGAGTTATACTACCCAAACATTTTGGCATATTTGAGCATATATATTATTATATCTGACAAGATACACAAAATGGTTTGCTGGATATATTACACATCTCCGAAAATCATTCCAAGAAATAAAAAATCTTTTTTTTGTTCTTTCTTTCTTCAAGGATGCCATTTCATGCCATAAGTTCTCCGACTTTTGGGATAGCACTGTGTGTGTATGTGTATATTATTTTTAGTGGAAATCCTTTTTTGAGTAAGCTCTCCATTTATTTATTAAACAGTATATTTATTTATTTTTGTCTACTGGCCTGAATATTTGGGAAATCTTCAGGCTGGTAAATAAAAATAAATATACTGTTTAATAAATGGAGTGTCTACTCAAATAAAAAAGTAGACACTAAAAATAATGTTTAAGTAATAGAAATCTGTCGGATTAATAAATAAAAAAATCCGTCTCCTTTGTGTGAGTGTGTGAATATAATTAATGATTGGTAGGTTACTTATGGAAGCCATTGTGACTATAAGCTAAGCTTGATAAATAGTAATCTCTTTTATTTTTAAAAAGATCCTCCATGCTTTATAGGCTGAAATGTTCTTTTTGCTGTGTCTAATTTCTGTTGCCCATTTTCCCAGAAAAATACATTCAAACCATCCATTTCAGATTGTAAATTAATGTTTGAATAAAATACAATAAATAAACACAAAGATAACTTCTTTTTTTCCCAAAAAAAAAAAAAAAAAAAAAAATAGGAACAAAAATATAATTATCCTTGATCAACTTCAATAGCCAACACCACTTACCAATATCCTTGAAAAACTAATTAGCAACTTTTAGTATAAAATGTTTTTATATTTTTTTTTAGCATTCTCCCTGAAAAAGTTCAAAGTTTAAAAAATGATTTTCTTTTTAGCTTCTCCATATTCTGATATTCCAGCAGAGATATCTTTGAAAAGCTTGAATTCAAAGTGAAAATTTCATGGCGAAAAAAAAGAAAAAGCATCATCTGTATTGGACAGAGGAGATAATTCCTGCCGTGTTAGAATTTGGTCATGTAGAGAATGTAACAGATGATGAGAGCAGTTATCACTGCCATAGTTGGCAGCACCACACTGAAGACTTTCTGTTTGTTTTCCAGAAAGTCTTTCTTGCGCTCTCTCTTCTCCTTCTTACTCTCTTTTTTCACTTTGCCTTTCAGTTGTCGCATTTTGGAATAAAATCTTTAACTGATCCCTGTAAAAGAAAGAAAATCTTTTTAGCAATTTATTTGGTATTCATATTTAGATTGTTTTAAAATTCAGCTTGACTTAAATAAATGATTCCTTCTAATTAGAAAAGTAATGGCAGTAAGCAGACGCATTTTTTTTTCTAATTATAATTTTTTTTTTTTTTTTCCTTAATCACTTGAGTGGCTTAGCAAGATATTAAATTTTTTTTTTCTTCTTCCTCTTTTTGTCTTTACTCTAGCAACAAATCAGATCGCAATTAATAGATATTGATGATGGCAGTGAAAGCAATGACTGTTTTTGAGCAACCTTTGAGATATTTTGCCAGTATGATATCACACATTGACAATGATTGTATATAGGAACCACAAGTAATTTTCCTTTTCACTAGAATAAAATCAACTCAAGAAAAAAATGTCTTAATCCAATGTTGTTAAATGATTAGCAAATCATAAAAACATAATTAGTCTCTTTGATGTATTAACCTTTATTCATTGTAGATAAAATGATCCTCAAAATATCTAAATATATTTCAGACTAAAAATTTAAAGAGCAAACTAAATAGCTTAAGGATTCATACATTATCTTTTATTTATATGTGTAATATTAAACAGAAGTATATGTGCAAATATTTGACAAATATGCTTGACTCTTCTGAAGTGTGTTACTTGCCAAGTATAAAATTTCTAATAGCTTAATAACTATACAAACAATCTTAAAAGCTGAAACTTTGCAAATTAATAATTTGATAAAATAGAGACTGGCAATCAAAACCCTAATAAGGAATTACATCATATTACCAGCTGACAAAGGCAATGCAACTGTAGTGATGGACAAGACAATATACAGCAAAACCAGAAAACCTCATTAGAAATGGTAGCTATAGTAAAGAAAGACCCAACAATGAAAACAGAAAACTGTTGCAGATCTTAATCAAGAACAAAAACCATTTCCCTCCTAAGACATACAGGCAGTTGTCACATTATAGCAAGCTACTTTACATATACAGTCTCTCTAAAATTCACAAAGACAGTATTCCTCTCGGGCCAATTGTTAGCTGCCAAGGTTCTGCATACCACCCTCTGAGTTGCTTCCTTGTGTATATAGTTGACCCCTTAATGTATCTGAAATTCTACCCACTTTGTGGAAATAATCAAAAATGCTTCCATCCAATCCAACCATATAGTGAGCCTGTATATAGCTCACCATCAATAGTGAGAGACAGACTGGCCTTGGACTCCTCTCTAGGAGAATGTACCAGTATACCAATAGATAACCTGATGGAGATGCTGACTTTCTGCACATACCTCTGAATCGGAACAGCCATATCAACAGGGTGTAGGCTTGGTGATGAGCTTGCTATCACCAGCAATGGTATATGGAATACTTTGAAGAAATGGCATAAGAATCAACATTACTAAAGCCAACTCTATGGCTGAGATATACATAGATGAAACTTTTATACTCTGGCCTCAGTAGGAAGATGTCCAGCTACTAATGGACCATGTGAACTCAATAATACCATTGATACAGTTCACAATGTAGAAAGAAAACAACAAATTCACATTCTTGGATGTACTAATATCTCAAACAGAGCATAGGTTGAAGACCAGTATACTGCAAGCCAACATTCACCAGACAACATCAACTTTAACTTCCATCACTCATATAGTGTAAAGAAAGACATTGTACTTTGTCTAGAACAACAAGCAAAAGTCATAAGAGGCAATCAAGAGACATATGAACAAGAAATGGTCAGTATAAGCAGTCCCCTATAGCATAACTATCCTGGGTACATGACAGCAGCTCCCACAAACTGGAATAGAAAGGTGCAAGATGATAACAAAACTCAGAAAACAGCCTCAGTCTGCCTACCCTATGTGAAGGTTATTGGAAAAGATATGTGATTCATATAATATCAATACAACCTTCAGGAGTGGTTCAACACTATGTAGACGTCTCTTCCAAGTAAAACCACTCAGAGGAGAACATGATTAAGAACCGTGTTTATGCCATTCTGTACAGTTGTGGCAAGAAATATAAAGGAGAAACAGGCAGCCCCCTTAAGATAAGACCGCAGGAAGGGAAATAGAAAAATCAGACATAACTGACCATATATAACCTCTGTGGGATGAAGTTGAAATAATAGAGAACATCAAATACAAAAACTTAAGGAATCAACACATATGCCAAGCTTAAAAAATCTCTGAAGTTGACTAAGCATAGAAATGAATAAGATATAGAAACTAGTAATACAGAGAGATAGAAAAAAAACAATAACTGTAAAAAAATGGTTACTGAGACATTAGGTTCATAAGTGCCCAAAATTCACTAATGGCCCAATAGATAAAAGCAATGGTTGACTGATTTTAAGTTACTTGCATATAACTAATGTAAATGAATTATTTGATGACATCTAAAACAGTTTCCCAACTCCAACTTTGCAAAAGCACCTGGGATATACTTTTGAACCATTTTTTGTGAAAAATGGTGAGATCTAATATGTCATCAAATATGATAAATACAATATGGGTTAATAAAGAGATTCTGTAGTAAATAACATTATCCAAAGGTGTGCTGAAAAGTTCTCAATCTGATCCACTTTCCAAAATCAGTATTTTCATAAGCAAACATTAGAAAACTGATTTTGGAAAGTGAATCAGGTCAAGAACTTCATAACATTGTATCATATGAGACCAACATAAAAAATTAAATATTTTGAATAAAAATACATTTTCATTCATAAAAAAAATGAAAACTGGTATAAAACAATATACAATGAATCCTTCATAAAAATCAACCTAACAATGTGTATACGTATATTTAATTAATTTGAAATATGTGTTCAAAATATAGTGTAACTCTTCAGCTAATGTGTATAAAAATTATTTAATCCAGAAAGACATTTTTTTTGTCTCTGACAGCTATACAAGAAGAATTTAAAGCAATTATCCACTTATAGGACAATTGAGGTTTTCCTCTCTCCTTGTGAATAGATAATCAGTTACCCTTCATTCATTTTATTGCCATGTCCTGTTGTAGGACATCAATGATCATGATATAGCCATAATAACTTCCTGAACAATTTTACATTACTTTGGTGTTGCTTTCAGTTGGGTATTCACTTTGGACTTTTCTTCTTTCAATGAATACATTTTAAATCAGTCATGAAGTTCTTTAAAAATGTATTTGATGTAGAATGCTTAGACTATTTTTCTTGACATGTACATACCATAAATAATGTGACTTGTGACTTATTAAGTAAAGGTTACTTTGGCAAATGTTGCCAGATGAAACAATGAAAAGAAAGTTAAGAACCATGGAAGTTTTCACATAAATTACAAAAATCAATAAAAACGTGAAAACTGAAAAATACAGATAATGCCAAAAATACAATGCACATACACAAAATATTCAGTTACTAAGAATCTACACCAGATCTTATAAATTATTATAGCTAATATCATACTGGTCCAGTGCTCTTGCTATATATTTAGAGATTCTTGATAAAATCCAAAGAAGAATTTGCAATGTTATTGGTCCTGACCTGGCATCTTGGTTTCAGTCACTTCCTTACTGCTGTAACATAGCTTCCTTGTGTCTTTTCTATAAATACTTTTGTACTTCAGATAAACTTGCCTCTATGGTACCTAGACTTTATGAATTTAAGCGTAGTATTAAATTGGTGGCAAGGTCTCGCCATTTTACAGGAGAAATGGCTAGATGTAACCATTAGTTCTATGCTAATAATTTCTTCTACAACACTTCTTGCTTGTGAAACTCTTCCAGCTTTTTGCTTCCCAGTCGACTTCATCTTCAAAATTCAATGTCAATTGTTATCTTCTGTCTTAATTCCTGTTTTTTTTTTATTGTTCTTTCTCCTTCATAGATTTTTTTTATTATATTCTCTTACACTCAGTAACCCTCTTGTGTCTTAATGGCTTTATTATCTTGCTTGAAGTGAAATGATTAAAAAAAAACAAAAAAAAACTAGAGTGAACCAAGAAGACTAGTAAAAGATTTCAGAACGTTCAAAATAACAACAAAAACAAGGATAAATCAAAAAATGGTACTTATTTTCAGATACAAGCTTTACATTTATTTTTATTAGATTTTAAGAGTAAAGAAATCAAGATTAATTCCAAATACAGTTAAAAGGGTACATGATTTACAAGGAATAAGCACTTAGTAGAATTAATATTATGTAATATTTGTTCCTTTTTATGTACATCATATAGACCAAAATTGATGGTCCTGATGTGTCCCACTTAAGTGGAAACCAATGTACATCAATATCACAAATTATAGGAATTGCTAGCAAATACCAATTCCACTATCAATAGCTTGTCAGAATTTTAACCTCTTTCACATGTTTTTTTTTTTTTTTCTTCCTTCTGGATGTGTATGGACACCTACTGTAGGCTAATAACAATCTAGTTTTAGATGGCATTACCAGTGAATTTGATACTCACTATGTGCTTGAACACAATCTTCAAGCGATGTTTAAAAGCAGGGCAGACTGGGGTCTCTAACCTTGGTTGGGAACCAGTCTAGATGGGCAACTCTGAATTCAAAACCAGATATGTGTGCTAACAGTCAGACATGGCCTGAAAATTGTGTTCAAGCAGGAAACTTACTATCGCCATTCGGTGTTGACCTCAGTGTCCACTTTTATATTTACATACACTATCCCTGATATTGAGCACTTGTGTGTGTGTGTGTGTGTGTATATATATATATATATATATATATATATATATACACACACACACACACACACACACAAGCAGTATAACCTGCCTTCGACCGGGTCTTTCATTACTGTGAATTTTTGGTGATCAATTGGAACAGTTTAAGTTTAAAGTCAGCCCACCTGAAAATCAATATTAGGAAAAACAATTGGGTGCAACTGAGGCACATCCCCAAATGTTAACAATTTGAATGGGGTGGGGTAGCCTTGAAAAGGGCCGTTTCCGTGATCTCAATCTTGTTTCAGCCTCATGCACAGCAACAATTGAAGAGGCATTTCTTTTCAGCCGTTGAGTCCTTGGATCATCATTTTCAGCTCGCGTGCAGAAGAATTCAGGTATGCCCTTCTGGAAAGCCGATGGCTACATTGATCTTTGGACTCAGTAGCTCTTTTTGAAGCATTCTGAGAGGCATTTTGAGACAGGCGAACTGAACATTCTAAAGATAATTTGTTATCTCTTATTTGCATGGCAGACCTGGCTGCAGCAGTTTTGCAACCTAGCCAAGTTCTTTTTTTTGGTGGTTTGTCTTAGGCAAGTATAAATTGTCAAATGGAATGCATGGGCAAATACCAGAAGAGAACACTGTAAAGGTGTAGGGATCACTAAGCTCGAATAACTTTAGGAAAGGTTGGAAAAATAAATGTTGAATAATAAAAAAGCAAGCTTACTTATTACTGCGGTGAATGCCATGCAAAAACTGACAGGACAATAAAAAAAAAAAAATTAAATTGCCAACGGCTATAAATGAAAATGAAAGCAATGCCTTAAAACTGTAGTAGTAGGCTTTATGCAATGGAAACGGTAACCTTACTCAAGAGAGAATGAAGTTTGGCCAAGAGAAGGGGAATGTGTAAGCAGGGATGGACATACAGAAGTAAGAGTGGAATTGCGGAATTAAGCCGTAGCAATGAGTTAGGACTGTGTAGACAATCAGTATGACACGGTGACATTTGATTTGACATGTAAAGAGGCTTCGTGCAGCCAATGGGCAACCTGAACAGGTGTCACATTCTGCAGGTCATGTATATGTGTGCGCATAGTGTATGACACAGAGGATGTTGCAGGGCCACATGTACACACAACTGATGGGCAACATGTGGTGGTGTGAATCATGTCCACACAGCATAAGCTAAGATTGGAAGGTTATGTATGAAAAAGTAAATTAAATTTTGCCTTTGATTTTTGCACAAAGTGTAAAAAAAATCAGTTTTTTCAAATTTTCACCTTCAAGCCAATTTGGACTCAAAACATGCACTGAAGAATTATCTATCAAAACAAAAAAAAAATAATCAAAATCAGATGAAAACTGGAAACGCATAAACAACATCCAGTCACACACACACATTTTGAGAATTATAGATATATATGTATATAAGCCATTTTCATACAATAAATATTCAGAACAAAGTCATTGCCTGAAGATATTTATAAAACCCTTTCTTCTAATTAAAACATTTTTTCAGGAAATTAGACTTCTGAAGTTCACTAAATGTTATAGCTTTTTCTAATATTGAGATTTCCCTCCAAAGTTTGTTTTTAATAGTTGAAAAAATTAAAAAAAACAAAACAACTACTGCTAATTTATCACCAGAAGAAAAGACTGAACCTAGCCAAAAATGCCAGAAGTTTGCAGGAACAGAGCCTACTTATTTGTGACTGAAAACTACTAAAAATCAGAGTGGCTCCATGCATTTAAAAAAGAAACGCCTTAAAATAAAATAATTTTGGGCAATCAAAAAAAGTTAACATCAAGAGACTTTTTAGCTGAAATCAAGATTCCTGATGGAATATAAGCCTGGTCAACTCAAAAGGATATAAGCTGACATCACTGAACTAAAAGAGAAGAGACGGCAAGAGTGGCAAACAAAAGATGCTACGGGGGAGAAACCAGTCATGTGCGAAGTAGTCAAGAAGTCATTTGCTAATGATATTTTTGCCCTTCTTAGGGCCGAGAAAAACTCAGTAGATTGACACTGACTTAGTTCCAATATTACTACTAACTAGTACTACACTTAACTCCAAACTCCAACAAACTATTCACTACTGAACCGAAACAGACACTTCTCCAGACTGCTACCAATATATCTGCATTATAAAAAAACATTTTGCTATACCGAATACCAAAGGACTCACTTGAAAAAAATAAAAATATTTATTTTGTACCCTTTCCCCACAGATGATTTTATTCCAAAGTTTCCAGTAAAGAAAATACTACTGCATTATTTGAAGGTTGCCTTCTCATCACTTGAGAGAGAGAAGTAGAAAAAGAAAGAGATCAGGGTTTTAAAGGAAAGCACAATACTAAAAGCCTTATTTTTCGTTTATATATATTTTTTATCGGGACTAACTACAAATTTAATAATTTTAATGATTTTTGGAATTGTTCCATTTTTTATTTTTTTAATACAATTTCTTTTTGTTTTTAAAATAAATAAGAATGCTTAATTGCTTCAGCATCGAAAATACTAGAAAGGATAAATAATCATTACTTTTTTTGTTTGTTTGAATTTTGATTTTTAATATCATAAAAAAGCCTAATTTATTTGCTTTCCAATATGTCAGTTTAAAAAAGACAACGTGTGGAGTACCCCCACATATACGCGAGAGTTGTAGAGAGACAAAAAAATTGGCAAATGCAGGAAAAAAGTTAATTTCATGAAGCAATAATAAAGGAAGAAAGACTAAGCTTTATGCCAAAAAGTTTGTTTTTATTTATTTGTTAATAAATTGGTTGTTTTTGTTATCTTCGTCTTTATTGACGCACTTATTATGTTTCCCTTATAATAACTCGTGAGCGCACCACACGCAGAACCTTGAAAGCAAAGCATCAGGAGCTGTTTCGACTAGTAAAGAAGGTATACTGCAAGAAATCCGTGATTCCTAATCTTCAGCGATTTTGTAAATAACTCTTATCAGTTCTTTCCAGATTTCCCTGTCCTGTGCTAAATCGCGAAAGTGTTTCATTTTCATTCGTCTCCAAAGCTTTTCGTTTTTATGCCATGGGGAATGATGAAATACCGTTAGTGTGTCTGTGTACTGTACTGTATATACTTAGTTTAAACTTTAAAGTAAACTTTAACTTAACTTTTATGATTGTTCGCAATTTTCCCTGTAAGCATGCGATAAGAAAAATAAAACAAAACAAAAGTAGCGAGCGTCTCATTTGAAAATTTGCACATATGAAAACTTTTGTCTTTATTTACAAATAATCATTTTCATCGTTCATAAAACTAAAAAAAAACAAACTAAAAGGCTCACAGATGTCTGTTATGATTTTTTTTCTAGTTGGGGCCGTATTTCCGACATGAACTGATGATAATTTGTTTCTTATTTTTTATTTTTACTAAATTTTTTTTTTTTTTAGACAAGCCCTGGTTAATAAATAAAATGTTGTCAGATTTTACATTTTTCTTTTTTTAATAAAAAGAAAAAAAATCTAACATTTTTGGATTTGGATTCTCTGAAAAAAAAAAACAAAAAACAAAAAAAAAACGGATTTTTCACATAAAAAAAAAATCATCTGGGGGAAAAAATTCCATGAGAATCGACTAAAAATAAAATTCAATTGCGAAAAGTTAACTTATTTAAAAGTAAAATGTAAGAGATTGTTCCTTTATCTTAGGAACAATTTAAAAACTCTACTACTCGCATTAAGTGGCCGCTTAAATTGTACATCTTTCAAATCAATTTTTTTTTTTTTTTTAATAATCACTTCTCGGTGCCGATTTGACAGCAAGGAAAAAACTAAAAAAAGTAATCAAAATGATGGAAATAAATCGGGGAAAAATATTGGGAAATCTTTCAATAATAATATAATTCTAAAACTTTTCAACTTAAAACAGACTAAAAACGGAAAACCTGACGTTTCGGTTCAAACAATCGAACATTATGTTTTTTACGATATATCGTAAAAAAATGTATTGTTCATAGTAATAACGCCACAAAGAACATTAAAAGTTATAAATTAAAAATTCTCTAACCTTTGAAAATCAGGGTTTAACTTGCAATGGAAGGCGACGTCGAAAATACCAATTCTTCAAGCAGTCCGAAAAAGAAAAATTCTGTTGCGCGTGACGTGAAAATAAAAACAAGGATGATCACTGTACGAAGGCGTTACAAAAATGATTTAACGTCACATACAATAACTGACAAAAATAAACCAATAGAAAAAGAGTACGGCTACAGTAAAGAGATTTACTAAAAGAAAAGCTATATTCTGATAGGGTGGGATGAATTCCTCTTTCGACAATTAAGAGACGTCAGCAAAACTTTTTACTTAAAATAAATAAATAAATAAAAGCAGTGTGGCAAATTTTTATATTAAACCACGTGTACATACAACTATTTAAAATAGTCACCATCCCACTTCCGGTAGTAATCTGCGTACGCAGATCTTATCGGAAGTAAATTTTCCCCAAAGTAGTTACGAAATTCAAAATAAGTTTGTTGTCAACATGTCTGAACTTGTACTGTCATCGTAGCAACCTAACTTCTATACAACAGTTAACAGTATTTTTATATTTTCTTTCTTCCTTAGTTACTAAACATGTTTCTCTGGATACGTTACGACGCATTATTATTGGAGGGAAGAAGTTAGTGTTCAATTAAGAAAGAAAAAAATGTAGTATTGGGCAGAGTAGAACTTAAAAGATAAATTTGGACTAAAAATCAAAAGAAAAAAATTTGCCAGTGAGTATTTTTTATTATTTAACTTTGTCCATCATTGTTTAAAAAGATAAGGTTTTAAAAATTGATTTGATAAGAAAAGCAACACATTTTTTTTTTCAGCAATCAAAATAACAGGTGTTTAAATTACAAACAAAACATTTATTTTTGGATATTTATTTACTTTTTTATTTAAGTTTACAAATCGAGTAAATAGATACATGATGTATCTGAATAGATGTATCATACATCTATTCAGATTCTCTTTTAAGAAAATTGTTTTACTTACAAAACAAACTTTTTGTAAGTTTCATATCCAAGAATGCTTGAATATTTTAAACATTTTATCTTGTTAAGACGTTTTTACCCATTTTATTTTATTAGTTTTGCAATTTTTATTATTCTTTATGTATTTTTAGTGCTTCACAGAAAGATGCACTATAAACTCAGTACTGATGAGAAAGAACAAATTGCAAAAGCTGAGCGTGAAAAGCGAAGAAAGATTCGATTATTACAAGTAAGTTTTACTTTTATCATTTTTGTAGCAATATTCTGCAAATAAAAAGGAAATAACGCATGTTATCTTAACATTCGCGTGGACATTAGTGCAAATCATGGTGTATTGGAGGCCAGGCCGTACCCAACTAAGATTGTCAATATCTCCTGACCTAAACGGTAGATTTTCCTCAAATTTTGAATGCTATTTTTGGAATAATCGAATGGCCTTTTTTATTTTGGTTTTATTACATCTTTTTTAAAAGATGTTTTAACTCAATAACGATTGTTTCCATTATTTATTATTTACATAACCCTTTTTAGTTTTTGTCTGTCCACGGCATTTCCGTGTGTACTACTATGGTTGTTTTCACATTTATTGCAAGGCAACTCAGTTTATATTTGGCAAAGAGACTATGCCGACTGTTTCACTGTTCACATAAAAACGTACAAAAAAGTTACTACACTACGCATATGATGCACAGTTTTTAAAAAAAACAAAAAAAAAACACTCGGTACATTCTATTTGCCAAATAAGCTGATGAGTTGCCTTGTAGGAGTTAATCTGAAAACAGGCAAACGTCCTGTGGTCATATGATGCACAGAATAGGTCTTTCTGATTTCCTCAGACGTCCTGCTCAATAGCAGACTCTTTCTTTCTTTTCTTAAGCGTCCTTAATTTTTTTACACGCTTCTAAAATTGTGGCTCGTGTGCACCACATATGATGCACGGACGTGGAAATCACATGCCCTGTGCATCACAAGCAAAGGGTTAATTTCCTCGGCCGTGTTTGTTGATCCGGGTAACCTTCAGGAGAAATTCGGACTGAATTTTTTTTTTATTTATTAATATTGGGTTCGAACTTCGGAGGTTTTCATATGCCGCTTGTCCACTGACTGAATGAACTCTGTTATTATGCTGCTAAATTCACAAACCAATGCATTAATTTACTAGTAAATGTGAGTTTAATCCCGGGTAAAAAAACGCATTCTCGTACGATAGACAGTTGGTTGACCGTTTGGGAATACGAAGTATTTGAAATTGGAGAGCCGAGTTCCATGGGTTCATTAGCAAAACTTCTATCAGTTAAAAAAATTGTAAAAATCATTATCTCCACCACAAAATTTTACAATCTGAAAATATTTTCTGACTTTTAATAACCTTCAAAAAGTCATAAAAAAAAACCCAAATCAATCAACTGGGTAAACTCCGGCTTCGTGGAAAAGGGGCAGGCAATAACTGAGCAGTACAAACTATCCCTTGATATGGACAGTAAAATGAGAGAAATATGAAAAGATGAAAAAGAAAGCCAATAATACAGGTGGTCAGCCACAGATCTCTTCATCTGTTGTCACTAGTTTAAAACAAAAAAAACTTGAATTTAGCATTAATTTTTTAAATTAACTTTTAATTCTTTCTTTATTTGGACTAGGCTCCTTCATGTGGATTTTGTTCCCTTTATTTTTCTTTAGGTATCTGTTTTAGTAATTATTTTTTTACCCAAATTCTTCTCTTCCCTACCTTTATGTGCAAGATCAAAAGTTCAACATTTTTATTTAAAAACAATTGTTTATTTTTTTTTCTGGTTTGCATATTCTAGTTTAGAAAAATCTACACAAATACAAGATGTTTCCTTTTAAAGATTTTTTTTTTTTTTTTTTAATTTTCTACATTTGCTATCTTTTCAAGGTTCGAGAGATTTCCAGGAAGAATGCTGCAGCAATTCGCAATGCTGTAAGACTTGAAAAATTAAAACAACTCCAGAAACTGGCAGATAACATTAATGTAAGTAATATTGGCTATTCTGCAGTGGTCATTGTAATGTGGGTGATGACAACCAAAGAGAATATTCCCACATTCTATAGTATGGCTTTCCAAACATACATGAAATTATAATTATCTGTTGCCACCAGGTTATCTGAAACAGGATTTTTTCAAACGAATATTAAACAATTATAATTTTCCAGGGAAAAACTTACATAAAAATTCTTCTTGCCCTATAACCTGCTAGGATTGTAGGGGCACTGCATGGTGGCTTGCTCAACAAGAAGTTTCCACTTGATCTGATAATTGGCCTGGGTGCTGGTCCTTTTGACAAATTTCTAACCATCTCTTTCTTCGGTGTCTCCTTCTCTTTCCTCCTTGTACCATTCCTGGTAGTTCAAATGCCTTGGTGCAGTCATCAGCCAAGATGGATCCAAGTCTGAAGTAGCTTTCTCTAAAAAATAAAGTTTTCTGCGTGACCTCATCTTGTCAGTTCTGCTGTATGTACATGATCCATGAACTCTAATAGTGGGACTCTGTTATATTAAGTATATGGTGGCAAAACAAAGAAGAAACAATGAAGGTTTAAAGAAATTGTATAAACATAAAATACAACAAATGATAAATCTGTGTAGATGTCTCTCAATGAAAAGAGATAAGTGGAGTTGTAAAAGGCATCCATTGAGGTGTGCGGAAGGAGAGGAAGGGAGAGTTGTGACTTACTGGAGTGAGGCCTTTGGCAAGCTGTTTCTTGGAGATGGGAGTCATTTCTGACGAAGTCTGTGAACTCAAGCCAAGGTGCTGTCCAACTCCCTAAAATGTCCCTTAGGCGCAAATTTTTATTTTGTTTCTTTAAGCGGGAGTGGGTGTTATTGGGTGAAAATTCTAGATTGTATTGCTTATTTTTTTCTTTAAGTGTGTGAGTAAAAACAGAAGATATGTGAAGAGCCTTGTACAGTTGACAGAATTTTAGTCAGGCATTGCTTGAAGAGGCAGAGTTGCTTGTTTGAGAAGTCAGATTTGCCGAGGTGATGGCATTGACAACGAGGAAGGCTTGTAGCTGGGTGGTGACAATGTTGAGATGATATTCAACTGGATTCCATGTGTGATTAGTTGGGTGACCAGTCAAGCCTGGAGGTGATAGCAGCCATTGAGAGGAATGGACATGGAGCAGCACTCTGTGTATTGGCAGGTGGCAGGTTTTACGTGGATTGTATATGCCTTGCTCAAATTGGTTATGAACCAATTTATGTTGTTAACTGGATGGAAACGTTTTACATTGTGCATAATGTCATGTAAGGACTGTAGTCACATGAACAGTTCCTAGCTCTGGGAAGTGTGCGCAATCTCGAAGGCAGAGTTGAGAGCAGTCAGCATTTCCTGTAGTTCTGCCTGAATTCTGGCTTGATGTTCGCTTGTGGATTTCGGGTTGTTTTCAGTTTGAAAATGGTTGCTAGTTGCTGTTTGATTAGTTCTAGCATTTCGGGGTGAGTAAATGCGCTGTAGTCCATCTTGTTCCAGCCACATGCTTCTGACACTAGTTGTTATATTAAGCATATGGTGGCAGAACAAAGATAAATTATAAATTGGTGTAGATCTCTGTTGTTGAAAAAAGAGATAAGTGGAGTTGTAAAAGGCGTTTGGGAGAAGAAGTTGTAACTTACTGGGGTAACGGCCTTTGGCGAGCTATCTCTTGAAGATGAGAAGTCACTTTCTGACGAAGTCTGTGAACTCTGGCCAGAATGCCATCCAACTACCAAAAATGTCTCTTTGATGAACTTTTTTGTCCTATCTTGGGCTCAAATTGGCTCTGTTTTTTGTTTTTTTTTATTTTTTTTTTTTTTAGGCAGGAGTGGGTGCTATTGGGTGAAAATTCTGGATTGCATTGCTTATTTTTTCTTTGAGTGTCTAAATAAAAATGTAAGTTACATGCAAAGCCTTGTGCGGTTGACAGAATTTTAGTTCAGTTTTGGGTTTCGGAGCATTCACATCCAGCCACTGGTGGAAATTAGTGTAGCATGAATCAGAAGATCTGGTTTTAAGAAGGATGTAGTAACTCCAACACAGATCCAAGCTGTAGAGATGAGATACTTTAGACATCTCCTTGGTATTTTCTACACCAACTGAGTCACAAATGAGTAGGTGTACTGAAGAGTGAATCATGAGATAAATGGCTAGAAAGGCATATTTAACATCAAATGGTATTTTGAGATTTTGTAAGGTGAGGGTATTAACATTAAGAAAAAAAAATCTGCTAATTTTTTTATTTAAATTTAGTTGCAAAAGGACAAAGTTTTATTCATTTTCTCTAATTAGTTGAATTTCTGTAGATTTTTAAAATGATGATATATCAGATATTGAAATTCTCTTCTTATTGATTTTATTTTATTTATTTTTTTATACTGTATTTGAAGGTCTCAAGGATGCACTCCAAGTTTAAAGTTTTGAGAAAAAAGAATAAACATGAAAATAATGTCTCGGCACTTTTCCCTACCTTAATAAGATATTTTGTGGGTGGTTTAGCAATATGTCAATTATCTTGACCACTTGTGAACTGGATTTTATCATTTTACTCCTACAGTAGAGAGACACGCAAATTTACTCTATCTTAGATGTATAAAATACTGAGCAGGATAAGTACCCAAGGCAGAGAAGCATTAAATACAATGATACTCCAGTTCCATGATTCATTGTTCCATCAAGTAGTGTTTTTCCATTCACTGAAATATTGGCTAAAGCTCCATTATATGTCCAGAGGGAATAAATTTTATCTGGGTCTACCTTTTTGAAATTTTACCTATAAGGTGGAATATATGGAGATTAAAAATGAAATAAAATCTTTATTTTGATATCCCATGACATCTTAGAAAATTTCTTTTTAAATAAAATTATTTAAGAGATTCAATAAGTTTTATAAAACTATTTGGTAAATTTGATTCAGAATTTTCTCTTTTATAAATAAATTAATTTAAACAATCTTTTATTTTGTTTTTCTTGTTATAATAATGTTTTCTTTTAAAGCACTTTACAACACTCTATGTTTGAGGGATCAGCAAAATTTGTTGAATGATTTACTGAACCAAGCCAATATTGATTTAAAAAAAACAAAAAAAAACTAATATAACTTGCATGCTAATCACTAATTAATTTTAGTTTAGCATCTAGATTAATTAAATCCATAATGCATTTTTACATTTTTTTTTCTTAATTGATATCTGAATTATGATTATGACAAATTAAAAAAAAACAAAACAAATTTTATTGTTATTCAACCTCTGATTTTTTTTCTTTTAGAGAAACATGACTCCTCCATTTTAATTATGCATTTATTTTTAAACCTATTTTGGGCAATGGTTTTATTTCATGGTTAATTAATTTTCTTTTATATATATTCTAATATTTTTCCTATTTATTTCTAAAAGCTATAATACATATACATATATATATATATATATATATATATATATATATATATATATATATGATACTTTGTTTATTTACTACCTTAAATGGTGTATAATTTATAAATTTAATTAAGAGATCACATACAGGAATTCAGTTTACTGTTTGGCATAGATAACTTTCCTCTGTGGTTAACATAGGCCTATGAAAACCCTAATCTTCATCCTCAAGGATGCGCGGTAAATTTTCAAGACTTATTTCAGAAAAAAAAACTGTTCTTGACATCAGCAAATACTTTAAACTTTTACCAAATGAAATAAATACTTTCAAAATTGGTTATGGATGTAAATCTTCCAGAAAATCTCTGATAATATTTGCTGTAATGTTGTGTAGAATGTTTTTGATGAATTTGTGCCAAGTATTTGGAAAAAGTGTAGGAAGGAGGAGATTAACTTGGAAAAGATTTGAGAATAAATTTGTTTCTTATACATTCTTGTAGTTTTCTATCAAATTATGATTCTTCAACATTATGTAAAGAGCATTTCCTTATTTCTTATTTCTGATCATTCTTTTTAAAACAAATTTTAATGATAAATGTAACCTTTTAAAGCAACTGTTTTACTAAGAACTGAATAATGAAAATTTAAATCTCTAAAAATTTAGATTTTTGTTACATTGCCAAAATACAAACTTTTTTGATAAAAACTCATTAGATGTAATGTAGGAAATGTATAAACCTATTGGCAAAAGTTGAATACAAAAACTATTTACAAATGACTATTACAACAGATCAAATTTATGCTTATTATGTAACAAAAGACAACAGCAGAGAAATGACATTCATTGCATTCATGTAAAGATCTACAAACTGACTCTGCTTTTATTTTTGTTGGATATAAATTTTTATTTTCTTTGTTAATTTGAATTTTGCCTAATGTGGACATTTACTTTTGCTTTCTGGATTCTCAACTTTAAGGACTTGCTTATTTGAATTATTTTTATCTGGTATATTTGGAAATGGTCATGTGTAACTATTAAAAAAAAAAATCTAATTTCTACATCTACCAAACCAGTTACCTCACCCACTCAACAAAGTAGATTTGCATGATATCTGTTGCTTGTATATCAATATCATTCAATACATTTTTTTACTCTACTTAAAAATAACAAGGTAGCTCCAAAAGCAACTTTATTTTCATATATCTCTGTTGTTTATATTTAATACTAACTAATCCACTCTTGGTATCTCACATGTGTATATATCAAATTGTTTTCTAATAATTCCTTGTCAATAATTTAATTCCTTTGTTTCATCTTGCTTAAATTTCCTCTTGCACATTCTTACAAAATGGCTTCTTTTATGACAACCATAATGCTCTTCAATCTTGAAAAAAAAACTACAGATTTTTGCATTGTGTTTTCTCAATTTATATCTGAAATAAACTTGCCAATTTTGCTGAATTTCTTAAGCATTCACAATGTAGTCTCTTGATCCACATATGAAATGACTTTCCCCAGTTCCTTTCTCTGTACAACTTAAAGGCAGCTACAGTAATTTTGGTTATAATATCAAAAGTTGCATTTCTTCATTCATTTACCAATTTTTTAAAATAATATCTCAAATACAGCCTATTTCATATTTTGTCTTGTCTGCAAAATTTCATATTTTTGCAACTTGGCAACATACTTGTAGTTTCATTCTAATCTCTCTTTCTCGTGTTAAAACAATACCTTTTTATCACTTCATTTGGTTTAGGATTTAATTCTTCCTTGAGAGCATTTTTTTCAGATTATTTCATGGCATGTCAGTAAATGTCTTTGGATGTATCAAATTTCTCAGTTGATATTTCTAGGCTCAGATCTATTAGAAAATAAATGCACTTTTTGTTATCTGTGTCAATGGACACAGTTATGAAACAAATTTTATTTCTTATGGATCATTAATGTCCAATAAGATCAAATAGTTATTTTAAATTATGCTCCAATTTTTTTTTTTTCTCTTTGAATGTCGCTTTAATCTGATATTTCTGCTAATTCAAGCTGCACAGAAAAAATCTTTGCCATCAAGACTGGCATTAATGCCAATTAGACGCAAGGGGCTGCTGGGAGTGAAAAAAATGAAAAGACTATAAGGAACTGGAGACCCAATCCTAAACAGAGAACATGGGATAAATCTCTACTCCAGTGCAAAAGACTGGGGAGGATTTTAAACCAGATAATAGATGAACCATGATAATCATTGCTTGACCAATATTACAAGAATTGCCAAAGTGTCTCATCAGTGTTCATAAATTTATATTTACTATGTATATAATAGTTCTGTTATGTCAGTAATTGCAATTTAAATTTCCACAATACAATTTTCCTGTTTTATATAAAAAGGAACTTAAAATTATTTTAAACAATTGCAATACATACTTAATTCTTTTTATTGAAAACTGGCTAACAATGAAATATGATTTACTTGACTAGTGAGTTTAGACACCTGTAGTCACATTTAATGATAACTCTTACATTTAAGTCACCAATTCCCTGTGTAAACCGTAGTTTAATTTTCCATTTGTGTAAACACAGTGTCATCATATAAGTTCATCCCAAAATTAAATTTATTAATTAGAATAATGATGACATTTTAATTTTCAACTAAGATGTCATCAGTACTTTCACATGTATATTTTGTAATTACTAACATATTGATGCAAAACTCTGGCAATTTCTGTAGTATTGGTTGAGCAATGGTTATCAAGTCCAGTCTTGTTTGTAAAGGTTTGTTCTTACATATAAAGAATATAAAGACTCAGAATGATCATAATATCTAAAATCTTCAAACCTAGTTTTCTTTCTTTCATTTCTCATCAAATAATGCAATCATAGCAACTGATGACATTTCATATATTTCTTGCTCTATTTATTTAATAGAATGAATTTGATGAATCCAAAGCACAACAACTTGAGGAATTGGAAGAGAATTATGAGAACAGTTTACGTAACATTGGCAGAGCACATATCAATGCTTCAAAACCGGTTTGTGAATGAATTTAAATCTTTTGATTTGTGCTTCTTTCTGTCTTGCTTTCTCTTTTATATTGTGTATCTTTTTGCTTTCTTTCTGTGTGCTGCCTTTATTTTTATACAAAGGAGTTTTTAACAATTTTCTTGTCTCTATATTTCACTTAAGTTTCTTTTTTACTCTTTTTTTTTTTTTTTTTTTTTTTTTTTAAATAATTTCACCCCAAGAGACAAGTGGTTACTGAGTGAATGAATATAAGAAAAAAAAAACCTGTTAAGGAGCGGAACAATAAAAGGTCAGGAATTAAGAAGACAAAAGATAACAGTTGACATTGCATTTAAATTTTTGAAGATAACAATTGACTGGGGAAGCAAGAAAAGAGTTCTACAAGTGAAAAATACAAAAGAAGAAACTGTTAGGATAGAACTTATGTTTGCATCTAGCCATTTCAACTGTAAAGTGATGAGACCTAGCTGCCAATCTAGTACTGCACTTAAGTTCATAAAGTCTAGTTAACATAGAGGAAAGTTCATCAGAACAATTACCATGAAAGTATTTATAGAAAAGGCACAAAGAAGCCACGTTACGGTGATGGGAATGTGATTGAAGCTGAGATGCCAGGTCAGGACCAGTAACTTTGTTGATTTTTCTTCAAATTTTATCAAGAATCTCTAAATTTATAGCAAAAGCACTAGATATATGGTTGCAATATTCAAAGCATGGGTGAATGCTAGACTTATAAATATGTTAGATAGGTTCTGTTAAGAAAAATTATCTCGCATAACTCAGTGAACTAACTTTCCTAGCAGCAGGCCTAGCAATTGATTCAGTATAATCTTTCCATTTCATGTCAGTTGAAAAATGTTAGTCTGAGAAGGTGCTATAAGTCACTCTGTTGGGGGTTAGCATCAGCCATGCTGATGGAAGGAAAAAAGTGTTCTTTCAGATGATTAAAAGAGAGCAGTTTTGGAGATGTTAAAATTAACAAGCCATTCCTTGCCTCAGTTAACAAATTGTATGTTATTTTTGGGATCAGCTGCCAATTTGAGCATATTGTATTGATCAAAGTTACTATTAAAACAGCATATTTGTGTCATCAGCATAGATACCAAGTTGAAAATGATGATATAAAGAAGATTGTTTATGAAAATTAGAAACAACGTAGGTCCAAGGATAGAGCCCTGGGGAACGCCTGCATTAATGCAAAAAGATCTAGATCTTTCATTTAGCAATTTGATAAGACTGGATCCAAAAATTCACGCAGAAATACCTATAACCTTTCAATTTAGGAAGAAGACCAGTATGTACAAACCCTGTCAAATGTCTTTGAGATCTCCAAAGCAACAGCCTTTCACTATTCTTATCTAAAGCTTGATAGGCTTTTAGCAATAATTGTTAATACACAAAAGGAAAGATCAATAAATATGTGATCTGGCATAGCTTAATTTTAGTCTGTCATATATGATTTTTGTGATCTCTATAGAAGAATTGGGTTAAGTGCATTGATGTGGAAGAAGACTATATTGAAAAATAAATATGAGATAAGTACAATTTTACCATTATTAGGCTACATTGATAACCCTGTCTTCTTATTTATAGCTTCATTTTTTACCTACTTCAGAAAATGAAAGGACTTTTTAAAAAATATAATTTTTATCATTTTTTATTCAACTCAGATTGTAGTTTAAATTATTAATCTCAGTCCATGTAAAAATTATCTTAAATAACTAAAAGAAATAACCCCAAGTTAGAAAAAAAAAATATATATATATATATATATATATATATATATATATATATATGTCTTTTATGTTAGTATAAAAATCAAGGTTTTTCATCTCCATAGGTTTTCTAAGTTCAGTTAGATTTTTATTCATAAAGGTGCATGATTATAGTGATACAGTTTTTTTCTTCTAAAATGGATATTATAATTTTGTTTACAAATTGGTAATCAAATTTAGTATTAGCCTGAAATCTTCTATTGGAAACTCATATAAAATTTATTCAGTGCTAGAATTTGTTTTATAATGCAGTCATTTAGTCAGTTTTACTGTGATTACTTCTCTGTGTTATTATTTACAAGGGCATACTGAAAGGTTATTGGCCTGATCATATGACCAAACATGAGAATTCCTTTTAAAATCTCTTGATTGGGTTGAGAACCTTTCAGCACACCTTTTCGTTTTACATTCTTAAAGTTTGATGATTCATTTTGTCTCTCTCCATAGATTGAAGATGAAGACAGAAAGGAAATATTAAAACGAAAAAATAAATTAAAAGCTGTTTACAGACATAATGCTGCCTTGGAAAGACTGCATGATAGCCAAGTGAGAAAGTATGTTCATGACAATAAGCACATCATTGCAAGGTAAGAACAAGTGAAAGCTTATATTAATAAATAAGGATAATTATTATACTGGATATCTTTATTTGGAAAATTGTGATGTGACTTTTTTAATAAAGTTTTATGATTTATTTAATAATAATAAAACAACTGAAGAATACGTGAACATCAGAATTTAACTTTTTTTTTTTCAGACTAACAGATGGAACTAACAGAACTTTTGCCAAAAAGCACTCAATAAATAACTAGAGCTATAATATTCAATAAATCAAAAGCTTGATTGAATTATCTGGTTAGCCAACTCAAGTTTCACATCAAAATGCTCATCAAGGCCAGATGTTTGATAAATTTATCAAACCTTTTAGCACTGATGTGTATTTTGGCATGAATCTCTTTAGTAAGTGAATCAGATAAGTCATTTGAACCTTTCTTGATTTATTGAATATGATTTCTTTATAAAGGTTAGGTTTTGAAATTGTTTTTATGGACTGTTTTAGTGGTGAGCATGTGTCCTTAAGAAAGTGAATATTTCAATCTTGTACACGCTTAACTGATTTTTTTTTTCTATTTCCTTTCTTGTTTTTTTGTTTTTTCTCCTTTCCCTTCCATTCTGACATAATAAAAGCATGCATTGGATTGGTCAAAAATTTTGTTCTGTTTTCTTATCAGATGGCATTAAAAGAATTCTGTTTTAATTAAAGTTCATTAAAAAGATTGTTCACAATTGTATTGGGAAAGCTGTCGTATTAGCAAAATTTAAAAAAAATTGACATTTTGTTTCTTTTATTGATTCTATCATTACAAATGGAAGAAAACATTTTTGACATATAGTTTTTCTATTTTAAGAAAAGTAAAAATTTGACTCAAATGCAAAATAATGAATACAGTTTTATAAAGATGGTACTATGAAAGACCGAACATACCAGAAGTGGTTCCCAAAGGCTTGTGCTGAAGATTTCTCATTGAATAATGGTCTATGGTTAGTTACTTCAGGTTGATGTTGATCAAATCAAGAAGTAATAGTCAATATTGTATGACAAGGGAGACAGCCAACATAGTCAAAATATTCAAATCAAGCATTGAAAGTTATTTGCATAAACCTAGCTAACACACTGGCTAGAACAGAATGAAGGTTATGTGGGCTAATTAGTATATGATTATGATTCTGAATGGTTCTACTCCCTCTGGTACAGTCAAAAGGGGATTTTTTTGGTAAAGAATGTTGATACTGTAATTTGAGTTAAATTGCATCAAATACATGTCTATACAAATGTGTATTTAGCAAAAATATTCAATGAGCTGCTTGAAACTGGCTGATATTTCCCATAATTAGTTTTGTACAGGCCTGTATGCATAATAATAAAAGAATTACTGGATCATATTTCTGTGTTGATCACTACTTAAACATAGTGTAAATGTTTTTCTTTAACAAATTTGAATTACCAATGAAAAGTGGATATATTACAACAATATAGAATGAAAGAAATCCTGCTTGCAAACTTGACCATCATTAACCATACCACTGGTTGGTTTTCATTCAAAGATGGGAATATTGCATATATGATGGAATTGGAAGGCTTCTTCTATTATGAGATTCTTCAAGTGAAGCAAACATTTGATTTGAATGACTTCTGCTCCCAATTCAACTAATTGAATGTAGAAATCAATAAAATGTTCAAGGAGTTATGAGAAAAGGAGTAATATTCTATCAGGATAACACAACACTGCATGTTTCTTTAATGACCAAGGTTGGTTGGATAGTTTTTATTTATCATTCAACAGATTTTGAACCTTTTGGATTACTATTTATTCCAGTACTCTCAATATTCTCTTAATGAAAAATCAATTCCCTGGGAAGATTGCAAAAGCCACTTACAACAGTTATTAGGTTGGTGCAAAAAATATCGTTTTTTGACGTATTTTTTAACATCAAAAAACGATATTATTTTTGCACCAACCTAATATTTACTGAGAAAGATAAACTGTTTTGGAAGGGTGAATTTATAAAGTTGCCTACAAGATGGTAGAAGATAGTGGAATAAAATGGTAACTATATTGTTCAACAAAATTAATTTTGAAAACAAAAAAAAGTCTTCATAGATGAAACAAATCTTTTAAATTAATCAATACCATTAGTTATAAAGAGAGAAAATATTTGTTGGATGAAATGTGCATTTGGTTGTATGCAGGCTTGAGTTAAAATTGATTTATGGTCTTAAATATGCTTATTTTAACTGTTTTAAATTTTTTCTTGAACCATTTAGGAAAGCTGCTTTAGAAAAAGAGAAAGACCGTGCTGCTCAGATAGCTTCTCTGCCAAAGCCATCTCAAGGAATCCTACAAGCTGTTCAGCAGAAGGGTGAGATAAGTCCCAATGACACTTATATACAAATGGCATATAAGACAATCATTATTTTTTCTCTCTCTCTCTTCTATAAATTGTTTTATTGATCATTAGAAATGAAAAAAAAAATGTTATGAATAATTCTTGAAATAAATTGATCAGCACTTGAAAGAGCTCAATGAATGTAATTAAAATAAAAAATATTTTCCTAATAGAAATATTGATTGATGCTATATAAACCAAATTATTGTTTATATCACATTTGTAAAAAATGACTATTGATTTTTTTTTTTTTTGTTTTGTAGTGTGTCCTGTCAGTATAAGAAATGAGAATATGAATCAAGATGAAATCTATTATCCAGTAGCAACAATGGTGAAAAGGCACCACAATGAATCGGTAAGGAAGATTTAATATTCAAAGGGCTTCTCTTTTTTTTACTTTTTTTTTTTTTTTTTTTTTTTTTTTTTTTTTTTTTTTTTTGAATGACCTTTTTATTACTACCTTCTTTCCCTCAATGTTTTGACCATTTCATTTTTCAGCTTTCTTCAGGTGGTAGATATGTTCACTTTACAATCTTGTTGTAGTTATTTGATATGTAATTACATGTTGGTCATCTCTCTTTCTGAGTCATTTAGATTAATTGAATAGAGTGAGTGGCCATTGTTAAATATAACTAAATGGCAGAAATGCCCAATAAAGAGAATCGACAAAGTTTGCAATAAACAACAAGAGAAAGAAAAGTACTAGGTAAAAATAATATAAACAACTTATGCAAGGTAAATTAACAGTAATATGGCAAAAAGTTCACAAATTAAGAATTGGGGTTGACACGAGCAAATTTGGATATGCAAATGTAGCATTCTAGCTTCAATACAAGACAGGCAGGGACTGAGTCAGATGAAACCAACTATCTTATTGGCTCAGAAGAAATCCCAGCATGCATTTGGATGCTTCTGCCTATAAATTGGGGAGGAGAAAATGTTTTCCAGTCATTCCCATTGTAGAATTGGAACCAAAAAACAACTACTCATCTCAAAATCTCTATCAAAATCTTTTAATTTGACAAGGAAGGTTTAACTTTAAATCATTGTCTAAAACTAGAAAATTTCTTTATTCAACCTGAAAGTATAACTAACAACCAACTGGTTTCACCTAATTGTTTCTAATTTTTAATGTGAATTGCTTTATTATTATTGAGATCAAATTAAGACCAATAGGCGACTGAGGATGGACGATTAACATGCAAAATTTTGTTGCTAGAATTGGATTGAGAATTCTTTTAAAGAAATTTTTGCATATTACCTTTGGATTAACTTAAGTTTATTATTTAAGATACTGAAGTAAGTATAATGTTTATTTATTTTGAATTTTGCATATTTTATATTTAAATAAATTTTTACAATGCAAAATTCACAAGGTAAGTGTCATTAAGAATTTACCACGTAAAGTTAATTTAAATTTTAATATTTTTCATTATTTTTCTTCAACAATGACCATATTAAGTATAAAATTAATTTTTTATGCATAATTTGTTTTTCTTTAACAGGTAATTTTGAAAAAAGTATGAACTTTTCTGTCCTTTGTAAAAAAAAAATAGAAGACATTAAAAAATAAAAATGTAATGTTTTTTACTGCAAAATTTATGAAAAATGACACTTATTAAAGAATTTATCACATGAAGTTAATGTCAAAAATTCAATAATAAATTTAATATTTTACAACTATTCTTAAAAATATACCACAGATGTAAAAGAGACAACATTGTCTTATCAATATTGTCTTTCTCATTTTACTTTTTTTGCGATTATTTTAAACAGCGATATTCACAAAAAAAAATCTCATTAAGAATTTTGTCACAGAAAGTTAATTTAAATTAGGTTGGTGCAAAAATAATGTCGTTTTTTATGTATTTTTTTAAAGTCAAAAAACGTCATTATTTTTGCACCAACCTAATATTTTTTTATGCTTTTACTCTTCATAATAATGAAAATTTTGATTATAAAATTCATTTTTAATGAATAATTTGTGTTCCCTTTATAAGTATGTTGATACTGTCTTGTAAAATGAATGTGACTTTTTACACTGCAAATTTTCTTATTTTACTATACAGAAAGGGGAGGAGGCGACTGATATGCAACCCCCATCCACACCCGAAAATACAATTTTCCAAAATTTAATTTTCCGCTCTCTTAAAATTCCCATGTCTGAATCCCAAATTTCTACATCATGGCATTTCTTAATCCATGTTGGTCTCTAAAAGATTCTCACATTCATACAAATTTTAAATTCTAAAACTTAAATTCCAAAGTCACAACCCTCCAGACTTTAGAATATAATTTTCATACACATTTTAGAAGCACCATGTAATTTTTGCAAAATAGTAGTTTAGTTAATATTTTTTTAATTTCAGTACCTCAAATTTTTCTCAAAATGGTAAAAAAAAGTGCTATGTAACAGGTTGTCATGGTAGCTATAATGACCAAAATAAGGTTTGTGTATTTTGTCTTCCCCAAAACTAGAATGAGCGAGAATGATAGTGAAAGGTTATGCATCGAGAACACTCCTGACAACCAAACACTATTGTTTGTGAAAAGCATTTTCCATTTGATTATGAAACTGTGGTTATTAGAGGAAAAGTACAACCCAGAAATCCACCATCAGTATTTGATTATTTGCCATTACCTAGTCCACAATCAAATCCAAGAATAACATATAAAACTTCTGCTTCTGTGCAAAATGATGAGTTGGCACAATTTCTAGAAAAGGACAAAATCCTCACTTTTGAAGATTTGTATCAGGATTTTGTGTCAGCAGTTACATGCTATAAATCAAACAATCAGTTCTTCATCCAATCTACAGATTTTTTTTTTTTTTCACTAGAGGTATTCCAATGTTTTTTAAATTTTTGAAAATTTGAGATTCAAATGTTATGCTGGGGTGTGTATATATATATATATATATATATATATGTGTGTGTTTCAGCACTGGTCACAAATCGATGAAGCAATTCGTTATCTTAACTTAAAACCCTGTTGAGTGACAAAATGTTTCTCATTGTTTAAGAAAAAATTTTAAAAGAACATGTTAATGTTATGTCACCACAAAGGATTGAGACAAAACATTATGGCTCTGATATTCTTATCAAGGCATTTGAATATTTTGCTACATCTCAGTCATTATATAACAGACTTCAGGATGAGTTTAAGTTACCCAGTATAAGAACATTATCAGCTTCGCCATCAAGTCTTAAAATTAGATGACATTAATTTTCTTGGTGATATTTTTAGTAAAATTTCTGAAAATCAGAAAAAGTTTATTCTTTTAGTTGATGATGTGTATGCCAAAGTTGCTCTACAATATCATGGAGGAAATTTATTTGGTTTGGCTGAAAATTCTGAGAGATTACCAAAAACAATATTGAGCATCATGGTAAAATGTTTGAATAGTGGACCAAATATTTTACTTAAAATGATCCCAGTTGCAAAATTAGATACAACTTTTTCATATGAAAAAATTTTATATATTGTTGATGCAAACAAATGGTCAAGTAATTGCAATTCTGTGTGACAACAACAGGACCCATCAATCTTTTTTCAAACAATTTGACACTGTTTTTAATAAGCCTTGGATAACTAAAAATGTTTTGTAGTTTTGATTATATTCTCCTTTTTAAAAATATTTGGAATAATTGGATTGCTGAACCTACTTCTGAATTACTGTTTTATTCTGAAGGCAAAATGGGAAATTGTAAAATGTCCTTTTGTGTATGAAAAAACTCAATTTGTTAAGCTGTTGAAACAAACTAATGTAGCAGTTTACCAAAAACCTGTTGAATGACAAAGTGTTTCTCATTGTTTAAGAGATTTTTTTGCAATCAAACTGTAGCTACCATTAAAACAAACCCATTATTAACTGCAGAAACAGTTAATTTCATTGAAAAGGTCTTAAAATTTTGGAAAATTGTCTGTGTCAAATAAATATTTGGTGACACTAAGTAAAATGATCTGCTGAAAAGTGATATCAGAATTAGATGATGAACATCTGTTATTTCTTTTTAATTTTGGGAAAATGACAAAAAGAATGAAAGGAAAGGAAGGAAAAAGAATTAAATCATTAACAAGAGATACTAGTTTAGTCACTGAACATTCATGAATGGCTTAATTGATGTTTGCAGATATTTGCTAAACAGTGGGTTTAATTTTGTTATGAGTGGTGAATTTACCAGAGATAATTTGGAAAATTAATACATTAAGTTCTGGAGGTGTATATTTTATAACAGTTCAAAATGTTATTGAAAAAACAAACTAAAACAACTTAAATGTTGAAGTCAAAGAATATAATTTTGATCCCGGCTATAATTACTCAAAATGTGGGCAATTGCTGGATGAAGTGGGATGCCAAACATTTGATAATTTACCAGACCTTAAAACTAGGATCCCTAAAGATATTAAAATGTTACTTTTGTATATATCAGGAAAAGATTGTCTCACAGAAGAGGAAATATTTAATGATATTAGTATTTATTTTCAAGAATATGAACATTTTTGAAAGAAATAGATTGTGGTAATTTAAAAATTCTACTGGATAACACAGGGATACTAGATATTTTTTATTTTCAATTTTCCCTCCTTTTACATATATTGAATTGGTTAATTCCCCAAATTATTCTGTTAATTAATTTTGTTTTCCTGTTAATGTAAATTGATTTTAATTCTTAAAACTATGTATACTGATAAGATCTATTATTTTATCATAGCAAAATAAATATTTTCTTCATTTTCTGTGAAACAATTTTTACATCTAACAAAAATCACAAATTTTGTAAAGATTATCAAAATTATTATTTCTCTGAAATTCACATCTTTTGTAAAGTATTTTCAGACTTTGTTGATACGTTTTTGTAAAATGCCAAGTTGCTTTCTGATTGTATTATACAATTACATATTCTGTAATAAATTAGCATAAACAAATTAACTCCTTATTTTTGCAATATTATCTAAAATTTTCTAATTTAAGGTGAATAAAGTGATTTTTGTGCATTTAGTTATGGTATTTTTGTTCTTTTTTTTTTTTTGTACATTTGCATTTATGGAAATAAGTCAATAATTGTAAGATGCAGCATAATATTATATACAGTTGTTAATTAACTAATTACTGGACATTAATAAGTTCTTTGCTAAAAATTTAGACTTCCAGTTGTGAACCACAGTTGCATGGTTGTGAGGCCTGGTATATGAATTGCCTTGATTTATATTCTAAAGAAATAATTGGTTTTTATTTATTAAGCTGACATTTAAACATTATTTTTAGTGGCTACCCACATTTGACTAGATGCTCTGTTTATTTTTTAAACAGTATTTTATTTTTGTCTACCGGCCTGAATATTTGAGAAATCTTATTAAAGAAAAATGCACCCTCTGGTAAGATTCGGACCTGCATCCCCTTTTGCAGGAGAAACCATCATTTAATACAACAAACTTTTAACCAACTCAGTCACAAAGAGCATCATCAATTAAGCAAAGCTGTATACTGCCTTTAAGCATGTCTTTCTTGCTAAAGATGTCATTAATAAATAAAAGTCCATTTATTTCTTTAGAAATTGCTTTGTTTACATTCTGGTACAAAACTGATCAGTTATCAACTTTCAGGAATCTAAATGAGAAGGATGTGCTTATAGTCTTGCTTAAATGATAATGCTCTTCCTTGCATATTAGATCTATAATCTGTATACACACACACACATTACAGTTCAAAAGTTTGAGGCGACTCCATGGTAATTTTTTTAAATGGTCCCAAAAAGTAGTTGTTTTGTACTTTAAATAAAAGAAAATTATTATACATGGTTAAAAAAATTTGAGACATGATTTTTTTTTATTAGAAATTTTATTATGACAAAAAGAAAAAAGCATTTTATGATTAAGTTTTGCTCTTGTAAAAATATTGTCCTTTAGCCATGATTACTGTAGTGCAAATTTTTGGCGTTTGTTGTAAAAGTTTCTCAAAGTATAAGTTTGATAATTGATTCCATTGCTTTTTTTTTTTTTTTTTTTTTTTTTTTAATGACTTTAAAAGCTCTTTTTTATTTTTTATTTTTTTTCTTCACTTTCTGTCAAGTTCATCCCATGCTAATTCTGAGAGTGGCTTCAAACTTTTTAAACTGTAGTCATATATACATACATACATACACACACACACACACACACACACACACACACTATTAAAGATTTTTCAAAAAACAAAATTATATGTTTGACCAGTGTATTTCTGGAGGATAACACTTTTAAAGCAAGCCGTCTTTGTAAACAAAGTGCTTGATATTGAGAAATAGACCATTAATAGTAAACAAATAAAATAAAAAGTTCAAGACCTTGTATAGGCAAATAAAATCTGTGAAGCATGAAACTTGGGAAGATAAATTTAGAACTTTTTATTTGTCTGTATGCAGGCATTATATATATATATATATGGGAGGGAGGTAAATCTACTGAACAGTTTCATCAAATTTAAGATTGGTTTTTGCAATCTTACCTACCAAAAAAAAAAAAAAAGCTGGAAGTAATGCTGAAGAACATATTTGTAAATAATAAATACCTAAGTAATAAAAGCAAGATCCATTTTGCTATTTTAATGTTTATTCTCATCAATCTTGATATTACTTAGTTTTACAATAAATTCTAACAGTCAATCGGTATTTGATACAAGTTCTTTAAACAATGCAATTGTACTAAAAAAAAAATGTATATTGGTGCAAACAAATCATTTTCTACATTGTACTTGAAACTATCTCCAGTGTTAATCAGACATTGTTTCATAATAGTTGAAGTGATTATTACCTGCCAATTTGTTGATTGCTGATTATCTGCCACAGGTAGAAGATGGTCGAAAGGCAGCCTTGATTCAAGAAGAAAGACTTGATGAGCAATTCCATCATGCAAGATCTCTGGCTGTGGAACGAGAACAGGTGGCACAAATCCGTTTCAAAAAGGCTATAGACAAGGAATTACTTAACAGGGTGAGTTGTCTCCATTACTCTCAATCATCCCCATTCATTAGTTTCATATTTAACTTTCTATTAAGATTAGTTGAAAACATAATGATATTACTAAATACCAGTATGTGTCATTTTTAGCAAAAATCTACTAAAGAAAGTATAAATTTGATTTTTTTTCCTTTATTTTTCCAAGTGTGTATAGGATTACAATTTGGATAAACATTTGTTTTTTCAATTACTGTTGATCTTTTATTTGTTGGTAGGGTGTGTGTGTATATAATATATAAAGGTGGGAGTGCTGAAAAATCATTAATCCAAACTACTTCCCCAAAATCTGACCAAATATTATTTATTTTGGAATCCTTTTTCAATCAAGCTTTTCAGCACTTTCACATATCTCTTTTGTTTGATCAGATATCTATTCTTTTTACAGGACAGTGAAAAAGTAATCAAGGAGTTAAGCTTTCTTCAAAAGAAACAGATGAAACAACGTCAAAAACAATTGGCCACAATTCCAGTTAGTATTCCTTTTATGTCTTTATTCTATAATGATTATTGTTAAATATGAAAAGACAAACCTTAGCTTTAGCTATATTCTTCTACTAAGCAAGACTCACTCAGCAAATATACAGAAAGAATAAATAGAATTTTTGATATAGAACAGTTTGCTTTTCAGTGAATGACATTAGGTCAACTGCTTTTCATATCAACTCACATACATATATATAGGAAATTGGGTGTTATAAATACAGCACTCAATGTTATGAAACAGAGCTATTAGTATATATTAGTGAATATACATAATATCCAACGTTGATAACAGAACTCTGATTTTCAAGCAGTTAATGCAATCTTCAGGATTGCATTAACTGCATGTAACCCCAAGTAGTGTTATCAACTTTGGATATTATGTATATTCACTTATGATTCACTAAAAAAAAATGAGTATACATGATGAAAAATTCTCCAAATTTAAAAAAAAAGATTTTTATTGTCAAAATCTTTTTTAAGAGAAAAGACCAAAGGATTTCTTGATTTATTAAATTATTGTTGTGTTATTGACTCACGGGAAGTAGTATGCACACAACTGCCTCTTGGTTAATAGCCATAGCTATTTATAATCTTTGTGATTTCATATGTAAATGAGTCATCTCATCTCCCTGTACTGAAGAGGTCTTATCACTTTATTTTACCTGGTACTTCTTCTGAGAGATTTTGTCTCCTCACTATCTTCCTCCTTCTCCCTAAGAAATTGTCTATATATGGGAGATTGTGATCTTTTTTATTTTTTCATAGGAGTGTTCCACCAATAATTGTTCATCTTCAGAATTTATATCACTCTCGATTTCACTGTCATGTTTGTCTTGCCTTGACATGACACTTTCTCCTTCATTACTTTCAGGCTCACTGTACATTTCTTCATCGCTATCATGTTGCAATCTAACTTGGTCTGCATGCACTAATATCCCATTTCCATTTTTTTTTTCTATTATCCTTAGTGTTCTGTCCACTTTGCATTATGAAACTTGCCTCTTGTAGGTAAGATTCGTTATTCTTTTCATACCATAGTTTTTTTGTTGGTAGCATGGTCAATAGGGCTGTTTTTTATAGTTTGCACCATCCATTGATTTATTTTCTCGATTATTCATGTTCTTAAAGTCTATAATTTGTAGTTTCTCCTTCATGCATAGAACAATTTTTTATTGCACTTTTCCAGTTAGCATGAAAACTGTCCAAAGTTCATAAATTTTTCTTCTGAAAAGGATGAACGACAAGATTCAAATTTTCAAGGTGATATTTTTGCAGGTCAATTGCAATATTTAAATGACACAGTAAATGAAATTAATTTTAAACTTTTAGAACTTCCAGGAGAGTCAATATATAAATCTTTCAACTATGGTAAATTACTCTGAATCAGTGAATTACCCCATAATTTTTAAATTAACAGAACTCTTCTGGAATTAATCTTAAATAAAATCCCTTTTTTCTTAGAATTTTCCTCAATTTTGTAATGGGACTGATGGTTAAGAAAATATTTTCTCTGCCATCGAAACATCAATTTTGATAGTTTGTGCCAAACATATTTTTTAATTTCAAGAAGTCTTTTGATTCTAATTAAATTTAAACTGAATTTTCAAACTGCAATGAGCATCAATAAGGTACAATTGTTTTTCTCATGATCAGTTGTACCTCTCTTTTTCCAGAGTTGAAAACAGCAAAAATGTTCTTTTTTAACTGCTTTCAGAAAGATATTGTCTATTGGCAAGCATTGAAATAGACATAAAGAATTCATGTACATAAATGTAAAAAATTTAAAAAGAAAAGATGGATTTTTGAAAGAAAATAATAATAATTATGTAATAGTAATTTACATAAATATTTTCTCCTTCCAAAAATCCATCTTTTTAAAGTTTTTTTCCCTTCATTATTAAAGTATTTTAAAGAAAAGTAATTTTTTCCCAAAAAATGTTTAAAAAATTGGTATTAATAGAATTCTATTTTCGTCTTATACTTGTTTATGTTTGTTTTTAAAGGTAAACTAGAACTATTTTCTGAATTTCTCGGGTACAATTCTGATAGAATGAAGATTGTCAATATCTTTTTGAAGCAATTGTTAGAAAGTGTTATGAACTGATATAATTGTAATTATTTCAGATATTTATAAACCTTGAAAGGAAAGGATATTTCTCATTTCTGTGTTTGTGCGTATAAAAGTATACAAACTTTGTGATGAAGTTAAAAGTTCTTTTAGACTTGTGCTTGAGAGAACATTGTACAACATAAAAGTACAAAATGCTCATCAACTATGCCAGCATTATTTTATATAAAAGAAGAAAAAAATTTTTAATCTCGGGTCTAACATTTTTATTTTTATAAAAGAAACAAGTTTTCCTACCACCTTATAAAAGAGTGGAAGCACTTCAAGACAAGCAAAGAATTATGGAAGAAGAGTTTGAACAATTCTATGTTGGAAATCAAATGGGTGAGTAGTTGACATTTATGATTTAGTATTCACATTTCTTCTGTCTCGCAAATGTTTTTGTATAACATTGTTTACACTTCATTTGTGAAATGATTATTACTCATTTTATAATAAAAAGTTTTTTTCTAAATAAATTAAATTTTATTATTCAATTTGTTTTATCTTAATTTTTTTAATTATTTTAATTAAAAAATTAAGATGAAATTAAATATGAGTCAAAATTAATCATGTTTGATAATGCTTCATCTAATATAAAGATGATACTGCCACTATTAAATTATGGTAGTTTTAGAACCTACAACAGTATACAAAGCATCAATGAAACTCATTGTATTATTTTATTAAAAATGAATATAAATATAAAAAAAAAATCTAAGTAAAATGTTAATTTCAAAAATTGTGCCCTGCTCTTTTTAGCACTGAAGAGTGATCTGAGTGTTTTGCTGGAGCCACATCCACCTCTGGAGACTCCACATCAAACTGACGCCCTTGACCTTACCTTGACATCAGACAGTGAAGCTTCACCTGCAAGAAACCCTACAAATCAATCCTCAATAATGAAGGATATCACAAACGTTTCTCATTCACCTGCTCAAACTGCTGTCACAAAACGTAAGTTCACTTTTTTTTTTTTTTTTTTTTTTTTTTTTTTTGTGGGAAGTGAAAAATCTTCCTACTCAATCTGGTAGGACTAAGGCAACAAGGAGCGTGGACCAATTGGGAATCCATGATTTATAGGAAAATCAAATGGTCGGATTTATGGAGAAATGATATCAACATAAAGTTCCTGATTCAGTCTGTATACGACACCCTTCCCAGTCCTACCAACCTCCATCGTGTCCAGGAAGTCTAAAACATATTCTAAGTAGCTGTAAGACAGCACTAACAGAAGGCCAGTATAGATGGAGGCATGATGAAATCTTAAAAGATATAGCAAAGATAGTTAGTATCGCCATCAGCACCAATACTTTAAACACAGATAAAAGAGACATAGTTTCATAGAGCTGGTGAGAACCCCCCCCCAAAAAAAAAAGAACAAGAACATAGCAAATACTCTGTCACTGGCAACAGACTGGGAATTAAGGGTCGACTTAGGAAAAAGACTAAAATTCCCTGACCACATCGTGCAAACATTATTACACCCAGATTTAGTATTCTACTCTAACAATATTAAGAATGTAATAATGTGGGAACTGACAGTGCCTTGGGAAGAGCATGCAGAAGAAGCCCACGAATGGAAGATGTTAAAATATGACGAACTAATAGCGAGTTGCAAAAACAAGGGGTGGAAATCAAGCTGTTTGCCAATTGAGGTGGGTGTGAGGGGTTTTGCTGCAAGGTCTCTATACAAAGCTCTGATATTGGCGTAGTAGGTGCTAACAAAAGAAAGGTGATCCAGACCATAACTAATACAGCAGAAAGGACAGCAAAATAGTTATGGATTAAGCGTGATAGCACTTGGATATCAATGTAACAAATAATTATCAAGCTGGGTAAATTTGTAAATATTTTTAATATAATTGCAACATGGCAATATTATAAACATTTTTATTAATTTTTTTTTTTTGCGTGTGTATGTCGGTAAATACACGAATTGAATTGTACAAGTACAGCCAAAGAATATATTTCGTCAATTTATAAATTGTATTATTTGTAAATATGTTGTTTTTATGTTAAACCCATGTTATACGTGGTACCTTTTAAGTTACTATTTACCTTTTTAGCGGTTTCGGCGCGACACATCTCGTAAGACTTTTTGTCCATTATTCTCATACATTTGTTTTGTTTTTTTGTTCAAACGAAAGACCTTTTGTCTATTTTTTTTTTTTTTTTTTTTTTTTTTAATTTTACATTTATACGAACATTTCGCATTTTGTATATTTTAAATTGGGATCATAATGTGTATATAGTGTATTTATAGTGGTTTTTCTCTCGATCATTGCCATATATTGTTTGTATATTATTTTTATTTTGTTAGTTTGTCATCGGTTTTAAGAGATACATATATATATATATATATATATATATATATATATATATATATATATATATATAATATGAAGCTTCGTTAATACTTGATATACTCCAAGATCATTTCATCATCTAGTATATTTAACGACTTCAAATTTGTATATACTTTAAATCAATGTTAAGGAATATTATAGTGCTTATTGTACTTTTATTTTATTTTTAATTTCATTTTTGTATGTACGGGAAATATATGCCATGTTTATGGACAATTATTATCTTAATTTTGCGAATACATCTCTTTAAAGTTAACATGCAATAAGGTTAAGAAACAGGCTAAACAATAAAATGTGATAATAGGGTTGAGTTCTAGTATCTCTGCCAAAAGAAAAGAAAAAAGTACAAATAAAATAAAAATGCCAAATAATTAAACCTTATAATACTTAAGGAAAAGGGTAAGATTTAGGAACATTAAGATTACCTCCTCAGTTATGCATCAAAACTGCAATCCACTTAAATAAGAAAAGAAGCCAGTCCCCACTGTGGGCCATTTAAAAGATAGTTTGCGCAGCGGATTGGTTGTTACAAACATCCAATCTGATGTGTGGAATATGTGGTCTTTCTTCCTCTTATTCTTTAAAAAGGCCAGAGTAGCTGTTAGTGTTTAATTGGAAGAGGGAATCAGGGGTTGATTTCCCATGATTGGGTCGATTTGGTGATGGGGAGTATGATGTTGAAAGACCCGAAACTCCCTGATGAACCAAATCAAAACATCACTGACGACCCCCTTGGGTGCCTACTTAAAAGCATATTTTCGAAGAATGTGGTTTGAATGATCATAATTATTAAGACCTACTGTGTGTGTGTGTGTGTGTGTGTTAACTAACCTACTAATCTTTATTGTATTTGTATAAATTATTTTGATTAGTAGTCTGTGATCTTCTTTGCTTGATAAGGCTTAGGAGAAAAATGTTTATTCTTTTTAGTTGGAATCAAATCCTTGTGCATTAAGACTTTTACTGCTGCATCATTATGGGAAAAATAAGAAATTGCCATTTACTGGCAATAAATGACTATAAAGGCAGTGAGTATGATTTCTCATGGGTGCTACCATTTTGGTTTCAGTTGGATACTCTGCAGTACAGGCTAAACTAAATGACACAATAAAAAAATGTTACTAAACAGGTGAAATCATTTTGAAATAACACCAAGTATTAGTTAGTTCATAACCCAAATGCTGGGGGGGCCAACATTTCACAATGACTTGAATATATATATATATATATATATATATATATATATAGAATGATTTCTGATTAAACTATAGAGGTGATCCAATTATAGACATTCAAATGTGATTATATATGAGGAGGTGCTGAAAAGTTCTTTCCAGCCCACCTAAGAATGAATTTTGAAAAAAGAATTCTGATATTTGGTCAGATGGGAAATGAGCCTGGTTGAGAAATTTTCAGCACCTACTCATTTAGTCACCACCGTTTTGTTTTCCCTAAAAGCTTGATTTCTTTCTATTAATAGTTGTAATAAAATAAACTCTTGAATAAATGGCAAAGTGACTATTTTATATTAGATTAAGGATTTCCATGAGAATGTTTGTTTTTTTTTTGGGGGGGGTTGCTAAAGGGATTATGTATGCATAGATTGAGTATAATATCTTACAAAATCTTTTCTCCATGAAAAGAAAATGTATTTGATATAATACTGTATGACCTTCTATTCAAGACTTGTTTTCTCAAGATGAAATATGATTTCTAAGATTATGACCAAATTGAATAATGGTCACTGCTTAAAAGTAGATTTTGTTATATAAAGTAAAAAAAAAATCCACAAATGGATTAATGTCAGAAGACCTTAGCCAAGAATTAACCTTTTTAATTTGAATTTTTTTATAATTCTCTCAATAGTCTTCTGATAAAGCACTTAGTGGATTGGACAAAGTATGAGATTAGAACAAGAGGCTAAAGGATAAATTCCATATGAATTCCAGGTTGCATAGAATTGATGACATTTTAGAAAATCACTTATTTTCCTATTTGAGATAGAATCCCTTTTAAAGCAGTCTGTGAAGCATCAAATACCTTTAAGTGCAAGAATAGATTGTCTTCAGCTAAAATTTTGATCTAAAAATTTCACTATATATAACATTCAGTCTATGCAATTAATAATATTAAGTGTGTTGACAGATTATATTGAAGAATATTTGTGTAAAATCATTAGACTACAGATATTAATGTACCGTGTGTGTAATGTCAGATTTTATTATGCAAGTCAATGTTTTCACAGTAAAATTGGTATTAACAAACTGATTTTTCAGAGTATACTTATAGAGTTTCAGCTTATATTCTTAAAAATATAACCTATTTTGTAGGCATCAAGTTTTATTACACAAACTTAGTACAACATAGTCTTATAAATACATTTAAAAGATATAAGCCATAGAAACATAGATTAACAGAATATCACATATTATCTTACTGTAGCTTCATAGATTATGTTCAGTGTTAAGCATTAAGATGTGTTCTGGATATGTATTACATTAGGGTCACTGAAGAACCAAGGCAAAAAAAATATAATAATCATAAATCCTTGTTCAATTTAAGAAACCATGTGATACAACACTCTATAGATACATATGGAAATTTAAAAATCAATGATAAAAAAATGACCTAGTGATCAGATATATTTTAACATGAGCACAAGTTTGTGGTGGTATTGGAAGGTGAATGCTGTGCTTTCAAGAGAAGTGTACCCTGGAGTTTAGTCAGCTTGATAGACTATTAAATAAAAACACTAAATTATTGTCTAAATAATATCATATTAATAAATATTTGCTGTTATTTGCTTCCTGATTAGTGATTGGTTGATCTAAGGATTTCAATTATATAACAATATTTAAGCAGGCCTTTGAATGATTTTATAATGCTTGATGATCACTTCACCATGTTGAAACTTAATCATGTTTTTTATTGATTTTTTTCTTCTTCTCCAGATATTAACTATATTTTCAGACTTGTTATTAATTATTTTTGCCGATATAATTCTGTCCATTTGACATTTGATTTTTAAACTGACTGTATGTGATATCAAGTTTGTGGTTATCATAAATAATACTGTTGTATTATTATTTATTTGTATTGTTATATATATTTCCTCCACCACGCCTCCTCTCCTTAGGTCAAACATTGCAAAGTTTATTTGACCGGATCAAGTCACAACGTGATGAATGGATTTCTGATATGGCTGAAAATTTACAAGATGCAGAAGTAGCAAGTGGAAAAGATGAAATACAGGCAACTGGTGTACCCGTTCACATGCCAACTCTCTCAGAATCTGGGGAGAATGATGAAATTGGTTGGTGATTTAATTTTTGTTTTCCATACTTTTAGTTTTTTTTGTGTGTGTTTGTTTTTTTTTTTTTTTTTTTTTTTTTTTTTTTCAAGTGAGTTTTAATATAATTACTTTTTGTTCATTGTTCAGTGAAATTTCTAAAAATTATTAGGTGTACTTTTAAAAAAAAAAAGAAAATTGGTCTATTTTATTTTTTTACAATCAGTGCAAAATATAAAAAAGATTATTTTAGTATTCTTATGAAATTAAAATTATATTATTTTCTGAAGAACTTAATTAAATTTAAAATATTTTACAAACTTTTAACAAACTTTTCCAACTTTTCATGATTATTTTTTTATATATATATACACACACACACACACGTGTGTGTATGTATGTGTGTGTGTGTATATATATATATATATAAAAAATAATAATAATGTGTGTGTGTGTGTGTATATATATATATATATATATATATATATATATATATATATATATATACACACACACACACACAAACGTGTGTATTTGTCACTTAGCTGGTTGGTGTTACTTTCAGTATTCCAACTCCAGAGCTTTGTAGAGGGGCCCCTCAGTATTATCAATATGCATTTTGGATGACAAGTTGCCATAATGCTATGTGAATTAAACATTTTTATTACAGAGTCTGTCTATATTTCTGAGATGAGGTATAATGTACATTATTCGGACTATTGTCCTCATCTTTTTTGCCATATCTATCACAACGTTTCGGCCGTTGTACGCTCAGGCCTTCTTCAGGTGGTTGGAATGTCGAACAGAACCCTTTATTTCGCTCACTGGGGTAGACTGTTCTAGATCCATGTGCCATGTTTGATGGCACGTGGATGTCAGTTATGAGTTATCTCCTGTTAATTTCCCTCTGAAAGTTCTCCTTAACTGAGTATTGCGTCCTGTCACTGGATCTAACCAACACCTTTATCCACTGTGCCATGTGTCCTTGAGGAAATCTTGGTATGAATTTCTGGGTATTATAAACCTAATGTCTTCAGCAACCATTTTTACCAGTGCTCATATTGCAATTTTGCTGTTATCATTGCATGTTTTTTACCAGAGCTCATATTGCAACTATGTTGTTATCATTGCTTTTCTCTAGCACTCCTTACTACTGGTTCCCATATTGTATTTATTTCTATGCTTTGTTGGCTCAGGAGATTTTTGTGGCCTAGCATATGTGCTGATTCCTTCAGTTTACAAATTTTCCAATGGTGTTCCTTGTCAATGATCTCAACATGATCCCACAGAGGGCAGTGATATCCCTTCTCTCTCCATATGTGGTCAGCCACGCCTGATTTTTCTACTTCCCCTCGTGTTACAGCTTTCTGGTGTTTTTGAAGCCTTACCTTGAGGGGGGCAGCCTGTCTCTCCTTTATATTCTTTTCCGCAGCTGCATGGGATAGCGTATACACAGTCTTTAGTCATGTTCTCCTCTATGGGGGGGTCTTACTCGGGAGAGATATCTGTGAAGTGTCGTCAAGCTTTTGAAGGTTGTCCTGATGTTATATGGACCACAGATCCTTTCTATTTTTCCCTTCACATAAGGCAGGCAAACTGTTTTTTGAGTGTTGTTGTCCTCCTCCTCTTGTACCCGCCTATCCCAGTTTTTGGGGGCTGCTGCCATGTACCCAGGGTAGTTGTTATGTTGTAGGGTACTACTTATACTGACCAATTCTTTATCTAACGTCTCTGGGTCGCCACTTATGACTTTTGCTTGGTGTTGTAAGCAACAGACGATCCCTTTCTTTATGCTGTATGGATGGTGGGAGTTGAAATTGAGGTACTGTCCGGTGAATGTCGGTTTACGGCATATGGATGTCTTAAACCCATGCTCTGTTCAAGATATTAGAACATCCAGGAATGGGAGTGTGTTGTTACTCTTTCTCCATTGTGAACTGTATTGAAGGTCTTATTGAGTTCACATGGTCCAGTAGAACCTGAACATCTTCTTGGCGTGGCCAGAGTATGAAGGTGTCATCTATGTACCTTAACCATAGAGCTGGCTTTAGAGATATAGATTCTAATGCCATTTCCTCAAAGTATTCCATGTATATATTCGCCATTGCTGGTGATAATGGCGAGCCCATTGCTAAGCCCTCATCCTGTCAATATATGTGTGATCCCATTCCGAAGTGTGTTGTTTGTGTACAGAAAGTCAACATCTCCATCAGATTATCTATTGGAATACTGGTCTGTTCTTCTAGGGAAGAGTCAGAGGTCAATCTGTCTCTGACTACTGAGAGTGCCTCCTCCGCAGGTACCTTGGTGAACAAACTCACCACGTCCAAGCTCACCATCTGGTTGGATAGGATGGGAGCATCTTTGATTATTTCCATGAAGTGGGCAGAGTTTCAGACATATGAAGGAGACTTTCTGATCAATGGGTCAATTATATGTACAAGGAAGTGACTAACAACTGGCCTGAGTGGAATACCGTCTTCGTGAATCTTAGGGAGACCGTATATGTGAGGTAGCTTGGTATAACGCTGCGATAACTGCCTATATGTCTTAGGTGCGAAATGATCCTTGTTCTTGATTAGTATCTGTGACAGTTTGCATTCCGTTTTCATAGTAGGATCCTTTTTCACTTTGCTGTAGCTACCATCGCTAATGAGGTCTTCCAGTTTTCATGTATAATCCGATCTGTCCGTCACTACAGTCGCATTACCTTTGTCAGCCGGTAGTATAATGATGTTTTCGTTCCTCTGTAGGGATCCAATCGCCAGCCTCTCCAGCTTTGTTAGACCTGGGCAGCTTGGCTCTCTCCAAGGTCTGTCTCATTTTCCATCTCAGTTCATCCGCCTGAGCCTGAGGGATGTTCAAGGCCACCTCCTCGACTCTGGCAATGATGTCCAAGTATGGCACCCGCCTGATGGTTGTGGCGAAGTTGAGACCCTTATTCAATACTGACTCCTCAGAGGCACTCAGCTGATATTGGCTGATGTTTGCTGCTTTCACTGGTGGGTGATGGACCTTGTGCGTCACCTTCTGATCTTTCAATCTATTTAATTTTTGCACTTGGCGAGCCTTGACTTCATCAAATTCATGCCTGAACGATTTATCCAGGTCATTTCGGATCCTTCTCTGGTCTTCATTAGTAATTCTGTTGAGGAAAGCCTCAAGCGTCTGTGTTGGGGCGCACCCACCTTCTCATCAGAATGGACTGATCTCTCTACTACTAATAGGACAGTTCTATAGAGCTCTGGGAGATCAGGTGACCATCACACTTCCGTCTCTCTACCGGAAGATACAGTTGGACTTTATACTCTTTCTGATTGTTACTGACTAACCTGCGTTTGTTTGACTACTAATCTCTGTTGTAAATACCTCTTCGAATATACCAGTATTTTTCCCTACGTATGTGTTTGTCCTTATTTTAATACACTCACGCGGAAACACTCAACATCTCAACAGTCTGGGAGATATGAGCTTGTAGTCGCTGTTTTATCCAACGATTGTACTGGATTCTTCCTTGGACAAGGGCGTGTCTCGCTTTCTCTGCGACCCAACGATCTCTCTTTGAATTGCGGTCCATATAACATCAGGACAATCTTCAAAAGCTTGACGACAATTCACAGATATCTCTCCCAAGTCAGACCCCCCAATAGAGGAGAACATGACTAAAGACTGTGTATACACTATCCCATGCAGCTGCGGAAAGGAATATAAAGGAGAGACAGGCTGCCCCCCTCAAGGTAAGGCTTCAAAAACACCAGAAAGCTGTAACATGAGGGGAAGTAGAAAAATCAGGCGTGGCTGACCACATATGGAGAGAGAAGGGATATCACTGCCCTCTGTGGGATCATGTTGAGATCATTGACAAGGAACACCATTGGAAAATTTGTAAACTGAAGGAATCAGCACATATGCTAGGCTACAAAAATCTCCTGAGCCAACAAAGCATAGAAATAAATACAATATGGGAACCAGTAGTAAGGAGTGCCAGAGAAAAGCAATGATAACAACATAGTTGCAATATGAGCTCTGGTAAAAAACATGCAATGATAACAGCAAAATTGCAATATGAGCACTGGTAAAAATGGTTGCTGAAGACATTAGGTTTATAATACCCAGAAATTCATACCATCCAGTTAGATCCAGTGACAGGACCCAAAGAGTGTGAGTTCAATACCTGGTTAAGGCAGTGGAGAACTTTCAGATAACTCATAACTGACATCCACATCACTGGGGTAGACTGTTCTCATGCCACGTGCCATCAAACATGGCACGTGGAACTAGATCAGTCTACCCCAGTGAGCGAAATAAAGGTTTCAGTTTGACATTCCAACCACCTGAAGAAGACCGGAGCGTACAACGGCCGAAACGTTGTGATAGATATGGCGAAAAAGATGAGGACAATAGTCCAAATAATGTAAATAATGTACATTTTTATTACAGTAGCAATTTTTATTCTTTTGACTTATTGCTAGTAGTTTTTATTTATGAATTGACACGCATTTTTGAATCAGATGCTGCAAGATAAAATTTATCTTAATTCTTTAATATATATTAATAATTCATAATATTTTTAAGAATTTTTCTGTCATTAGTAAGTATTGTTTATTTATCTCTTGACAATACAAGTTTATAAATTTAAGAATAAATAGCACAGGATGCCAAAATATGAATAAACCAGTAAAAATCGGTCCTCTACACTAAATTGGTTTGTTTATAGAGTAATTCTATCTCTGCAATATACTTGTGTCTACTTCTTAAATGTCTGTCTTTTCTACGTATGCAGAAATGTATATGATTGTAACAAAATAGTTTTTATTTTAACAAATCTCTTTAACATTTTCAGAAATTTCTGATAGTTTAACTGAAGTATTAAGTAACATGGAAAGAGTTGAAAGACACCAAGGAACTCTCTTAGATGAAACCAGTTCTGCAACAATGCCTGTGGCTAATGTAGTACAAAAGATGGAACAAATCCAGAAACACCTGCAACAAATTTCTCTGACTGAAGATGACACCCACCAGGAAGTTTTAGCCAAACCTGAAGAGACCAAAGATATGGCCAGTGAAGACCCTTCAAGTTTTCAGGTAAATAATTATATCATAATACGACCTTAAGTGCCTAAATTGATCCATTGCTATTAGTGTCGAAATGTGAAAAACATAGCTTAAGTTTTTGTTTGCTGTTCTTGTGATTTAATATCTGTCCTACCTTTTAAGCATTCACTCAGTGCAAAACTAGTTGTTTGTGTCTGCGTGTGTTTTGAAAATTTTCAGGTGAAGGGAGAGAAAAGATTCTCAGTGTTACAGGCTCTAAGAACCTGCTAATATTATTATTTTTCTATGGGCTGAGATTGGACAGTTCAAATGTCAACCATCCCCTTCGAAGTGAAGGGAGAGGACTGCTACTGGATGGTAGTAAGTAGTTTGAAGCTAGACCTCCTATGAAGAGGAGGGTTTTTTTTCTCTGCTGCTGAAATGGCAGGCAGTGTTTCTCAAAGAAAAAGATTTGAGAAGAAAGAAAAGAACTGAAGACTTGTTTCCATTTTAGTAAAGAGCAAGTTCTTCAAAGAAAGTTTAAGAAGAGGTCCTCTCTAAGAAACCCCAGAAAGAAGTACTTGATGTAACAAAGTTTTATTATAAAGAGCTGAGAAGTCCCTAAGTGTTGTTTGGGACTAAAGACATATTTACAGTGGAGAAAAGGTTCTTTTAAAAGAGCAAAAGTCGAGAAGAAAAATTTCTTTTAGCAAACTAAAGGAATGGGAAGAAAGGATTTATCTTCCGTAAAGAAGTAAAACACATGCTTTTTCAAGAATTTGTGCTACCACATGTTTTAAGGAAGCTTTTCCCTTCCTCAGCTGAATATTAAAAAAAAGAAGAATTTTCCATTTGGACGGGAGGAAAATAATAATAATAATAAAAAAAAAATAAAAAAGGTTGGTCTCCAAAGGAAAGTGAACTTTGTCTCCAATAGAAAAAAAAAGAACTTTTGAAGTCCGAAAAAATAAAAAAACATATAGAGCAGAGGCTTTTTTTTTTTTTTTTTTTTTTTTTTATCATTTGCACAGCAGGTGGGCTTAATCTTTTTATTTTGTGAATTGTAATTTTTAAAGTTTTATTTTTCTGGCATATTTTTTAAAATTTTGTTAGTCAGAGAATAGATTATCCTATTCTCAGCAAAATGGACAAATTTTAGCAAGCACCCTATTTAGTTAGTAATAAAGTTGTTTTTTTTTTTTTTTTCTTTCTTGTTTATTTGAATTTGGAATCGCATTCTTTTTTTTATGTTATTATTTGGAGCAGTGGTGAAAATACTATTGCAGCAGCTTTTATTTTCTGAAAGAGTGTGTGTGTGTGTTTTATCACATATCAGCACACATGACAAGATAGAATGAAAATAATTAATCTTAAAAAAAAAAAGTAACCAATTTGCCTTCACATTTTTATACCATCCATAGGAAATCTCTGAAACTATTTGGATATATTAAGAGTTAGTGCAAGGTTTATTAAATTGTGCTTTAAGGGTATGGTGCCTGAAAAAAGAAGTAGAGGAAAGCCAAAACAGGTGAAAGGAGAATATAATTCTGTGGTCATCAACCAGTGAGTGGTAAACACTAAATAAGGATTTATAATAATATTAATAATAATAATAAATGGCAGGAAATAAGTTAGATTAATCTACTACAGGCAAAAATAGCAACTAATGATGATATATAATGTATTTTTGTGTGTGTATAACACGTTTTAGAGAGTGCACAGTGAAATTACAAAATGTTTCAATTACTAATTGTAACAATTAAAAATTAACCAGTTTTAGACTTTAATCAAACTCAGCTTGTCCCCTTTTAATTTCTTGAAAGAAATACAGGGTGTCCCTCCAAAAGTGACATTTAAAATGTGAATATCTGAGTAACTATATGTCCCAGGCAAACAAAATTAAATAGGCTTCATGTTGAACAATAAACAATTTATTTATCAAAATTTGAACAAGATATTTAAAGCATTGTAGATTTTATAACTGATTTCATAAAGCTTCAGTATTCACACTCCTGTGACATGACACACGTCAAGTCAGCAGCTTGGCTCCTGCCAAATATGCTGTAGCATGTTTTGTTTAACATTCTCCAGTGCCTCAGTGATTCTCTGCTTAAGTTCCTTTAGACTTGTAGGAAGTGGGGGATATAAACGTGTCCTTTCACATTGCCCCATAGAAAAAATCACAATGTATTAAATTATGGGAATGTGTTGACCCATTTCATCATTTTCATTTGTTATTATCACTGCCATGCCCAATCTTCTTGGTAGAGTCTCAAGTTCACAAGCATAATGACAGAAGACAAATTCCATGTGTAATTATAAGAAAACAATGTTTATAGAAAAATTGTTATGATTGGTAAATTTTTGGACATTTTCATTAACCTATTGTATCTGGTCACATTAAGTTTTCATCTACTGTGTGTATGTGAAAGCTAAATCTAGATGTCAGCTTATAAGCTCCAAATCAACTGGTTGAAGAATTTGAACTTCTCTTTTCAGATTTAACTTCTTATTTATTTTTTTTTTTTTCTACTTTTGTCATTAATGTTTATGGGAGGAAATGAGGTCACCTTATAGTTTACAGAACAGAAAATGTAATCTGCAAACAGTGTTTAAATTGCACCTGGAATAGTTTGTGTTCACTTCACATTAATGCACTCATATCAACTACACAGGGTAAATAGTAAGGTAGTTGAAATTGTTTACTCTTATAAGGCATTCTATTTTAGTCATTGGGCTAGCACCATGACTCTCATAAAAATTAATTTGTTACTGAAACTGTAACACCATCACATAGTGTGGTTGTGACCAAATGTTTCACAAGTAGCCTACAATAATAAATGTTGACGAAGAAAGTAACATAATCACAAATTAAGAAAAAATGTAGCTGTTAATAGAAGCAGTATTTTTTTTTAAAATGAACATTGGTTAATGATTTGTCTATTAGGTTGGTGCAAAAATAATGACGTAATGTCGTTTTTTGACGTATTATTACGTTGTTATTTTTGCACCAACCTAATATATTTCTAAGATGACTATTTACATTGTACACTCCAGCCTTCTTCAGGTGATATATGTTGAAATTTCAAACCAAACCCTCTATTTAGTCCAGGTGGGTAAATTATTCTAATCCCACGTGCCATGCATTTTTGGATATCTCGGTTTCAGTTAATGTCCTTTAGTAGCTTAACTCTCCAATGTTTTGGCCTCCTGCTGTAGCCAGGTGATTATATGGCAATAAAGATGAGGACAACAGTCCAAATGATGTAGTGTAAATGTTTAATGATTGTTATTACCATTAAGTAACCAAAACATGGATAAACGATGAAATATATATTATTGAAAAAAGTGTACCAAATCCTTTTATTATTGAGAATCATGGCTATTTTGGAACTTTGTTGCTCTATGTTGAGATTACAAAAAGTTCTCCCGCACCACCATTACATTCCTGTATTTTGTCACAGTTTAACATTTTCCCAAAAAATGGAAAACTAAGAAATAATAATTATTATAATGATTATTCCCTATAAACATATACAATTTGTGATATAATTCATATATAATATTTAAAAATCTTTTCTTCACAAAGATTTGCACACCTGCCAGTGTATACCACATTTTAATTAAGAAAGAATTTTTACAAAAATATGCTAAGCAATATATTTATCTAGATTTAATTAAAATGACATTCATGAAAGACAAGAAATATAAATATCTGTGTGGCTAATTATTAATAGATGTGTAGAGTCATGTGTGTGTGTGTAGAATCTTGTAAATTTTTTTGTTTTTGCAGCCACCCACAATTGCATTTCACCTCAAGAAACAAATTGCTGAAGTTCTGGAGCAGAAGAAAAGAATTCAGTGAGTTGATCTTCCTAAATTAATCCAATTTATTTCAATTATTGCCCTTTTTCTTTTACATTGGATACTGTAATTTTTGATTTTTCTTTAATCATTTCACCCTCAAGCAAGGCAGTAAAGCCACTAAGACGCAAACAATTACTGAGTGTAAGAGATAATGAGAAAAAGAAAAACATTAAAGAGAGAGAATTGTGCGAGAAAACTTCTTGCGACACAAAAACGAACACCTACTTACGAACCTGAAACGAACGCCTTCTCTTCTGAACGAACACTTTACGACAACAAATGTGCAAAATCTGTTGCTGACGGATGAACGACCGCAACAGCTTTTGTCACCCAAGAAAAGACACCAAACGACTTGCGTGTCTTCTTCTTGTAGTCCTCAGTCAAGTCCATTATGGTACTCCAAGGTGTGCCCGGCGACAACACACACACACACAGAGTTCGAGGATGCTTCCGTGCATGCTCGTTACAAGAACAATAAAAGAACAAGAATTAAAAAGACAGAATATAACAATTGTTATTGCATTTAAATGTAAAAAAAAAACTACTTGTTACAAGATCCTTATATTCTGAAAATATTTTCTAAGTTAGCTATTCTCAATTGGGTGGGAATTCTCTCCAAAGAAGGAATTTTAGTGTTTCAACGGATAATGGTAGATTCAAACTATTGGAATATTGCTCTTTCTACAAAGTACAATTCTACATCCTAAAGGAGCAAATTGTCACAAATGTTCCAGGGATATGGCTTTGTGCTAGATTCATTTTAGCTGAAGTGTTGTGTCATTGATATTCAATTTAAAATCCCAACTGACCTTTACAGCAGATACTGGACATTTGGGACATAGACAACTTTTGTTGGTTCAGTCTGAAAATAAGATCAAGCTAGTTTGTATATTGGCTGTCATGCTAATAATACTTTGAAATTATGTTGTTGATATAATACAGCAATAAGTTTAAATATAATGAAGAAAATATAGTAAACATTATTTTTTATATATATTACACCAAATATACTGGGTGTAACAACAAACTGTGTAAAAGCAAAATTGTCCAGTTGTTAGATTATGCTTTGAACCGTTGTATCTTAGAAATGATTAAAGATATCTTAATGGAATTCTCCAAGGTTTTATAACACTATAGGACTCTACTTTGAGCAATAAGAATGTATAATTACTCTCCAAGCTTAACAGAAGAATCCTGATGAAATCGATCATAAACAAAAAAGACATGTTCATCGTTAATTAATCATAGCTAAGGATTGGAAGTTTGTGAAGGACTGAAATTAAGTTCAAATATATATTATTCCAGGATCATTTTCCCACTTATTCAAGATGATCTTTGCCCTCTTTAACCTTTCTGTCCTGGAGTAACAAGGTGCCTCACACATTTCACATACGATTTCATTTTTCAAGTCTTTTTTCACTGCTCTTTGGATTGTCATAGCTGAAATTCCTCTCTCATGTGCCAAACGTCTTATTGAGTTGGATCTTTTCTAATTGATCTCTTTAGCTCTAAGTTGAAATGATCCCTCTTCCTGTTGTGACCTCCTGGTCCAGTTTTCCTCTCTACTGTTCCCTTTTTTTTTCTTTTTTTTTTTTTCTTTTTTTTTTTTTTTTTTTAAACTTATTCACCATTCTCTTGATGCTTCTTGAATAGACTTTAAAGATGAAAGCCATAGTATGAATGTTGGTACCATTACTGAAGGCTTGAATGATCTTTTTCCTCTCACCATTGCTCATTTGGGAAGACAGTGGGGCTAACACAAAATGATTTTAACCTGATCTCTTTCTAGCTGAATAACTCAAAGGGTTTTTCAGTGATTCTTACATCTTATCTGAAAACCTGGAATAAAGAAAATCAATTAGTTTAGTGGGGTTTTTTTTGTTAGATCTTAAACATTTTGTGGACAATTTTGCTGTTATACCTGGTATTTATTAAGTCTGTCTGTAACTTTTTGCTGTACTAGAGTTATCTACCTTGTACTATCAATGACAGATAGTTTATGATCTTTACAAAATTGGGAAGTGAAAAAATCACCTCCATAAAAAAGCAGATAATAATTGATAAAAATACATTTAAAGACTCAGATGCCATAATTTTTAATGGTGTCAATGAACTAGTGTAGAAATAATTTAAGCTAGAATTTTCCAATGAATTTTCATTTATCACATCTTTGAAACTGCCTACCTTTGCATTTATAGTTTATTGATTTAATTATTAAGCTACATATCCTCAATTTCTCTTAAATTCTTCATGTCACAAACATTTTGTTGTTCCAAGATTTTGAATTTATTTTAGTTTGCAGAATGAATGGCCAATAACTTATCACAGTAACAAGGATGTCTTTTTTTTTTTTTTTTTTTTTCTCGATTTTAATTTTTGTTTATCTTCTGAAGTGAAACAAATTTAGGTTAATTCCAAATTCTGTTTGGAGAAATGAATTCCTTCCTTGTGTTCTTGATGTTCTCACAACATTTCAGCCAAGTCATTCTTCATCCTTTTTCTAGTGTATAATCTGTAAGCAAAGATGACAACAATAATTTATTTCTTTATAAGTATTCATTAATATATCAAGTGAATCAGTTCATTTTTAGATATACAAACAGTCCTGCAATCACCAATGATAAACCTACGCAATTTCAATCTATACATAGGGAAATTCTTAAGCACCTTTTTATTATGCAAAGAAAACAGCCCAGTGTTGAAATATGTACAGACCTAACTTATACACTTGGCTGACAGTCTGATGTAAGTCAATTTAACTTTCTCACTCAGCAGTGATACTCCCTGTCAATTATCAAGATCTGTGTTCCCTACTTTCTTTCTTGCCTAGATATGATCTACCATACCTGATTTCCCTAGCTACCCTTTTTATTATAGCTTTCATATGTTCCTCCAGTTTCACTTTTTTAACAAAAAGGCTCATTACCCTTTTAGATACTTTTCCATATTTGCATGGAATGTTATAAATACAAGAAAATACTCAAGTAAAACAGAAAAAAAAATGAAAGAGGACTTCATTTGTCTGGACAAAATTTAGAATTTTAATTATAGACAGTCTATAGAATTGTAAAAATTTCTGTTTGTATCACACTATTATGACATTTCTTTCTTTATTTTTTTAAACCATTAAGAGAGCAGAAGAAACAACTTGAAGATCGGCTGCAACAATTTGATAAAACATCACTAGGTGGCTACATCTTTAATCCACTTCCAAGACCTTCCAGTGATCTCTCAGATGCCTTGGTTCACACTCCTGCAGTTAAGAGCACAGTGCAACATTCAAAGGATGAAAGTGAGTATGTTCCAGATGCCAAAATAATAAATTCTGGCTCAAATCTTGCATCCTTATCAAATTCTGACACTGAAATAGATTTGCATAATCAAATACTGGATCAACAGAGTCCTAATTACCTGGCCAATGAGGCTCTTAAGCATTTACCAAAAGATATTGCCAAAGTACAGCAATACCAACAGAAAATAATCCAACAACATACTGAGCGGTTAAAACGTATTGAAGAAATACAAATGGACATTAAACAACATCGCAAAACTCTTAAAGACAGTATTTCTGGCATTAGTTTGGCTGAAACTTTATCAAAATCTGATCCAGCACCTACAATTATTACTGTAGAACCACCAAACTTTGATTCATTAGAAAGTACAACAAAACATACACACAATATAGCTAATGTTGAAAATGTCCTTGTATCTATGCAGAGCAATACTTTACCAACTGATTTCCATCCCAGTGTGTCTGAACCATTTTTGTCAGGAGTTGAGAACACAACCCTTCCAAATCAGAATCAATCCAGAGATCAAATTCTAGGTTCTGATTTGCATAGACCAGAGGGACCGTCTCGAAATGAAGCAGATTTTTTTTCTGCTTACCGCTCGTGTATACAGGAATCCATTGCAGGAAACCTTTTTGAATCAGATGTTAGCATGGATTTTCAAAAAAGCAATACTAACAAAGAAAAATTTCCAGTTTCCCCACTGGATATCAGTGCTCAGCATTTTCAACCTGAGAACCATTCGGTGAAACACAAACCTTCAGAACCAAATACACCTGACTTGGGTATTACTCCCAATATCTACAATCCGTGTGCTTTCACTCCATCATTTGATTTGGATTCATTTCCTACTGAACCAATTCCTTCATCTGAGTTGCAGGAAATTAGAAAATCACTTCCTTTTGATGAAACACTAGAAGATTCTACCCAACCCACTCCTGTTCCCTCACAGACTGTTTCACCCTATAAAAAAACCTTTCCACCACACAATGATAGTGTCGTATCAGAAACTAAGGATTCAGATGTCCCTAATGATGTGGTCCCTTTGCCATTGAGCAATACAGAGAACCAGGAAGATTTTCTTAGAATTAAAAAGCAGCTAGAAGTAGTGAGAAAACAGAAGGAGAAGCTATGTCAACGTCTACTGGACAAGCAGCTTACAAAACAGGCCAAAGTACTTGAAAGCTGTGAACAGGAGGCTCTTTCTTCAAGACTGGACGTTAGTGACCATGGACCTTTAGTCACTGAATTGTCAGAGCTTCCAAAGAAGCATCCACCACCTTTACCTATGGCTTACTTGTATGGCCACTCTCCTCATGAACTCAGTGCAATCCAAGAAAAGGATAGCAGTATCTATTCACATCTATCTGATATTCATTCCAAGCTTTCTATGTCGTCATCAATTTGTGGTTCATCTGAATCAACACAGACCAATCTGGATCCTCTTATTTCTGGACAGCTGCTTGAAGAAAAAAAACTTTGGAATATCCTCAAGATACTCAAGAATGAAAATTTGGTAAGTCTCAACATTTTAATTTATTCTGCTACAAGGATTAATTCAAAGGATGAAATATTTATGCAGTATACAAAAAACAGCTATTATGTTTTTCCTTTCTTCTAGAAGATTTATGTGAAGTCACTCTATAGAAGTGCTACCTGCCACAGGGACAAGTCATTGATGACTAATCCAGTTCCCTCATCAGGCATTTCTAGTGAAAAGAGTGGCTAGACATCCAGCATGATTAAAAACAAGACCTTTCAAGGAGTAGATGAACCTTCTTGTAGTATCAATGATTCTCTAGCACAATGGAGCAGACTTGCTATGTATGCAGCCAGGCCAGTGTGGTGATGACACTGTATCACAGCATCCTAGACTGAAGTCCACAGCCAGGGCATAGGGTTCCCTACAGTGGGTTCAATGGCTACATGTTTGTGATCAAGCAAGCCTTCAAGTTGGAGGAATGGTGGGGTATATATATTAAAGTGTTCTGACTTCAAGAAAGAACAAAAATATGATGGATAAGACCATTTTATTGACTAGGAAGAAATCTCAGTACCCATCTGTAATATTTGTCTACAAATTTGGGGAGGTTGATGTTCTTAGCAGACATTCCTAGCAGATTGGAGGCAACAATTTTATTCATATTTCAATGTTAATTTACATGATCCTCAGACTATATTAATATTCTCTAGTATTTATAATAAATATGTACTAATAAAATACAAAAAATACCTAGAGAGAAAAGAGCTCTGCCAGGTCTCCTTGCCAAAGATATGCTACGCATAAATGAATACATCTCCAGTTTTTTTTCAACCCAGATATGTGGAAGCAATTGAGCAGGTTCTTAGCTGATGATGAATAGATAGTAGTAATAATACAGAATATCATCTGCAAGCCTGTAAATGATGACATGCATTTAGGAAATTTTGATATAACACTATAACTGCAAACAGGAAATATTTTTGATTTCCTGACATTAAGTAAAATAGCTTTAAAAAAAAAAATCTCAATTAGCTATCCAAATTTTTCTTTTATTTTCTTTTAACTAAACTTAGTTTATTGTTGTACAAGGCTACAGCAATAAAGTGTTACAGTTAAAACTTAGTCTGTGAGACTAGATTGCTAATAATTATGCCATAGCAGATAACTTTTCCAAATCTATATGCATGCCCATTAGATGTCTGTGTTAAATAGTAACTCTAAATAACAATAAGGCAAAAAGTTCACAAAGTTTCCACACGCAAAAGGAATACAGTCAATTGATTAAAGTGTTCTGACTTCAAGAAAGAACAAAAATATGATGGATAAGACCATTTTATTGACTAGGAAGAAATCCCAGTATACATCTGTAATATTTGTCTACAAATTTGGGGAGGTTGATGTTCTTAGCAGACATTCCTAGCAGATTGGAGGCAACAATTTTATTAATATTTCAATGTTAATTTACATGACCCTCAGACTATATTAATATTCTCTAGTATTTATAATAAATATGTACTAATAAAATACAAAATGGCAATAATTTTATACTTAATTGCATTGATTTCCTCTTAAGTGAGACTTTACAATGTTGTATCATCATCTGACAATGATGTGAACAAACAGCTAAAAATTTTTCTTGTTTTCTTATTAAATGTCTTCATTTATTTTTTATTATTTAGCAATTATCAGATGGACAAGATGACTTTATTTTTCCAATATTAGCTATCATATTCAGTGGTTATAACGACAATATAAAACAACAAAGTTTTGTACTTCAAAAATTTCTGACTTCGAAATTAAAAATTATTACCAGGTCAACAACATTCATGTTTGCTTTGACCTTCCTATGATTTTATCAGAATAAGTAGTGGATTAAAAAAATAATTAGCATTTCAAAAGTATTAAGGCATATTGTAGATTAGCATTATTTGATATCAGGTTGGTGCAAAAATAATATCGTTTTTTGACTTTAAAAAATACGTCAAAAAACGATATTATTTTTGCACCAACCTATTATAAAGGAAGTAAAAGGATGTAGAAAACGTCCCATGGTTTTTTTTTTTCTTTCTTTCTCATATTTTATCTCTGTAGAAATTATTTTGTGTGGGACACAATTGAGTTATATTTCAAATGTTCTTTTTCAGACATGTTAACAAATTAATAGCACTTCTAAAGTAATTTCTATTCCAATAAATAGTGCTTCTAAAGTCACATTTAACCACTGCTTATGGCCACTAGCAATAGAGCCATTAACCAACATTATACACACAAGCCTGTCTTGCAAACATTTTTTTTAATTAATTTCTTTATAAGTAAGGGTGTACAAATGAAGATTTGAAATTGACAGCTTTTTCCATTTCACTGAAACAGACGTTAAACACTTCTATCTTCCCTTTCTTTCAGGTATGTTAATTTCCTGGTTTCACATGTAAAAACAGAATAGTCCATTATTTATGAGGTATTGGCAGGGTGTAACAATCATGTGAACTAAGGAACTAACTAAAAAGGAAGGGACAAACAGAACTATGATAGAGATTCTTTGATAAAAGTTTGTTTTTTTTTTTTCCCCCAACAATAATGTTCATCCTGTACAAAGTCCAAGAGCCACTTGAGGTAGAGGGTTACTAAGAGGCACAGTTTATGGTAGGTATGTTCATGAGATCGCTAAAAAAAAAGCGCATAGTCTGATGAAAAAGACGTCGAACTCGACGAAAACAAAATTTTATCGCCAAAATGTTTATGTTACTATTAAGAGTAAAGAACAAAGTAATTTTTAATTATTTTTAAAAAATTTTCTGTCTTTATTACAACATTCTCGTCATCACCGGAAGTTCCGTAAAAATAACATTGCGAATTTTTTGTCCATTTTTTTCTTATGGCACACATTAATTTTGAAAATCTTGCAAAAATAGAAATAATTGTCAGATTTTAATGAAACTTCCAGAAACTATTCAGCACGCAGGTCATTATAGTTACAAACACAAGGCTTTGAGGAAAGTAAATCATGTTTTATTTTTTTTTAAATCCGACCTCGTAAACCTAAATTCAGCTCTGAATTGTAACATACAAAACCCAATAAAACAAAGATACTATTTAATTTTAAATGCTTTTAGTTGCTTTTATTTGTTTTTATCAATATGCATAATATTGTCTGAAGGCAAAAAACTTTTTCGATGAAAAATGAATTTTTAAATGAATTAATTGTTATTTAATAAATTATTTTTTTATTTTTACATAAAGTTACTAAAAGTTGTTGAATATTCTAAAATTAATTGTACCGCTGAATCCTGTATATAATGTTTTTTTTAGGGGCCTGTATCTGTCCAGATTATAAATAGGACAAGGGTTTTACAGTCGACAAAACACCATTGAGAGTAATCTTACTGTTCTTTACCCTATGTGAGGGGAAAAAAAGGTTAAATCAAATGTACGGGGACCCGGAAGAAACATGATACAATAAAAACATCACGTGACTTGATTTGTACGGCAGTGTTATCGGCCTTTACTAACGAGGTAAATAAGTTGTTAACGTAAAGATAAATTGTCACTTATGACCTTCTGTACCATAAATTTCCGCACGTAATATGTCAGTGCGTGACGAAAAACAGGCACTTGTCATTTGTCACTCAACACCGCAGTTCAGACTGGCTATCTCCCATTTGAAAAAACATGTTTTCATCACAGAAAATAAGCAATCTTTGTTTTAAAATATATTAAATAAACTTTATAATTTCTAATTTTTTAAAAATTATTTAAAAAAACATCATAATTGATTTTTTAAATAAATTTTAAACGGCAACATTCACTTTTGTAAACAAAAGTTAAAAAAACGGGAGATTATCGATTTTCTGTCAATTTTTCCAATTCAAAAAAATTGAAAATTTTTAACAAATTTTGGACGTGCTAGAAATTATTAAAAAATCTAAAAAAATATTCAAAAAATACTTTGATCATTCCTCTTGATAATAACATTAACATTTAGACGATAAAAAATTATTTTAATCAAGTTTAAGGCCTTTTTTATGCATGGTATGCTATTTTTTTAGCGATCTCATGAACATACCTAGTTTATGGGGATATGTGGGGAAGATAACAGTTAACCCTAGACTTGAACAGGTTAAGATTGTAGTGTTAAGGGAAGCGCCCCCCTTGGAAGTTGGTTCCACAAAGTAGCAGTTTGTGGAGAAAAGCCTGCGCAAATGGAACTTACATTTCACCAATAAAATACAAATGGAAAGGTGGTTCACTACAATGTGAATGGAATAGCAGGTGAAAGTTAGAACTGGTAAAACTAAGTAATGTAATTCATCTGAACACTTTATGTGGAAATAGCAATAGAACAGTGAGAGGCTTGCAGTGTTTTGTCTGTGGGGAAAGGGGTTGTAAGGTGGATAATAATTCATCACCCACAAGAATGCAGAAACACTTCTGGACTCTATCAGAACTGTGCAGCTCTTTCACTTATATGACAGCAGTACTACATTTTTGGCCTGATCTGGCTCTTGGAAAGGTAGAGCAGCAAGAGGAGACAGAAACTTACTGGAGTGGTACAGAGAACTCACCATTTTCCAGTGAGGGATCATATGTATAAATTTTACTTGAGGTCTAGGTTGAAGTTAAATCCCAATAGGTCCTCAAGGCATGGGGCCTCCTCCCTGAGAGAACACCTGTTCCTCACAATAGGCAAAAATTCATGGTACACTCTGTGATGATGGAATGTAACTAGTTTGGTTTATGAAGCATTGAATTTGACCAGTCACTCTTTCCACCAGTGTGCTGTTAGTGCTCAGCACGTTAGCAAAAAAAAAAAAAAAATTGGAGTTCAAAGAAAATAAAACAAAAAATATGTTGAAAATAGGTTGGGAAAATCTTAAATTATAAAATGCAGCCAACTTTCATTTAGTGTCATTCCAATCTTATTTTTATGACACAGATAAATTATCATACATGAATCTGAAGCTTTGCTAACATAAAACATTAAGTCAGTAAAGTTTTCTTCAGTGTCTCTTTATGCAAGTTGAAAATGTGTTGTACTCTATGTACTAGTTACAAATTGTTTCAAGTTTTGAAATGAAACTTTTTCAGTATTTTTTTTTTTTTTTTTTTGCTTGTTATTGTACTATTCAGAGTTTTTATATATATATATATATTATTATAATTTTATATCGGCAGTACTTATTGGAAAGTGCTCAATATCAGTGGTAGAGCTAACATATTCAGTTGTATGGATATGAGTTTGTGACCCTGGGTTTCATGCTTTTGCAATCATCAAACTGCAGTTTGTCTGATAATCACAAAAGCGTGAAACCCAGGACCACAAACTCATATCCATACAAGTGAATATATATATATATATATATATATAAAAAGACAATAGGAATATTATACTTAGTTTAGCTGACACATTTTATCATTCAAAGGATATTTTCATTTGCTTTGAAAAAGTCCATCAAATGCTGAAACGTGTTGGCTAAACTAAGTATAGTTTTCCTATTGTCTCTTCATTTGTTTTGTCTCTTCTACAGATATACTCCATATAAGAATATTTACACACACACACACACACACACACATATATATATATATATATATATATATATATATATATATAGAGAGAGAGAGAATCAATACAAGTAAAAGGTTTGTCACTTAGCTGATTGATGTTACCTTCACCATCCCAACTTCAGAGTTTCATAGATGAGCACTCTGGGAATCACTGTGTCCATTTGTCAGTGGGTATTAACAATATATTTTCAAACATGTTTGGCTGAATAAGTTGTGTCTATCCCGTTTTTTATTAACATTTCAAATTTCCAAATTAGTTCAAAGTTCATGTTTATTTTTTTCCCTTGAGTACTTTTGAATGTTGCTACATTCATTTCAAGGTTTGTGTTTTGTGTACATTTACATAACTGTTTACTATTTAATTCCGGGGTTCTCATGTTGGAACCAATTTCAAGTGACTCCATATACACACTTCAATATACATTCCCCTATGGAAAAAGATATGTTGGCTGCATCTCTTGTATTACAATTCAGAAATTTGAAAAACTTAATAGAAAAATTGGATAGACAGAACTTGTTGATATTATTCAACCAAACATGTTTTAAAGTATTCTTGCTGCTGAAATAGACCTTATTTAAAATATATGATATGACAATATATGGGTGCACCTCCAAAACTAGTGATGACCACAGATTGGCAGCTGATCTCTCATCCGATCTAGCTATAGCATGTGTTGAACTGGCTGGTTACTTTCACTGCCTCGAAACGAAACTAATTATATTCAATCATTGCCAATCAAACCTTGAACTACCACCAGTCATGATGAATGGATGTCACCTCAGGAAGGCCCCCTGCCTTGAGTGTCTATTGGCCCTTAAACTCATCCTAGACCTCAAGTGGAGCTCATACATATAATCCATTGATAAGGATGCATGGGAAAAATGGTTGGTTCCATGTACTGATCCAATAAGTACCTGACTCCTTGGGCTATCCTCTACCTTTACAAGAGTTAGATCAGGCCTAAAATGGAGTATTGTGGTCATATTTTTGAAGGAGCTGTTCAGTCTTCACTTTCCAGTCTCAATAGAGTACAAAAGCATCTCTGCGTCCTTGTGGGTGACAAATTATTTTCTATCCTGCAATCCCTCTCTCACAGACAGGATGTGGCAAGCCTCTATTATAACAGTGAGGGGTGTGCTCACCCCTGCACTGCATGACAACACTGTCCTTTCCTCAGTCACTGGTGTGTTCGCAATCGAATCCTGTGGCTAACTATGAAGTTGCTCACTTCGATCCAAGCTTCTCCTTGTCTCACATTGTGTTTGTTTTGATCACAAGGCAGGCAAGGATCGAATCATTGCCACATATTGCTGGATTGGTGTAATTCATTAAGGATGATGTTATAAGACAAAGAAAAAAAAAAGAAAGTTGTGTAAATCAACAAGTAACTGAGGTTAATACAGGAACATTTTTTCGTATAAGAATCTACAAGCATGCAGGCTAACGACCACCCCCTCATAGTCTAATTTTATGACACTTTGTTCTTTATTTCCAAGTCGGAGTTGAGGTTTCAAGCTTTAAGTCAAAGACTTCTTCAGACAGAAAATTACAGAAGACTGACAATGTAATTATCTCCCTTTTTCTTTCTTTCTTTCTCTCTCTCTCTCTCTCTCTCACTGTCATTATATAGAGACTTTTAATTTTTCCACATCTCTGCTTCAACTGCTGCTCTCTCTGTTTTCTCTTCCCATTTCTCTGCATGGCTATTTATGGAGCCCAACCTCTAAAAATGGTTTGGAGTTGGCTTGCTCTGGGATGCCTTCAAATCTCTGTCACCCAGTCAAATATCTCCATGGGTGCTGCTGGGCGGCCTTTGTATGTTCAAATATGGGGAGCCAACCACATATGTGGGGCGGTAGCAACACATCGATCCACCATCTTGTTCTCTCCACTTCTCTTGCTTGCGCCTTGCACCAGTTCCTTTCAGTGGGTGTATCCAGTTTCCTCCCACTTCGTCATATCAGCTCTCATGCTGCCACCATCCAGAGAATAGATGTTTCACTCAACACAAAACAGACGTTATTCTAATGTCACCATAAAATTATTATCTGCTCTTAGTCCTCAGCCAAGGTCAGCATCCTTCCCCACACATCATCCATTGGTCCTAGCTAGCAAAACAAAATAAGGAGACGTCATGTTCAATTAGTGCTGGGTGATTCAACTTATAGTGTCACACTATCACTACTTCCATGGAAAGTGCTTGGACAAATTGCATTCCTTGGTTCCACTTGTTCTAACCTTCATAGCTCGGACCTGACATGCCATTTACATTGTAGCAAACCACTCTCATTCTCTCCATATTCCATTAGTGAGAAGTAAGTTCCACTTGAGTAGCTTCATCCCATGAAACACTGCTCTGTGGAACCAACTCCAAAGATGTTTTCTCAATCACTAAAATCTTAATCTGTTCAAATCTAGGGTTAATTGTTATCTTCCCCACCTATCTGCATAAAATCTGCTTCTTACTCTGTAACTATCTACCTTAAGTGACCCCCAGGCCTTGTATAGGGTAGACCTCACTATATATATATAACCTATTAAGCAAGTAGCATGGATTTAGAGATTAAGTTGTATGTGACAAGATTTATATGCATTCTTAGTAATTTGTCTAACATAAGCAGTAACCTTATCAATTAACCCATTGAAGCCATTTATTAGATCACTTTCAAATTTAGTCAAATACCACAATTCCCAATGTTATTAGATGTAAATTCAAATCTCATTGCAACTTAATTCCGTATTTCTGATCCTTGCTGTTAGCTTAATATTTGTAGAATACCAAAACTTGAACATTGTAATAAAAAATTGACCAAGATGATCATAGAAACTAGTCAAAAATGTATAATGAGACACTATTTTTAGAAAATTACAGATATGAGTCTTAATACAACCCATGAACTTTGTATAAATAAAACCTATTCACTGAAATTAATAGCACAAAATACATTAGTGATAAGTAAATAATACTTTTCTACAAGTATATTACTATTCTAACAACTAAAATTATTAAATAATGCAACTCACCAGATGCTTGTACATAGAAAAAAATTGTTTTTCACTTATTGTCAAGATTTTGAGGCATATAACCCTAATGTGAACTGAAACTCACACTTACTATAAATTATATTAAAGTGTTTGATAGATGGGATCCTATACAAGAGGAAGCCTACTAAAAAAAAAAATATATTAAATGAGCTGACAAAGAGAAATGGGTTTACTTATTTACTTGGAACAAATGTTACCCAAGAAAAAAGTGATTTATGCATGTAGCCAAATGTCATTCTAACAAATTAATATATTTTCTTACAATCTTATAACTTGTGGAGGAAATGAGAGCAGATGTTGAAAGAAATAAAAAAAAATGATTTAAACAGCAATAAGCAGATTTATTGAATAAAAGTTTAAAAAAGATGGCAAAAGTTAAGATGTGAGAAATATTTATCAATTGAATATTTGTTGAAGTGATTGAATGTTACAGAAAGAGTCTTCAAGATGAACATTGAAGTTGGGCTCCTATTCATATAAAATCATTAGTCACAAGTAGAAAAATCAGAACAGGAACATGTGTGTATACATGTTTTGTATATGTATTAGGTGGGTGCAAAAATAATGTCGTTTTCTCTCATAGTAACATGTGAGAAAACGACATTATTTTTGCACCAACCTAATATGTAAAACAAAAACAGACCAACAATAAAGAATGCTTTCTTTCAAATGTTTGTATCTCAGAAAAAGGTAGACAAAATATTTAAACTAATGTGAAAATTGGTAATAACCAACCAATACTGGTAAAATTTTCAGTCTATACTTGTATAATAAATATATCATGACTTTCAGCTTATATTATTTTTTATTAGGAGTATTTACAATAAGTAAGAGATCTTATTGTGCAACTTGAGGATTGTTCATATAAATATATGTACTATAGTTATTGATATGGTTTTAATTTCAGATATATAAATACTCTCATGGGTTGTAAGAGAGACATAATCTCAAAAGTGAAAGAAAATGTTTTGAAGTTATTGAGTGATGGGAAAAGAACATTAGAAATCTCAAAAAAGGTTGAAAAAAATGATTGAAAAACAAATTTATAAATATTGGCAAGATAACAAAAGTTAATTAACTATCAAGGAAATAGTTGAAAAGGTTTGGGTTGTGAATTTAAAGATTGAAAATGTGTAGAATATTAAGATTGGCTAAAGAGATGAAAGCAACTAAACTATTATCTTATTAGTTAACATCTATTATCTATAATCAACATCACTAATAGGACTGTTAATTTGGGTAAAGAATTACATGAAAACTGATTTCTTTACAGTAACTTTTAGTAATGGCTGTTAGATGGACCTGATAGCTGGGTTAGACATGACATTATTCCACCTTCTAATAACAGTAGGGAGGTGAAGTCATTTGGGGGCTAGTATTGTTGACAGCAAAGTTATAGTTCTCTTCAGATTTGGTGATGGTTCCCAGGTAAATGCAAAGAATGATTGTAACTTCATAAGATGTCTTTTTTTTTTTTTTGAGTTGTCCATGTCTCTACCAAGAGCCTTTAAAATTGAAAAGTATATCTATACAAGACAATTCTCCTTCACATTCAATGACTGTTGCCCACCTTACAAAAGAAAATGGAATGGCTTATTCATATCTTTATCCAATAAAAGAAATTGTGGTCCCTAATTATGAGAGATAAATAAGCAAATGCAAAATAATATTGAAGCAAAGAGGATCTCTAGGAAGCAATAAAACTGCTACATGTAAATTGATGTATGAAAGACTGATGAAAGGTAGAGAATTTCAATAAGCCTAAATTAATGGAAAATAACAATAATTTATTCAGGTACATGGAATATTGTGTTAATCAATAGGTTTTGGTGGCCTATCTTTTGGGTATAACAAACTGACCAGCAGTTGTATTCTTGTACACTTGCATGTCTTAGTCTACCAACTGGTATGTCTACTTATATCTTGATCAGCCTATGAACCTTTCAGCCAACTCTTGTATATGAAATAATTAGGATAGTGGAAGAGGTTAAAAGTATTTTTGATAGATTTTTCTTCATGTATTGAGGGCTGCAGTTTCTAAGTGCTCTTAAGTTCAAACCTATAATTATTTTGGATTTTATTTTGTTTTAGTTTGAGTAGAATTTAATGAAATCAATTTTGTTAGTGGATTTCCAGTAGACACTTAACATTATATCAAAAAATGATGTATTGTTTGTTTCTTTGCTTATAAGTAAATTCAGTTGTATGTTTAGATCAGGTAGTATTTTTTTGCAGGGATATATTAGGTTGGTGCAAAAATAATTTCGTTTTCTCACATAGTAACATATGTTAGAAAACGAAATTATTTTTGCACCAACCTAATATTAATGAAGCATCTCTGATATATTAGAACTATGTTGATACTATGGGAAAATATTTTGAAAAAAAGAAAAGACATGCTAATGCACTGTGTAAGAGATAATTCCAGTGCTAAACCTAACTTTCTCTCTCATATATAATAATTATATATTTATTCCTCACTGCTCTATTCTAGTTTCATGCTTATAACTATTGTCAGGCATAAATTATTTTCAAAATTTTCCAACTCTGTACTTGCAAAAATTACTTCTGTCTTCTTGAAATAACCTCATGAGATTTATATTATCAAAGTGAGAGAAATAAATTCTGTTATGTGAACCTCCATCTTGAATATTGTTTTATTTGAATTGTTTGATCTGTTTTATAATTATCATGCAGGAATTTGAATTTTATCTAATTCTCTTTTCCCAGGATAGTAGCAATGATATAAGCCAGAATGGAAGTAAAGCAGCAAGTAGTTCCTTTGCAACTTCTAGTCCACTTTTGTCAGGTAAGTTCATACCTTCAACACTTTTTACTATACTCTATTACAGCATTTCTCAGCCATTTTTTTCCTTCAGAGCACTTGTAGAATAACAAAAACTCTGGAATGCATTTTAAATTTTAATAAGGAAAAATTACTCATGAAATTTGAAAATAAGAAAATAATAAAGAAGTCTCTTGAAATAAGCATTTATCTTTAAGGCATTACATTGTATATTTAAGCAGTACCGTTTTCATTCAAAGTGATTTATGAATAATCTATCTATTTTTTTTAGAGACCAGTAGTGACTGATTTAAATCTCTTGAGGATTATCAACTCCTTAAAGATGAAGGAATTTAGCATGTAGTTTAAAATATCAAATAACAAAGACAAGATTTGAGTTAGTTTTATATTAAAGAAAAAAAAACAAATTCATGAATTAGGCTTCTGTTAACTTGAGGTGTACATGGCTACCTTTCAGGGTGCATTAGTTCACCCACATGCACCAATTGAGAAATACTGCTCTATTACAATACTTTGTTAATCTCTATTTCTTCATTATTTCATCTTTTATAATTGTACAATTTTATTTAATTAAAAACAATTTTGTTCAACACAATGGATAATGGAATAGAAAACCTAAGATTTAACTTCATCATACCAGGAAATAGCAAGTAAACCAGGAATATGATGTCATTTACTATTTAGATTAAAATTCTTTAATCCACAGAACAATAACCAAGAGAATCAAAATGTTCTTCCATGAATTTGGTGAGATGGTAATTGTAAGTTCACTCCCTAGGCTAAGTAGTACACTCAGTAGAAACAAAACTAGCAATAAATGAACAGTACTAAACAGAACATATTCAGTCTACCACTGTAGATGAAATAGAGAGTTCAGTTCAAAATTCCCTAAAGGCTACACAGATCAGCAAACACCTGAAGAAGGCTAAAGGGCATAACAACCACGATGTGATAGTAAACAAAGACTGGGACATTAGTCCGACTGTAAATAATGTAAAATTAGATGACCGATTTTTACCCAAGTTTCTTAATTCTTTTTTTGCAGAAGTAAAAGATTTTGACACTAGTGTCTGGCCACCCACAGCCTTTACAGCATCAAGAGGAAATCTGAGTTCCGAGTTACAAGAGTCAAATGACGATAAAGTACCTCAGCCTAAAAGCTCAAAAACTTGGGCACAAATTCTCTTGGAGAAGTCACAACTGAGATCAGACTCAGACACCGAAACAAGTCCAAACATTCTCCAAGTTTCAAATGGTACTTACAATTCTCAGATGCCATTGCCAGTATCTGCTGAGAGTGATTCCACAGTCCTGAGAAACTTTTGTTTTGGTACTACAGGAACACAATTCATTAACCCAAAAGCTATCTCTCGGGATGATCAAAATGCTGTTTTGGCATTGTCTTCAAGTCTCAGGTCACTTCATTGTGAACCAAAGTCTTCTGAAACAAGTTCAGATGAATCTCAACAAATTCCTTGTACTCATACCAGAAATTTTAGTTCACCTTCTTTGCAAGCCCAAGACAGTTCTGAGGGCTCATCTTTGGCAAATTCCGAATTTCCATCTATGAATTCTCTTACTAAAGACCTTCTGCAGAATCACAATGATTTGTCTGAATTTCTATCTCGCATCCTACAAACATCTCAAAAATTTAATTCACAGACATTACAACAGTTTCCTCAAGCCTGGCCTTTGGATACCACTGTCCAAACTCTGCCAAATTCCACTGGAATTTCACCATCATCCCCTTTTACTAGTACAGTCAATCTTTCTCCAATTTGTCACAACCAAAGAGATTTTGCTTTAGCCTCATATCCAAGTACAGTTAGCAATACAGTTATGAGTGCTCATGGTGGAGAATCTTCACTTTTTCAACTCACTAATACCTCAAATCAATCAGTAATGGGAAATGGACCCACCCTCAGTGGTTGGTCCCCGAGCACTGTTGATAATATTGCAAATGCCACTTCAACTGTTGATGCAGATTCAAAGACAAATTCCTCTGATACTTCTTTGATTTCAGTAATTGCACAAACATCAACTGCAAATAATCAAGTAATGGCATCCTCTTCAACAGTAGATGTTGGTAAACCACTGAAACAGTCATCATCTCCAAATCAAATAGCACTCATTTCACCATTGCCCACCCCACTTTCTAATATTACAAAAATGAATAGTTTAAATTCTGATGGGGTTTCTGAAACAAGATTTTCTTCTCTGTGTTATCCTCCAAAAGAAGCTGTGTCTTACAAGTCTGCTGCTGCTGCTTCAGTCTCTCGAGAGCAAATCAGGGATGAAATCATGCAATCAACATCCTCCAATGAACCATATATCTTACCATCCTCAACTCCTGGTCAATTACTGAAATCACATATACCTTCTCTGACTCATCTGTCCAACCCTTCTGAGTTGTCTCACTCTCCTTGTTTTTCCCCAATCAGTCATAACACTGAAAATCCAGATCATTTAATTTCAGCTGAAGGGATTTCTCCAAATCCACAAACAACTTCAACATCATCTCTATTAACTCAGTATTCAATTCATACCTCTCCAGAGTCTAATAACAATGTAGACTTTAGCCCTTCATCAAACAGCCAAATAAAGAAAATGGCAACTTCAAGTCCTGGGTATTCTCTATCAAGTTACTATTCTGTGTCTGTCTCTGAGAAAACAGCTCCATCCTTTACTATGAAAGCTATGGCTGGAGTGGAATTATCTCAAGTAACAGAAAGCTTGCTTCCTTCTGTAGCTACAATGATTGCTGCTTTGTCATCATCATCATCATCATCATCAGTTAATAGTGAGCCCACAACACAGTTTCAATACCAACATACAGATCAGAACCAAATTAAAACAAAAGAATCTCCAAATAGTCCAGGCACCCCATCTCCACCATCTTCATCCTGTCAGATGCAGTGCACAATCCAAACCCAAAAATTCCTCTCCCTGAAAGTATCCAGTCAGATGTCATCATCTCTTCCATCAGCCAGTCCACTCAATGGCAAAGACGCAATCAAACTGGATCACTCTATGATCCCTGAATCTTTGCCACAAAAGTCTGCACTGATATTGCCTGTAATCCATGATCAATTCCAAAGCAACAAATCTAGTCCAGTTTCTTCTGAAAATCTCTCCTTAACTCAATACTCTTACACCTCTCCAGAGATTTGCAATGAGGAAACTCTACCTGCACCTAGTCAGATTAAACCTTTAATCCTATCAAATCCCCCATGCTACCAGTTACTTCAAAAACCTGCTACCAATGTTCAAGAGGAGAAATTAAGTAATTCTGTTGTACAAGCTGATACTTACTGGCAAAATTTAGAACCCCTTGGAACTAATCATGGCATATGGATGTCTCAGACTCAAGATGTCTCCACAAACCAAAATTCTTCAGAAAGTGATACTTTCAAATATGCTAAGTCTATGTCAGGATCTTGTTCTAGTCATTCAGGAATGCAAAGCTCTCCTGAAATGGAACTTCAAACAAAAGAGAAATCCTCGACTGACGATTCTTCCAAAGATGGATCACCTTCTTTTGTCCCTCTGTTGTACAATAAAAGTCAATCATCTGATTCTTCTGATACAACCACAGAAAAAGTTTTACCTGTTCATGAACCATTTCAAACAGGTTTAGATGATGCAGATAGACCAGTGGTATCTGCTGCAGAAATAAACAGCCTAATGGCTGGAGTATCAAGCCCACCTGAATTCACTGATAGCCATTGTTCAAGTAAAATGGTTTCATCAGCTGACCTGAGTGGCCTGAGTGGATTGAGCCAGCTCTCATTACCCTCAGACATGATGGAGGACTATCAACACTTGATACAACAAGCTCGGACTCTGGTAAAACGTTGTAAAGCTAACCTGCAACAAGAGAACAAGGATAAGGCTTCGGGGTATTCAGGCTTGCAGAGTGGCATACCTTTAACATCTGCCCACGCTCTTTTTTGGGAAGCTGACCCTTCAGCTAAAGAAAGAGGTTTGTCACTATCACAAGAGGAAAAATGTGGAGGAACTACAAGCAGAAGCACAACTGAGATGATAGAGCCTAACTTGGCTCTTGATCAGGTAAGTAATCTCATTTATTTATTTATATATATATGTTATTTTATTATAATTCTGCTTGTTCTATAGTTAGTGGATACATTTTACCCTGCCAATACCTTATAAATAATGGACTATTCCGTTTTGATCACAAGGAAAAACAGAAAAAACATATCAGGTGCTGTTTGGTTTCAGTAAGAAAAAGAAAGAAGATAATGGAGGTAATAATATTCACATGTTTAATATCTGCTTTAGTGAAATGGAAAATCTTGTCAATTTTAAATCTTTTCATTTGTACCCTCTTACTTATAAATAATCACCTGCATTCATACTTAGTTGTTATTGAAATGTTTCATAAAAGTTAAGCTCAAATATTTAACAATGCAGTAAGGGAATTTCTGTGGGTATTTTAGAGTTAAAAACTTGCAAGGTGCTTTTTCAAACACTAAATTAAGAATTAAGGTTCATCAGAAAATTCAAATAGCAAAACAGTAAAATTTTCATGGGTACTACCAGTATATTTTAATAGTATATATTTTTCCTGAAGAATTCCTTTTGAGGAATGAAACATTAGAGTTCGTTTTTTCCCCGCCATTTTGTTATTCAATTACCCATTATTAGTCTGATATATAGATTTGTATATCATGTATGCGTGTGTCTACACAACAGCAGCAAGCAGAAGAAATGAGCCACCTAAACAAAAAATCAATTTGCTTAATTTTTATTTAGAATATCTGTCTATATTTCTGATTACGCTATTTACATAGTTCAGACGTTTATCCTCATCTTTGTTGCCATAGTCACAACATTTCGGCTGTTATACGCTCCAGCCTTCTACAGGTAATTGGAATTTTGAACTGAACCCTTTATTTCATCCACCATGGTAGGACACTTATTTCGTCCATCCAGAAGAGGCAAGGCATGTGGAACTATAACAATCTACCCCAGTGGACAAAATAAAGGGTTTGGTTTCAAAATTCCAATCACCTGAAGAAGGCCAGAGCATACAACAGCCGAAACATTGTGAATATGGCAACAATGTAAATAGTTTAAATTTTTACTTAGAAGTTTTAAGTATCCAACCAGGTGCTTTTAGGCATAGTATATGTAGTCATTCCAGATTGTAATGCAAATTGTTGCATTCACATGGTTCCCAATATGAAGAGATACAAACCTTAATACACTCTGATACTGAAAATAAGTCACGAGCCACAAGAGGAAACATAACTGCTTTTATTAATGGAAGAAAAACTAAAATTGCACAAACTAAATTTATATATTTAAAGACATTAATAATTTTTGCATGGCTCCTATTGGCATAAAGTACAGCCTCAACTCAATGTGGGATGGAGGAATATAACTTAAATTGTTTCATCAGCAATGTTTGCCATTTCTTTTGACAGTAAATCCAAAGCTCTTGTGAATTTATTGGGTTTCTGTTATACACCCACATTTTCAGCCCTTTCCTTATAGATCTGATTACATTATGGTCAAATCTTTGTTAATGCTAATCTTGTAATACTGCAATGTCTTCATCAGGAAATTATACTATTTATTCAAAATTTCTGGAAATTTTTTTGTACATTTAATATTTTGATTCTCTTCTGGATAAGGGGATAAAATAATTACTTTTTCATATTAATGAACAACTTTTCTAAAGAGAAAAAAATTAACATTTACAATGGAACTGTTGATTTCTCTATATTCATTTTTTCCCTTAAAAATAGCTACTGCTTCATTGTTTTCTTGTAAATCATGACTAACAATATTTATGATACAAAAAAAAAGTATGTATTTGATATCAGTTATTTATTTCTTTAATATGTAAAATTAATTTAGTTGGAGTCAAGTGCATTTTAGTTTGATTTTATGGTTTAACATTGCATAAGGATATAATACCTGGGAATTTTATTTTATTTTAACAATATGATACTAAATAACATACATTCCCTTACTAGGTTTATATATTATTTTCATGTTTTTTATTTTTTTTTTTACTGTAGATTTGTAACCTCAACCAGTTAACAATTTCAGTTAATCAAGATCTGAACTTGATAAATACTGATAATGACTCCCCAACTATTGAAAAGGAAGGCCAAGCAGATAAAGTTCCATGGGTAGATGCTGGTAAGATGAAATATTTTAGAACTTGGTACCAAATTTTTTTTTTTTTTTTTTTAATGTGTGTGATATAGCTGGGACCTCCAAATGCTGGTTTCCAGCGTCAAAATTTTGGTTCTTTGTAATTGTCATTTTGCTTTTTGTCTGAATCATATATATATATATACACTGATTATATGCAGCCCTTTAAGTGAAATGTCTGTAGACTGTGTTTTGGGACCATGTGTTAGATGAGGCGGGGTGTTTGTATAAATCTGAAAACACTTTTATTGATTTTTTTTTTTTTTTTTTTTTTTTTTTTTTTTCATATCCCTAAACAGGCTAGGGGAGAGAGGAAAAAAAAAAGGTTTGCAATGGGCATTTTTCATTTTTTCCCAACTTTTGCACAATTTTTCTTTTTCAGGAATTTAGTTTTTTATTTTTAAAAGTGGGACAGATTTTGTAACAAAATTTTTCCTTTGTATTTGCCTCCCATGAGGGTGAGGATGTTTATTGAAATTTTTCTCTCTCTCTCAGCATGGACTGATGATTACTTCACTGAAAATAAGGAGGCATTAAGAGTAAGATCTCAGAAAGAGGACACCAGCACCAGCCAATCCCAAATGAGACCTGACCAGACAATATCCAATTCTGTAGCATCATGGAAGCTTAAATACACTCAAACAAAAAAAAAATTCAAATAATGTTAGTACATGGATAGTTATTAAAAAATATTCATCATTATATTTAGACATTTTGCTCCAGTAACTATTCTTTATAATTTGAGAAAATTTTTAAAAATAAGAATAAAGATGATCAAGCTTAATGTAAATATTTTACTTGCTTTTTCAATGAAAACTAAATCTTTTGGAAGATTTCTATCAGTTCAAAGTAGGATAAATTTTCAAATTAAACTTTGTCAGTATGCATACATGCATATTCATTTTAAAACAAAGTTTAAAATTGCTAATATTCACAAAGTTAATGTACTGCTTGTCATCATTTACCAGCATAGTCATTCATGAGTTGGAACAACTTTAAAACAATATTTATAGCTATGTGAATATTTTAAGGAAATTCAATATTGTTTGAAAAAAATATGAATTCCTTTTAAAAATGTATTACAAGTAGACATTCATGTACATAGCAATTTCTAGAAATTGTAATAATTTTCTGAGAAAAAATATAAGACTTAGAATATTGAATTTTTTTCTTTTTTTAATAGCCAACTTGTTTAATTCATTTCAAAGATAAAACATTTTGCTGGCTTTTGCCCTGAGTCTATTTTGAATATAAGTTTGTAAATAAAATTTTTAAATAGGGAAATGGGCATTTTTCATTTTTTCCCCCTAAATCTTGTGCATTTAAAAACAAATTTTAAATATGTAAATACTAAAATCTTTGAATTAGCATTACAAGCTTTAAAAAATACAACTTTTTTGCTGTGATAAGCTAGGAAGAAAGTTTTGGAAATGTGAAGAACCGGTTTGTTATTGCTTTTTATAAACCTGTAAAAACTGATCACTTTTTTTTTTTTTCTTTTTTAATAAAGAGAAGATTTAAAAACAAAACAACATATTTATTTAATAAAAAGCATTTATCATCATGGATGTTTTTTCACCTTTAAATGGTGCAGTTATTTTTACATAAGTATGTGAGAAAAACACATAACTTTTTTTTCTTTTTTTCAGAAGTCTGGTAGAGATAGCCTTTTATCTCTTGAATAGTCCAAAGCAAATGTATTTTGTAGGCTACAAAATGCAGTTTCTCTTTTGCCTATATATATTAGGTTGGTGCAAAAATAATGACGTAATAATGTCGTTTTTTGACGTATTTTTTAACGTCAAAAAATGACATTATTACATCATTATTTTTGCACCAACCTTATATATATATATATATATATATATATATATATATAATTAGAAAATAAACAAAGATTTGATGCAGAGAGGAAGGAAACATTTAATTAAATTCCACTCAGTTTGATGTTACATAGTAACTAGTTTTCAAAATTCAAGGCTTACCAAATGAATAGCTTTATAGCTTTTTACCTTCTTTTTCTCACTCTCCTTTCCCAAATTACCAGACTTTTTATTTTTATATATAAAACCAACAGTCACTTTGTTACATAAAACAAATGTAAGTTTTTGTTTTTAATTATTCATGTTAGAAAGTAATAAAATAAATGAATTTTCTTCCTTAGAAAAAAACTTACCAACTCCACCACAAAATAGCAATGTTTATAGCATATGACATCATATTTAGATAACATTACATATTAGAATTACTTTGTAATTATATTTATTTAAGTAGCTATGCTAGTTTGATCAGAGTGGACAGTATTTTAATTTAGAATTCCAAGGGCCTTGCAGGAGTGGAAGAGAAATCTCAGAAGCAACACATTAAGTCATAGGGACAACTTGAAAGTCAGAGTTTGGAGGTAAAGTTGTCTCTCACAGTAATAATATAAGTGATTCATTGTCAATAATGTCCTTTGGAAGAAATTCCCTTCTGTACTTTTCAATTTGTGGTAATTCAAGTATACACAACTCCCTACTGTTCTTAAATGTCAAAATTTACACTGCAAACACAGCTTTCAGTTACAACAACAACAAAATATCTTTCTGGTTTATAAATGTAGATTATTCAACGTTGTTGGCTAAAAATAGTTTCTAGAAACCAATTAGCAAAGAAACTAATATTTTTTTTTTAATAGGAAAATTCAAGCTTCAGTGAAATAGTGCTGAGCAACAATTTATTATTACAATATATTCAATGCAGTTTTGAGAGTGGATAAGCAGTGCTTTTAGTGCTACCCCAGACTTATAAACTGGAAACAAATGAGGTTATTATTCTTAAAATAAAAGAAACCATTTTGTATAACTCGTTACTGTTTTGTGCTATGGATATTATAGGCAGGTCTTTCTCTAGCATTTTAGGTTTTGTATTTAAAAATCTATGATATACATGAAAGTTAATAAATATAGTTAGCAAAGAAAAATTATAGATATCTTTATAGAAAGAAAGGAAAAAAAAAAGAAATGTTGAACTCTGTATATGATTTACACAAATCTTGGAATAGGAAGCCTTACTCAACAAGATGATTGTCAAAAACAGCTGTTCCCCATTTTAATATTTCTGTCCATTCTTAACAAAATACAAGTTTGATTTTATTTTTGTTACATTTATAGTGTAGAATATGCAGATCCCCAATCTTCATGAGAATATCAAAACAACAATTTTAATTAGTTTATATGATGTATATTAAATTTGAGATGGGCTTTCAAATATAGCTATAATCCCACTGAAATAGCTAAACTATGAAATACAAAAAAAAAAAAAAACTTTACAAAAAGGTTTAACTTATAATAATCATGTAACTATTTTTTGTTTCTTGCAATATGTACAGATTGTCACACACAAAAATAGACATAGGAATCAATTTTGACTCATCATTCAAATACTAAAATTAGAGCAATGAACTTCTAAACATGTTGCAAATGCATGTATATGAAGGCATCAACATTTCAGAATGAATTAGTAAGATGCATTCAAGAATTGAATCTTGCATTTTGATGCAAACTTATGATCAAAGTACTTATAACACGTGATGTGTGAAATCAGTTAATCATGCATCAGATTCTGAATTTACTATTCCTGATAGTTTGGATTCATTCATTAGAGGTTATTAATAAGAGGAAAAGAAAGTATGCTTTTTTGGGGATTTGATTGGACTAAGTTCTCAAAAAACCCTTTTGAGAAAGTGGGCCAGGCTGAGAACTTTTCAGTAACCCCTTGTGTACATGCATGTGTGTAATTTGCATTACTTTTTGAAAAATCAGTAATCTAATGTTTGGTTATCAAAATAATGATTTTAGAAAGTGGAGCAGACCAAGGCCTTTTCAATATCTTTGTGTGTGCACAAACATTACATATCCACAAATGTTTATGTATTTCAAATGTGTTTAGGTTGATAATTATTAGTGCAGTTTTATTAATTTGTGAAGATTTTACTTTGTCAATACATTGTTTTTTAATAAATTGAAAAGATTCTCTTTTGAATTTCATTTTTTTTTAAATGAAACTAAGGACTTTTCTTTCTTTTGATAATTTCTAAAAGTTATAGCATATATTCACAAAATTAACAATTCATTAGCCAATTTTTTGATAAATGTTAGAATACAAGTTGTGCAAGGAAAAAAATGGTTTCAACAAAGATAATCAGTTGTGAACTGACTTTGTTAACACAAAGATAAAAATGAATAAAAACTAAAAGAGAATACTAAAATAGATTAATTTACATCCCACTTAGCAATATGTTTGAAAGTATGTATTAAGTTTATTTGTATATACTGTTATGCTACATAGAGGTAGAACATAGGCTATTGTTTTGGGCCACATTAATTTTGTCTGTTAGCAACATTAGATAAAAACAGCTGCACCAAATAATGAAATTTGAAATATAAATAGTATACAAAAGTCTCAAAATAGCTACATTATATTTTTTTTTAAATTGCTTCAAACTTTGCTTGACAAAACAAGATTTATAGACTCTTACCTCACCACCAAACAAAAAAAAAAATTGTTCAAGTTACAATTATATTTGCTCAGAATCCTTGAAAAAGAGGTTAAAAAAAAAAAAAAAATTCAAAGCTTTAGTGCCAAGGCAATTCGTCAAATATTTTTTGCTTTCAGAAAGGTTTCACAAAGACATTTACTATAACTGTTCAAGTCATATAGTCAAATCCTTTATTTGATACTTTGATAAAGGGAATAATGTGGGACCAGAAAATCCTCCTAATCCTAAGATTGTTAAATTCTACTTTAATTTAGCCAAATAAAATGGAGGACAATAATTACTTGGCATAATCTAGTGTTCATGTTTATAGGTTAATCTTTGGTCAGATCTCAAATGTGAATAAATTTGAACACTACATAAATGCAATATTGTAGACTTGTTCTGTTTATGTGGGAATAAAGTTCACATGCTAATTACTTAAGAAATGAGAAAGAAGATTAGCAAAAAAGTACAATTGGAAGAAATTTCCTCAGTATCTATGCAATATAACTAAATTTTTATATATTTACTGTTATGATAGACTGCAGGTGCAAACAATCATATGGAAAAGGATGCAAAACCCCAAACTCATCTAAATTTAAATGTTTATTTACTGACTGAAGGAACCTATGATATGACATTAAAAAATGGTTTTTCAAGACAATAAAAGCACTTTGTTTTTTGTGTAAAAGCAAGTAGAAACTACTTTGTTTTGCTTACAGTTTTGAAATAAGAACTGACATTTACTTTATGGTGAACAAAAAGTTTAGACAATATATTTTCTACTTCAGTGAAGAAAATAAAACATCTTACAATTTCAGTTTTTATACAGCACTCTAAGCTAAAAATGTTTCCTTCATTTTTTTATTTATTTTTTTTTTACACTGCCCTTTTTCTATATAAAATTTGGATTAAACAAAGTGATTTTAAAAATAACATTTTTAATATTTTCTTGAGTGGCATAATTGTGGCTTTATCTAAAAACTAAATGACATTAAGTAAATAACTCTTCCTAAAGCCATAAAATGTTAAGTCATATTTGCTATAAATACTAACTTAATGACACTAGATAAAGTACAATAAGTAAAACAATGATGTCTCATCATGAGGAAGTGCTAAAGAAGGCCTTAGTCCAGCCAAGAAATCCTTATGAGAAAAAAAAAAAAAGATTCTAGTGTTTGGAAGTAGGTAAAGCCAAAAGCTTTTCAGTAAAAAATTTCAGCATTTCCTTGCACAAATGAGATATTAGGGTTGCATGAGAAAATAGAATATTTAATTTTTTTTCTTCTTTTACCTCTAGAATAAACATGCCGGACTATTTGGTGTACACATATCCCCATCACAATTAAATCAATATTAAGAGCAGCAGTATTATCAATAGAAACAACACTGACATCCCCGAGTTATCACTATTACCATGACATTGCAAAACCTTTTTGTGGGCTGAGTGAAAGCAAAATGAAATTTTTTTTTTTAAATAGTAATTATATCTGGGAAGTGTTTAAAGCAGTCATTGTGTTGGCGGGATGACAGTAGTAACAAATTTACAGAAATATAATCAATAAGATGTTTAAAAATCCAATTATATTTATATATATATATATATATATATATATATATATATATATTATTTAATGAAAAAATATTAATTTATAAATAAACAATAATTAAGAGCATAAAAAAGAATAAAAAAAAATTATCTTCACATTTTGTTCTTAAATGCTTACTCATTACAAAATGTTTAAATTTTAATAAAGGTAATAATTTTCATAACAATCATACCAAGGCAATACCAAGTTAGAAGCTTTGCAATCACAACACTTGTGTCTCCAACTAGAGGTGACTTACTGGAGTCAGTGAGTTTAAATAGTTATCTATTTTTAAAAGAAATTTTGATGATAGAATTTTATTTTTCATGAATGATTTATGCTTTTGCTTTTCAGAAGTGTCGGAGATTTTCTAATATGTAATTTATGGATATCCAATACTTAAGATGATACATATAATAGTTTGATTGATTTTTGTCAATGTTTTTTTTTTTTTATCATTTCACCTCAAGCAAGACAAGAATGCCACTAGTGCATAGGAGATTACAGAGAGTGAAGGTGAGATAAAAGACTGGGTATAGAGAGTACTGAGGAAAGGATAAAAGCTGAATGGGGTTCAAGATGATAAAAGATGGTGATTGACGCTGCATTTAAATTTTTGAAGATTGTAGTTATCAAGGAAACAGAAGTGAGTTCTACAGGTGGGAAGTGCAAGAAAAGAAACTTGGAGTAAAAGTAGCAGTTATATTTACTTAATTCAACAGTAAAAGGGTGGGACCTAGATGCCAATCTAGTAGCACGCTTAAACACACATAGTCTGGACACCAGAGAAAAAAGCTCATCAGAGCAGTAGCCATGAAAATATCTGTAAAATAGACAGAGGGAAGCCACGTCAGTGAGAAAGTGACTGAAGTCAAGATGCCAAGGTAGGATTGATTACATTGCAGATCCTTCTTTGGATTTTGTCAAGAACCTTGAGATGAGTAGTAGGAGCACCTGACTGGCAACAGTATTCAATGCATGGATGATAGATTTGTAAATATGCAAGATGGACTCTGACGAAAAAAACCTTCTGGCACAACACAGTGACCAAAATTTATTGCAGTAGATGCAACTATTGATTCAATGTAGTTGTTTCAATTTAAGTCAGTTGAAAATGTGAGGTCAAGAAGGCGCATTGTGTTGCTCTTCATAAGTCTAGCATGCTGATAATTGGTAGGAAAGTTTCTCTATAGTGGTTAAATGAGAACACTTTCATTTTGGAGGCATTAAAATTTATGAGCCATTTCCTGCCCCAGTTAACTTTTTCAAGAACAGCAACCAGGTTAACTTTGTCAAATCTGACGGATTTGTTATTGAGACAGGATTAAATGGTAGTGTCATCAGCATAAATGCCTACTTGGGAACTGATGACATCAGGAAGATCAAAAACAGTGTAGGACCCAGGATAGAGCCTTTGTGTGAAAGGATCTGGAAGCAAGTCTGTTCAAAACAAACTTCATTTTACGATTTGATAGGAATAATTGGAATTAATCAAACACACTGTAGACCTGGAGCTTACATAGAAAGCCACCATGCCAAACCCTGTCAAATGCCTTCAAAATATCTAAAGCCACAGCTCAAACCTTGCTGTTATTACCAAGAACTTCATATACATATTCAGTGGTCATTAGCACATCAGCAGTAGATCTGGCAAAAAGGAAGCTATATTATTTGTCAGAGAGTAGGTTGTAAGAGGTAAGACACTTAACCATGTCAGCTTTGATTTAAGCCTCGAATACTTTGCCAAAAAGCAGTAGGAAATTAATAGGGCAATAGTTAGAAGGTTCTCCTGAGTTCTTAAAAACAGGAACTACAGAGGAGGATTTCCAACAAGCAGGAAATCAAGAAGCAGTGAGGCAATAGTTGTAGAGTTTGAAGAAAACTGGAGCCAACTTGGGAGCACATATCATTCAGTAGAGCCTCAGTTCTAAGAAGGACATCAAGTGTGGGAATTGATCGAGTTGAGTGTTGAGTTGGAAGAGAAACATTCAACCTTATCTGCTGTAGATGTTATACATTGTTTCATTTTATTAGCAAACAGTAAGTTTGCTTCTTTCAGGACTATTTGCACTCGTTACAAGCAGAGACAAAGAAACGTCTGTTATAATCAGATGTGTTGTTCTGGTACAGCCAGAACAAGTGATTCCTGTGGGCTATAGCAGCTGTGCATGCAGGTGAGAAGCAGAGATAAATGCAGTTTAACTTGGTATTTGCTGGAATGAAATCATTGATGCTGGCTTTCATCCAGGAGGAAACCTCAGACATGCATTTATGAACAGAATGATTAAAAACTGAATTCCAAGGGACATCACAAAGGAAGTCATGGAATGAGTCCCAATCTACATGTGGATAACAGAAAGATATTCTGTTGATAGGAGGTTCTTGGTTGGTAGGGGAGTAGAAAGAGATGTTTACAGACACTACTGCATGATCAGAGTTGCCAAGAGAGCTGCAAAGTACAACATGAGTCCAGGATAGAGAGTGTGTCCATCAGGGCTACTGAGGAAATGCATAGGGAAGTCCACCATTTGTGTGAGAGATTGAGTGATTGAGAAATTAAGTGTCTGGGTTCCTGTGGGGTCAGTGACAGAGTGTTTAAGCCACCTGGCATGGTGGACATTAAAGTCATCAAACAAAATATATTTGCAGATAAGTGTAGGGAGATGGCCTTGTCTATATTACCAGAAATACTATCTAGTATGCATTAGTCATGAGAGGAAGGGGAATGGTAGAAAAAGAAGATATAGCTGACTGAGTTAAATAGAGACAGACAGAGACACATGTAAGTGTGATGTAGAGATTCAAGAGAGTGTTCGCTAGCCAGCAGGTGATGTTCATGGACATAAACTTCTAGGCCATGCATGTGGACATTAGAGTCCTTCCTAAGGAGAAGGAAGATAGCCAGAAATTGAGAAATCAGAGGAGGGAATTGAAGAGTTAAGATTACTTTCATAGAGAGCTAGGATGTATGGAGACTTTTCGAAGAAGAACAATTCCACACTGCAGAAGTTGGTATGAATACCACAAATGTTGGAGAAAGATAGGTTGAGGGGTTTAGGTGATTTTTGTTGAGCTAGTTTAGATTTATATCTTTAGTCATAGTGTGTTATTTTGGTAAGGAAAGACCTAGGGTAGTAGTAGCAGTTACTAATGTAATGTGCAAGAAGGAACTGGTGCAGACTGCAACAAAGTGTAGCCTCTGGGTTGCCCACTGGAGGTGCTTGCGGGTACACCTTTCTATGTTTGACATGGCACTGCATGAACCCCAATATTATACAATTGTTGATCAGAGCAGCCCCTCAAGAGGCTACACAAGTGTTCGGGCTCCTAACTACCAGTCAGGAACAGCAACTAGAAAAATGCCAACCTGGTACCCTCAGTATGAAGAGATGTTGCAACCATCCTCACATATCACAAAAAATTCATGACAGTACCACTATTAAGGCCTGAGAAAAGGAAAGGAACTAGGAAATTCTTCCTAAACAGGAAATAAGATATGAGCCTCTTCGCCTGTTCAAGAGAACTGGAGGGCGTATGGACCAGGTGATAGCAAAATCTATCTACTATTAAAAAAAAACAAACAAAAATTACAAAAAAACCCCAAAAAAACAAATACAAAAAAAATAAATAACAGAGGTTTTAATTTTATTAGGCTTGGAAAATTTACCACAGACTATCTTGAAAATTAATTTTCTAAATTAAAACAATGTTCTGGTTGTGCATAATTTATTATAGTACAAAATGTTATTGAGAAATATGTTGAAAAAACCTGATTTACTTCAATTTTTGTTCCAAATTTTCATTAAAGACCTTCACAATGACATCAGTTCTCATCTATACTGATGACAACTATTTACTCCTGTTATAATGGTAAGCATGATAAATTTGATAAGGTCAAATTGGCAACTGATCTCAAAAATGACTTTCATTCTGTGGTTAACTGGGGCAAGAAATGGCTTGTTAATTTTAACATCACCAAAATGAAACTGCTCTCTCTTAATTGTCTTAGAGAAAAAAAAAATTTCTTCCACTGGCTGATGCTAACCACCAGGAGAGTGACTCATTACACCTTCTTGGGCTAACATTTTCCACTGACATGAAATGATTATATTGAATCAATTTTTAGGTCTGCTGTTAGAAAAGTTGGTTCACTGTGTCATGCTAGGCAATTTTCTCACCAAAATCTATCTTGCATATTAATAAGTTTACCATTCATCTATGCATTGAATATTACTATCAAATCTAGTCTTGTGCTTCTGCTATGTATTTAGAGATTCTTGATAAAATTAAAAGAACAAGAATCTGCATTATTGGTCCTGAACTGGCATTTCAGCTTAAGTCACTTTCCCCAGTACCATAATATAGATTTTCTGTGTATTTTCTATAAATATTTGTATGGTAGCTGTTCTGATGAGCTTTCCTCTTTGATACCTCAACTTTACAAATTTAAGTGCAGTACTGGATTGGCAGCTAGGTTTTATTAGGTTGGTGCAAAAATAATGACGTAATAATGTCGTTTTTTGACGTATTTTTTAACTTCAAAAAACGACATTATTACATCATTATTTTTGCACCAACCTAATATTATTTTGCAGTTGAAATAGCATAGAACTTATGGTTACATCTAGCAAACAGTATATTCTCTTGCATTTCTTGCTTGTAGAACTCTCTTCCAGCATTCTACTTTCCAGTCAACTTTGATTTTGTGAAAATTTAAATGCAATGTCAATTGTTATCATATCTTCTTAATTCCTGTTCTTTTATTGTTCTCTCTTAATGATTTTTTTAGATTCTTTCACTCTCAGTAACCCTTTGCATTTTAGTGGCTTCATCACCTTGCTTGCAGTAAAATGATTTAAAAATAACTTTAAATTTGATGTTAAAAAAATGTAATTTTGCTCAAAATGTCAATATTTGGTGGATGAAGTGGTATGCCAGACATTTCATCACTTACCAGAACTAAAGATTAGTATCACCAAAGATATTAAAATGTCACTTTTTGTAGCAGGCTTATGTTACACAAAATGATTGTCCCAGAAAACAGGAAATGAATAATGCTAAAGTTTTTTTTTTAAATAAATCTTGGTGATTTAAAAATTCTATCAGATACCACACACTGGATGTTTCTGTTTTATATCTAAGGTTGTTAAATTACAGGCTTGCAGAAGTTCTTTGACAAATATCTTTCAATATGAAAAGAGAACTTGGAATTATATTGTCAAATATATTCTTTAAGGATTATCAAATTTCCAAAGGCAACCACCACTTAAGATTTTGAAGTTGTCTTCAAATTTTAACACAGTAACATCCTAAGGATTTTTCTCATATTCAATGAATTAAAAGGCAAATAATATGCTTTCAAGTTGAGTCTATAAATGTAATAAAAAATGTGGATATTATCAAAATTGTTTCTGAGTTTTCTTATCTATTTTCTTCCTAAAATACATTTATATTTTGTCGAGTATATTTTTAAAAGTTGAAATCACTTTGATTGGCATTTTCTGCATTCTGATCAATAAATACTAATAGATTTTTTAGTATTGGGTACAGGTGTTAATTAGCTAATTATTTGATGAGACAAACATGCCTCTTACTAAAGGTTTTTTTCAATAATTGGAAGGTTACTAGAAATTTAGGACTAACACACTCACCTCCAATCAAACACAAGTTGTATATATGGTTGCTAGGCCTTTACAGGGAATAGCTTTGCATTATACACAATTATTTTACAACAGCTCAATTTGGTAAAAATAAATGCAACCGCTTTTATATTTAAAAAGAGTTGAATTTAAAGTAAAAAAGAAAGTTAAAAGCTTTGTTCCTATAATTTTGTAAGTTCAAATAGGATTTTAGGATGACTAAGTAATGAAAAACAAAGAAAGGAGAAACCCGTCAGATCAACCTTTCATTAACATTATTGTATACAAGCAAGTTACATTTCTTGTGCCATAAACTGGTATGCAAGAGAAGCCATTATGAAATGATCATTTCTTCATTTCTGCAGAACCCAATGCATCAAAATAAATTTGGGTGTCAGACAAAGTAAAAACTTGGTAAATGTATATTAATTTGGATGATGTCTCTTTCACACCTATCACAAAATGGAGAAATGCATCATAAATTGATTTTCTACAAGTAAGCTTAATTTTCACTATAAACAAAGTGTGTGTGGGTGTGTGTGTGTCTGTTTGCTGATATCTCCTGGCAAGTGAACCAAACAATCACACAAAGGTTCCTCTACAAAACTCTGGAGTAGAGGTGCTGAATATAACATCAATCAGCTAAGTGACAAATTTTAAATTTACAGTAATCATATATATGTGTGTGTGTGTGTGTATGTATGTATATTTAGGCAGGATATCTTCATTCAAGCATGTTTCATTAAATAATATAGATATATTATGCTTACTTATTTTGATAATAATCCTGTCTAGTTCTATAATTATCTTGATGTTAAGTTGAAATTCATCAAGGAAGGTACCATATTTTTTGTTAACCTAAGTACTTTCAATCTCGTCTGAGATCATCTTCAGGGGTGAATTATATATATATATATATATATATATATATATATATACACACACACACACACAATAATTTATAATTTATTTATTTATTTTAAGGAAACCTTTTGGATTTGTAATAAATGTAATTCTAGAACAAATTATTATGAGTAGGGTTTTGTCATGACAGCTATCAGCTTCTCTGCATAGAAATCTTTGAATATTAAATCAAGTAAATTCTCTTAAGCAGCGAACAAAATGAAACAAGAGTTTCACAATGATAAAAGTCAGGAATTAATACAACTTTCCTAAGATATTAATTATCATCCAGAGCCTTCTTGAGTTTTCATATTTTTTCAAATTGAATCAGCTTCCATTTTTGACAACACAGTATGATTTCTTTAAAAAAAGAGAGACTTACCAGAAGTGTACATACCTAGCTATTGAGTAAAGATTAGTAGATAATTGAGTAAAGATAATTTTTCAGAGTGTTACAACCATAATGAGGTTGATTTGCAATGGGTTCTCCATATTGATAGGACTTGTGCCAAATTAAACTACATCTAGGGCATTTCGCTATAGAAATTAGCAGAGTAGTTTAGCAGACTATAGATACTATAGCAAGTTCAACCTTTACTAGGTCTCCACACTTGTAGCCTTGTGCCATACAAAGCTTTGTAAATAGATGTTTTGGGTGTCGTGTCATGTCATGGATTTCTGGTGGTTAAGTTAGTCTTGCAGACCAATTAATACTGTAATGAGTAATTCTCAATAGGTGCTCCACATTTGTGGCCTTGTACGATGCTTACTAAATACTGATACGGAAAAATAGTCTCAATAATAGGATAGCATATCAGTATTTTTAAATGACTGTAGATTAAAGAGGAAATAAGTTGTTGTAAGATGATTGTGTAATATAGAAGTTCTAAGGCCAGTTGTCATATCAAATAGCAATAACATCATTTTGAAAGAATCACACAAACATTCAGTAATACATTCATACAGAGCAGTTCATGCATTATCAACAAGTCAATTGTAAATTTCTAAAGTTGGTGAAGTGTAAAGGACACTTCTGGAGAGCAAACCTCAAGAATTTTCACCAATTTGATTCTGTAGCTGCTTGCGTCTGTGTGTGAGTTCCTGTATACGAAGAAGATTGCGCTCGTGTCGGGTCTCAAGAATTTGCATCAGGGGGCCCATCAACACCTCCATGATAACACTTAGGCTGCGGCTATAGACTGGACAAATTGAAAAACACAAAAAAAAGAAAAAAAAAAAAAAGAGAGAAGGATTTTATCAAAATTTATTTTGCACATTTAAGCCTTTCTATATTATATTGTGTAATCATGAAAGCATTTATAATGAAGGTAAAAGTGTGAACTGGTGTAATTATTTAAGTAAAAAAGGAAAGTATGTCTGAATGTGAATTGAAACTGCTTGTATCACTTTCTGTTCAAAAAATTGATATGGCACCTCGATTTCCAAAGGAAATGAACAAATCCCAAGTCCAAACTCAAAAATCCAGGGGACAGAAAGAAATGTCAAAATCTTGAATCACTGGTCCAATGTCAAAAATCCCAATAAACATAAACAGTTAGAAATCCAACACACAGAGCAACACCCACAGTCACTTGCAAGTCTATGGATGAGGTAGAAAAAAAAACAAACAAACAAAAAAACTGCTCCTTAGTTCAAGAACACCAACAGCTTTTATTGATGGAATGATTTTTTTTTCATTGGTTGACATTTGGAGAGGACAAACAATATTAGCATATCCAAGATGTATTTAAAGCAAAAGCTGCCACAGATTTATTTTTATTTTGGTTGTTTTCAGCATATTGTACAGGACACACATGCCCTTTTTCATGGTAAGCGACTTTCTCTTTCACCACACTTTCATGTTTACTCTGAGAAGGTATGGATTTCATTTTCTTAAGATTTTGTCCCATTCATCTTTATAATAATGTAATCCGGCATAAGTAGATGGGCAATCCATTCTTTAAACTAAATAAAATTCAATGAAATGCCTAGACTTACACTGCAATAAAAATAGATTTTAGAAGTATGGTCTTTTCTTTTAACTTAAAAATCAGTTTTCTTTCTTTAAAGTTATTTTTCAGTAACAAAGCTGACACATAGAATGAAACCTTATGTTCCCTGCTCTAATATGACTTGAAGCGACCCACAAATAAAATAAACTGATACATTTCCAAAACAATGTAACTGTTGAACCGTCATCCTTATTTGTGCTCCAAACCTAACAACTTTAATAGAAATATGATTTTCTTACAGAACAAAGAATTTCTTCCATGATGCTGATGAAAAAAAAAAAAAAAATCATCATAAACCCAAGGTTGAAATAAAGGAAGCATTCTTGTAAAATTCTCAGAATATTCAATGGTAATGCTAGCTACAAATAGTTATACATATAAAAGCCATATTTTAAAAAGGATCGTATTAATTCCCAATTATCCACTTTTCCTGATTTTTCAGGCATTTTTAAAGTAAAGTCAATAGTAATGCATTTACACAATCTATAAAATAGCCATATTCTGGTCACTGACAATCCCATTTATCTTCAGTTGCAATGCATTCCTATAATAAAACACAGCTAGAAAATAATTATATATCTATACAAATATTTCCAATACACTAAAACAAATTTTAAATCAAAAATTGCAAAATTTGATTTTTGATCATCAAGTTTTGCTCCTTGTGCCAGAAAAAATAACTAAAGCATGAAAGTGGTGAAGTATTAATGATATAGTGAATGTACAGCAGAGGAAATCATAAAGCCAAAATCTTTCCTACATCTATCATCAGGTTCAAATGTAGTTAGTGTTTCACTCTTACCACATGACTCCCAGAAGTTGTCATTAAATATGTAATCAGAGTGAGATTTTTCATGTATAATTTGCATTCCTATATTAAAATACTATTACAAAAACAATTATTATACACATAATAGCCTGATTCTATAAATGTTTGTGATGATTCCTGATACTGCCTATCCCTTTTTTACATGCATTTCCAGGTAAAACCATTAGCAAAGCTGGAATATCATATCACAGATTATATAAATAACTTTTCAATAAAATTCATTAAACAATTTTTTTTTAAATTTAAAAAAATAAAAATTCAAAGTCATAAAAAAACCTACCTGAAGCATTGTGAAGTTTTGTAATCAAATCCATGTTGGGTTTTCTAGCCAAACTCTGGTAGGCCTCCTCTTCTTCCTGGCTGAAAATTCTGGGAAGTTCCACAAGGGATTCAAGACAAGCCTGGCCAATACTTGTGCTTGGAACTATATGAAGTGGGATCTCTATTCGTTCATATCTGTCATTACATATAGAATCAACTATTAATTCATTTAATAATCACTCAAATCCATTTTATTATTACAAGTAGGACTAATATTAAAATATTTCACCATGCATCTTTACAATTTAGGAATGCAGCATAAATCAATTCATGTTATATGAAATTAGTTTCATTTTTAATATGATCATTTTAACTAAATTCATTCAAAAAGCTGATTGTGACATCAAATTGGTGGACAGTTATGTTTATTTTTGTTCATTGATTAGAAAATGTAATAAATAAGCAACACTTTCAGAATATTTTTCTTTTTTTTTATTGAAAGGCAAAAATATAAAGAGATTTGTGTTATTTTTGAAGAAGGGTCTGTAAATGAACAAATGTGTCTTAAGTGACTTGTGATATTTTGTACTGGAGATTTGAACAATATACCACAACTGGGTTGACCAACTGAAGATGCTAACAATCAAATCAGGACATTCTTTAGGAATAATGCTATGTGACTAACATCCAAATCAGGTCTTCATAATCATTTGCACCTGTTTGGTTACATTAATTGTTTTAATATTTATTTTCTATATTCTGCTTTAAAATTAATGATGTAAAAATAATTTCTTTCTTCAATGTAATTTTTAAGAAGGCAATTGTAGTTGATGGCATAAAAATATAAAAAAATCAAATACTTACTGATTATCAGAAAGACCTATTTTTCTAGACTGAAAGCATGTCACTTGAATCTTATTTTGCTGAAATCAAAACACAACATTATCAATTTGGAAGATTTTGAAAATTGAGTCTAATTTATATATATATATATATAAGCCAATGTTCTTGTTTTAATAATAAGAAAGGCTGACAACAAAAGGATTGTAGAAAGTTGATAAATTAAATGGCAAGATAAAGAAAATAATGATAAATTGCAAAAAAGATAAATGAACCTTGCTAGTTTTGAGGGTCATTCAATTTGAATGTCTCTTAATATCTGCATGAATTGTACACTACCTAAATTTCAAAGGCAACATGAGATGTTATAATTCAACTATTATCCTTTGCATCAATAGGTGCGCAGATTGCTGGCCCAACTGGATTTAAATTTAGATAGGTTATTTTACCAGCACGTCAACCCCATGGGTCATTTCATGCCAAAATGGGTAGTTTTAAGATTTGTTTTTATTTTGTGTATTTTGCAGACAAATGTTTTTATAAGTTGTTATTATATAAGAGTGGGGATGTAATTCAGTTTTAGATGCATTTTATAGCCAGGTGTTTATTCAGTTTTTTTTTATATTTTGGGGTAGAGTTTTGTTATTTTCAAGAATTTTAGAATGACTTTGGATTTAACACTCTCAAAGAGAGCCCTTCAGTTGGGTACATTGTAGAAGTATTTTCATATAGATGCCAGTTTTTTGCAGTTAATTAAAAAATATTTGGCAGTGAGTACTTCTTGACAGTTTAGGCATTTTGGAGTGTCTTTATTTTTTTAGGAGGAAGGAGTGTGTGCGTCTGATTTTGATTCTCATAAGTGTGATATCATCTTTTCTTGAGTGTCTGCTGCTGTGATGTACAGTCAGAATGAGTTTTATTTGATATAGATTATTGTTTGTGTGTGTATTCCATGATTTTTGCCATTGTTTGAGGATGTAAGAATTGTGGCTTTCAAGTCTGTAAAGGGGATTTCTGAATTTGATATGTTTATTAAGAGGGATTCCTTGGCTGCCTTATCATACCTGCTATTCCCAATATGGCCCAAATTAAAATGGTCCTTATTGTTTCAGAGTGCATGGTTAAATTAATCACATTGAAATACTGTCATATAATGGACAACACTCAAGTAGTATCATAATAAAATTTACATACATTTATAATAGAATTTTATTACTGTTACCATTGAAAAACTCCAATATTCTATTGAACAGAAAATACACTTAATTTAGCAAATATCCTTGATCATGCCCTCAGATGCATCTTCAACTAAACAAAGAAATCCATATACAAAGTTGTTACATTTTATTACCACATAGATTGACACAAAAAATTCCCAGTAACATCTTTTACTCAATCTTAGTGAAATCTTAGAAGTGTCTTTTATGCTTACTCAGCTATTTATTGCTTGTGCAATCTGTCAGGTGTAATGTGCCATATAACAAGCCTTAGGAAAAATTCAGAAGGTAGTAAAATGCATTACATATGAACCACGGTGATCTTTATTTAAGGCCATGTGATCATGCATCTCCAGTACTGGAGACTTATCTCAAATTTTGTTATTCAACTGGGAGCAAATTTTTTTTAATTTCCGTTTGTACTAGTTCACTGCTTTAGCAGGCATAAGAAATTTTTGTTTTTTACATTTGCAATAACTCTAGCTTATTTAATTAAATGAAATAAGTACAAGATTTATTTTATTTCCTTTGGGCTTGCTATATTATTTTATGTTTTCACTGCAAAACAAATAGTGTTTGTGTGAAATTCACTAAAAAAAATGTAATTTAGGAAACTTGGTTTTGTTACTTCAAAGTTAATTTTACATTTTGCATTTGAATTTAATATTCTTCTCTGTGAAATTCTTATTCTTAAAAACAATTACACTAATGATCAACTTTATTTTTGCATAATCATTATTTCTATTTCTAACAAATGAAAAAAAGATGTTGAATTTTTACCACACTTCATAACTGAAATGTAACATTTTAATTTTACTTGATTTAAAGAAATCAATTTCTTAATCCAATTTTCTCTATTTTTCTTAAAACAAATGTTACAAAGTCTCTTGCAGGAAAGTTAATTTTAATGTTTTATGTTTAATTTTTAACAGAATTTTCTTCTGAAAATATTTTTTTATTCAATTGTTTTTACACTGCAAAATTTATTTGAAAATGCTATTGTTTTATAAACTTAATTTAATATTTTTCTCTATATTTTTATTCATAACAAATATATTGAAGATAAAATTTAATTTTTTTTAGTAATTTGTTTTTCTTTCTAAAAAGTATTTTAAATTTTAGTTTAGCTTACCATTAAAGAATAAAATAGGAGCAAATGTGATATTTTATGCTACAAAATTAATGAAAAATAATTTAACATTGTTATATAAAGTTAATATCATAATTAAATTCAATAAATTTAATCTGATATTTTTAGATGCTGTAAATGAGGTGTAGAAAACATTAACCTTAAGCCTGCTTCTAAACCATACATTTTTAAGAAGAGTTCATTTTTTTCTATTTCTACAATAAGTATATTTATGACAAAATAAGTCAGCATAAGTTTCTTTATTTCTAAACAATAAAATAAGTTATTTTCATGTGATTTTTATTTATGTCATTATTGTTTCTGTTATAGTGGAACACACCTATTCTATAGTTAATAGACTCTCCCACCTATAATAAGTACGAGTAGTAAGAGTAATGAGGAGTCGCTTAGTGAGTCTGTCAGTAAATCGATGTCGGACAACTGTTAGTTGAATACTAAAGTATCAGCAACCACAACTAGATTACTCTGCATTATACCTATTGTATCAAGTTCCTAACGTTTTGTACGTCGAACCTATTTTAGGACCAACTTAGTACAAATACAAGCCTCCACTGTGAAACCACTCCATAACAAACTTGGTGATGAGGTATTCGGATTCATACAGTGGAAGAAAAAAAAAAAAAAAAAATTCACACTCCATAACAAATTTGGCCATGAGGATTTAAACTCATATGGAGGAAAAAAAAAAAAAATTTGTTCACCACATAACAAATTTGGTGACTAGGAATTTGTACTCATACGAAGAAAAAAAAAAAAAATTCACCTGCCACAACAAATTTGGCGACGAGGGATTCGAATTCATTCGGTGGAAGAAAAAAAAAATTTTGTTCGCCACAGTATAATTTGGCGAAGGGATTCGGATTCATACGGTGGAAGAAAAAAAAATTCGCTCGCCACAACATTTGGTGACGAAATTCGTACTCATACGAAGGAAAAAGAAAAAATTTGCTCGTCACAATTATTTTGGCGACAAAATCTTGGATTCACATTTAAGAAAAAAAAACAAACTTTGCAAAGTTTTTTGAAAGTGACAAAAACTTAGTGACGAAAAAATCTGTCGTATTCTCAACTGAGAAAAGAATTTTTTTTCTCGATAAGACAGTTTGCTCAAATAGGTCACGAATTGCAAATTCGTAGGATCCCCCACTACAATATTTAAGCATTGTGTAAACTTTTGCAAAGATGGAGGAATGCAAAATTATATTCCAGGAATTTTTTAAGTTCCAGACGGAACAACAGATGACAACATTAGAGCAACAGAAAACATTCCAGATGCAGTTACAAGAGGAAACTTTTAATAGACAGATGCAATTTCAACAAAAAATGGAACAGATGCATAGGGAGTTTCAAAACAAAATTCTGGAAATAACTGAGAAGAGGAAGGAGAAAAATCTACAAAATCATTCTTTTCCCAGAGAATACAATATGGAATTCAATTGAAATATTCACGTACAGTCCAGATGAAGAGAAAACTTTTGAGAAGTATTATAAAAAATATACGGATGTGTATAACGAGGACTGCCACTCGTGGTCTGAAGAAAAGAAGGTTAGGCTTCTTTTAAGCAAGTTAGGAACTGCTGAGCATAACAAATTAGTAAACTACATTTTACTGAAAAAATCAAGCGAGTTGACATTTACCGAGGCAGTAAATATATTAAGTGAATTATTTAGTAAAAAGACATCTTTGTTTCACAAGAGGTGGAAATGTTTGAATCTGATGAAAGATGACGAACAAGACTATATAATGTACGCAGCCAATGTGAATAAGCATTGTGAAGAATTCAAGCTAGCAGAGTTAAGCGCTGACAATTTTAAGTGCTTAGTGTTTGTTAAAGGGCTGGTATCGGAAAGAGACGCAGAGTTGAGAAAATTAGTGCCGTCAAAATTAGAAAACGAACCAAGGATTACAATACAGAAGTTGGCAGAAGACTGTACAAGATATGTTAGCATAAAGAAAGATTCGAAAAAGATAGAACAGTCTGGCTTTTCACATGTAAGGAAAATATGCTACAAAAAAGAAAGTCAGTCTACCAAAAAGAATTCTAAAATTGTGGATTATCAAACAAAAAGTGAAATACCAGAGAAAAATAAACAAAAACTCCCGAAGCCATGTTTTGCTTGCGGTGAACTACACTGGTACAGATATTGCAATTTTAGGAATAAAAACTGTTTCAACTGTAAAAGAGTGGGTCATAAAAGCTCGCACGGCAGGTCAAAAAATAAAGACAATAAAATAAGAAAATTAAAGTCTGACGAGGTGAACGATGGAATAACCAGAAAATTTGTTATCATCGAAATAAGTAATAAAAAAATAAAGATGCAACTTGACACTGGTTCCGACCTATCTATCATAAATTTGCATACGTGGAAGAAGTTGGGGAAACCAACTTTAATGAAAACAAATAAAATCGCGAGGTCAGTGATGGGAGAAAAAATACAATTTATTGGAGAATTTGTTACAAACGTCACGTTAAATAAAAAAACGCGAAAAGCTAAACTATTTGTCATAGAAAATACCACGAACTTACTTGGTACGAATTGGATAACAGAATTTCAATCATGGGATCTACCGATAAATTCTTTCTGTTACAAGGTTGAAAGTTTAAACTCAGAAGCCCAAAAATTAGTAAAGAAACTTTAGGGAACTTTTCCTACTGTTTTTTCTCCAGGTTTGGGAACGTGTACCAAGATGGAGGCAAAATTACAGCCAAAAGAAAACTCTCAGGCAGTATTCAAAAAGAAAAGGAATGTGCTGTTTGCTTCAATTGAACAGATAGATAAAGAATTAGATTAGAGAAAACCGGTGTATTTAAAAAAGTTAAATGGGTAACACTGATGATATATGTGAAAAACAAGCTCCAGAAAGTAAAGATGAAGCTGACACCGAGAAAAACTGGGGAGCGAGTTAGCCAAGGACATGCAGTATTATTAAATGATTTAAGTCAAACGTTAAGCACAAGATCAACAGAAGTAAAGCTAGAGGCTGAACAAAAAGAACCACAAGAAGAACCTTCAGAAACTGTGACTCCATCCTTAAGAAGCTCAAAGCGGAAGGTTGTTTCTGGTAACACTTTGGAGGTACCAAAAAATAGAAAAGTGGATTAGCAATATGATGTACCTAGTGAAAGGCGAAAAATTCACGTGCAGTAACCAGATCAGACGATGTTTTTCAGACGTGGTTGACTGCGGTCCCATGGAAGAAACACCGATGGAGGTGATTTTCAATACGTTTGATCTAACAACGCCTGCAACAATTTTACCTAAGGTACACCGATCCAGAAGAAAAAAGCAAGGCAACTGATCATTTAAAAGTGGATCAAAAAACGTAGGAGATATGCTACAATGTTGCTAAAAAAAAAAAAAAAAAGAAGAAGAGATTTTGTTGTTTTTTTCTTCATATTTCCTGTAAAAAATGAAAAATAAATAAAGAAAACTGTTTACTCCTACGGAATAAAGTTTTAGGGGGGGGGATGTTATAGTGGAACTATAGTTAATAGACTTTCCCACCTATAATAAGTAGGAGTAGTAAGAGTAACAAGGAGTCACTTAGTGAGTCTGTCAGTCAATCAATGTCGGACGACTGTTAGTCAAATACTAAAGTATCAGCGACCACAACTAGATTACTCTGCGTCATACCTATTATATGAAGTTCCTAACGTTTTGTACGTCGAACCTATTTTAGGACCGACTTAGTACAAATACAAGCCTCCACTGTGAAATCACTCCACAACAGTTTCAGAATTCACAGTTCCAGTATTGTTTTTATTTCGTTAAAAGTCTATTAACATGGATAATTAATTCAAAGATTAAAATGTGTATAACATTTTGTACACCCTTGTTAATTGGATGGGAAGTGATGCATACAAAGGTCTGCCAAATTATATATTAATTGTAATAAGACCTTAGTAAAGAAAGAAATATACCAAGATAAAGAGAATTAACTTTTCGAGCCAAATTAATTATATTCTTAATCTTCACTTTTTTCTCTGAATTTCTGCAGCAGCAAACTACCGCAAACTAAAATTGAAACTAAAAAACTCTGCTCCTGGTGGAATGATGAGATTTGAGATAAGCCTCCAGTTCTGGGTGACAGGTGTACAATGACACAGCCTTAAATGCATCATTACTCAGTACAGAAAAAAAAATGTCATTTTTAGACAAGAGTCACTGGTGATGAAAAAAGAATTTAGTACAAAAATTAAAAATAAAAAAAATGTTTAGATGATGACCAGCCTTTAACATTTGAACCTGAATACACTCAACAGGCAGAGTAACAAAATTTTCCCTGAGTTTGGAGGAATTCAAAGTCAAATAATGATGCTATCAATTATGAACAAAAGTTTGTTATTATTTTTTTTTAAATAAATGCTACAAATCTTTGTGTCAACCTAGTATTATTTCTTATATTTTCAATATCTGTGAATGAAAACAATTCCTGGAAGAGTATGTAGCAATGGCAGTATAAATCTCATAACATATGCTCTAGCAATCCAGAAAATCTCTTGGGGGAAAAAGAAAGTGTCAATTTACCTTTGTTGCTTTATCTTCATTAAACACGGAGAAGATGACACCAATAAATCCAGGATCCATCATTTGGTACATTGCCTGAGTTCTTACATCTATCAATGAAATATAAGGTAGAGCTAACTCAATGCCAATTATACATTCTATTTATGATTTCTGAACACTTCTTGCAAAGTTTCAAATGGTATTAAGCTTTATCCTCACTAAATTCTCAAGCAATATAAAACTGTTTTGATTGATTTATTGTTTTCTACAGCCCATCAACCTTTTGCAGGTTATTTAAAGCCAGAAAATATTTTTAAATTGTAAGAATTTTTTTTGGGAGATAATGATTTAATGATACAAGTCTTACTAATTAACCCATAGCTAGAGAAAGAAGAGATGCATTCATACCATTCCGGAAGATAATTGTGTATAAGTGAATATAATGAACCCAACAGGAACTGGAATTTTGCTCTCCTATTAACAATTCTAAACCATTATCCATTACACTAACCACGCATTCAAGTTTACAGTACCTGATATTCCCAAGTGGTCCCCAATCTAAGTACTAAACTGGTTTAATGTTGCTTAACTTCAGTGATCATATGGGAACTGATGTTCCAATGTGATATGGCAGTAAGCCCAACAAACTTGTCCAACAAATAACTATATAATAGTTCTAAAGTGGAAAACATACAAGTTCTCTATTTATGACAAGTCTTACTTTTTAAATCTCAAAGTAGATAAAAACTTATTCCAGATGTGATTATTACTAAACTTTTCAAAAGATCTTTTGGTCCTTTTTCACTATGTCTCATATTGCAAATACACATTTATTAGAACTTTTGAAAGTATCAAATTTTGTTGCAAAATAAAAATAGAAAATAAATGCAGTAAAGAACTTTTGGATGTGTGGGTCGTGTAATGGTTATCAGCACAGAAAGTGTAATAAATTCAAATCCCAACCTAGTCTGTTGTGTTCACTTTTGCACAAATACCCTTGGGAAAAGCATGAATCAATCTCTTTCTCTCTATCCACCTCAGTTATGGACTAATCAGCAAAGTATACTGAGCTCTTTAGTCTTGAATGGCAACCAACCAGTCTGAGAAGAAATTCAAAACCATTGAGAAGTCAACAAGAAACCACTTTCCTGTCTTTTCCAAGAATGCATAGCAATTCACTGATAATATAGAAATGGAATCTATGGTGAGTCACAATCATCTACATTCTGAACAGACACAGCATAAAAAACAATATTCAGTGATAAGAAAGTAACATTTGAAAAACCATGCAACACAGATATTTGAATAAGATAAAGAAAAGTCATGGGCCAAGAAGAGTATTTGGTTATGAAACAATATTGCTTTTATTTGTATAAGAATGAATGAATGAATACTCATTTCTCATGTGAATTAAAAAGCCTTTTCATTTGGAATAGAATTGTGAAAAAAAGCAATGAAAATGTAAATTCAAAGAAAACAATGAACAGAATCAGGTCAAAAATGAAAGTCACAATTTTAAAAATCTGAAACTATGAATTTACTATGAGTGCTCAATAATGTTTTTTTTTAATTTGTTTTTATAATTAAAAAAAAGATGACTGAGTAAAAGACTTACCAACATGTGAGGGCCACACTGTGATGTGAGGGTGAGAATGGTACCAGCCAAGAACACGTAAGGGTCGTTGAAGCTCAAGGGCTAATTCCTGAATCAAAGCATAAAATATTGTTTCTATGGAATAAAGTCCTATTTTGAAAAAAGATACTGTTGAAATATAAATTCTAACATTATTGGCTCAACTACTGCTTACAAGGAATTCTTAATAAAAGCAGTGGAGAATTGTCAAACATTTTCCTATGGTGGGGTTAGGACTAGGTTTTTATTCTTTTATTCAAGCATATTAATTTTGTCATTGTTTAGGAAATTTAATTCAATTGTTTTGGTAAAATAGTGAAAAAAGCTTCACTATTGCCTACTTACTAAGTGGGCAATAAATAATTACTACTTTTCTAAGCATGTATAGTAGACAGTAGTCCCACCACATTATATTAGAATTAAAAGACAATTTTAATTTTGCCATAGTGTTACTTGCAGTATACCCTATTCTCCCCACCTCTACAAGAAAAAAAAAAAAATTCAATCAATATGATTAATCAATTTTCATAAAATTTATTTCATAAAGAAGAATTGTAATAAAAATTCTGAAATAAACTATATATAGAAATGGAGTTGGTTTAAAAATTTATGCTTTCTACCTTGTAACTAGAAATATGCAGAGAAAAGGTAACTTGAAAATTCCCAATGCTAAATGTTCATATGAATTTGAAAATGTAATAAATTTGAATGAAACTTTTGAGATTGATTTATTGATTACTTAAGTTATTTCAGAAAATGTTACTTTCTTTTAAAAATTAGTGGAAACTTTTTAAGTAAACCAGTACTCATTTAATTTTAGGACATCTCAATAAATATCAATCCAAACATAAACTAACTTTTATTGAGTAATCAAATGATAAAAAGAAAAAAAAAACACTTCTGGAAATGTGTCAATTAAGAGTTTTTTCCATTTTGTCATTCAATTACCTACTATATATCTCTAACATAGATTTGTACATAATATCTTCCAAGAAATAACCATTCAAAACTTACCTCTGCTTTTATTGAAGCAGCAGAGAGCTGTTCAGGAGAAATCTCCACACGATCTGCTTGTTTATCTGAACGCCTTAACATAATTACTGCAGAAATATGGGAGACTTTTTTCTCATCAATCTGGTAAAAGAAAGATTTTATGGTAAATATGTTTGATATAAAATTCAACACAACTAATTATGAATAGTTTCACAATTTTATTGCCTTTATTATGAACTAGCAGCCATACCCAGCTGGTCGATCAGAAAAAGCATTCAATTAGAATGGAGCAAAAACAGCATCATGTTTAGATGTAACAGAGTCTATCTTCAAGTACTTTCATTAAAAGGCATTTTGAATTAATGCAGTTACTGATATAACAGAAGTAGTCTGTATTTATTCAATCAAAGTTAGCCAAGGACATGAAGGGGCAAAACAGGCAGCATGAAGACCCACTTCAGACCACAATTATTTTGAAATTCAATGTGTCAGTGTACTAACAGGGATGTAAAAGAGGATACATTTATAAAGCAGTTATGTTTGATGAAAATTGGTTGAAAGATCAATAAAAAATAAGAAAGAAACCAGTATAAATTGCCATTTTTCCGCTATTTACATGGGTTTTCACTATATGAGTGGACTCAATTATCAAGTTAAATGACTGTTAAACAATCAACTTATTGTTGGTTACAACTGAGTGAAGTTTGTATTAGATTGCTCGAAAATTGAAGTTCTTAGTTTAAAATTTGTGTTGAAATCGGTGTTTTGTTTTTTGCAGCTTTTCGCGTGGCGTAGAAAATAAAAATGAGGTATCGTTGAGCTCACCATGATGTAAGTAACCTACATACCAAGTTTGAACGAAATTGGAGAAAAAAAAGTCGAATTTATTGATTTTTGATCGGCTTTATCGATTATTGATTTTTAAAAAAATTATTGATTTTTTACGCTAAGAAACTATCTCTTACATTGTACAATGTATATGCCAAGTTTGATCAAAATCAGTTGGATGGATTTAAAGTGAAAATGTATCAGACAGACACACAGACATCCTGTTTTATATAGAGAGATTTCAATCAAGAAATGATAATGTAAGGAGATTGTTCCATAATTTGATATGACAATCCTGAAAGATATTTTGTTAAAAAAAAAACAAACAAAACATGTCATATTCACAAGATTTCTATAAACAAACACTTAGAATGTCTATTATCCTTCAGTACAATCAAGATGGTATAGTTTTACTTTTTTAGTTGAATTACTGGATGAAATATTTTAATTCTTCATTTTTTAATAGTTTTCTTAATCTTGTCTTTTTATTGCAACATTTTAAGTCAAATACTTGCTGTTTGCACTGCTTACTTTTAATAAATAAAAAACATCAATAATATAAGTTTGAAAAGAATCATTATATACAATATTGTTTATACAACTGAACCTCTTCTTCATATATACTTGTTGTTAACACAATCTTTCACCCATTTCATTCATCAACCCTCATAGGGTGTATTCCATAGGAACAAAAGTTGAGACCTTTTCCTTGGCTCATTCAATTGAATTACTCTGTTAAAAACGGGTATATTTTTTTAACAAATGATCAAAACTAGAGAGAGAGAAAGAAAAGGGTTTCAGTTTCATGGTTAGCATCTTAAAACTTCTTTCCTAGTTTAGAAATTGCATCAGAAAATTTTAATCTATATTCTGAATATTACAAAATCGAAAGTTAAAGGAAGCTTAGTTTTACTTTTAAGAATAATTAGATATCTGTATTATTATTCATCCAACTTATACAGCTGCCCAACAAACCAATATCTGGTGTTTTTTTCATTTTCAACTGGACTTGTTTTGTTTCAATAAATTTTGACTTTTCTTGTTTTTCATTTAAAAAAATTTTTCCTCGTTCCCCAGCAATACTCCCTGTCAATTATCTGGGAAAAAGAGTTTTCTTTTTTTCCCCCGTCATAATACACCTGGTGAGAGCTGAAGAATACATTGTCCAAACTCCAAAATGTTTTAAATAACAAAGTATATTTGGTACACATAAAATTTGTTAATCTGAACATGAGAATATTTTTTGTTTTTCTTATAGTTTTTTTCTGAAAATCTAGATCACTAATTGAAAGTTTATCCGCTAAAAAAGGACTGTGTCTGTAAACATCAAACATTCAACAAAGGGTTTTTCAATTCATTCAGTCTTCCTTGAGTATAAAAATAGTTTTGGTTTTCAAGTGTTTTGACTTTTGACAGAAATGAATTCTGAGCATCAATATTTATTTATTTACTCAATATTCCATTTATTTTCCTGGCAAACGGATGTCAAATAAATATTTACTATATTCCAAACATGATTCTGTGAACATTTTAAAATCTCATCCATTTTAAGTTCAAAATTCAAATTTTTACTACAAAAACACCGAAAACCTAAACCGTCGGATTGTTGAATTGAAACATGGAAACTTGAAGTTAAATTGAAAGGGAAAAGCCGACACGTCATTTAAACAAGAAAAGAACACAATTAAATGTTCAAACTCAAGAATATTGACTTCAAAAAAGTCATATTTTTATCTCTCGTCGCTATAATCCATACCAAATTAATAGGGCTTTTAAATTTAATTAATCTAGCTAGGTTCAAATAAAATACATCCATAGATTTTTTTGTGTGTGTGATTTACTTACTGGTCTGGTAGGTTTTCAAATGTTAAATTATTATTGTTACTCTTAGTCTTAAATGTTATTTGAATTACTCTGTTAAAAACAGGAGTGAGAAGTATTTTGATTTTTGTTGTTTTTTAATAACTCTTCGTCTTCCTTCTTCGGTCAAATACAGTTCGAGTGATTTGGCTACTATTTTTTTTGTCTTCAGATCAAATTCAAATATAAAGAAATTTCGCTGTTATTTTAAAATTTAAAGATTCATTTATATTTATTCAACTTCATGGCAAATGACCCAAACTAGAGAGAGAGAGAGAAAAAAAAAGGTTTCATGATTAAACTTAACATCTTAAAACTTAAACTTCCACTTTCCTTATTTAGAACTTTAGATATTGCATCAGAAATTTTATCTATTCTGATAAAAAGTTAAAAAGCTTAGTTTTGCTTTTAAGAATACTATTCATTTAAGTTATGGTTTTCTCGTACTTGAAAAACTAACGAGTGTCATCACTGAATAACATTTTTTTTTTTAATTTTTTAACTGTAAAAATTTTACAGTAAAAAAAATTAAATTACCAACATTGCATGTTTTTTTGTTTTTTTTTACCCCAGAATGGCTTTTCCCTTTCATTTAAGTTTAAGAAAAAACTGTATTTTGTGTAGAACCACACTAGTAAATTTTTGTTTCTTAAAATACAAAACCCAAAACTTCAACCCTTACTAAATTTGCTTTTTTCTTGAAATCTGAAAAATAAATTAAGTTAAATTCATTATTTTTTTATCCAAATATACTTCTAATCTGGCAACGACACATTCGATACCAATACCAGTATTTAGCCTACGTGTTTAATTACAAGTAAGGACATTTTTTTATCTTAGTTATAAACAATTATCACTTTTTAAAGTAATTTACCTCTCCAAGCAGAAGGCCCATCACTTCCTCCCGTTCGGTAGACAAGGCATGTGTTAGGCACACCAAGTAAGCAGCTGATTCTAATTGTACAGATGCTACAGCTGCCATTTTCTTTTCTTTTTTTTTTCAATTATGATTTGTAAAAATTTAGAAAAAAATGACCAAACAAAGAAAAAGAAAACTACAAGGATAAGTGTTACTAATCATCACCGCCGCTAATCTGATGGTAAGGAAAATAAAATCGTCTCCTAACAATAGAGAGCAATAAACAATAATATTAATAATAATAATAATATTCGTCTACAGACGTTTAGAGGAGACGGATACTTTCTCTAATTCACGAACCAGGAAAAAATTACGCTAAATGACAAACGATAAAATAAAACCTAAAAGTTATTTTGGCATAATTTTTGGCATTATCTATCTTTAAAAAAATTAGCAAAAAATATTTTACATTTTTCAGTTCACTCAAGTTTAAAAAAAACTGAAACAATTTTGTTTTTTTTCTAATAAATGTCAGGAAGGCTTCTGATGATAAGTTTGACCCGAGATCACAGTTGACGTGAGGTTCTCCTCGTACATATGTGGGTGGTGTCAGTTAGATCACTTACGACTGAATGGTGAGATCGGTCATCACTGAGGGCCTCATATTTTCGGCCTTGTGCCACATCTAAGCTACGCTTAGAAAATCAGTGTGGGTGGTGCCAAAAACGGTTCAAATTCCTCATCACTTTCCTCCTCTTTATGACGCCTCAGGCAGCATTGATTGATTAATTTAAAAAAATCCTATATTCCTAAACTTTAAATTAAAAACCCTCCCACTTTAAGTTTAAATGGGAAACATGTGACCTATGGTAACAAATCTCTGGAACTGGACTGTGGTTAATTTTCTCCTCAAAATTTTAATTATTAATTTTTAACTTTCATTTAACCTTATTGTGAGTTTTTATCAGGATGTAAAAACGGACTGAGCGTTATTGAAAGCAATAAAGAAAACTTTAGTTTTACTTTTATTTTATTTTTATTGCTTTTTAAATTTTTAAACAAACGCGCAAAACGCCAAGGTTTAAAAGTTTAAACAAAAAATTAATTTTTTAGATTTCAATAAAAAAAATTTCTTTTTGAATTTTGAAGTTTATTTATTATTATTACGTTAACTTTGACGAAAAATAACGTTTTTTTTTTTTTTTTAAATATTGCCCATTTTTGCATCATGCCCTCTTTCACGACTTACTCTATGGCTTTCTTTGGTTTTTGTTAGGCGTCGTGTGTACAAAAATTTACAGATTTTTAAAAAAAAATAAAATAAAACGGTTTTCTCAAGTTTTCAAAAATAAGAAAAGAAAAAGAATTCTCATGGAAACTTTAGCATACATTTTCTGAACAAAAATTCTCTTTTCTTTACTAAGGAGATCAGATATCTTAGGAAATTTTAAAATTGCGAAATTAATAAAAAAAATTATACTTTTAACTTTAACTTTAAATTTCAGGTTTGTATTCACGCAAAATATTTTCAAAAAGTTTAATTTGAATTTTGTAAATTTTAAAAAAAATTTTTAAAAACGTTTTACTTTTATTAATGACCAAAAAAGTCATTGGAAAACTGAATCGAAGAAAAAAAGTCATAGATGAAAATTCATAAAATTACACTTTGAGAAAAAAACTTCAGAGAAAATAAGAGATATTTTAATAAATAAAATAAACATATTTAATTTTATAGTAATTAAATAATTTATTTTAATTATTAAAATTTAATACAGTAAATGTTGATGACAGAAGTCGCCAAAAAGGAAAGTGTGATTTATTTTTTCTCTATGATTTCTTTATATACTTTTTAAATCAATTCATCCAAAGCAAAGCAATAATGCCACTAAGATACAAAAAAGGCTACACTGTGAGTGAGAGAGAATGAAAAGACTTTGAAGGAACCGGAAACCCAATACTAAACACTAAACAGGAAAGAAGGGATAAAAACGAAACCTTTACTCTTCTTATTCAAAAGACCAAGGAGGAGTGTGAACCAGACGATAGGCAACCCTATCTACTCTTATTAATACTAAAATTTGTTTTTAAAAAAATGACCTTTCCCTACCTTAACAAAGCTTATCTTATAAATTTTTCCCCAATAACCGTTTTTTTAATTTTTTGTTTTACTTTATAAAGTTAGGCGTTCTTTTTGCTAGTTTAATGGGGGATTAGAGAATGAGGTTTGTGCAATTTTTGTAAAAAGGATTTTTTTTTTACATTGCAGTTAGACAAGCATAAAATGAACTACTTTTCCTAAGATCCTTTAATAGCTAAATATATTTACTTTTAATCGCAGTTTTAAATGTTTATTTTGTCAAATGAAAGTAAAATTGATGTAGACAAATGCAAACAAACATTGATTGACATTTGACAATATCAACTTTCATGATAGAAATTTCTAGGTGGTCACAACTATGTAAAACAAACATAAAACTCTCAACATGTTTCTTAAACATTTTTCATTTTACAATGAAGCAAACAAGTAACATAACAATGAATCAAAGCAAGGCAAATAAAGTAATATGCATTTTGGCTCTCAGATTGGATGGTATTGGTAAGACACAGTTCAAGGGAGATAATCCTAATTTGAAACTCCATTTGTAGAACATAAGTGGATGTGCATTGTGGTGTGACGAATAAGAAATCCGAGAACCGAGTTTGAATTTGAATTGTGTTCATTACATTCACTTCCACGCAAATAACTTTGGGAAAGGCATGAATCCACCCCCCCTCGCCCCAGTTATGGGTTGAATAACAGGACAGACTGGATCTTATAGCCTTGGTTGGCAACCAGTGTACTGCAGAAAGATAGGACAACGTATTACAGGGGAAAATCTTCTACCTAGTCAGTCATAAATCGAAAGAGACATGATCGTCCATGCGTGTATAGCACTTTTAACTGACTGCGTGGGCCCTTAGTTCCAAGGAAGAAGTTAATATAGATGTGCCATCAGTAGACAGTTCATACTTCACCACTATACAGAAGTGATAGAAGGAAAACAACGTTGTATACCATGAGCTTTTTCGTTGTTATTGACGTAGTTTGACTTGCTTTATTAAGTCTGCGAGAGATCCCTTTTTCCAATCACTGGAGATAACACTTTCTGTTAGCAGTTTTCATCTGTGTGTCATCAATGGTGGTAAGTGAATGCAGTGAGCTGCAGTTGACAGCAGCTTGCGTTAAAATTACTTACACGTTTCCTTTTCTTTTTCAGACTTCAATATATTGGCATTTCGTTGGGACTTCGAAAATATACAAAAATAAATAAATGAAAACACATTTTAAAATTTCTTGATCACACATCGGTTCTCTTATAAATGCACTTCGTTTTTAGTTTACACCCCCCCCACACACACACACCCGTTTCTCTCTCTCTCTCTCTCTCTCTCTCTCATCTTCTGGATTTTAAGTTTAGATCATATCGTTTTTTATTGTGCGTAGTGTCACCACAAATGTATACACACGTTTCTGGTGTCTGTTTTTTTTTAATTTTAATTTAGGTCAGCGAATCGGTAGAGAATTATGTATCGAAAAATAATTCATATTTATCTGTATCTCACTCATTTAAACCGTTTCTTAACCCCTCTCTTTAAAACTTCACTCTGTTAAATTTGAATCTTCCACCTTCACCTTTAAGCCTTCCTGTTCTTCTTTCTTCTGTTACACCAGCTTTCAGACATTTCCCTCTCACACTTGATTTCCACTACCACACATACACTTTCACTAAAATTTTATTTTTTATACCCGGAGTTATATTTTCTGATTTCTTTTTGAATTTGTAGGTCTGATGAATTGGATCATGATTACGATTCCAATGTAATAAATTATAACCATGGAATATTAGTGTTTGAACCTTTTTTATTATATTCTTACTCTGTCCTGGACATTGAGTTCTACCTGGATTCTATCCTCTTGGGAATTATATATATATATATATATATATATATATATATATATATATATATATATATATATATATATATATGGTAATCCGTATGGAGTTTCCAAAAGGATAAAGATCCAAGGAGAACTCTATGTCAGAGACAAAGTAAAAGTATTAATTATTGAATATCAAACATTTAAAATATCAATTCAGTCGGGTTTCGATCCTAGCTATACGCAACCGGACGTCTAGCCACACTGATGAGCTGTGATACAGCGAAACAGTCTGTCTGTGGATGACTATATATATATATATATATATATATATATATATATATATCAATTCACTCCAAGCAAGGTGATAACACCACTAAGACGCAAGGGGCTACTGAAAGTGAAAGAGAAGGAAAAGACTTTAGTTTAAAAAGAACCGAAAACCCAATCTTAAACAGGAAACAAGTGATAAACCTCTACTCCTGTTCAAAAGGCTGGGGAGGTGTATGAACCAGACGATAGGTGAATCTATCTACTCCTATTTTTGTTAAAGAATTTCTGCAAGCTTTTAATTTGACAACATTTTTTGACAACTTTCTTCTTTATCTGGGAAAGATAACGGAGTAGCCCTTCTTCACAATCTTCAATTCAGAATAGTCCTTCTCCAAGACTGGTTACTACTGCCACATCCCTTTGAGAACATGAAACATCATAAAATAGAAAAACCACCTACTGAATTTTGGTGTCCAGTGGTATTTTAAAATCACCATGGTCTATTTCATTTAAAAAAAAAAACCTCTTACCACCAATATAAATAAAGCACATTATATATGTGTCCAGTGTCGTCCGGTTTTCAATCTCAGTGAATCATATACCTGAAGTAACAGGTAGTGTCGGGTTACCTCCTCCTAATTTTCGAAACTGCTCATAGGAGACGCTCTCAGGACTATAATACTCTGCGATAATTTTTTATCAGTCTCTTCTCACATTATCCGCCTATTCGTTAACATGTAATCTCTCACAGAGAACGCGTTCCCTTTGGGAAATACATGAACAATACATCACACGCACGTACGTACACACATTCACTCACTATCGTCCATTCATTTGATACACACATCTTTGTCTTTGTCATTCGTATCCCTTACATTCATTTTTGTTTGTACATATCGGTTCTTGTCATTTCTTTACATTTACATGGAATCACATCCCGAGTTTGCCATGTTTGTTGTGAGTATTTCAGGAGACAGTGTGTTTTATTCCCAATTTCAAATACCTACATTAATAACGCTCGAAATAAGTTGGGAAGCGCGTACTCTTAGCCCGCAGTACTAAGTACTACTGTAAGTACTGTAATTACATGCGATTAAAAATAAATAACTCATTTAAAGTTAAATTTAAATATCGAACAGAGTGAAGGGTTTAAAAAACAATTCTTTATTAAAGGTTTAACTTTAATTTACTTTTCGTTGCAATTGCAACTGATAACGTCTAATTTTAAATCTGTAATTAAAACTTAGGTGGCGCGGGGCACGGTACGTTACTCATATGTTTTTTTTTTCTTTTACTAGCACGCGTACTGTGTCATATTCAAAATTTGACATAGTTCGGGTACCCTAATGTCTTTTAAGAGCGACTTTATGTGAAAGAATCGTAAAGAATGGTGATTTTAAAAGAAAATAAAAATTGTCCGCAAAATAAATGTAAACAAACTATGGAGATCGGTTGCATATACGAAGAAAGATTATGCCGAATTAAGGTGTCGAATAAAGATAAAATAATTTTATTCTTATTACTTTTAAGGACGCTGAAGGTTATCGTAGCCCTGGCTACTCTGTACACTTGACCTAGGCAGACGCTTCGACCATGACCTTTTCACTGTGTTCCCTATACTGCAATTTAATTTCATTTAGTTTCATAATTGACCTAATGACTTTTAGTTCTTTTTTGTGATACGGACCTAGTCATAATACACTTCCTGACCACTCTTATACTTTCATATTCTGTAGCAAATTTCAGCCTATCTTTTTTTGAGATTTTTATTATTTTGCGAGGCCTGTGATTTTTATATCATTGGGTGCGTTTTTGTAGGTCCCCTCTGTGTATGAGGTATTATGGTATATAGAGGATTGAATGATGACGGACAAGTTCTTTTGGTGAATGTGCTAATTGTAACGAGTGAATGGGTCGTGAATCGGATTAGCTAGGTATAGGATAGCAATGGTGACCAGCCTCAACCAAATCTCCCCTTTTCGGCCTTGTGCAACAATTGTATATTTTATGCAATAAATCCAGTCGGAGAGAGGAGAAGAAGAAACGCAGGCCCCAGGCCATTGTGGCCAGGGCGCTTGGACGAACTATGTATTAAGTTACGTTCCCATTTATTTTTGTCTGCCAACTGGATGCTAGTTGGGCTTTTACTTCTATTCTTACTTCTGGCTTCTTGCGCATTTCTACTTCCAGTATTCTTGGCCTTTACTACTTCCAGCACAACTATTGCCCTGTATTACTTCAGGCCACCACTGATTCTTATTTTCCGGCAACTTTCGGCATTCCTAACTTTCACTACTTCAGATCACCACAGACCCTTACTTTGGCATCCTTGGCCTTACTACTTCCTGCTACTATGGACTCTTACTTTCGACTACATCCTGGAACCTGTTTCCGGCATCACTTACTTTAACCTAACCAACTTGGTTGACGGCGTAAACGGGCCTGCTCACTACAGCCCCGAACTACCAGCTAGACATCGGTACCTACTTGCGGAATGCATATCATCCCAAGCTCTAACCTATCCCGTACACTACGGTTATAATACTATGGAAGGTTCACCACTGGACCCGGCAAGCAACTACGCAACGCCAGCACCGGGCATCGGATTTGACCAGCTACAACGCAAAGCCGGCACCGGACATTGGATTTGACTAGCAGCTACGCAACGCCAGCACCGGACATTAGTTTTGACCAGCCCCTTCAACACTTTCTCTGGACTTGCATGCTAATCTAACCTACGACGACCCTGGTCTGTATTGTAAATAAATTTTGTATTAATTTTGAAATATCCTCGTTCTGTTGTCCATTTTGTTCCTCCTGTCAGATTTAACGTCTTTGATTTATAAACGTTTGTGGACCTCTTGTGAACTCATACTTATTTGGGCGCTCGGACCATATAGCAACACGACCTCCCTCCAAGGGGTCCACACCAAGGTAAAAGGCCGAAGTCTCAAAAGCCTTAAAGTCCGCCTGAAGGGTGGCTTCTATGCTAGTTGGTAATAAAAAGCTGTATCATGCGTGAGATTTGTACCTGTTTGACTCTTTGGGAGTGCGCACGCATGTGTGTGTACATATACACGTCTTTTTTTTTTTTTTAAGCAATTTACTCCAAGCAAGGCGGGAGTGCCACTAGCACGCAAGGGGTTACAGAGGATTAAGAACAAGAGTAAAGAGGTGTCAAGAATGAAGACTGAGACTCGGAAGATAAGTTAATCTAAGCTTTATTCGGCAAAATGCAAGCAGGGTTCACATCACATGTGCTCCTGATTTTCTCGAATATGGCTGATTGTCGTAATCCGGAGAATGGGCTGTAAACGAATATGGTGTCGTAAAGGAATGTCGCAGTCCATCTCTTATTTACGACATTCCTCCCCACTAGAAGGGAGTACTTATTTTAGTCCCAGCCATACCTTTTTGGGGTCACCGACACACGACCTGACCTCCGTAGTGTTTGCACAATCTCTCTGCATGACGAATCGTGGTCTTCTGTATCGGCGTCACTTCCAGGGTTCATTAAAGGCTCATTTTGTATGGTTGGCAGTTCAACAGATGCTGGTTTGGAAGAGATCTCCTCAGAGGACTGCTGAAACATCAGCTGGAGTGAAAATGTCTCGGAGCCAGCAGGATCTAGGGCCAAGTCTTAAACCAACACAATTGATTCTCTCCCATCTGGATATCTGACGCAAATGGTTGATTACTATCAATCAGGTTAACCCGATCCACTAAGGGGTTATTCTTGGTAGTACGAATGAATCGTCGCAACATCACCGGCCTCGGATTCATCAACCAAGATGGCAGAGAGTTTCCATAGGTTGTGCGTCTCTGAAATTTAAAAAAACGTTCATGTGGTATACAATTTCTTGTAGTACATAACAGGGACCGCATAGAATGAAGAACTTGTGGTAGGACCTGCTCCCAATGTTTATCTGGTAGCTTGAGTGACTTAAGCGCCAATTGGGTTGTTTTACATACCGTTCGGCTTGACCATTACTCTGTGCGTGATAGGGCGTCGAGTTACTGGTAGCAACCCCTTTACCAAGTAAATATTTCTTTAGCTCCTGGGATATAAAAGAACGGCCTCTATCTGAATGTACATAGTTTGGCATTCCAGTCATACTAAAAAGGAGTTCCAGGCACTATCACTGTGGAAGTTTTCATGTCTGGACAGGAATATAAGAATGGAAATCGTGAATATTCATCAACGATGACTAACAAATATGGATTGCGAGAAGCCCTTGGGATGGGCCCCTTAAAGTCAATACTGATCCTTTGCATCGGACCAGTAGCTTTTATCAATGTACGATAGAACTGGGGTTTGAGTTCTGCATTCTGCTTTTATCAATGGTCGATAGAACTGGGGTTTGAGTTCTGCACAAATCCTGCAGGATGCGCAGGTTTTCTTGACATCTTCAGTTGAAAAGGGGAGATTTCTTGACCGCACAAAATGTAAAAGTCTTGAGACACCTGGATGGCATAGTTTTTCATGTAATTCCACCAGAACCGAGATTTGGAAACTTAATGATGCACAATAAGTGCGACTGAAAGTGTCTGCAGCTACACTGTTTCTTCCCGTTCAATATTCAATGTCGAAGGATAATTCGCCGAGTTCCATTCTCCATTCATTGATTTTCGCATTCTTTTCCTGCGTTTCCTGTTATCATACATGAATGCTACAGACCTTGCATCTGTGTATAGTCTGAAGTGATGTGGGAACAGGAGATGCTTCCATTTTCGTACGGCCTCTATTATGGCTAGAGCTTCCTTCTCAACAATGCTATATCCCTTCTCACTTGCATGAAGTGATCTTGGCATGAATGCTATGGGCCTTCCGTTTTGGCTAAGTACGGTAGATACAGCATAGTCCGAAGCATCACAATCTAACTGAAGGGGTAGGTTCTCGTCAATGGCCCATAATGTCACTCTACACAGTTCTGATTTCAATGTATTAAGTGCCTTCTCTTCCAATGGGAACCGATCCGCTTTCACTAAGGGTTGTATTTTGTCTGAGAATTCAGGGGTCCATTTAGCGTAGTAAGCAAACATTCCCCTGATTCTCTTCAGACTGTTCATGTTTTTAGGTGGTGGTAGTTCCTGCAATGGCTTCATTCGTTCGGGGTCAGGCTTTATCTTTCCATTCCCTACACAATACCCTAATATTTAATGTTGTTACTTTCTTTATGATTTTAGAATTGTTCAAAGTGAAGTGTCTTTTCCTCACTACCCTCATACAATTTTCCACATTGTTATCCTGTTCCTCTTCTGTTTCATTCACCCCCAATTATCACATTATCAAGATAGGGAAATGTATCAGTCAGAATTTCTTCTTTTACAATTTAATTCATAGCACGTTGGAAAGTAGGGACACCATTAGTTACCCCAAATGGGAGACAGGTAAACTGAAAAAGTTGGCCATTTGCTTCAAAAGCAGTATATTTCCTGTCAGATTGTTTGAGCCTGAGTTGATGGTAGGCACTTTTTAGATCGAAAGTTGAAAAGTATTTATACCTGGCAAGATTTGCAACCAGATCGGAAATTCTTGGTAATGGAAAAGCCTCTACTGTGTAGATATTTATGGTTTGGGAATAGTCGACACATAATCGTTTTTTTTTTTTGTGTGTGTGTATTTTAACTTCATCTTTAACCACTAGCAATTGTGCATGCCTTGGTGAAATACTCGGTTCAATAATCCCATCTTCCAGAAGTTTGCTAATTTCCACAGCAATAAAATCAGAGTCCTCTTTACTAAAACGTCTTGATTTAGTAGCAATCGGTTTGCATTTAGCTGAAATCCCTGGGAACAAAGTTGGTTCAGCTATATCTACAGCTTCCAGAGCAAGACAGGCACTTGTGCCTTTCACAACGAGTTCCGGTAAATAACCGCCATATTCAAACGTGACCTTAAGATATCGGGATTGAAATTCCCATCCAAGAAAAACATCACAACAGAGGTCCTTCATGATAGTCAAAGGAACGGAAGTATATAATTTTTTCGTTATGACCCAGTTTTAAATCGACTATTACAAATCCATTAGACCGACTATTAATACTTTCCTGTGCCATACTTACTTTTTGACAAAAATCCTCAGAGACAATAAATCCACCATTCTTTTGCTGATAACATTTTCAGAAGCACAAGAATCTATTAGAGTATTGAAGGTTCTATTTTCAACCATGACGAAAATAGCAGCATGGGAAAGTACCACTGGTACGTTAGTAGTGTTTACAGAAATACAAGCTGAATGAATCATAGCATTAGTTGTCACATTTGATGACCTACACATTTTTTGGTAATGTCCCTGCTTATCACAGCGATGGAAAATTACGTCACGTGCCGAACAAATGTATCGTTTATGGTAAGATATAATACCACAGAAAAAACAAGCTTTCTTACCGGTGTTATTATTCGAAGCTGTAGTGGAAATCTTCTTACAAGAATTGTTATATCTTTGGTTGAATGTGGCAGCGACAGTGGTTTGATTTTTTTTTCTTCACTACTATTGCCTGTCGAGTCGCCATGTGGTCTCCTGTTGTTAATGGCAGCAATGCTGAATTGGAGGGAGAAACGCAAGCCGCATTATTTTTCTGGGCTAAATCCAGTGTTAGTACTTGTTCGTGAGCTGTCTGCAGATCCAAGTTTTTATTTTCCAGTAACCTCTGTCGAATGGCTGGTGATGTTATCCCACAAATGAAAGCATCTCTCACAGCTTCATCGCCGACTTGCTTAGCCATTCTGTCCTTGAAGTTGCAGTCTCACCTTAATTTTTCGAGACTTTGGAAAAATCATCAATCGATTCATCTTGTCTTTGCTTCCGTGTGGCCAGTAGATGGCGGGCAAAGACTTCATTCGGTTTTTAATGTATATTGAGTCCAGCCGATTTAGTGCCGATTCACTATCTTCGCTGGATTCAATGAATTCGAAAGCTGTAGGACTTACACAGCTTATCAATGCCCGTAGTTTGTTGGGGATTCTGTCTTTGTAGTCGTCTAAATAGTTGGTGAATATAGGACGCCAGTGCCGCCATTCTCTGGCGGCGTGTGTTGAATTCTGGTCGATATCCAACACTCTTGGTTTATAGCCAAAACTTGATACAGACTCCGACATGGCGGTTATAAGATATTTTGCCGAATAAATTGTCAAGAATGAAGACTGAGACTCAGAAAATAAGTTAATCCAAGCTTTATTCGGCAAAATACAAGCAGGGTTCACATCACATGTGCTCCTGGTATTCTCGAATATGGCTGATTGTCGTAATCTGGAGAAGGGTCCGTAAACGAATATGGTGTCGTAAAGGAGTGTCGCAGTCCATCTCTTATTTTTAATACAAGAGGCATATTTGGGGAAAGGATACAGAGAAGGACGGGGAACAAGCTCAGGGTGTCAGATGTCTATTGACATTAAACTTGAATATTTGAAGAATATAGTCATCGGGAAGCAAGTATGGGGAAGGGAGTTCCATACACGGAAAGTTCGGGAGAAGAAATTGTTTGAGAAGAATAGATAGTTACATTTAACCATTTTGACAGTGAAAAGGTGGGGCCGAGATGCCAGCCTTTTAACTCGCTTAAATTCATGCAGTCCGGGAACCAGCGGAAGTAGCTTGTCGGAACAGTTGCCGTGAAAATACTTGTAGAAGAGACAAAGGGTAGTCACGGCACGTCTGTGGGATAGCGATTGTAGACTAGATGCCAGATCAGGACCAATCATCTTGCTTATTCGTCTCTGTATTTTGTCAAGGACCTCGAGACGTACAGCAGGAGCACCAGACCATAAATGACAGCAATATTCCATGCAAGGACGGATGGTTGATTTATAGATTTGAAGGATGGACTCAAACGAAAAAAACTTTCTGGCACAACACAGAGAACCAACTTTCCTCGCAGTAGATGAAGCTATTGATTCAATGCATTTATTCCACCTCGTGTCAGTGGACACCGTGAGACCAAGGGAGGCAGAGAGGGTTCTCTGTGGTGGGTAAAGGAGAGCAGATTGGAAGTCCTTTTCGAGATCAAAAGCCAGGTTAGTTTTGTCAACGATTCCAGATTTACTACTGAAGCAGGAGTAAATAGAAGTATCGTCCGCGTAGATGCCAACTTGGGAACTGATGACATCGGGAAGGTCATTGATGAAGATCAGGAACAGTGTAAGGACCAAGATAGAGCCTTGGGGAACACCAGCGTTCATGATCAAGGAGTCGGAGGAGAACCCGTTTAGCACGACCTTCATTTCACGGTTTGACAGGAATGATTATATTAAGTCAAATAATCGTCCTGTATTACCATATCCTTGAAGCTTACGAAGAAGGCCAACATGCCAAACCCTATCAAACTCTTTAGAGATGTCTAGAGCCACAGCTCGAGCTTCTCCATTATTGTTGAGTGCTTTGTATACAAATTCAGTTATGGCCGTGAGCACGTCAGTGGTAGATCGAGCAAAGCGGAAACCATATTGCTTGTCGGAGAGCAGATTATGTGAAATAAGGTGCTTAACTACTTCGGCGTTGATTAGAGCCCCGAAGACTTTACCGAAGAGTGGTAGGAGACGGTAGTTAGACGGGTAAGAAGGGTCACTAGAGTTCTTAAAGACAGGCACAACAGAAGAGGACTTCCAGAAGGCTGGAAAGCAAGAATCAGAGAGGCAGGAGTTGTAAAGTTTAGAGGGGACAAGAGCTAATTCGGGAGCATATTTCTTCAGGACAATTGCCGGTATCCCGTCCCCACCACTAGCCTTATGGGTGTACAATTTAGAGATGATGTCCAATACCATCGTTGGATTATGTGCATCTCCCTCAGTAGAGCCTCAGCTCTAGGGGGGAAATCCGGTGTGGGTACACCAAATGAGTCTAGCGTTGAATTGGATGAGAATTTACGAGCAAAGCATTCAGCCTTATCAGCTGAGGAGGTCAGGACCTCAAATTGGCTGAATAAAGGAGGTATTGAGGGTTCGCTGTTGTTCAGCACGCTTTTTGCAGAGCCGCCAATAATCTTTTGAACCAAACTTGCGAGACGCAATACGTTGTTTTATTCTTTCGGCAAAGAGTAACTTTGCTTCTTTGAAGACATACTTGCACTCGTTACGGGCAGTGATAAAGAGACGTCTGTTGCAATCAAACATGTCTCTACGGTACAAACGGAAGTAGTGATTCCTGTGGGCTGCTGAGCCAGCAGCTGAGAACCAAGGGGATGAACGCGATTTCATTTTATATTTTCTTGCGGGGATGAAACCTCGATTCTAGCTTTTACCCAAGATGAGACGTCAGACGCACATTTTTCGACGGATAGGTTAAAGACAGTATTCTAGGGGACATCACGAAGGAAATCTCGGAACGAGTCCCAATCTGCTCGTTGATAATAGAAAGATGTTGTTAGGAAGTTCTTTACTGGAGGAGGGGTAGAAGGAGATGTTAACAGACACGACGGCATGATAAGAGTTGCCAAGAGGACAGAGCTGCACGGCACGACAAGACTCGGGGATGGAGGTAAAATAGAGATCAAGAGAAGCCATACCGTAATGGTTACTGGGAAACGCGTAGGAAAGTCGGCCATTTGTGTGAGAGATTGAAAAGTTAAGTGTTTGTATGCCAGGAAGGTCAGTTACAGAGTGTTTAAGCCATTTAGTATGGTGGGCATTGAAGTCACCAAACACAAATATATTTGCAGATGGATGTAGAGAGATAGCCTTGTCTATATTATCGGAAATGCAGTCGAGTACACCACAGTTTTGGGAGGATGGGGCGCGATAGAGAAAGATAGCTTATAGATTTGAGGAGAGATAGACGGAGACATATGTATGAATGGCCTGGAGATTCGAGAGAGAGAGAGAGAGAGAGAGAGTTCTCTAGCCAGTAGGAGATGGTCTCGTGCGTAAACTCCCACGCCATGCATGTGGGTAATAGAATCCTTTCTAAGGAGAGGAAGGTAACAGGTAATCGAGAAGTCAGATGAGGGGATTGACGAATTAAGTTTGGTCTCGCAGAGAGCTAGTATATCAGGAGACTTCTCAACGATGAACGATTCCACACTGCAGAAGTTGGTCTGAAAGCCACGGATATTAGAAAAGGATTTAGGTGATTTTTAGGTGTTTACTTCTTTGATTGTTTGTAGTCATGATGGATAATGTTGGTAGTAAAAGTGAGAGGTTCCTAAAGTAATAGTAACTGAACGGTCATCGTATGTAACATGGGCATAATGTGCAATATAATGTGGCCTTGAGGTTGCCCACCGTAGGTGCGTGCAGGGACACCTTTCCATGCGCGACATGGTGCTACAAGCACCCCGATATTATGCAACTGTTGATCAGAGCAGCTGCTCAAGACGCTACGCAAGGGTTAGGGCTCCAAACTATCATTCGGGAACAGCAACCAGAGAACTGTCAACTCGGTACCCTCATTATGAAGAGACGTTGCCACAGACTGCACATATCACAAGGGATTCACGACAGCACTAATACAGAGGCCAGAGAAAAGGAAAAGATCTAAACAGTAAATAAGGGATGAGCCTCTATACCTGTTGAAGAGTAGGGGGAGGAGTATTGACCGGGCGATAGGTAGACCTATCTACTCTGATTACACACGCGCGCGCAGAAAAAATGTGTATATATAAAGTTTTAACTTAGTTTAAGTGCCAACATACACTTTGGCGGGAGGGAAGAAAGACCACAACATGGCCGATACACACGGCTGAGTTAACTGTCTGATGCTAGCATGATTATTTCGAGGAATTCATATTCAAACAAAGAACTCAAAATAAGGATTGAAATGAATGAATGGGGGAAAGCTAAAATTCGCATCGGCATCAAAGAACATTATTCTAAAGTAAGAGAATAAGTAACAGTAATCGCGAATAAATAAATAAATAAAATCAACAGGAAGGGAAGAGATTGTAACGTCTGCTAAAGCGGATAGCTAATCCCTGTTGCAGGCAGCTTGTCATGCATATTTGTTTTTATTCAACAACCACAGAGCTTATACTGCAGCAATGTTTATATATATATATATATATATATATATATATATATATATATATATATATATATATATATTGTTGCGGGTGCGGTGTACTTGTGTTTAGTTAGAAAAACGTGTCTCCGGGTATATTTATCCCACAACAATAATGGTGGACTCACATGCTATCATCTTCCGTTTGGCAATCACTGTTCTAACATGAAGTGTACAAAAACGGGATTGAATTGATCCAAACAAAACATGGAATGTATTACTATTGAGGATGCATGTCTACATGTTTGCATCGGAACGAGATTGAAGTTGAGAACTTTCGAAGGAACTGAATTCAAAATTTTCAAAAGGTATAAATATCAATATATGGATGAATTTTACATGTATATTTTTAGATGAAGGGGTTGGGACGCAAGGGAGGAGAGAAGGCCTCCGGCACAGAACAGATATTACAACTGCAGCATCTACTCCGACGGGGAAAAAAAAAACCTTTCTCCACCTCTGCCAATCCTCCCGGAAGAATCCGAAAGGAAAGCCCCCATCCATCGGATGGGGGCCTTCCTTCCGAACTAAGCTCAAGTGAAATTGTTATATATATATATATATATATATATATATATATATATATATATATATATATATATATATATATATATATATATATTAATCATTTCAGCCCAAGCCAGGCGAGAAAAAAAAATATATAACAGATTTTGGAAATGCCTCCTATGGTTTCGACCCTTCGTTATTTGACAGTTCGTTATAGATTCATCTTTCTCATACTAAACATGTCAATGAAAAATACGCCAGTATTTCAACCATCATTAACGTAGTGGCTTTTTTGTAAGACATTGAGAGCAAGTTCAATCCGTACCTATTACTCTAACATTTTGCCAAAAATAATTCTCATTATTCTTCTTGCTGTACATCTATTTCCATAGAAATCTCATTCATCCTACCAATTTTGTATAAAACTCGTGTGACTATTCATTCGTTTTATTGTACAATCAAGACACACTTGTATGTTGACAACGGAGAAGTTATCCATCTATATTTCTCTTCAAGACTCCTGAAGTAATTTAAACCAACTTTCTGTTTTAATTTTGTATTTATTTCTTTAAATGTTACTTAATATTCAAATTATGTATTAAGTTGGTGCAAAAATAATGTCGTTTTCTCACATATGTTACTATGTGAGAAAACGACATTATTTTTGCATCAACCTAATATATGAGTTTCATGAATAAAAATTTATTGCTGGTGTTGCATTTGTTCCCCAATAATAGTCTTATTGCATCTAAATTTGGTTTTCCTTTAATTAATGACTGCAAGTGTTTGTCATGTCGCCAAGGCCTAAAATAAGCCGACTGCATATCCTGCAAAGGATTACACCCTCAAAATTGTTCCACATAACAAATGCGTACAAACTAAAATATAGACAACTAGTATTTACCTACCCCAAAACCAAGAGAATATATTGTATACAGACTCAAATATAAAAGGCTAATATTTACCTATACCCGAACAAAATAACTAGTTAAATATAAAAAAATAGATTGAACTCGAAATTAAACAATCCAACAAGAGTTAACATGCAGTAAGACCGATAGACTATAAATTTGTTGTCTTTATTTTCCCTTTGGAAATAATCCAATCTTATATAAGTAATGAAATCCCAAATAATTGAGCAATTCAAAGACGATATTCCTATTCCTGATATTCCCTCCACCCAACAAAAAATGTAATTATGGGACAAGTTAATTGATCGGTTTGTTTTCTACGACTTATAAAACCTTTGCAGATTATTTAAAGTCAGAAAATATTTTTAGATTGTAAGAATTATTTTTAGATAATAATGATATATATATTTTAGAATGTAACATTTTTTTCGTGGGGAGATAATGATTTAGTGATAAAACCTTACTAGTTAACCCATAGCAGGGGAGGAGAAGAGGTGATTTCATACTTTTCCCAAAGGTATTTGCAGGTAAGTGTATATAATGAACCCAACTGGAATTGGAACTCGGCTCTCCGATTAACAATTCTGTGCCATTATCCATAACACTACCCGAGTATTCAAACTTACAGCACCTGGTATTCCCAAGCGGTCACCCATCTAGGTACTGACCAGGCTCGTCGTTGCTTAACTTCGGTGATAGTACGGGAACCGGTGTTTCAACGTGTTATGGCCCTTACCCAAGGGACTAGTTATGGTTCCATAGAGAAATTATGATATTATGATATCTGCAGAATGACGGAGAGCTGTAAATATGGAGTTTTAGTGATCGGGATAATATTCACACGAGGTAGATTACAAAATAAGACCTTGAAGACTAGCTCTCCCCATCCCCATTTTAAGCCTTGTGTCATATTTTTAGCATTTTATCCCAAAATAAATGTTCATTCAAAAGTGACACGAGTTAAGGAAAAACAGTTAACGTTTTTCTGCTTTTCCTCTTCTAACATTTACTCGTCTAAAAATCAGTAGCGTAAATTCTTTGAAATTTTGAGAGCTTGGTCCGTCGCTTATGTCCATTTCAATTATAAATATAATTAAGTTTTTTTTTTTCTGTACTTAGTTAATCTTGCACAGGCCTACAGCGATGAGGCTTTCAGTAGATATCGAACCCACTATACGAGGATGCAGTCGACAAAACAAGTTTGATCACCATCACCTCGCCGCCTTTTCTTTCAAGGTCAAGTTCCAAGGGGCTGTCACGCCAAACTGCACCTTCTTCATTACACACACGTAGGAGAATCGTGGTCAATATCTAAGGCGTCCCCAATAGAAAAGTGTCGAAAGAATGGGACAGTTTTTAGCACCACTTGAATATGTGGGAGTTCACGTTAATTGTAACATTGTGTCAAACTAGTATCAGGAGGAGGACGTAGGTAAATAACATTTCTTGAAAACAAACGGGAAATAATACTATTAGCGATTTACTAAACGTGGCTTAGATGTGGCATAAAGTCGAAAGTATGGAGCAACCAGTAATGTCGGAAATTATTATTCGGTCGAAATTGATCTAACGAGACAAGCTTGCTAACCATTACACCGCAGCGAAGTTTCTCCAGACGTGAAATATAATCTCTTGAAAGATTATTCCGCGAACAAAATATTGAATTGTGTGAACGCTGTTTTGTTTTAGGATTAATGTGTGTCACTGAGTACAAAAAAGACAAAAAAATAACCTTTCCACCCCTTTTTTTGCAAATGGTTTGGTACCAGATTTTTTCTTTACTTGTTTAAAAAAAAAAAAATAAATAAATAAATAAATGTGTAATAAATATAGGATTTTAGTGACGTTGGTAGGTTACAAATTGCACAACTTTAATTAACATATTTCTCGAAAGCATAACCATTGCATTTCGTTAGTTGATACCAGAGAGTAAGAAAAAAAAAACTTTACTAATTCGGGAGTATACCCGAATATTATTTTGTTTGCTTTCATTGTACAATTAAGAAAATGACATCTTCTGCCTTTTCTCTAGTTTCAAACCAAGATGAAGGGTTTTACTCTGCACGTAGTGACGGATCTATAAGTCCAACCTCGCTTAGTTCTGACAGCCAGTCACATTGTTCAGAAGCAAGAAATTTTGAAGTCGCTGACCACCAGTTAATAATGTTGGCGGAAGCAATACAACCTGGACTCTTTTCTGAACAAGGTCATATGGTGTACATGCCTTGTGCGTATTGTACTTTGTTCTATCACAAAGAAAAACTAGTTTCTTTGTCAAAGTTTGCGGTGAAGCACAGAAACCACATTTACATCAATCACTGGGTATTTTTTCGTTGTAGTCAATGTAAAGATGATTCTTTAAATGATTCCTTGAAGATCTTCAGTTGTAATTCAAGATATAATTCCTGTAACCTACCATGTCCTCTACAGAACTTAAAAAAAGTTGCTCGGGCTTACATAAAACATGGAAAACGTTGTTCAGGCGGTTCTTTTTGTCATAACTTAACTCTATGTTTAGACGATTATTCGTGTTGCCACAATATTGCGTTCGGGGAGACCACGCTCAAAGCATCAACGCTACGCCTGAATATGAAAGAAAGCCTGTCAGTACTACCTCAAGTGGAGTTCCCAGCAAGAATACATATTAAACACGAATGTACAACTGATCTGTGTGTTGATCAGAATTTGTTAGAGGAAGCTCTCCAGAAGGTTGACTGTAAACTGACTGGCGAACTGATTTACGGAACTTGCTCTCGCATTTACAAGGCCTTCAGCAAGCCCAACAAGGAAGTATTGTGTATTAAAGCGGCTTGCCTCCACAATTATGCTAACAAAGCCATATGCCATTCAGTTGATACCGAGATCTTCATTTCTAAGTTGCATCACGAAGAGAACACCCCTGTGTTATTTCACTACGGTGTATTCAGATTGAAAGATACCGTTTTCATGGTTTCACAGCAAACGAAGAACGGAAATCTGGCGGAATATTTAGAGCGCGTTGGCAATCTTAAAGAAGAGGATTACAGAAAAATGGTAACTACACTATGCCGCGGAATTCAGTTCTTACACTCTCACTGTATTGCCCACCGGAATTTGAACCTTGACAATATTTTAGTTGGACAAAACTCCACAGACCTAAAAATTGCTGGTTTAGGCTCTTCCTGCATTGTTCAGCCTGACCGTCTCATTAGTTATCCGTTTGTGTCTTACCTTTACGCAGCACCTGAATTCTTTCAAACTCGATGCTTTGACCCGTTAAAACCGGATATTTGGTCTCTTGGCATAATAACGTTCTTCTTATTCAACCGACAGCAACTTTTTCCTAATTCCAGTATTTCGCAGCCTCGAAGAACTCCCATCTTAAATTGGAACTACAGTTTGCAGAGTAAGTGTTTTTTGGACTCCCTGTTGACTCGAGAATACAAGTCGCGACCTAATATTAAAAAAGTCATGGAGCACCAGTGGTTACATGCACACTAAGTAAAATGAACGCTTTCTATGTCAACTTGTATTTTCATAGTCGGTCGTCAATATTAGAAGAAACATCAGCCCTGCTCAATCCAGAAGACCGAGCAAGCATTTTGTAGCGTCTGATTTGTTTCTGCTTCAACAGATTAGTCTGGACCATTTTAAAGCGGCTATGGCTATTTCTTCGTATAATATTTAAGGACAGAAACAGCCCGTCTTTTGAGATCTTCCAAAATATATACTATACTTTGTTTCCGCCATATCGTTTGTCCTTTGTTTTGGCGATAAACTAAGTGTTTTGGTTTTGTTTTTGGTATCCAAAAATGGTAAATTCTGTTTTGTCAACGGAAACTTGTGAGACACGCTCTAAAATGTCTTCGATTTTAAACTGGACTTATTTGACAAGCATAAAAACCTCTTAAAGGATAGTATCGAATCTGCGAAGGATTCGTACTAATGTACCATAAATGTAATAATAATCTGGAAGTCATTTACGTCTGTTAAAACCTACTCGTTCAACACATTTTAGGCTACGGAAGTTACATCTTTGTCTTAGAATTATTCCATTGATTTTTTTTTTTTTTTTTTTTTTTTTTTTAATTAAACCTTTTATTGATTAACTCTATGACTGTAAATAAACCAACTATCCGTAACCCTTAGTTGTGTTTAGCATACTTCAGACGTCTTTATGCAAAACAAATTAAAGACTCTATTTCTAACACTTAAGTTTCCTTAGCTGCATTGGAAGTAATTAAGATTCTTGTTTTAAAATATGGCTCTGGGTAACATTGCCGCTCAACTTTTTTCAATTCCTTCTGCAAATTGAACGTGCTGAGAATAAAAGTACAAAAACTAGACTTAACTGAAATTTTATTTCAAAGTTCTATAACGTTTATTAGCCCCCGTCGTTAAGAAATTAGTTGGAAAAAATCTATTCATTTACTTTTATTAGATATAAAATATTTCTTTCAATTGAGAAAGCCAAACAAATAATGCCTGATACGGAAGACAACGTAAACGATGACTGCTTAGTAAAATATAATTGTCGATTTGCCATAAAATCTATCGTTACTTTGTAACGGTACTTCAACTCTGGAACAGAAAAATTAGTCTGCTACACCCGCGCCATTTTCTGATCAGAAAATTGTCAAACAAAAAAAGGATGAACTTTGTTTACAGAGCCGTCAACACTGGCTCCTAAAATTTTTAACTTTTTGCTTCTCAAAGTTCTGCCAAGTTAGTAACTAAAACCGTGCATATTTGATTTAGGTTGAGGCCGAGAACTTCTGGGAAGCGAATTTATTACTCCTTCACCGAGAAGACCCTGTTCGGAATCTAGTGAGCTAGATATACCATGATTGCTATCCAGGCGACACAGTCCACCTCTTATGACAACGCTACAGCCAACCGATCTTGTGGTTTCTTCTGTAGTGAACTATAACCCGATAATGATTTAGGGGGGAACCCCCCACCACAAAGAGACTGGGTACATATTGTACACTCCTAACGTATTATTACTCTAAATTCCGCATTGCATGGGTTACAAGTTTTAATGGTATACTAGTTATGGTGTATTAATGTTCCCTCAACAACTGAACGAACACACACACACACACACACACACACACACACACACACACACACACACACACACAAAAATTTTTAGACTCTGGCACTGATTTGAAAAAAGTAAGCTAGCTTTGTCTTGCAATGGTATGTAAATAAGTAAAACTTTTAAAATAGACTTATAAAAGTAAAACCGCCTTTTGTGCTGTAAGACAAAAAAAAAAAAAAGCTAACCGAATAATAGATAGCCAGCTCGCTTTCTTTCACTATAGCTGAAGAATTTTCTTTTAATCAGAATAAATTGGTTCTGAGTTCGGGTCATTATTGGTCACTAACAAAAGTAAATTTAATACAGTTTTTCACTAACTTCGTCTGAGTTGCTTTACTCCGCCTACTAACCAATGTTTACTGCTTGCTAGCTTGCAGATAAACACAACAAAACATTTCACGGATAGACGGACACTAATTTTGCTACGTGAACAAAGTTTTTTTTTTTTTTTTTTTTTTTTTTTTTTTATTATTATTGATTTGAATTTTGAAATTTTCTAAAAAAAAAAAAAAATCTCTAGAGTCTCTTTCGTTTGCTGCCGACCTAATTTCATCTGATGACGCAGATAGTAATGGTTATATACGAAATACGGTGCTTCCATCACTAAAGTGTAACAAACACTAACATAGTACATCTGTTAACGAGATTTATTTGTGGCTCTTTAAAAAAAAAAAAAAAAATGTTAGAGCTGAGTGAAGCGAGTACAACTACAGTTGAAACCTTTGAATCCCGTATAATCATTGTTGCTAAAAAAAAAAAAAGGCATTGAAATGAAAATCTAAAGTTCGAATTTCAGACAAGAGGCTAAGGCTTGATTTAAAATTTAATTTAGTCTGGTACAGAAGTAAACCTAGATTGTTAAGGATGTTGTATCACTATTATTCTGAGAGGAGAATTTTTTTTTTTTTTTTTTTTTTTTAAGTTAAAAAAATTAAAGTACATCCTCTTATTCTACAATAATAGCTGGCCATAAAACGAAGCTACCTCTGCCACAAAACAACGGATATGCAGACATACAATCTAAAGACCCAGACGTGGTTGTTTTCTTTTTGCAGGAAGCTAGTTTTGTAGTTGTCAAAAATATCATACTAGATTTCTGCAGCAATAATATAATTGAGATGTATATGTGGAGATAGAAATAAATAAAAATAAGGACCAAAATTTAACCTAAAAATAAACATATAATCAAAATCGCCAGGCAAACAAGGCCATAGTTCGACCAACCAATCGGAAAACTTTCACAACCAGGATATAAGGCTATGAGCGACTTTTTCAAAAAAAGTGCTATAGTTGCATATATAAACAGATGGAAAATCAACCAAAGTCAGTCAACAAATTCATTTTGTTCATTCTTTCATGATGTAGTAACATACCCAGAGACAAATTACATTTGCACAACTAGCTAACCCATCCTTGCTACATTGAAAATAAACGTACCTTTCTTCACCCCATTGTCAAGTAGAGGCTACTATATTTGAATATATATGTGTGTATGTTTACTTCCTCCCAAACTTTTTCTCTCTCTCTCTCTCTCTCTCTCATATGCACCAAGACTTTTACATTTGAATTCTTGAAACTTCAACTTTCACTTTATCATTCTGTTTTATTATATTGTGATTATGTAAAGATTTATTTTGTATTCTTCAACACTGCATTTTCTTTTAATCATTGCATAAGACCTATATACACCTAAATCAATAATACTGATATATGATGGGAACAGATGTCATAAGATAAACAACTCCCCCATAACTGATAATCACCTAAATATATTCCTTCAGCCAATCAAACAATTTTTTTTTTTTTAATCTAAAATATTTCATCTGTTATACTCTTCAGCCTTCCTGTTCTATTCCAAAAAGCAAAGCCCCTAAGGAAAGCCAAACATAGTGACCAACACACTCTTGATAGGCAAATAGGATGTATTTTTTGTCCGTAAATTATTTTTTGTTGTACTGAATTTAATTCAACCCACTACTATAGAAACCACAGCAGCATCACCTAGTGTAGTGTGGATATGTTACACAGGATATAGGACTTACAAAATTATATCCCTTTCACTGGGGGCACAAGCTGGCAGTGTCTTCATGATAATGTTGGGTTGTTTTACAAAACCAGGAAGTGAAAAGATTGACTTCATGAAAGAGCAGGGTACAACAACAATAATAATTATAAAAAATATGTTTAAAGACTCTCTTGTAAAAAGCTAAAAATTTAAAAAAAAAAATCACATATGACATCACCATTTTTGATGAAATGTCTAAAGTTGTTATACAGGGTGTCCATAAAGTTCGTGTGCACTTTAAACTTATAAATTTTAAAAGTGAACACGAACTTTATGGACACCCTGTATATTATGTTGTGTATCAAGGCATGAAATATCCTGTCAATTTTAAAAGGACAAATTATGTCTATCATGCCTTTCTTTCTATTTATAAGTTTTTGCTATGAATCTACCCTTTTGACTGCCTTCAAACATTATCAATGACTGAAGTCTGTCAAAAACTCAGAACCTTAACAAGAACTAACATAAATTGTAGACAGTTTCTTCACACTTTCAATGCCAAGTTAAAGAGGCTTACAGCCACATTACATTAAAACACCAGTTCCCATATGATCACCAAAGGTAAGCAATGCCAAACCTGGTCAGTGCCAAGATGGGTGATTTCTTGGGAATATCAGGTGCTGTAAGCTTGGATGAACAGTTGGTGTAATTGATAATGACTCAGAATTCTTAATCAGAGCCAAGTTCTAAGTACTGCTGGGTTTGTTATATTCACATGTGTAAATACCCTTGGGAAAGGTGGTAGCACCTGTTAGGGTCCCATCTATGGGAAAATAGTCAACCCCCAAAAAGGGGGTCAAAATAGATGTAAAAATAGGTATTAACACAAGCAATGCATTTTTGAAAAAAGAATTATTACCAGCAATATAGTTTTGAAGGAAAAATTATTACCAGCAATACATTTTTGTAGGCAAAGTTATTACCAGCAATACATTTTTAAAGGAAAATTATTACAAACAAAATATTACCAGCAATACAGTTTTTGAAAAAAAATATTACCAGCAATACATTTCTTTGGAAAAATATTATAAGATATACATTTTTTGTCTATATTTCTGAGATGAGGTATTATGTACATTATTTACATTGTTCGGACTATTGTGCTCATCTTTGTCGCCATATTTATCACAACGTTTCGGCTGTTGTACGCTCCGGCCTTCTTCAGGTTGTTGGAATGTCGAACTGAACCCTTTATTTCACTCACTGGGGTAGACTGTTCTAGAAATTCATACCCAGATGTCCTCAAGGACACATGGCACAGTGGATAAAGGCGTTGGTTAGATCCAGTGACAAGATCCAAAGAGTGTGAGTTCAATACCTGGTTAAGGCAGTAGAAAACTTTCAGAGGGAAAATTAACAGGAGATAACTGATAGCTGACATCCATCAAACATGGCACATGGAACTAGAACAGTCTACCCCAGTGAGTGAAATAAAGGGTTCAGTTCAACATTCCAACAACCTGAAGAAGACCGGAGCATACAACGGCCGAAACGTTGTGATAAATATGGCGACAAAGATGAGGACAATAGTCTGAACAATGTAAATAATATACATTTTTGGAAAAACATTACCAGCAATACATTTTTGAAAAAAAAATTACCAGCAATAAACATTTTGCCGGCATTAAATAACCCATTGAGGTTTATATGCTGTAAAACAAACCAAACCAAGCAGATGCCAGGGTTTATCCATTTTCAGAAATTTGAGGTGACTAATGCAGGGTTAAAGAAACTAATCCACCAACAAGAAAAACTTTAAAATAAAAATGTACAAATATATTAGACACAACCTGTATAATTTTTGTCAGTTTATAAGATAAAGAATGATCATTATTATATGCTCTGCTCATCTTGGATGTTATATTCATCTTGGAGTCTCTTGACATAAAGCTTAATAAACTTAATACTGGTAAAAACATAATGACTTCTTTGACAGTAAGTTTAATCCCTGTATCTGGTAATGCTGAAAAGTCACATACACTGGTCCAGTGGAAGAAGCAGACAGGTGACACAAAGACTGGTGAATATAAAAAAAGATATTGCCAGCTATACATTTTTTGAAGAAAAAATATTCCCAGAAATAGATTTTTGAAGAAAAACCTATTACCAGTAATACTTTTTGGGGAAAAAATGTATTACCAGCAATAAAAATTTTGTCAGCATTAAATAACCCATTGAGGTTGAAATGCTGTAAAACAAAACAAACCAAAAAACAAAAGATAAAAAAAATGTTTTGAAAACAATATAACAAAAGAGTTTTACACAAATATCAATGACATCAGCACAGTTTCAAACATGACTATTTGAAGCAATCTCTGCAACTCTTAAAGTTGGCAATTTTATATTTTATCACTATTATGAACAGGATATCATTTCTAAATCAATAATTAATAATTAATCAATAATTTTTCATTCTTATAAGTGTAGCCTAAGGAAGGTCTAAAGAATGCTAAACAGAAAAATATTTCTCAAAGTTTTTTTCTCACAAACAAAACTAGCATAATTAAATTTTAAAATGACTACATATCATCTATCTATCTATCTATCTATCTATCTAAATATATTAATGGCAAATTCTGTCTATCTGTCGATGTGTCTGAAACTCCTCTAACTTGCTTTAAATAGATATAATATACCTTTTTGGAATCAGGATCCTTCATCTAGTGCTTGAACATCCAGCATTGGGATTTGTGACCAAATAAAATAACTGAAAAAAATTACTGATTTTAAAAGTTTTTAATTTATATTGAATTTAAAGTAATACAAAAACTTTGTGAATTTAAAATTTTTTGCATTAAATTCAGTTTAAAATATTTTAAAATATATCAATTTTTTATTTATTTAAAATATCAATTTTATTTCTTCAAAATGCCAAGGAATCAGAGTTAAAGTGAGAGGTTTCATGATGTGAAGTTTTGAAGTGTCACAGTTTGTGATTTGAAGAACTCAATTTTTGGCCTAAATTGGAGTTACAGACTTTTGGCCAGAATTGGAGTTAAAGTGAGGTTTTGAAGTTCCATGGAGCGAATTAAGGAGTTCAAAGTTATTTCTTCAAAATGCCATCGAAAAATCCAAAGACCAGAGCTTTAAGTCAAAAGAAGAGAAGAGCAGAAGAAACACCGGAGGAGAAACAAGCTAGGAGCCAAGCAGTTGCTGCAAATCATAGAGGATCAAGAGCATCTGAAATATCAGAAAAATATGAATATGAAATATATAATTGGCTTTCTTTGCTGTCTTCAGTTTTATTTCTCCTTTGCCTTTGGATCTTTTTAAAGAGACTGAATGAAACACATGTCTTTCTTTATGGGTACAAAGCACACCTTATGTAGGAAGGCAGTTAAATAACTATTACACTATCTCAGATATTATTATTATGCAATAATTATTTTCACAATAAAATTGTTATTAAATAATGTTGGTAAAACTTTTCACAATCTATATCTATAATTCTCAAAATGTGTGTGTGTGATCGAATGTTGTTTATGCATTTCAACAGTTTTCATCTGATTTTGATGAAATTTTTTTGTTTGATAGATAATTCTTCAGTGCTGGTTTTAAGTCCAAATTAGCTGGAAAAAAAATTACAACCTTGAAGGTGAAAAATCGAAAAAACTGATTTTTTACACTTTGCGCAAAAATCAAAGGCAAAATTTAATGTCTGTAAAAAGCAGCATAAATTCGATTTAGAGAGTTGAAATCTAATGCAAAAGATTGTTAGAATTATAAAAAAATTATATTATAAATAAAAATTATCATATATTATTATTATGACAATCCATGCAAGAGGTTCCTTCCCTGCAAGATTGAGAACGCAAAAATGGCCCTTTTCAGAGCCCCCATTTGGGGATGTGTCTCAGTTGCACCCAATTATTGTTACTAATATTGATCTTCAGGTGGGCTGACTTTAAATTTAACCTGCCCCAATTGAACGGCAAAAATTCCCAGTAATGAAACACCGAGTCAAAGATAGGTTATACTGCTAGTATATTTATATAAGCAAAACATATTGTTATATACTGTACCCATGAACACTGATGGGTGTGGCCCAATCTTCATAAATACATTGGACACTATTGTAAATGGGGGGTAATATGCTATCTAAGTAGTCTACCACTAGCAGTGGTTTACCTACTTCACGCTGCTGGCGAGTATTGTAATTTGTTAATGTTATAAAGATTACCATTTCACTTCCAACCTTACAACACCTAGCATTCCTGAACGGTCACACATCTAGGCACTGACCAGGTTCAATTTTGATTAATTTCAGTGATCAGGTGAGAAACAGTGTTTTCAACATGACAAGATTTATTTCTCTTCTGAGGTTATATCTTTCTTACAATCCATGGCAATTTTTATATAGCTGAAAATTAAAAGATAAATACTAGTAAATTATTGAAAATATTTCTAATAAAAACAAGTGTTTGAAACTGAAATTCCCATTGTATATAAATACATCCAGAGATTTTTCCAACATCAAATTTATTGTGAAAACATTGACTTACATAAGAAAATCTGAATGAGTGTATGGTATTGTAGTGATAGTAACAAATAAATTACTAAATAACCCCCAACCCTTATTACTGGACTATGTAGTAGTTTGGGACCAAAATAATTAATAATAAAAGAAAAATTAAAAGTTAATCACTAAAAATACTTTAAAATACAAATAAAAATGATAAAGTTAGATTATAAAAAAATAGTTAAATAAATACAGGATACTCCCATGATGCACTCAAACAGGTGTTTTAGCACCAATTAAAAGAAAAGTTAAAATTTTCTCTCTCTTCATTTTCGATGGCAAAATGAGGCAGATGTCTCGAACAGTTTGTTATGAATAATCAAGAATGGTCACCCCTTGTTTCGATAATCTCTTCTTTGAGAGAGCTATTTATGTTTACTGGGACTATAAAAGGACACTATATGCGAACCTAGTATTCTCAGTTGAATAAAGCTTTCTTAAAGCCTACACCTGTGTACTTTTGTCATTACACAGTTCTCTGATAGAACACGTTGCTATCAACAGATAACCACAAACATTTTATCTCTGTATACATATATGTTCTTTAAAATATACGATCATTTCTCTGTAATATATATTAAAGCATTTTATCATTTTTGTCTATGCTTATTGTGTTGTATCTTGTATATGATTTGTTTGTAATTTATATAATTCTGTTGTGGGCTGATGGTGTCTTTTTAATTTCTAAAGAAAGTTACAAATATAAAAAAGAAGTACATTCAGACAAGGCCAACACATCACCAGGACAACCCACAGTAGTATTAATATATTGATTGTTAGCAAAAACCACAAATCTTTGGTTAGTAATTCTTTTGTAGAATGAGAATTAAAAAAAATAATCAAAACAAGTAAAAACTCTAATACAGGATATTGAAAGGCATTATCACCAACAACTAAACAAGTAGATCTCTATTGTAACCAGATTTTCATGAACTTCGTTTCAATGTATTTTTATGAATTATTGTTATCTCTTTTCATTTTACTGTTTCTTTGTTAAACTTGCTGCCACCCAATAAACAATTGTCATCTGTTTCTAAAGCAACAGAGAAAGAAAACAAAAATGAAATCCATGAAGCTACTAAAGTATTTTTTATTGTTCACATATTTTGGTATGGTTAATAGAAACAATTGAAATACAACTGAAACAGAATTATAATGGCAATATTAGCCATTTTCTTATAAGGAAACATTCAGCATTCATTGACTGAGCAGCCAGTGCTATTTTCAATTGAAATTTATAAAATGTTTCTAGTAAAACAATTTTTCATAAAAATAGATTTCACAAGTCCAGTAATTGTTTCTAGTATTGATGGGGGCTTACTTCCTACCTTTTTGTTTGAAATAACGTAGAATGTCAACAACTTGATTATTATTATTTTCTCTTTGAGTTACATGTACTATACATTTTAGTTGTTACTGCTATTGAGTGTCTACAAGTGGTGTGGTTTTTGTTATTTAGTACAGTTCTATTGTTTGCAATTCTGTAGTGCCAGTCTATAAGGTTCAAAGAAGGATGGCCTTTACTAAGATCCATAGGCTTCATTCACTTGAAGTAATTTTTAACCATTGATCTGAGAAAGTGGTTGTGTACAGCTGACAGTTTAGATATTTCTGAATGATTTAGGTGCTATGTATGACATCCATATGAAAGTCTTGATCTGACAAGGCTATTTAAGAACATGACTCAAGTTTTTAGGTTAATGTTCTTCTTTTTGGTTATCCTTATAAAAAATCTTATTTTTTTGTCTCTATTCAGTTGAAGAGATTATTCCTGGAGTTTCATAATTAACTATTTTCATGTAGATTTTTGTTCAGTCTCATTTGCCTTTAAATGAGCTAATAAACCATGTATTTTTTTTTTCAGCAAGTATTTCTGCTTGACCAGTCAAGGAATGTTTAAACAGGAATAAAACATTTAAGAATTTATATTACTATAAGTTATTTGTTTTTCAATCCTTAAAATAATATTTATTTGAGTTGTGAATACTATTCTCATAAATCTTAGAAGAAACCTGTAATCTATACAGTCATTTTTTTAAGAGGAAATTAGAATGGGGAATAAATAAAAAAAACATCATTCAATTTGTTCCCTCAAAGATTATGCTTCTTTTTGAGTATTATATACAGAAGGGAAGCCATTAGATTTTTCACCCAGGATTTTTTAATTCATTTGTAAACTGAAAACTGTAAAACCAATTTTCATTGGCTGAAAACAAAATGAATCATATTAATAAATGGCTTAGCCATTACAGAGATCTCTTGATCTCTGTCGCTTGCTTAGAGATGGTCACTTCTGGCTGCATCTTCTGGGAGAGTGGTTCTGATCTTTTTAGAGTCCCAAAACTCCCAGTGGCATCAGGTATAAAACATAACTGATGAAACCACACAACACACGGCATAGATAAATAAACAAGAGATAGTAGGCTGTAATTAGTTTTCCAGTTCAGCATGAATGAAAACCCCACAATTTTGTTCCGTTGCAAAACATCTATATTGCTTTTATTTTGTATTCTTTAAGCTCATGCATTTTAGGAATATGTTAGTTCAATACCTCTGTCTGCACATTTCAGCTAATTTGCAGTTATATACAGACATACAAAATATGACTTAGAATTATATATAATATTGATTCCTATGTCCATACTGTCTTTATCTACAAATGCTCTATTTGCAATATACTCTTTTGAGCAACACAGACACACACATGAGAGAGAGAGATCAAACATGAAAAAATGTAGTTCTACCCTGAAAGTGTTTATAATTACCCAGAATCTGATTTGCTATCCCACTATATTAAGGGGCTATTTTTGTATCATTTTTTCCTTTCTTAATGCTCTTCTTGTAACAAGACAAAAGACATGGATTCAATTAAAGAACTAAGTTATTTACTAAGTAATCTATCACCCACTTATAATTAGGATTCTCATGAATAGATATCATAGCAGAATCAGATTAGAAATAGGACAAGAACAGTATGGCTTTGTTCATGACACTGGAACAAGAAATGCAATTTTTATGATCAGAGTAGGATCTGATAATAATAAACTTGCAAAAATGTTTCTCTTGCAGCAGTCTCTCTTTGGAGGTCAAACACAAAATTTCCACTTCATAATATTTTCCCTTGTTTGCTTTTCCATATTTTGTATTTTGGTCAAGGAAATATATTCTAAACGTTGTTTTAAACAATGGAATTTGTTGACAAGTGACTAGACTTATATTTCTCTTTTCTCTCATTCTATCAACTGATAGAACATGAATGATTTTATTCAAAATGTTATTCCTTCATGAATAGTAACTATATCATTCCTATTTGTGTCTCTCACATAACAAACCTGCAGTTATGTATATAGTAATAAATTTGTGTATATACAGAGAAAATTCTATTTTCTCTTTTCAGTAGAAGAGACCCAACCCCTTTATTTTGGGTGCATAAATAAACTCCCTCATGCCTACAATTCCTTTCATAATCCATATTAAGTACTATAAAAAAAAACTGTGGGATTTTAAATGTAAAGGAGTTTCTATAAGTTTTTCTTTTTAGCATTAATATATTTTTTTCTGAGGATGTAATCCTCAGTGACGGTGAATTTCTCCAACTTCTTACATACTAATTCACATAAAATTTTACATTTATGAGTTTCTGTGTGCATCTCATTTAATGGTTGTACAACAATATTTTTTTATTTCACACTAAAAAGATAATAAAATTCTGTGACTTCCGTTAGTTTGTCTGTCTGTCCATCCATCTGTCACACCCTCGAAAATAGCTATAGATTGACCAATCAAGACCTTATTTTGGGGAGAAGTGCAAATAGGTAAGGGGTGGGGGTAAAAGTACAGTTGGTTTTACTTGTGTGCATAGCTTAGTACAATAAATTTTCATTAATTTTTTTTGGAAAATTAAAAGTTTTATTATTTAACATACAGAATACTCCCACTATTTTAAAAACAATTTAATGATTAAAATAACAAATACTTATTTAATAAAAATGCAATATTGTGTTTTGCATATCTTTTCTTTAAGTTTTTATATTTCATCAATTGGTTTGCAAAATTGAATGAAACTTGGAGTTTGTAAATCTCAACAAAATATGTTAACGATAACTTTAACAATACTAAATACTGCAAGGATTTCAATATGCATCAGTTTGTTGCAAAAAAATTCAGGTTTATTTAAAAACAAGTGATTTTTTATAATTGGTTAATATAGACTGATTTTTTCATCTTTATTATTTTTATTACAGTAAGACTGGAAAAATGTCAAAAAGCTGTAGTTAATGAAGAGACTTTAGAATCAGGTGTGACTGATCATGCAATGGAGAAAAAAAGAAGTTCACCAACTTCTAAGGACTGAAATCAAGATAAAATACAGTGTCAAGTGTTATTATGCAAATCAATTGCTATAATCAACTGAACTTGGAAACAGTTAAAAGATTTATATGTGAAATTTATCATATAACTTTAGCTTATAATATCTATCCTTACTAAAAATATTCATAACTTGTTTTGGGGGTATCAGGTTTTATTATATAAGTTTTTATTGATAGATCCAAAAGATATAAGTTAGAGAAACATTTGTTTGAATAATATACTATATACTTGAGTTAATTATTATTTTATTATTTTCCATGTAGCCAAGTGGTTAGAATGTTTGCATTCTGGCCATGAGACCTGGGTTTGAATCTCACCATGGTCGATTTGTCAGGTAGGTGACTTCCTTATGTTATTGGACTGGAGGGGTCGATCCCAGCGTGTGGCACCTTTGGAAATTGCCTGAAAACCCAAGGTTGACCCAAGCCTTGTGAGTGAAATTAGGTAGACGGAACCCTTGGGCCTGTCAATAGCTGTGCTAGCACAAAGTCACAAGTCATCATGGCTGAGGGCTTGAGCATGCTGGCCTTGTCCAAATTGTTGATCATGCTAGATAACACACTCTTTCCAAAAAACAGTAACTAAGGTCTGCTTAGCATAGTTGCAGTATAAACTATAGGTGGGCTCTGTGGCTGTTGAATAAACACAAATGGGCCTGAGCAAGTATTTGCAATAGGAATTGACTAACCCCTCTAGTAGATGGGTATTCTTGAATACAAATAGCAAGCTATACATACATACATTTTCCATGTTAATATGGGCTGTTTTCCATTCTATAACTTTCATCATTGGTTTTTCTTCTTTTTTTTTTTTACTTTTCCCATTTTAACACCTCTTGCTGTATTTTTTATCACTTTCAAAAGATCTTTGCTTTGACCAAATTAAATGTTTCTTTTTGTAATATTTACTTAAAGACAGGAACTTGGTTGCTTTCATGTGCCATCAATGTTGTTAATATCCTCCATGTTTTCTATGCTTACATTCAAAACTCAAATTTTTTTTGCAAATATATTTTTTGCTCTTTTAATTTTTCTCAAATCTCTTTTTGAAACATCCTTGAAGTCTGTATTATTTTTCTTGTTCTTGCCAAGATTATCAAGTTTTTCTTTTAGCTATTTACAAATTGTGTTGTAGTGTTCTCATTACTGAATATCTCTACAATATTTTTTCTTTTAAGATTATATATTTCTATATTTCTCATGGCTGTAGTTACTAGGTTAGGGGTTGTCTTGAAGAAAAAACTAATAGTGTTGAATTGGTTGAGAAAATAGACAAACAAAAGTCAGTCAGTTATGTGCCATGCATGATACATACTTAGGCAATCATGTATTTTTCAATACATGACTGATAAGGCAGATTTTTTCCCACAGTAGGTTGCCATTTCTTTCTGTAGTAGACCAGTTGCCATCTAAGGCTATAGAACCTGGTCTGTTCTGCTATCTATGCATAGCTGGGGGGAGAAGAAGGCGATTCATACCTTTCCCAAGGGTATTAGCACATAAGTGAATGTAATTGATTTAACTGGATTTCAAACTCAACTCTCTGATTCCTCAATCTAAGCTGCTATCCATTGCTCCATCATGCCTCAAACAAAAGAGTGAACCAAAATGAGATAGAAATATTTATTCTATCAGGAACATTTTTGGTGTAGAGAAGATTTCAAGATGTCTCTGTAAATAATGAAGGAAGAGTTGAACTTACTTTGCTGGTGAATTAATGAGCAAGTGAGGTGTACTGTTCATACCATGTGCATCTATTGCATGGAGCACTAATTTTCATCCTATTTTGACGTCAGCACACAGTGAAAAGAGAACTGATCTCTTCAGGCTCCCAGCATGCATGCTGCCGGTGTTTTTCTTTTTACATATGCCCAAAAGCTGAAAAGGGGTTACTAATAGAAATTTTCACATGTACATGTCTAGTAAAAGTGTTTAACATCCACTATATGGCTCATAGTAGTTTTTATATATCCACAACTATACTAATATAGATATTTATATACAATAAAATGAACAACCCATAAGTTGCATAATAAAATCTCACATTACAGAATAAAATATTTATAATAAAATCATAGTATAAGCTGAAATTCACATAGCATGCAATCATCCTATATAATTATATCCTGAACATTTTACCAACATTGATTTTTAATATCAATTTTATTGTAAAAGCATTGAATTGGGTAATAAAATCTGATATAGTATAGAACAAAATTGAAAAATCTGATGTTTAAAAGAAACATCACATAGTTTTTTAAATCATTTCACCCCAATTAAGGCAACAGTGCCACTAGAATGCAGGGGGTTACAGGGAATGAAAGTGAATTAGAATGAGAAGATTGAAAAAGTGGGAGGATTGAAGAAAGGACAAAAAAGGAACAGGCTTCAAGAAGAAAGAAGATAGTGATTGACATTGCATTTACAATTTTGAAGATTATAGTTATCAGGGAAGCAAGAGATTGAAAGGAAGTTCCACAAGTAGGAAGTGTGGAGAAAAAAACTGTTAGAGTAGAAATGATGGTTGCATCTAGCAACAGTAAAACAGTGAGACCTAGTTACCAATCTGGGTAGCACACTTAAATTTGTGTAGTCTGTGAACCAGAAAAAAAGCTTGTCTGATCAGTTACCATGAAAATATTTGTAGAACAGGTGGAGGGAAGCCGTATCACATCGGTGAAAAAGTGACTGGAAACAATATGCCTGGTCATGATCAATTGTATTGCAAACATTTCTCTGGATTTTGTCAAGAATCTCAAGATGAACAGTAAAAACACCAGACCAGATATGGCAGCAGTATTCAATACATGGATGAATAGTAGATTTATAAATATGCAAGATGGATTGTGACAAGAAAAATTTTTTTGCCATGGTACAGTGAATCAACCTTCTTTGCAGCAGACATAGCAATTGACGATATAATCGCTCCACTTCATATCAGTGAAAAAAATGAGGCCAAGAAGGTGTAGTGTTACTCACCTGTTCAGCATCAGCTGTCCTGATGGTAAGCAGAAAAAGTTCTCTGTAGTGATTAAAGCAGTTTTGTTTTGGAGGCATCGAAATTTACAAGTCATTTCTTGCCCCAGTAAAACACTGACTGGAGGTCCTTTTCAAGAGTAGTTGCCAGTTTTACTTTGTTGGATCTGTTAGATTTGCTACTAAGGCAAGAGTAAATAGTAATGTAATCTGCATAAATACATAATTGGAAACTGATAATGTGTTTTATCATCTAATCAGTAGGCTGAGTATAGATTTTAACAACATATAGGAGCCACTAAGAAAAAAACCCAGTAAATTTGAGGTTAAAATATCACCTACAAATTACCTAGAAAATGAGTGTGAGTGGGTGGAGTTTATTTTTTTTATCATGAGTTTTTCCTGTGGTGTATTTTTCATTTGTTGTAAATTCTCAAGAACAAAGAAAATGTATAAATTCACTTTCATATGTTTCGGTTTTCTTACAATTCTAATCATGGCTTTTAAAATAATAAATATTGCCAAGGAGTAAAGGTAGTTAAAAGAATACCAGAGTCAATGGAAAAACTGTCCTTTTGACATTCTGCTTTTTGTGAGTCCAAGCTCTTAGAACTGAACAGTCACACTACCTGCACATATGATTTGATTATAGAGGTGAAAGCTTGTGCAGAATCACCCTCACTTTTTGGAAGAACTGAATATAGTGATTTGGTGCACATAGCATGCTACAAGGTCCCCAAACAGCCCTCCTCAGTTTTTGAATTCAGTTCTCCTTCTTCTAGACTGGTTGCCAACCAGTCCTCTCACTATTTAATCATTAGCTGATGGGGAGAAGAGATAGATTCATACCTTTTTATATCAGATACATACAAATATGCATATACGCATACAAGAACATTTTTATATATTAGATTCATCTATTGTCAGGTTCACACATCTCCTTTGTCTTTTGAACAGGAGTAAAGGTTTATTCTTTTTTTCTTGTTTAGGATTGGGTTTTTGGTTCTTTCTAAATTCTACTTCAACTGCATACTTTTAATTTAAATTTATACTATTATTATTTCCAGTTCCTTCTAAAGATGTTTCCTTCTTGTTCACTTCCTTGCATCTTAGTGGTGTTATTGCCTTACTTAGGTAACTTGATTAAAAAATGTCAGGCTTTGGAATTTTACTTTTATTTAGTTTACTTCCTTCTTTTAGTTTATTTTCTCCACAACAATAGGAGTAGATAGATTTGCCTATCTTCACACTCCTTCCAGGTCTTTTGAACAAGAGTAGAGATTTATCCCCTGTTTGTTTAGGATTGGGTTTCTGGTTCCCTCTAAAGTCTTTTCCTTCTCTTATTTCCCGTAGCCTCTTGCATCTTGGTGGCATTATCACCTGAATTTGAGTGGTGCCTCTTACTCTGTAACCTTATACCTTGAGTGGATTTTGAGTCTTGTACAGGTGAACATTATTGTAGTAGAACACAACACATTAATCCTGTTTTTTACATTTTTGTATTTTGTTGGGGAAGAGGACACCAAAAAACTGTTGGCTGGTCAGAATGGCTGTATTAAAGGACTTAAAAACAAAGCTTTTAATAGCCTTTTTTTACAGGAGAGTGGCTTATTTTCATTTTTTTTTCTTTTTTAATCATAAATTGCTGTATGATTCATTATTATACAGAAATATGAAGTGATAATTTTAGCACTACATTCAATAAATTTATCTTGTTAATTTCACTGTTATAAAAGCCTTTTTTATTGTTTCCTGAATGAAACAATTTAAATTGTTTGAATTGTTTCTCTTTATTGTAAAATTCACATACTGATTAGTTCTTGCAAAAGAATTGTTTGGTTATTAAGTAAGAATAAAAAATTATTTTTTATATATATTTTCAAATTTTTTATTTTTTATTACTAACTTTATTGAACAATTTTTTTATAATTTTATTCTACTAGCTTCTCTCATATTTCAGACATCTTCATAATTCTATCTATTATGATTTGTATTATACATTTGTTAATAATAACAAATACTTAATATTATTTTCATTATATCTTTGCTCATAACTTTATTTACACTTCCTATTTACAAAATGTATAGTTATTGTATATCTGGTGTTGTTTCCAGTCCCCACGCATGCTCCTTGGCCTTAGTAGGGACTTATCATTCTTATGACTAGTAAAGGTGTTTGTTTAACAATATAATACCATCTTTCCAGAACATTTTTATTTTTTTTAGCCAAGAACTTCTCTAGATGCTTTTTGAAGTCTTCATAGTAACTGACAATTTCTATTTTCATTCAGAGAATTTTACAAACTGGAATAAATGGTACATTGAAGGTACAATATTGGGTGTATATGACAAATAAGGGAAAACTTCCCCGCCAAACTGTAACAATTTTTGCTTGGTTACTGAAGAAACATGCCTTCCAAAAAAACAATTCCATATTGTTATAAAGTATCTACTTTTCATCACCATCATAATTTGTTGCAGAAATGAAACATTTACATACAGTCCAGTAGTTTATAGACTTATGTGGAAGTTATACACGAAAATAACTAATATAACCAAGCTGGTGCATGATTTGGATTTTTTAAGTGTGTTGTACAACATTGACTGAATGTTTTAGTTAAAACTAAATACTCCTAATGCCATTTCATAACAAAAACAAAGCAAACCTTTTTAACCTAATATTTATATAAAATGACTTTAAAAATTTTATTCAGTATTGCCTACTTGTTAATGTAGTAGTCTTAAAAAAGAACAAGTTGCAAAAAGATATTTCTTGAATTTTGAGGACCATTGTTTTCATTAAAAATACAAAAACAATTGTAAACAAGTAAATTTATGAGCATGTCTATACAATTCAGATTTGTATCTACAAAGTGCACCCTGAAGATTTACACTGTCTTACATTATTTACCACTTTATATAATATCAATATATAAAATAAATACCCTATGATCAGAGTGCAGCATTTGTATGTGTTGTGGAGTGATTTCACAGTGGAGGCTTGTATTTGTACTAAGTCGGTCCTAAAATAGGTTTGATGTACAAAACGTTAGGAACTTGATATAATAGGTATAACGCAGAGTAATTTAGTTGTGGTTGCTGATACTTTAGTATTCGACTAACTGTCATCCGACATCAACTGACTGACCGACCGACTCACTGACCCCTCGTTACTATTACTACTCCTACTTATTATAGGTGGGAGAGTCTATTAACTATAGAATAGGTGTGTTCCACTATAACAGTGTGCCTGAGATCAAAGTGTCACTGCTCAGTACTTCTGCTGCTTAGGATCAGAGTTGAATATTAAGTTAATAATAAGTCCTGAAGAATAAGGAATTGAATGCTCCCATATTAGTGGTGGTTGGTATTGAGGTCTGCATAAGCAAAAAGTGGAGTGCTGTAAAAGAATTGTGGATAGTGAAGGAATGGTTTGGTTTGGTTTGTTTTGTTTTACAGCATATCAACCTCAATAGATTATTTAATGTCGACATTTTTTTTATTGCTGGTAATATTTTTTTTCCAAAAATGTATTGCTGGTAATGTATTTCTGGTAATAATTTTTACAAAATATTTTTTTCTCATATTAAAACCTATTTTTTCACTTTCACAGTGTTTTGACCCCAGTTTAGGGGTTAACTATTTGCCCATAGTTGGGACCCTAACAGGTACTACCACTCTGGGTCAGGTTGGACCTGGGAATACCAGCAATTAAGAGGTCGTTCTATGCTCCTCAAAACCTCCTGATCAAAGGCTTTGCTGTCGAACATAGTTTACTGTCTTAGCCAGGACGCGGATGTAGGTTGGTGTCATATCCAGGACAGGTGAAGGAATGTTTAATGCAGTGTGTGTGTGTTGGGGTGGTGGTAGTGAGTTACTTTCTGAGCTGCATGTTCAGTGTAATGAAAAGAAAGGATCAACACCATTTCATCCAAAATGAAGTAAGCATGGGTGTAGAGAAGGTAAAAGCCAACAAGATGATTGGACTCAGTTAAAAAGAAATCTTATATTTTACGGCTAATAAGTGAAGCACAAACAAGTAAGAGTCACCTACAAATAAATCTTACTAAATTCAGTAGATACGAAAAACATTTTTACAATTCTGTGCAACCATGACTCCAGATTAAATAAGTGGTTTCTGAAACCTGATTGGATATGACAAGTCATGTGATGTGCTCTCTATTATGTCTGTGCAGTTGAACTCCAAATGACCTGGAAAAAGGTCAAGGCTTGGGTACATTCTTGTACAAAACTCAGATAGTGATTTGGAGCCAAACCATAGCGATAAAAACAGCTTGTCAGCAACAGTCAACAACCAGATCTGCAATGACACAGTCAGTGAATAACAGTTGGCGAAAGACAGTCAGTGAACCAGATCAGCCTTAAGCAACAATATAGACATACATACATAATATATATATATATATATATATATATATATATATATATATATATATACAACACCATGATAAAAGTAAGTCTTGTCTCTCCTCTCTTTGTCCACTGCATTTTGAAATTACAGCGATTACACACAATCAGTCAGCAGTCACATACATGTTTCATTAGCGTGTGCTTCACACACATACTGGCATACCATACCACTTGATTTCCTCACTTGCAACAAAAACATTTTGAAACTTTGCAGACTTACTTGTGACAAATCATTTTGAATGATTGAACTATTGGACTCTTCATGGCCACAACAAAGAACATTGATTTTCAATATCTAAGTATATATATATATATATATATATATATATATATATATATATATATGGCTGTATAAATGTTACTGTCATATCTAGCTTGGTCTTCTTCTTTTTCTGTGAAGATCATTTCTTTGCATTGTTTATAATTTTGTGTTGTATTTGTGGACATGTAACTTGGATTTTATTTTTTTGCCTAAAATCTGGGCAGACTGATCCCACAAACATGTGTTCAAGGACATAAAAAAGAATACAAGTCTGATGTAGTAGAGAATATACCATGTAGTTACAAAAAACACTCTTTAACTAATCAGAAACAAGATAAAAAAAATAAAATATTTATATCAAAGCTTTTAGATCTCCCAAAAGGCTATAAAACCTGATGGTTTTTATTCACACATTCAACCTGTTATCAACTTCACACTCCTCGTGACCAATATGACACCAGAACTTTTTATAGATTTATTTCAAAGGTATTGGTATTTTGTAATTATATTCCTCACATACACATTATGAATTAACTATTCTCAGCCCATATTCAACACACACTCAGTAATTGCTGAAAAAGGATTTGTAAAAATGTAAATTAACTATTGGGTTGAAAACAAAGTCCCCATATATACACTGTATCCAGTACAGGCTTTAGCCTGTGTACAATTTAAAATATTTGTAGCTTTGTAACTATAAATTATTGTAATATAGTAACAATACCAAGTAGAAGCTTATGAAGCTTTATTGGACTAATTCATCTTTATCACTGAAAAACATTATATTTGTTGTAATGGATAGTGAGAGGAGAGATGGGATGTGTTTATTTTATTAACACAATGATAGAAACAATCTGTAAAATGTATAATAAAGTTTGATATGCCTATTTTTTTCTTGTCTTCGGAAAATTTACTTATTATTTGTTTTACCTATTGTTGTTTTTTCAATTTCTTGAAACTTCAAAATGATTTTTTTTTTTTTTTTTTTTGCAGAATTGCTGTTTGACTCCACTGGATTTCTTTTTATGGGTACATATGAAAAGTAATGTTTATTCAACTAAACATTGAGCTTTAGAGGAATTGCAAGCTAGGATAATTGATGTGATTGAAGCTATTATTGAAAATTTCTGAGAACTACAGAATCATATTACTCTTTGTATGCATAATAACGGTGAACATGTTGAAAATTAACAATCCCAGTTATAAATTTAAATACTTCTTCCTTCTTATCCTTTTTACAGATTGTTTCTATCCCATTATAATTAAAAAGCTACAAGTATTTTAAATTGCACACTGACTTTATGGATATCCTGTATATTTAATAAAAGTTGTGCAGGAACTTTGTTTCCAACCTAACAGTTTGATGTTGATTTCCTCTCTTAATTTTCAATTTTATTGCTCCATTTTCTTGCCTGCTGACAAATTGAAATTTCTAGCAGTTACATTTTATGTCAAATTCTTCTGTGTTTATCAGCCACTCACTTCCTTTAATGTTAGCAGCAGGATAGCTGTCATATATCACTTATACAAGGCTACATGTTAACAGTCATACTGCTACTGTACTTCAACAACCTCTTAGCTTCCTTATTTGATAGGCGTCACTACTGGCACCATGTCCAAGTGCTTGAGGCAGTTGCCAAAAGAGTTTCTACAGACATCCAAACCAATAAATACAATCCCAATAAAAAAAAGCATACTATTTTTGAAAGCTTGAGAAGCCTTATTGATTACAACGGACAAGACCATACTTGCTTCCTACAGCTTCTGAGTAGTAACTGAGAGTTGATTTTGAAAAAAAAAATCACAGTTTCCAAATCACATTACTCAAACAACACTTTGTCTAAACAAGTAGGTGATCATGTGCTAACTGACTGTGCCTTGGGAAGAACACACAGAGAAAGTTCATGAGAAGAAACTCAATAAATACCAGGAGTAGGTGGAGCACTGCAAGAAACCAGAGATAACAGGTTTGCTTGTGAGTTGGTGGAAGTGGGTTGTTGTTGTTGGCTTGTAGGGCATCTGCTCTGCAAGGCTCTGACCAAACTAGGAATTACTGGAGTAGCAAAAAGTAGAATCATATGTTTCATCACTGATACTGCTGAGTAAGCCACTAGGTGGCTTTGAATACAGAGAGTAAGACTGTTGCTTGCTGCTAAAGGGATTCAAAAGCAAGGATTTGATCCAACTCTGGCTGAGCCAAAAGGTCAACACGGGGAGGGAGGTTTGATGACCTTAAGAATATTACTAATGAAACATCTCAATGCACTTGCAGAGAGTTATTTTTCAATCTATAATTATTTTTACTAGTTTTAACCCATGAAAATTTCATTGTTTTCCTATTTTAAATTTCTGCAGAAGCTTAATTCTTCAGTTAACAATTGAATAAGCTCATGGCAAGTTCTACAACAATAAAATATCTGTAGAAATTTCCCTATCATATCATTAAATATTTGAGCTTAACAACTTTAACAAATTATTGCAATAACAATAATAAATATAAATGTTGGCTATTATTTTAAGAAATAAGGGGGTACAAATGAAAAGATTTGAAATTGACAGCTTTTTTCTATTTCACTAAAACAGATATTAAACACTTCTATCTTCCCTTCTTTCTTTAATTTTCTCACTGAAACCAAGTAGCATGCATCATGGATATGACGATAAACTACATCCATGTCCTGGGTAAGACGATAAACTACATCCAACAGCATGGCCTCTGATCAGGATGTTTTGAGGTGTGTGGAACCATCACTCAATTGCTGGTATTCCCAGGTCCACTCTGACTTGGGGTGGTAGAACCTGTTAGAGTCCCAGCTATAGGAAAATAGTAAACCACCAAACTGGGGTCAAAATACTATGAAAGTGTAAAAATGGGTTTTAATACCAGAAATACTTTGTAAAAAACCAGCAATAAATTTTTGAAGGAAAAAATTTTCAGCAATATTCAAAAAAAAAAAATTACCAGCAATAAAAACAGCTATACATTTTTTGAAAAAAATACTACCAGCTATACATTTTTGAAAAAAATATTACCAGCAATAGATTTTTGAAGAAAAAATATTCCAAGAGATAGATTTTTGAAGAAAAAATATTACCAGCAATACATTTTTGTAAAAAAATATTACTACCAATAAAAATTTTGTCAGCATTAAATAACCCATTGAAATTGATATGCCATTAAACAAAATAAACCAAACCAAGTAGCATCTTTGATATGTCTTTTGTCTTCTGATGCGATCAAAACAGAATAGTCTATTATTTATGAAGTTTAGCAAGAGATGTTAAACACTTCTTTCTTTCACTGAAACCAAGTGTCTTTTGTCTTCTGATGCAATCAAATAGTCTATTATTTATGAGGTTTAGCAAGAGACGTTAAACACTTCTTTCTTTCACTGAAACCAAGTAGCATCTCTGATATGTCTTTTGTCTTTCATGCGACTGAAATGAAATAGTCCATTATTTATGAGGTATTGGAAGGGTGTAACTGTTGTACGAACTAACAAAGGGATGGACAAGTACAATTAATATATGATGCTAAAAGATATTTTATAAACTGGAGACAAAAGTGCTTTTAATTAAAAGAAACATTTTATTCTTACTATGAATGCCATTATTAAGACAGTCGAGGTGGAATGCTGTGGAGATCACCAATCAAGTCTTATACAAATGAGCTGACTGTTACAAAATTATCAGTCCTCAGTAGTAGATGGTTCTTAGAAGGACTTGAAAAACTCATCTTTTGGGCTTTAATTAAAAGAAAAATTATGCTGATTAGATGTCCTGTATTTTAAGCTTTTCAAAAATAAATCCTTTCAACAGAATTTTCTCAAACAGCAGTCAATAATTCTGGTAGACACCCTGAAATTTCTGCACAGATGTTGTCCTTCAAGTGTATACATGAACTATGCTTTATATGGATACAAGTGCAAATCATTTCTTATTATGCAATACAGTGACATCCAAGAAATCCCCAACCAACTGGTCAGAACACCTGTGGATCAATGTTCCTGATTCTTCACAAAACACTGTTTATAACATATGAACATAATTAATTCGTGAATAGACTGAAGCATTTGTATTAGATTCTTAATCATGCTGTGCTTATTTACAATAGGGATAAAAGACCTACAAGCCAGATGGATTCAGGTTTTAATTAAACTCAATGCATTCTTATATATATTATCAACTCTAATACATACATACATACATACATATATATATATATATATATATATATATATATATATATATATATATATATATATTATTGATTAAACATTATTTTTAGTAGATACCTATATTTGAGTAGGTGCTATGTTTATTTATTTCCATCTACTGGCCTGAATCTAATACAAATGCTTTAGTCTATTCACAGATTAATTATGTTCATATGTTATGGAATAGTGTTTTATAAAGAATTAGGAACATTGATTCTTATTAATGTTTTATTTCTTATTATTGAGCACTTTATTTATAAAATGTGCTCAACTTAAATGCATTCTCCACCAGTAATTTATTGGTTAATGGGTTTTGTTAGGCATAAACAATCTTTATTATTATTACTTACAATAAAATAAATTTGTTCTCTCATGAATGTTCCTGCTGTGAGTTTTGCAGAATCACATGCACTCATCAGGAGAAATTTAACCTCTAGTCTTCTGAAAAGTGGATGGAATTTCAGGAAGAGTAGAGATATTTATAAGATAAGTTAACAAATTTAATTATTTTTTTTTAATTATTAATGCCCAAGCCCTTGATAACAAGCACTATAATTAGAAAGACTGTTTCTTTGAAAATATTATTTTCCATAATTATTCTGGTTGACTCTTTTTTGTGAAATACAATCTTTGTTTTTTATATATATATATATATATATATATATATATATATATATATATATATATATATATATATATATATATATATATATTAAGGCAGGTTTTTTAAAATAATTTAGGCATGTTCTGTCTACTTATTTTTGATAGAATCCTTTCATATTCGTGGATAAGCTTTTTTGTGTGGTTATTAAAAGACAAGAGGAAAACACCATGTTGGCTCATACTGTATTTATTCTGAGTATTTTCAAAATAGCATAATGTCATCATCAGGGTATTGTTAATTATAGAGTAAGTATCTAGTGTTCATGGTTGTGAAGATAAAAATTATTGTGGTCATCCAAAAATTACCATTTTTATATGTAGAGTCAGGAATGCTGTCATGACCTGGGTGACAGACACCGTTTAAGGAGAGATAACTTGGTATGCTGTGGAAAAATTCCGGACTTGAGTAGTTGCTAGATAAAGGAAAAACAATTAATGTCAAGGGGGACTATATTGAAAAATAGTGGAAAACTGTCTTATTTCTCCAACTCCTTCTGGGTATGGCTTAAAATTTTTTGAACAACCCTCGTGCATTAAGCTTTATACATGCTACATATAATGGTTTTATCTTCTTTTCTTTAAATAATATTTAATTAAATGTGCCTTTATATTTTTACTTAGTTCTTCTCTATATGTTTAATGAACATTTTTGTTTTATTATAAAACAAATGACTTGAGTTTATGTACATATGTTTCAAGGGCTATTCGCCCATTAGCAGGACAATGACAAGTAAAAGCTTTAAAAAACATTTTTACAAAAACAAAACCTAAAAAAACATTCTGTCATTTCAGAAGTAAAATTTACACACACAAAATCAGAATTAAAAGTACAGCTGAAATCGAAAAAACAAAAAGATTTAAAAAGTTAACTCTTATTCATTTCTTTCCATTTTTCTGTTTAACTACACTTTAATCCCTTCACTGACATTGTTGCATATAATACAAAGAGGATAACAAAAAAATATCCACTAAAGGACAAGATTAAATTGGATTTAACAAAAGAATTTAAAGTAGAACAAGATGTTACAGCTGTTACAGTAAAAGTCATGATGTGCAGAGAGAGGCTGGTATAATCATACAAGTGTACAAACAAGCTTTGTAGCCATTGTATTAAAAATAACAGATATGAATCCTGGGGCAATTTTTACCATTCAGCCTATTTTTATCATTAAGTGCACAATCAAATATATAAAACAGATGCATGCATGTCCATCATTCTTATTCAAAGTACCTGAACTTATTAAAAAAAAAAAAAACATGTGCAGAATGCATGCATTACTTCAGATTATTGATTTAAATAGAGAAATAATATCTGCAAAGGGTCAGATATTTTAAAGTCTGAAGGAAGCTTGGGCTGTCATGCTTTGGCAGCTAAGTTAATTCTAAAATAGATGCTGTCTATATATTTAAAGTGTGAACAAATTTTCAAGCTAAAAATATGTGATGTTACTTATATGTACAAGTAAAGAACATGTTTATTAAAATTATAATCTTACACTAGCAGCTATTTGTCAAAGATGGCAATAAATATAACTGCTTTTATCTGGCAATGACACAGGTAATTTGAATAGATAACTGCCTATATACTTTAACACTTTTTCTCTAATATCATAGTGTAGCAGTGACAAGGCTGCAATAAAGTTTGGGAAGTATTTCAACAGAATACGGAAAGTGTGACACTGATATCCAAAGGCACATTGGGATAGCAAAGGATGCCTTCTAAAATCTAAGCCAACTATTTAGAAACAGAAAAATTTTTTTAGAAACAGAGACTAGGGTACTGAACTGTTACATAATATCACTCCTATATAGCAGTGAATGCTGGACAATCTCCTCATAAATGAAGAAGAGGCTAGAAGCACCAGAAATGTGGTTCTACAGAATGATGCTGAGAATACCATAGACTAAACATGTGAGTAATGACAAAGTTTTAGAGAAAATAGAAACAGAAAGGACACCTATACTTAACATCAGAAAGAAATAGTTGAAATTTCTAGGGCACCTGAGGAAAGAGGGATTGGAAAATCTTATACTCACAGGACAGTTTGAAGGCAAAAAGGACAGAGGAAAACAATGCATAATCTATCTAGCAAGCTTGATTAAATGAATGGCAAAACAAGGTTTAGAAGGGATAACAAAAAGACAAAACTTATTAAGAGTTACAAAGGACATGAAATTCTGGAGAGTCATGATCATATACATCCTGATGAGATACAGCACAAAAGTAGAAGTATCATGGTTTGGTGGGCAGATATTTCTCTTTCAGAGTCACTTAATGTAACTGAAAAAACCAAGACAGAAATGATATATCAGTGTTTTGGAAGCTAATTTGTTCTACTTTTAAGAACATTTAGAGCTTGAAGACAATTGGACCTTTCAACAAAATAATGACCTAAGGTATACAGTGCAAGTAACTCATGATGATAATAAATTATCATCATGCTTATCATCATCATCTAAATGATGATGATGATGAATATCAGTTATGGATGTTAATTATGTTTTTAAAAGTTATAATTTTAAAAAATCACAAAAAAACATAACATTACCAGTAAAACTAAACAACCAATAAAATTTATACAGCAGTATTTCTTATAATTATAATGAATTTTATTAAATAAAATAATTATGATGATCATAAATAACAAATTTATTCATTAACATTATAACAATGATTCCTTTCAGTATCAACTAGGTCCTGGCTAAAAGTGTTTGGTCTGTTATCAATAAAAAAAAAGCAATTGTAAAGACAAACATTGTTCCAGGTAATTAATTTTGACCCTCTTTCGGAACAAATTAAGGAAACAGTAATTGAATATTATTAGAATCTTTAGAAATTGCAATTTTCCGAAATCTGTCTCATTTCCTGTTTAATATTAAAGCTACCAAACTCCAGACACATAGGGAGACAATTGCATGCACCAAACCAAAAAAACATCTGCACTGAGAAATTACATTGATTCAGTTGTAAGGTTTTTCAAATACAAACTTGTCATTAAAGAGCTTCCCAGTGTAATTGGTCCAGTGTCCAGTGTCTCTCATACAGAATGAAAAAGATGATTGGTTTTACAGTAACTGATATTTTTATCATTTTTAGATTTTAAAAAATTTTAATCAAGAAACATAAATAAACAGATAATAACAAATTTGTTCAATCTCCCAAATGTTTTTTGCTATATTGTATCTATCCTTTGGCATTTAATCAGATTTTTCAAAGTAATCTTTAAACGATTGTATAAAGAAGAAAGAGTATAAAACTAATGTGTAAAGAGGGGGATACACCAACCTCTGTGGAATTAATTTAAAATAATAAATAGGGATCAGCACTGAAGAATAAGAAAGTTCAGAAAATTGTCTGTTTGTATTTCTGAGATGAAGTATTGTAACTATTTACACTATTTGGACTGTTATCTTCATCTTTATTATCATATTCACATTTTGGCTGTTGTATGCTCCAGCCTTCTTCAAGTGATATATGTTGGAATTTCAAACCAAACCCTTTATTTAGTCCACAGGAGTAGATTGTTCCAGTTCTAGTTCCACATGCCATGCCTTTTCTAGATATATCAGTTTCAGTTTATTTCCCTTTTAGTAAGTCAACTCTCCAAGTTTTTGTTCACCTCTGCTGTAGCTAGGTATTGAACTCACAACTAGATACTTCAACCAACGCTTTTATCCACTGAGCCATGTGTCCTTGGGGTTACTTGGGAAAATGGCCAAACCATTGTGAATATGACAATAAAGATGAGGACAACAGTCCAAACAATCTAAATGGTTCAGGAAATTGTCACAAATCATTCAGTCAGTAAACAACAAAAGCATATGAGAGTCACTGATCAAAGAATAAATGATGAATTTGACATTTCAAAATAGGATTCACTAAATGCTGGTAAATCTCTCCCACCTCACTTCCTCACTTCGTTAATTTCACATATGCCTGGTGCGGTCCGTCAAAAATGTGTAAGTCTCTTTTCATTTTTCATTTCAACTTTTGGAAGTAAAGTCTGATGATCCAGAGCCCTTTAAAAGGGTTGTGGTGAAATAACTTATTACATGGAACCTTAAAGTGATCTGTTTTTATTCAAACATATTTGCTCTGAATTAACGTTGAGCTCTCTGGATATCATCCTCCTTGGGTCTACCCATATGGATTACCTAGTTTTGCATAAACTATATATATATATATATATATATATATATATATATACACACTACAGTTCAAAAGTTTGAGACCATTCTGGTAATTTTTTTGAATTGGCCCCAGATATAGTTGTTTTGTACTTTAAATAAGAGAAAATTATTATATGTGGTTAAAAAATGTGAGACATTTTTATTAGAAATTTTATTATGACAAGAAGAAAAAAGCACTTTCTGATTAAATCTTGCTCTCATTAAAATATCCTCCTTCAATCTTGATTACTGTAGCACAAATTTTTGGAATACATTGCAAAAGTTTCTCAAAGTATAAGTTTGGTAATTGATTCCATTCTTTTTTTAATGACTTTAAGAGCAATTTTAAATTTTTTTTCACTCTTCTGTCAAGTTCATCCCATGCTAATTCTCGATGTCGCTTCAAACTTTTAAACTGTAGTGTGTGTGTGTGTGTGTGTGTGTATATATATATATATATATATATATATATATATAAATGATACAAATGATGGCTGCCTTCTTATTAACAAGCATCATCATCACATAACATCCTGTAAAGATTCACCAGAGACAAGCATGGACATGACTTTTAAGCTCGACCAATGATTTGTATCATTTTCCACAGACTCGGCAGCTATGACCACTTACAATATTAGGTATGTTTTCTGACATTTGACTGCCATGAATCTCTATATGCCTTTTCAAACCACCACTTGACCTGCATGATTTGTCACATATAGGACATCTCTGATTGACATGGGCTGGAATGGCAGCCCAATAGTCAGCCGCAGGCATGTTGTCATGTTGCTGAAGGTGAATTTTCAGTCCAAAGATGTGAGTAGGTATGGCAAGTTAGTTGAAGAGTATCTCCTTTCTCTGCTGGAAGCTCTGTGGTGATTCTTTTTTATCCTTCTAGACTATCCTCTGCCACTCACTTTGGTCACCAGAGTCACATTCCCATGTATCTGCTTGGATACCACACTCCTTCAAAGATCTCTTGATGCAATCCTTGAAGCTCTTTTTTGGTTTATGTGGAAGTCATTTACATTCTGCCAGTTCCCCATACAGCAACTGCATGGGGAGGTGAGAATCATCCATCTACACTATGTGGCTAGTCTGCCAAAGCCTTTGCTTGAACCCTAAGGTTTCTATACTGTTATATTGTGCTCTTTCTTTGCTTGTATGGTCCTGCCATCAGACTTCTAATATTCTCTTGAGGCATTACTAGCGAAAATGTTCAAGCTGCTTAAAGTCATCCCTGTATGGCATACAGATCTCACAGACATAAGGCTGTGATGTAAGTACACAAGCATTGTATACTTTTATTTTAATCCTCTGACATACACCTCCTTGGCTCCAAAATAGCTGATCTAACTTCCCAAATGTTTCACTATTTTTTTGAATGCGATATGCTATTTAATTTTCCAGATTGTTTTGTCAATTAACTACACTACCAAAGTACTTGAACTGCTTCACAACACCCAAGCATTTACTGTACACATAGATACTTGGTTTCTATGTGTAGAGTGTATCTCTTTGCTGGGACAGTTTGATACCTGGCAACAGATCTTCTTCAAGCTAATGTTAAATCCAAGTTGTATACAGTGTGTCCATGAGATGTTGTATGTCTTGTTCGGTGTGTGTCATAAAGTAAATCAGTCCTCTGTATAAGTAATCTTGTACAATGGTTGTAAAGACTTTGATGTTTGCCATGGTTAAGCTGATTTCCAGATGTTTCATCGCTGAAATATATGCCATGGCTGCATTATCTGAAGGTAGGGTAGAAAACCATCACCTTTTATATAGCAAACAGGGCCAGAACAGTTATATCTTCCTGCTTTACCCCACTCTTCACAGATATTTGTCCAGATACACAGCCGCCAATATTAATCCAAGCCCATATATCATCATGAAAGGGCTGCAAGATAGCAATTAATTTTTCAGGGCAGTCAACTTTTCAGAGAATCTTCCATAAGGCCTCTCTATTTACAGTACCAAATGCTTTTGTCAAGTTGACAAACACTTGATATAAATACATACCTTGCTCAATGAACTTTTCCTGAAGCTGTTTTGGTGAGAAAATTATATCTGTCATACCACAGGAAACACAAAAACACATATATATATATATATATATATATATATATATATATATATATATATATATATATATATATATATGTATGTATGTATGTATGCATGTATTTTTTTGTAGCTTTCACAGTTAAATTTCTATTTCAAATACAAATTCAGTCTATACTGGGGTTGATGAGACTGACGAATTATATTTTTGTTTGCCAAAATAATTATTCCCCGTATGAGGTGATTTTGGATTTTATTGTGTATTTATATATATATAGGATGATGGCTTTTCCCATCAAGTTCAACATATGTGGTTCTGACGACCACCTACTAACTATCTGCATGCCTATGATGGGCATGACTTTTGAGGCAGACTTGAGAATTGCACAAAAGACCACAAACAGTACAGGAGAAAGTATTGCATGCAAGTGCAGCAGGAACACTGTTGGCAGTTTTATTTCACTTTCATGTTTCACGCAGTTAAATAATGCTTACTGCTTGATGGTTTTTTATTCCTGCATAGCAGCTAGAATGATACTCTGATCGCTTCATAGCTACTTCTTCAAAGTTCTTGAATGGAATGTTGATACAAGGTTGCTCTTCAGTTTATCTTTATACCTGAACCCAGGTCTACCAACATTTCTATGACTATGAAGTTGACTGTAGAAAAGAACCTTTGGTATGTGATCATCAGTCATCCTTGCCACATGCCCGGCCCAATGCAGTTGTGATTGTACTATGAAGGTCTCGATGGTACCAATCTTGCATTTCTCAAAAAGGTCAGCATTTGACACTTGATCATCAAACGTCAGGCCACAGACTGTATGGAGACAGCTTTTATGGAAGACATTTAATCAATTAATGTGCCATCTATGAGGTGTCCAAGTTTCAGAGCCATACAAAAGAGTTGACAAAATGACATCTTTGTACACTTGAATTTTAGTGCAAGGCTTTATTCCACTTTTGTCCCACAACTTATGTTGCAGCGAACTAAAGGAAGTGCTGGCTTTTGCAATATGATTAATAATTTTGTCCTCAAGTGATTCATTTGAATTTACCATGCTCCCCAGGTATTTGAAAGATTCCACATATTGAGATTCTTTCCATCAACCTATAAAGGGACCTCAGGAAACTTACAAACAGGGGGTTTCTGTTTAACACCTTGAATTTGCTTTGGTGTTGGGCAAGATTGATGAATAACTTCAGATTTCTTTGTTGCTGTCCGAATGCCTTGGTTGAGTAAATCTCTCTCTCTCTGTATATATATATATATATATATATATATATATATATATATATATATATATATGGGTACTGCCAAAGGAAAGTGATACCTAAAGTTTAAAATGGATTTTAAAAATCAAAAACCTTTCTTGAAGCTTTCATTTTAGTTTTAATTTTAAGCTAATAGATTTAATATTTCCAATAAGCAAAAACTTTGCTGTATTTCAAACTGAATTTAAATTGATTGAAATTAGTTTTGGGGGTGGGAAATCACTAAAAGTGGAGATTTTTGTCCATATTTAGAAACCTTTTAACATTAATTCTTTATTAAAAAAATCATTATTCACTGAAATCATTATTCATTAAAAAAAAAGATTTCATTGTCTCATCATTATTACCAGAGTTTTCAGCTGTACATCAGAATACCACAACGCTTTATTGGCTCTCCATCATAGTGCAAACAAAAGCAGTCTCTACCCCAATCTTCAACCCTGACTCTTTTGATATCAACCAGAGATCAGTCTGAAGTGAAAATTCCCCCCTGACATCTGATTATAACAGTTTAAACAATTAAGTGTTAGTCACAAAGCTAGTATTTCTACCTCAACCCACTTCACCTCACAAAAATACAATCCATTCACTACTAAGGATGCAGTTCAGAAAAACCAATGACCAAGCAAACAGAGAAATATAACCAAAGGAAAAATTCATATACAATGCTTATATATATATATATATATATATATATATATATATATATATATATATATATATATATATATATATATATATATAAGCATTGTATTTTATAAATGTGGGTTTCTTTTTTTTCTCTATCTTATTGTTGTTTTTGTCATAACATTCTTTGACTGCTTGTGCAAATAGTGTAAAATTACAAATAAAGAACTTGCACGGCATATTTTTGGAAACTGTTTTTCATAGACACTGCTTTACCATTTTGATCATTGAAGCACTGATAATTTAGGAGAGCAGGAATATGTAGTCATTTTGCTACCCTCTCCTCTCCTGTCTGATTATCTTTACCATTTTTGTTTTGCCTCCTGATAATAGTAGTATTTGCTTTTAATGTGGATAATTTTAAATGAAGCTTTGTTACTATTATTATTTCTTTAATAGTTTTTCTTCCATATTATTGTTGCTTTTTTTTTATCAAAACTCCTTGGTTTGAGAAACTCTTTTTTCCTCCCAACATCAAATAGCTCTAAAATATAAATTGCAAAATGCCTCTTATAAATTGCTGAAAAATATTAAACTTTGGAATGAAATTTTGAAATAAATAAGAAATATATATTAAGGTAATTCTTGGATCACTTCCCAGAACCCTAATCCAAGTATATAAAATGCACTATATATATATATATATATATATATATATATATATATATATATATATATATATATATATATAAATACCTTAAATCTCCTGACATGATGATGACTACAAGTATAGCTGAAAGTATAGCTGAAACCACTCGAACATACAGAACGTTCTAACAATTTCTACATAATTTGTTTAGAAAAGAAGAAAATAATAGGAGCACAAGAAAAATGAAATAAAAAAAAAACACAGCACCTTGTCAGTTGTTTTAGCAAAATGTATAAAAGAGGGATTGCTTCCCCAATATATATATATGTATATATATATATATATATATATATATATATATATATATATATATATGAGTAATTGAATGACAAAATGATAAATCCTATATTACATACTTCTTCTATTAAAAGGACCTTGTCAGAGTAAATAATTTTTCTAATGATGGAATCTTATATTTGTAGGGGAAGGAACTAAATGCAACAAATATTGTTTATAATTCTATATTGATAGAAATGCTGAAGTTACAAGGACACTTAACTTTAGATTTAAATTTTTGCTGTTTGATATATCGAGATGGATAACAGCAAACCTCATTCACCTTTCTACTACTTGTTTTTGTTTTTAAATACACACACACATACATAACTGTATGTGTGTGGGGGGGAAGTTTAACACTTTTCATAGATGGTACTTATACTACATTCTTATCTCGGTGCATAGCTGGTGTGGCGTAATATTTTAATCCAAGGTAGAATGTACAGATAGCAAAATGCATCTTATAAATTGTGGAAGATGCAGAAAAATATTAAATTCAGGAATTAAATTTTAAAATAAATAAGAAAAATATATTTATGCAGTTTTTTAATCATTTCTCATTTAATACATATATGTAAAATATATTGTGTATATATATGTGTGTGTGTGTGTACTCCCTGTGCTACAATACATCACCAAGGTATGGCTTCTGAGCAAGACCTTTACCTCCCATAGCCATGGCTTTGAGTACTGCACCCTCAGGACCATCAAGAGTTTGCATAGGTCAGATCTTGTATCCAATGAGGATCTCCACCTGAGGATTGCCCAGCTGAACATCCTCTGAACCATTACTCAGCACCGTGTCATCAACCAGTTCGACCCATTATTTGCAAACTGGCAATGACCAGACAACACAGCCACTGGAAGGGCATTGTCTGCTAGAACCTCCAGCAGATTAATCTGGTGCTGGAGAATGTTCCAATGCTCTGTCAAGACCGCAAGAGCTGGAGGAACAAAGTGACTCTTGTGAGCTCAATGCCTTCATAGCATGAGATTTAGAATATCTATATCTATATCTATATATATATATATTAATATATTTATTGTTTATAAGTCATTTTTATAGATACAAATATTTAATTTAAATTTAAGTTTATTTATAATAAACAGTATTAACAACATTTACTAGCCTGAATGTCCAAGAAATTTCATAGAAAATATGTGTTCTCCAACAGGAATCAAACCTGTATCCTTCATGGAACTGTCATATAGCCTGACATGCTATACCATTTAGCTACAGAGGAAGTGTCTGGTTAGCAAGGTTGAATTACTGCTTTTAAACTACAAATTTCCCATAATTTCTCTCAAATGCTTATATCTGCTTGAAGCATATTTTAACATAAACAAATGACATCATATATTATAAAATAATGTTTACTTAAATATTTGTATCTACAAAAATAATGTATAAACAATATATATATATATATATATATATATATATATATATATATTGAATGTCAAGATGAAAAATACTATATTTCTACAACACTAAACCTCATGTTTCTTTGGCAACAAAGCAAAAGTTGTTACAGTTTGGCTATATAGTTTTCCTGTATCCGATATATTCTGCAGAAAATGCTTTTTCAGATTATCAGTTATTCAATCATTATTGAATCCTTTTATTGTAACAAATGCCAATCTGGTGATTTTGTGTATATGGTAGAATTAGAAAACAACTATGAGAAACTTTCAGAGAATCAAATAATTAATTTGAACACGTACATCTCCAAGTTTGAGTAGCTGAAGGCAACAATTGATGAAAAGTGTCTGGAAATTAGTTAAGAGAAAAGTTAACACTAGATGGCATGTTTCTTTAGTGAACAAACCAAGACTTTTACAGGAAGTTTTCAATCATTTGTTATATTCACCAAATATTGCACCTTCAACTTATCTAAGTTTCATAGAATTCTTTTAATGGAAACAAAATCCAATTTCCCAGAAGACTGTCTCTTTACAACATTCCAGGGAATTGATATTGCCTGAACAGTTCTTTATTGAAAAAAATAAAATGCTTCTGGTGTCATATTCTGTCGGTACACCCACATTTTTTAAAAACAATCATCAGAAAAAGCTTAACCAGCAAATGTTGTAAAATTGATCCACGATATAAAAAGGTTTAAAAAAATAGCATAGTATCTGTTCCAGCAGCTGACAGATGGCCCATCATCTGCAACTCCAGCTCACCATCGGCTGCTGCTCCAGTTATCTCCAGAGGCATCAAGTTCCCACCATTCAGCCATCCTTGCCAGTAGCAACAATATGCAATGAATTGTCCTTTTCAGGACAACACTTCTCAATGACTATCAAAACTGTCCTTCTTCTCTACATGAACATACAGAAATATTTTTTGCCTTGCGCACCGTAACAATATTTTTGTTGATGTATTTTTTCTAATGAAAATAAACTTGGCAATATATATATATATTTTTTTTTACTCAATTCTTCATTTTGTTTGTTGTCTTCCATTATTCAATATCTATTTGCAGGCCTATATATCACCCGCAACACTGGAAGAATAAGAATAGTTTTGATGGAATACTGTATTTTCTCTTAACTAATATTAGATACTACATATATGTCCTACCAATGATCCAATGTTACTCTGCTTCAGATCGGTGTACTGTGACTCTTGTAAGAGTAACTATATAGGTCACATATCAACATACTGACAAATCATTTAAACAAAGAAATACCTATACACAACTACCTGCTCCCATAAAAATTATTGTAAATAACACTGTCATTCGAATAATATCTAATTGTAAAAGATGTCTTAAGACAATTGAAGCAATTTATATAAAATGTTTTAAATTAAATCTCAACCTTACTCAGAGAGGGAGATTATATTTTATTTTGATTTGTTCTTTATGAAATATTTTGCTTCATGTTAATCATCACCACTATCAACAAAAATATGTATTTTGGCGGGAATTCACTCTACTTCTCTCTACTTAAACTTATGAAATTGTTGCTTAAATAATGGATATGTTCCCAATAATGACACCACAGTGAAAAGAGCAAGTCACACAATTGACATGCTTTTTAATTTTCTGATGAAATAAATAAATGTTATTGGTGTCGGTTTTTGCCATAGCATACCATGGTTTTTCATCATGCTATATGCTCTTTTGTTTACATTTTCGTGGAGGTACCTACCATAACACTTTCTAATTTGGATCAGTGACCAACTTTTTCCGCCTTTTTTTTTTTTTTTTTTTAAATAAAACTATTTCAGTTGAAATAATCGTCATAAGTTTACATGACGACATTATTAACATTTTTTACTACATACAAGACAACCATAGCAGAATTAGTAATGAATAGTTGATGCTCCCACAAATGCTTAACTTGATGATTAAATTAAACATATTTTTTGCTAATTATTGTCCCTTGATAGCAGATTCATAATGCTAAAAATTAAAATATGTTTTTTTTAAATAACACAGCAGTTATGAAGAATATATGCGTATCTTTAAGAAGACAATCCGCACACACATAAAACATCCCCTTAAATTTTAAAGGGGATTTATTTTTTTAAAGATCATCATCAATATTCAATAAATCTGAAAATGTTTGTTCAAAATATTTTATTAAAATATTTTGAAACGGCCAAATTCAAAGAACAAACTAAAACCTCGGCAAGAAGAGGCGATCCCATCGGTTATCCGAATTTTTGACTATCATACGGAAAAAATTATATTAACAAAGTAAAAAAATTTCGGATGACACGTTTCGTCCTTTAGGGCATCCTCAGACTCTAAAAAAAAAAGTGATGTTTATGTTGTTGGTGTGAAGGAAAGGGGGACGCTGAGAATTTAATTTTTTTTTAAAATATGTTTTCTAGCGCAAGCCGATTTCATTTAATTTTAGTTTCTTTTTCTTTTTGTTCATGTTTCCATCACTTTTTTTGTTTTGCTATTAAATATCCCAGAATAATAGATCTGCTAAGAAAGGTAAAAAAATGTAAGAAGAATCTAGCTAGACGTAAAAATTTATTGTGGATTATCTAGCGATTAAAGCACTTTCTTTCGCTTTATTAAAAATTGCTTTCTTTTTTTAACTAAAGTAGCATGTTTAAAATTAAAATTATGGCCAGACTCATTAAGGTCTGAAAACTTTTTCCACTTTGTCATAGTTCTTTTTCTCCCTAAAATTGTTCTGCATATCAAAATTTATATCGTTTTCAGAGAGAGAGATAGATAGATAGATAGATAGATAGATAGATAGATAGATAGATACAGAGAGATGTCATCAGAGAATGTCATTTGATGGGTCTCAGTCAGTAGGGACGTGTGCAAGAGTTTACAGTACACAATGAAATTGAAATTAATTCACATCATTTCCACGGAGCAGGGCGCGAAATTATTTTCTGGAAGCGAAGTATTTCCCTGATGACTGCTACTCAAATATGGATAAATAAAATTTATAATTTGATCATAAAAAATTAAAACTGAACAACTAGTTTCCGCCTTCTCCTTCAAAATTATTCCTTTGGAAATTTCTCTCTACAGCGATTTCACAAAATTTAAAAAGGATTAATTAATTTTTAATAGCAAAACAAAAAGTTTTTTGAACTACATTCAATATTTGTGGAAAAAACTTCATATTTCCATATTTTTATCAATTCAAGCATCTTGTGTGTGCGTGTGTACGATTTTTTTTTTGTATTTAAATTTAAAAATATTTTATGTATATACTTAAATAAAATTTGATTTAAAAATACTCAATCTGATTTATTAAAGAAAGAACTATTATAAATTTTATTTTTATTTTAAAAAATAGTTATGTTTAAATTTTGTTTAAAAATTTAAAATATCGAATTTCTTTTTTCAAACATCCAGAGAAGTCCTTATCAGATTACAACAGAAGAAAAAGATATGTTATCAGAAAAGTGAGGTCATATGCTGTCAGTATGAATTATCACATTTCACGATAAGAATTAAATTTTATTTTCAACGCTTTACTTTAAAATAAAAAAAAGCTTCCGATATATTGCATCCGGTCACGTTTTGATTAAACCGGACCGGAAATGACGACATCAATAAGGCGCCCGACACAACAACAAAAACAGCAACTTTGTTTTTTGCGTGCTGGTGGTTAGGACACTGTGTCCTACATTGGATAAAGTTAGTCAAAGCATCGTTTCCACCAAATAAGCAGGAGAATTCAACTGTTCGCTACTACGACGTTAAGTTGTAAACGGAGAGAAAAAAAAAGTGTGGGTGTGAGTTTTGTTCGGTTTTTGAGAGTTCACTCCCCGCACTGTCGGAAAGAGAAAAGTAAAGATTTTGAGAGCATAATGCTAAGGAAGTGCTCTACCTCCGAAAAAATCGTTTAATAATGGGGAAGTGACTTTAGAATTCTACACTTGAATTCTTTTTTTTTTTTTTCACCTCCTTTTTTTTTTTTTGTTTGCCCCTACCTTTGGATTTACCAATAAGAACTTGAACCTTGCGATCACCCACAAAAGATTTTGTTCCTAGGCTCCCAAAATCTGCAAAAATCTCTTCAAAAAGTTTGAGAATTGTGTGAAGGAAAAAGATTTAAAGGTTTTAAATGGCGAGTAGTAGTGAGGAGATTATTCCGGAGACGACGACAGAAACGGCTGCGGCCGAGTCTTATTATGACACTTTTGTACAAGTGTCTAACGAAATTTTTACTAACCCTCTCAATGTTGTGCTTTTGAGTATCAGCGCTTTCCTCTTATACAAGATCATAGCCGGGCGACAAACACCTCGACCACGACCAGAACCTGAGGTCGAGCTGCCCCGAATGAAGAAGAAAGACCTGACTCTGGATGAATTAAGGAAATGCGATGGCACGGGCGAGGACGGTAGAATTTGTATCGCAGTCAACGGACGAATATACGATGTAACCCGAGGTAAGCAGTTTTACGGACCCGGAGGCCCTTACTCTAATTTTGCCGGGCGCGATGCTTCTAGAGCGCTAGCCCTTTTCACGGTGAGTGAATCGGCCCTGAAGTCCGAAAATGATGACCTTAGTGACCTGACATCGGCCGAAATGAGTCGAATGCGAGAATGGCAGATTCAATTGGAAGAAAAATACGATTTCGTGGGTCGATTGCTCAAGCCCGGGCAAGAACCAGTCGATTATACTGATTCCGAAGAGGAGCTTCTTAATCCTAACGGAGAAGGTGATGAGAAGGAAAAAGAAACTTCAAAAAAGAGCGAGGAAAACGAAGAGGAGCCTGATAGTAAAACCAGCAATATAAACACTAAGGAAAATGTAAATGACATGGCAGAAGAGAAGAAACCAGAAGAAGAAAAAGAAGAAAAGCAAGAAGAAACGTCCACTGAAAAGACCGAATTGTGAAGTTGAATTTTCCTTGTGGATTGACTTTTATTTTATTTTCTTTGATAAAAAAAAAAAAACTAATTTCTGGGACGGTGACTACACTGATTGACTGAAAAAGAAAATTATGAACTTAAATGAATGAAGAAAGCTGTGGAAATTTATTAATAAAACATGTGCATATCTTCCCAAAAGTAAGTTTTATTTGTATTTTTGAGTAAGCCCTTTAAACTGTCAGTTTGTTTGTTTTTTGTTTTTTTTTTATTTTTAACTTTTTTTTTTTTTTTTTTTTTCTGGTGGGGACGTACGACATTGGAATTCGAAGTTATAGTAATAATAATAATAGAAAGAAAAAATAATGAAGCTAAGTATTGTGTACAGTACTGAACTTAACGCTGTTATTTCAGAACTCGTTAAACTGCAAAAAGGTCTCTACTTAAAAAAAATAAAGCAAACTAAAAACGCTTAACTACTTAAGTTGTCTTTCAAACGACATAAACCTCATACATAAATTAAAATTTAAGCTAAAAATAAGTCTTCACTTTGAAACCGAAGCAACTGTTGTTTAATAATATGGCTTCGATGGTGGCTTCTTTTTTTTTTTTTTTTTTTTTTTTTTTTTTTTTAAGGCATGTCGACTTTTCTATAAGAATTGATTAAAATTTGACTGCTATGTTTTTATACTTAAATAATAAGTCTTAAATAGCAAATTTGTAAAGAAATGTAAATTTTTAATTTTCCATTTATTAAATTATTCCAGCTTTTTCCAATTGAAAAATAACTGACTTCAATATTTATTTTATTTTTTTATTTTTTTTTTTTTTTTTTTTGCACTTGTAAAAAAATTTTTAATGTAAAATTCTAAGGTTTTTAGAGTTTTGGTTTCTTTTTGTAAAGATAAGTTTAGTTTATGCTTGCAATCAATCTTTTCGTTCTAATGAAATATCGCCAAATTGTTTTGGTTCGAACTCCACCCCACTGACGAATGACGGTTAAGAATTAGTTAATTTTTGGCGCCGATTCTAGGCATCATTTTTCCCCGCTTCCAGTTGCTTCTGTTTAAAACGGACATTTTGAAATTGTAACAAAAATGTCTGGTTAAGGAGGGGAAAAAAACTTGAAATTCACTTTGAAATATAAAAAAAAAAAATTACAAATCAATAAACGAAATTATCTAAGATCCATGTCGTACTTTATTTTTTTTCTTTTTAATCCAACTTTGCTTTATAATTCGTAAATTCTTTTGTTTCTCAAACGAATTTTACATTAGAACTTAGTGTTAAATTTTTTAATTACATTAACTTTGATGTTTAAAGTTAAAAACTTTTTCCTCTCGCGCCGTAAGTTCATTATGTTTAGGTAGGGAACTAAATAAATACAGCATTCGTGTTTAAGAGAAAAATCTTACTGAGGAAATGCGTAGACTGTTGGCTTTTTTCATACACTTTTTGTCTAGTCTTTAGATTTAAAAAAAAAACCTAAACTAACTTAAACACTGCCGGTGTCCATTGCAAAATGGCGATTTATTAAAAAAAAAATCAGGAATGGTCTTATTGTTTCTTTTTTCCCCTGACATTTTTCTAATAAAATAACAATCCACAATACAAGCAATTCGGAACAATCGGACACTTTTTTCATTGCATGGAAAACGAATGCAGTATGCCGTAAATGTTTATCCGTATTTGTTTCTTTGTACAATTAATAAATCTCAAATATTTTTGCTGCATGGATCAACAATGGGTTTAAAAAAGAAAAATCTTATCTTTCTAGTTTGAAACTAGATATTGCTTTTTTTTCTTTTTTTTTTTTTTTTTTAAGTGAAGAAGAAAAATCTACTTACGTTTTAAGTATTTTCGTTTTTATTTTAGGGGAAAAAAGGATTTTTTCTTCGTCTTTCTCTTCTTAACTAAGGTTAATTCTAGATTTAAACTCTGGAAATCTTAAGTTACTTTCTGAAGCAGTTGTAAGGTATTTTAATTTTGAAAGAATTTTAAGCGGGAATTGCCTTGAAAAACTGAACGAAGATATTCTCTGCTTACCAACAGAACTTTTTATAACTGTAAAAATAAAATCATCAAATGGTATGCTCGGCTAAAACACAGACCCCACCCCCCAATGTGATAGCTAAAAAGAAAAAACAAAACACAAACTTCAATGTTAACTTTTAATTATCATGGCTAAAAAATAGAGAAGCAGTTTTTAATCGACTGAACATTTTTCTGATATCTGGCGAGGCTGGAAATTCTTTAAATTCTCGTTTTGAATGTTTCATGGAAAGTTTGTTTTTCCTCCAAGGTGGAAAAATGTTATTGCTAACTAACAGCTGCTTTTTATTTTTTAAGTTAGATTTTTTTTTCTACGCCTGCTTAATTTAAGACTCGTGTAAAAACAATTTTAAAAATTGATCAGCATTTGCAAATGTGGAATTTCATAATTTTTTTTTCTTTCACTTTTTTATTAATCCCTAAACCCAAGGACTTATAAACTAGAAACAGTTCTAATTTTATTTTGTTCATTATTGAACTTGCTCTAAGTAGATTTAAAAATTCTTAACTAATTCTTAGTGTAATTCGGACGGGCTTTCCGCTTTGTCTCGGTGGGTTTGATCAGTTATTTACAATGAATGAATAAGGGAGACAACTTTTATTGAACAGCGACTTTTGAATTCACGGAGATGAAAAATTCAAGATTCTCATCGAAGTCCAAATTTGATCTTGGAGAACTATTGATACATTAAATGCGAGACTTTCAATGTGGAATTGTTTAATGTAATTTTTAAGCAACAGAAGATTTTAAGAAAATAAAATTACGGTAAGTTTTTATTTTGTGTGTATCCAAGAAAGATTTTCTTGCATATTTTGTAATGTAAATGATTTTATTTTTAAAACATTACAATTTTTCTAATTTTGTCTGACAAAATCAGACAAGAGAATTTCACTGTTCGCGGCGAAATAAGCCTCCCCCCCCCTTTTTTTTCCTGTATCTCTTTAAGATTATTTGTTTTTGTTGTTTCTACGAAAGTTCGTTTCTGTCTCAAAATATGCCAGTATTTTATTTTCGAATCCAATAATAATAGCAGCTTCTTTAACGGGTACTTTAATTTTTTTAGCCAGTTTATTAGCGTACCGTTAACCAAGATTAAAATTAAGTTTACAAAAAAAAAATTCTTCATTTTAAGAGCGTACTTTTAAATTTCAAAGCAAAATTTTAATGTGATCATGTTGGATAAAAAAAACGGTTTTATAATTTTTAAGTACTAATGACAAGAGACTACTAAAATAAATTAAAAAAAAAAAGAAAATAAAAGTGTCCCTTCTTAACTGAACTCCATGAAAATTCTTTGTTCTCTAACCATAAAGCTACTCGTAAAAGTTTTAATTAAAAAGGTTTTCAAACTTCTGCAAACCTGAAAATTATATTGCAAATTTTGGATGGATAAGTTTCAGGGATAATTTCCAGATCAAGAACATTTTTACTTTACCATTATGACTTGACTAAGTTAAAGTACCACAATTTAATTAGTCTGACGAAATTAGACACGTTATAATTTCGCTGTCCGCGGCGAAATAAGCGTGTGTGTGTGTTTTGTTTTTTGTTTGTTTTTTCTTGTTTCTACGGAAATTCGTTACCAAAACAAAAGCAAAAAATCGCTACCCCCATGTTAAAAGACAATATTTGCTAAAAAAAAAAAAAAAAAAATATCCGCTTCAATTTCCAGTCCACTCAATTAAATAAAAATAGGTTATTTTATTGGGAAAGTATTATTGTGTGCACCCCCTTCGATATCTCCAGTACGTTTTTTACTTTTTTTTACTGGGAGTGGGGTGCATTCGACTTTTCTTTTTTTTTTTTTCTTTTCCCCTCTAAGTTATTCAGTAAAAAAAAAAGTTATGCCATATAAAGTGAACATACGGGGAATTCGTTTCCAAATCTTAAAAAGAAAATTTAATAAAAAAATATTTTGACAGTTGATTTGATTGATGCTTCAGCTTCTTGCATATCAATTTTAAATTTTATATTATAAAATATGCTCTTTCAGATTGGACAGTAATTTTCTTAATGCTGTTTTGAAATTCACTCCGTTGCTGTTCTAAGTTTGGTGGGTTTTTTTTTTTTTTTTTTTTTTTTTTTTTTCTCTAAACGTCTTTGTTTGAAGAATCAGAAAATAACTCGTAAAATTCAGAATAAAAAAAAATACATTTGGTGCAATTATCTTATGGCCTCAAACTAGTACGAAAATAATAAAAACTAAAAAAAAAAAAGCAATGTAAACACTTTTTTTTTTTTTTTTTTTTTTTCCTAACTTAAAAAAAATGACTTAAATTGTAGTATAAAATTATTATTCATTTTACGAAGTTTCTTTAAAATCATATTCTTAAACTGTTATATGGTTAAAGATTTTTTTATTATAATATATACACGCTGATGTCTTGAATATTGCATTGCTGGTGTTTACGTATTTATTTTACGCGCGCTTTTTTGATCAGTGGTGTAATGATACAATATTTTTGTTTCTTAACCTCATAGCCCACAGGCTACTGTGCGTAGATTTAGGTTTTAAGTACATTACTTTTAGTTTTACAGAATCCAGCTAATCCTTAAATTAATTTGGACATATCTCTAGGACACACATTGGATTTAGTTTTAAGAAATTTGTTGTTTACACTTTTTGTCTATGATGATGGCGGACTTAAATCTCTTTTTGGTTTGCATAAATGATCAGCCTAAGAATATACTCAAAAATCATTTGTAAACATCAATGCCGATGATACGATATGCAGGTGAACCTTTTTTATCTCTTGATCAGAGATGGGTAGTTGATCTCTCACCTGATCTAAATCCAACTTCTCAGTTGGAGTTGGGGACTAACTTGTTACATGCCATCATTGCGAGTCACAATGAAAGGATGTACCCTCAGCGAGGCTCTGTTCCTTGAAAAAATATTGGGCCTTAAACTCACATCTGACCTCAAATGGGACTCCATCACTGAAGATGCATAAAAAATGGTCAGTACCCAACCCTTCATGCTATCCTATTTTACAAGAGCCAGCTCAGGCTGAGAATTGAGTACTGTTGCTGTATTTGGGCAGGAACTGCTCAGTTTTCATTTTCCAGTCTCTTATAGAGTCCTTATGGGTGACAAATTATTTTCCACTCTCCAACCTCTCTTTCACAGGCAGGGTGTGGCAAGCCTCTCACTGCTCTGTCAGCACTTCCATAGAAAGTACTCAGATGAACTACATTCTTTGGTTCTGCCAGTTCTAATATTCACTGCTAGGACCAGCCATGCTACTTGTATTGTAGCAAACCACAGATATTCCCTCTGTATTCCAATGTTGAGAACAGCTTCTTCCCATGAACACTGCTCTGTTTCTCTGATCACTAATCTTAACCTGTTCAAGTGTAGGGTTAACTGTTATCTTCCCCCCTCCTATCCATATTAACTGCCTCTTACCTCAAGTGTTCCCCTGGGGCTAGTACAGGGTGAACCTCACTGTAAAATTTAAATTGACTGGAAGGAGTTTTTGTTTTGAAATTGCTGATTTTTAGTGCCCTTTTTAGCCATCTTTCATCACAATGAAAAAATTTTCAAAAATAAAATATACTTTCTGAAACTTTGAGGAATATTAGCCGATTTAAAGTTCAATCAATCTGATTTGAAACAAATATTACTTTTAGTTTTAAAATATTGCAGAAATGTTTTTTTTTTTTTTTTTTTTTTTTTTTTTTTAAATAATGGTAGCTGTTAAAATGGTTGACAGTTTGACTGACAGATGAAAGTTGATCTAATGGTTGTGTGTTTTTTTTTTTTTTTTTTTTTTTTTTTTTTTTCTCCTTATGGTGGACATATATAATATTAACTACCCAGTAATCTTAAGCTTAAGAAAATATTCTCTGTAGTACGTTTTGTTGAATTTTAGGTGCTTTGGCTTTAAATTTACTATATTGCTCTTATTTTCTGATAATGTCATGTATGGATGTCTGTCATGCTTTTTGATTTGATTAATAAATATAGATTTTACTTAACAATATAACATAACCAGGATAAAGTAAAACAAAAAGATTTAAAACTTTATAAATTATAACACTCCATAAAAAAAAAAAATTAAGTCTCTCTCACTCTCATAGTGTCCATAATATCTTATTCATATAAGCAATTAAGTTTTACTAATTAATAATGTCATAGTTTTATTTCATTTTTTTATTTTATGATTCAGAGGAAATTTTTGGTAACTGGTGGTTGTTTTACAAAAGGAAATTGATTTAAATTCTCCAAGGAGTTCTGCTTTTAACTAATATAAACATTAAGTTGAACAATATTTAATTTCTCAATTTCATAAAATTAAATAAGTGGTGGTGGGAGGGACATGTATAAAAAAAAAAAAAAAAAAAAAAAATTTCTAAAATAATTTCATTTGTGAATAAGTCCTGAAAGTTTCATAAACATCTAGCAATTATTTGATTTTTCAAAATTTCAAACCTAAAAATAGATAAAAGAAGGTATAATTTAATCAGAAAATCCTCTTGTCTTTCCTCTTAATAAAGAGTTTGATAAAACTTTTTTTTTTTTTTTTTTTTTTTTTTTTTTTTTCATCACCATGTGCTAATTTTTTGCCAAGTCAGTTTACAGTCTTATTGAATTATATTTTGGGCAAAAATCTATACAAATTTTCAGTTATGCTCATGCTTGACAGTTCATGTTTTCACTGAAATAACATCTGCAGGGATTTTTCTTTTATATAATTGTAATAAAAAAAAAAAACTGACTGAATTTAGAAAGCGGTTTTCAATAGAATTTGAAACTGAATGCAATCAAAAGTTGCCATTTCATTTCTGACTACATTTTCCTCACGTGTTGATAAAAATAGCAATGATAAAATTGAATAATAGTGAAAATGATTCATCTAAAAAAAAAAAAAAATTTGTTAGTCTTTTTAACATGTTCATTAGCAAAGGATGTTGATATTAATATTAAGTGCCAAACAATGTTAATTCTGTTATCCTTTGAGTGCTGCTGCAACTAATGCTTGCTTTCTACTAATATTAGTCACTGAAAAATCACTATTCTTAGTTATCCTCTTGACCCACACATTTTAAGAAAGGTTGGTGCTGAAAACAAAATGAAATATTGAATTTGCCAGCTTTACAAACTGAATACCTTACAAAGCCTTTTCTCATTTAGATGATGGGGTTTCTGTTACTAATCCATTGTCTGCCGAGAGATATCTATATAATCTTGAAATTAAGATACTTTGCCTGTTTCTTCTTAGAATGTATGGCTTTGAATAAAAAAATCACATGATCCAAGCTTGTCATCTGCACTTGTAAAATCTGATGTACCAAAAATGAATTAGATCCATATATTTTCTTTGAAGAAATGGGCTCTTTTTAAAATGTAAATTTCAAAAGAACCCTTTTTTTTTTCTTTTTTTTTTTTTTTTTTTTAAGATGCCTAAAAATAAAACACTTGAATAATAATAATCTGACAGACTGGGACACAGGCTGAGTGTCTAGAAATTACAAATATTAAGCCCCCACCCACAAAAAAATATGCCAGTTTTGTGTAAAATAATTTATAATCTGTTATTAAGAGACTCCTCCAATATCATCACCACCACCTATGGCCTTTAATCTGTCTGGACATGTTCTTATTAATAATGCTAGATAAGTATACAAATTTTCACTGACATAAAGATATTAGGCCTTTTGTAAAATAAACTACTTAAAGTTACATAGGGCTGACCTAAATCTTGATACCAGAAAGCTAAACATGACCCATTTTAAAAATGCGACAGACGCACACACCCTCATCGCTTCTTCTATCTGTAAAGCATGATTGTACATGAGACTACTTTGGCTGGGTTTGGTTTAAGTGTTAGGGAAAAGGTTAAAAAAAAAAAAGTCAAGAGACTTGAAATTCAATGTCATGTATTGAAATAGTTGCTATTACAATATGAAATCAAACAATCTTTTTCTTTTTTTTTTTTTCATTGTGAAAGAATACCTGGCATTTATGGGTAGAGAATAGTGAATATTATGGGGTTTTAATCCCAAATACTTGATTACTTGGGTGAAAAATTGATTTCAATCAAAAAGAACATAACTTACCTTTAAACTTTTATTTATGTAGACTTAATGTCCCTGTATATTTGCTTGTATCTGCATTTTAAATTAATTTAATTGGAAATTTATATTTTTTTTTTTAATGCAAATAGTATGACACATTTGGAGTTCATACTTGAATGATTACCTTCATAGAAACACTTAAAGTGAACACAACCTCCTTTTTATATATATATATATATATATATATATATAATAATGTAACAATTATTCAGTCAGTTATGTGACGTGTGTGATACACGCATAGGCGATCTGTATCTTTCGATATATGACTGAGGCAGATTATTTCCTGCAGTAGGCCAGTTGCCATCCGAGGCTATAGAACCTAGTCTAACCTGCTATTTGCCCATAGCTGGGGGTTGGAGCACGTAAGTGAATGTAATGAATTCAACTGGAATTCGAATTCTGCTCTCCATTTCCTCAGTCCACACCACTATCCATTACTCCACACTATATTAAAAAGTCAGTTTTGAGTGAGACCAGAATATGAAACCAAAATAATAAAAGAATACTAAAATTAAATAATAAAATTACTTTAAAATATAGATAAGAACAAAGAAAAAGTCAGATTATGAAAAAAAAAAAAAAAAAAAAAAATTTAAATAAATGTTGAAAACTTCCATCTTGTGTCAGAATAGGCATTTTGCTACCAATTGAAACAAAAATCAAATTCTCTCTCTTCCTCTCCCAAATGAATCAGATGTCAGCTTTCTGAAATCTATACTATAGCATTTTTATTGCTTTTTGTTTATGCTTACTGCTTTGTATGTGTTTTGTAATTTAAATATTTCTGTTGTGAAACTGATGGTATCTTTTTAACACCCAAACAAAATTTTATATATAGGATCCATCTACAAAACTCTGGAATCAGGAAGTACATTCAAACAAGACTGACACATCAACAGAACAACCCACAAAACTTGCATACGAAATTTAAGTTAAAAAGCATATCTGTAATTGCACTTGAAACCTATTCAATGTTGAAGGGTAAGATGCCCGAGGTGAAATGATTGACCATACAGTGTGTGTTTGGCACATGTCTCTTCCTCCATATATATATCTATATATATATATATATACACGCACACAGTATGACGTAAAAAAAAAAAATGGATGCACTCATAGAAATGATGAACAAAATATAAAGCTTATTACTTTTATATTTACATTTATTAACATGCCTAAGCATTGTTGTGACTTTGAGAAAGGCCAAGTTGCCACTTTTCATGATCTTGGGCTGTCGAATAGAGCGATAGCTGATAAGATTAATCAAACTGAGTAATGTGTCTGCAAGTTAATCCAAAAGAGAAAGCAAACTGGAACATATAATAGATGTAGTGGATCTGGCCAACCACTAAAAACTACTGACAGGGAAGATAGAAACTGGGTTTGTCAATGCAAAAAAGATTGATTCACAACAGCACGAGATATTTCCAAAGTGGCTAGTTTGGTGGTTTCTTCAAGAACAGTCAGACGCAGGCTTAAAGCAAAAGGCATTGTTTCCAAATGCATAAAAAAAAAAAAAACAACTTTTGTATCTGGAAAAAATCAACAGGCACAGTTGGCTTGGTGCAAAGCTCATTTACACTGGACTAAATCTGATTATGTGGAGTGATGAGAGCGCCTTTACTCTTCGATATGAATGATGCATACGTGTTTGTTGTATGCCCGGTGGAACAAATATTCCAGTGACTACCAAGGCCACTGTTAAACATGACAAAAAAAAAAAAAAAAAATCAATGTTTGGAATGCATTCTCAGCAGCAGGGGTTGGTAATTTGTATAAAATCAAGCAAATCATGGATCAGCATCAATACTACAACATTCTTGTTAATAAAATGTGGCTTTCTACTAAAAAAAAAAAAAAAAAGTTTTGCTCAAGGTCAATGCTTCATGTTCCAACACGATAATGATCCTAAGCATATTGCCTTAAAGAATAAGCATTATCTAGAGAGGAAGTGTGACTAGGGTAAATTTCAACTCTTCTAGTCAGTCCTGACCATAACCCAATTGAAAACCTTTGGGCCAATAATGGACAAACAAGCCCATAATAGGAAAGTTAACACAGAAGATTAGATTTTTCGTGAATTAAAGAAATGCTGGAAAAATCTGGCAAAGAACGTTGACTTACTAAAGAATTTAGTCTATAGTATGCCACAAAGAATTAAGGCTGTTATTAAAGCAAAAGGTTACCCAACAAAATACTAAATCATTTTTTGACTTGTATAATATACAGATGCACATTTGTATGAATACCCTGTATTAATAAATGAATTCTGTTACTGACTTGTTTTGGTAAAAATACAAAAATCAATTTTCTATGGGTGCATCCATTTATTTATTTCTCTCTATATATAAATAATGGCCAGCTACTCTCATTTTCAGAGCTGACCACATGTATCTAAGTCTGCCGGGGTGGCTAACTAATCCCTGCCTCAGGCACATTTGCATTTGTTCAACACTCACAGGACCCACCAGTGGTTTATACTGCAACTATGCTGAGCAGACCTTAATTACAGCTTCTGGGAAAGAGCATATACCTATCATGATCAGCATTTTGAACAACACCAGTACACTCAAACTCTTGGTCATGATGTCTTGTGACTTCATTCTAGCACAACCACTGAATAAGCAATCTGGAATAATCACCAGAATCTGTTCAAGAACACTCAGAATTTGTAGCCTTCAATATTTACATGAAAAGGAGAAATACGCTGAAAATACTTTTAAGCTCCTCCAATACGCTAATTAATTCATATTCAACATGAAACAAAAGGCTCATAAAATATTTTAAAAATTGAAAAATAGACCTTCCTGACAAATCCAATGAATCATGTTTTATTGTTCTATCCACCAACTCTATCATAACTACAATCTAAAAGAATTTATCTATGCTCCACATAAAATTTGTTGCAACTACTTCTAAAACAATAAAAGACTTAATACACAACAAAATAAACTAAAACTTGAAGGAGGAATTTACTCTATCACCTGTAATAATTGTCACAAGGAATAGATAGGAGAAACCACAAGGAATTTAAATAAAAGATTATATGAACACAAAAGGAATCTTTTACAAAGCAACACATTAAATGCATTAGTTGCTTACCATAATGAGTCTAACCATACTTTTGATCTAAAAAAAAAAAAAATATGGTACTCTAATTAAAAGAGAAGTCATTTTACTAAGATGAAAATGTACAGAATGTGCTTTAATAAAAAGTAAGTAAATTTATGTTCAGGTTCTTACATTTCACCTTGGAAGATCTCCTATTATCACAATGTTGGATATTTAATAACAAAAGTGAAGGAAATAAGAACAAAAATGAAAAAGTAACTAAATGATATATTTAAAAAAAAGTTGGTTATTTGATTTATAGTCAATCACCTGTCACCCATCACCATGTGATGAACATAATCGATGTTTTCCTCAGTGATGTCAGTTGCAGGACATCTTCACCTTGGGTCTTCTTCAAGACTCTCCCTTCTCCTAAATTCAGCTGCCCACTTTGTAGTGTTAATAAAGCTGGAGCATCATACCCTAATGTAGCAATCATGTCAGCATGAATGCCCTTGGGGCCTAAACCCTTTTACTGCAGGTACTTGATAAACCCACAATGCCAAATTTTGTCCATTTTCAAGAGTAGTCACAAGTTACTTTTGAAGTCTTTTTTGAACAGTCAGCTGTCAGTTTAATTTAAATTCTTAGTGTTCCCTTTCCTTTGTGTATGTGTAGTCGCATCAATGTAAGCACTAATCTGATGAAGTTTGAAAAAATTTTTTCCACTTTGTCATAGATTTTTTCTAATATAAATTTATTCGACCACATATCTACCATTTCATAGCATTTTTCCTTTTGCCATTTTTTTGAGGTAGCTTCATGATTCTATCCTTTGAGATGGATGATGAACTGGTAAGTTCTTCCTATTTTATAGGGATCAAAATAAGTGGTAATCCAATGGTGCATGGTCAGGTGAGTACAGCAGATATTGTAGGACATCCCAGCTAAGCTGGACCTATTTCTGTCAGGTCAAGAAAGAGATGTGAATTTGGGCATTGTCATTATGGAAGATGACACCCTTCTGATTGGCCAATACCAAATACTTCTTCACTTGCTGCCTTCAATCAATCCAATTGGAACAGTACTTGTCTGATTTTGGAAGGGGCTTGTAATACACAACATAATACATAACGTCCTCCTAATCCCATCATATACAAAGCATCACTTTTTTTTTGGATGCAGACCGAATTTTGAAGTGGTTAATGGTAGCTCATTTCATTTTCTCTGGCTGGACCTTTATTGCTCCACATTGTAAACAATATATTTTACATTGCCTGTGAAAATGTTTTCAAAAATAGGTTTTTGTTGCATTTGAGCAAAGAATTGCAGATGTAAATACACACCATTAAAAAATTTTTTCTGTTAAATCATGAGGCACCCAAACATTGTAGTCATTCACATATCCATGCTTTTTCAAATGTCTTACAACAGTTATGAGATAGGACATTGCAGAGATACTCCACCTGGATTATTCTTAATTAGCTTTTCGATTTGGTCATCATCAGCAACAGCAGGTCTGCCAGAATGTTCTGTTTTCCAGATCAAAATTTCTTTTTCTGAATCTAGTGAACTACTTAACAGTACCCTCAGCCACTGCATATCTTTTTGGCTGTTTATACAGTGTCTTTTTCATCCTAGAAATAATAGTGTCATGATGGAAATGCACCTCATTTTCATAAAATTTATAGTCAACATTAATTTAATAGAATGACATTAAAATTTCATAAATTTTAGTAATGTCAGAAACAAAATCACATGTTCAAATGCTACCTACTGAAAAATGCTACAAATTTTTGTTCCAGCCTACTACAATCTTTTTCATACTGTCATTTTGTATCCAACTCCAATCCAAGAAATTAATACTAACTCTAATTGTATGATACTAACCCAGTTTGGAATTGTCAATATTTCAATCCCTCAGCTACCTCTTCATGATCAAAATAACACAACTTGGCTTGGGAGGATTTCTAACCTGCAGTGAGTAGTTTAGCAATCTTCCAAATCCATTAGGCTATCTTTGGAGCTGTGATGACCAGGTGAGAATACATGTGGGGGTAGTGTCCCATTTGTTGCAGCTCCAACCATATTTCTTGTCTTTGGAGTGTCATACTTCATCTAGTACAGTAGATTGAAACACTGGTTCCCATACGATCTCTGAAGTTAAGCAACATCAAGACAGATTAGTACCTAGATGGGTGGCCACTTGAGAATATCAGGCACAGTAAGTGTGGATGTGCAGTTGGTGTTATGGATAATGGCTTGGAATTGTTAATCAAAGAGCCAAGTTCCAATTGCAGTTGGGTTTGTTATATTCTCTTATGCACAAATACCCAAAAGTTATGAATTCACCTCTTCTCCCCCAGCTATGAGTTAATTAGACTTGTATCACTAAATTATTATTTCCACTTCCTACCCACCCGCAAAATTCTTACAATCTAAAAATATTTCCTGGCTTTAAATAACCTGCAAAGGTTTGATAAACCATAGGAAATCAATAGTACAGTATCATTTGGACCAGGATTCTTGACCCTGGGAGTTATCATAGATAGACAAAGCATATATAGTATCACAAATATGCTACAAACTTATTGATGAATCTGTGTGTCTATAAGTGTCTATAATTTTATGCATAAAACTTATGAACCATATATAACAGTATATACAGAACTTATCTACTGTATATAACCCTATATAATTATATACATAAAATCTATAAAAATGAATTCATAAAACTTAATTTCATTTCCTTCCACAGAATGAGTAAAATAAAAAACCATTTCGAATGCCATCTTCAAAAATTCAAACTAAATGTTGATTCTTAGATAGTGATAGAAAAAAAATTAAGGTATTTCTAAGACATGCTATGTTTTGCTGCTTATAAGACACTCCCCCAAATTTTGATGGAAGAAATTGGAAAAAAGTTTTTTTCCTTGTACTTTATAGCCAGCCTTTCCCACTATTCCCAATTTTACCCATTGGTAATAGCCTATTTCAGCATGAAAACCTGACTAATCATAACAAATTCATCACAGGTCATGAAGAAGTACCGAATTTATGGTAACTATTTAGAATTCAATAACTAGAAGAGAAGTTAACTCCTGGATGCAGAGTTGTTTTTGGAGATATTTTATAGGAAAAATAATGCATCTTATAAACAGCAAAATACGGTAAGATATTTTTTTCACATTTACTTTTCCTGTTAACAGTATTTTTATTCAGAAATGTATTAAATATTTTTATTAGCCACATCTTTCTAAGTTTATACCAGACAGCAACCTGACTGAAACCTCTCGTGCTATAAGGCTACAAAAAATAAATTACAATAGTTTTATTTTGCACCATGTGATAAAATTTTGTAGCCATGTTACTACACAATAGGAAATGTTCCTGAAGGTTTTACTAATATATGAACTGATTAACAAAGAATGTATCCTCACTGCATTTTAGTTAAAAACATACAAGCTATTATGACCCTATTATTTCACTATTATATCTATATTTACCTTAGCATGAATCATATGAGTGATCTTTATATAACTCTGTCATTTCCTTTGATAACTGTAGCCCTAGGGCTATGAGTATGGTTGATTACTATCATATGTGCTTATCTAATTATCTATGGTTTAAGTGACTTGAAACTTTAGGAAACAATAGCTAACTTGAATGACTTAGCTTTTATCAGATAAAAGGAAAAAGAATGTAATCTCTAAAGTGAAAAGAGCCAAGTTGTCAAGCTAATATCTCAAATGTGACTTCTTTGCCGAGTACATGTATTTTTTAACATAATTTTGCTTCATAAAGGTTTTATATGACCAAGTTATTTTTGATGAAATGTTATGTGCTGATTTACTAGACCATTTTCCTATAAAGTTTTTACTTATTTTCTCTAAGTTTAAGAACTTTAGAATTGACTCATTTTGTTTTGCAAATTTTATTTTGATATAGACAAAAGGACAATATTTCATACTACACTCCTTAAAATATCTTTGAAGCTTTTTAATATTGTCTGTATTATAAAGCTTTGATTTGCAGCCTATTTATAAGGGGTATAAAGTAGTACTTCACAACACACTTGTTATAGGCAGGGCTTCAGGCCTCTACTTTTTACTGGAACTGAAAAATAAACAGAAGACTAAATTTGTTTTCTTGGTCTCGATGTATGACAATGCTGTTGAACTGAGCTGTATCATTTGATAAAAATCATTACTACCATTAATATTCAGAATAAATACTAAAACTTCATTTCCTTTTTTTTTCCTTTTTTTCAGAGCTTCTAAAATTTTTATGTAAGTCTTATGTGTGAAAAAACATTTATAGGTCAAATTCTAGAAAATATATATATGCAAAAAGCAAAAAAGATTGTGTATATAAAATCAAAACAAAAAAATGTTTACAGTAGGATAACAGATCTAAAAATATTCATTTTTTGAGAGGATCAGATAAAAAATACAGAATCGGTAATCTTTGAAATTTGACATTTGATTTAGCACACTATAACTTTTTATTTTGTGGTGTCATGCTGTAGTACTTCTCTGTTTCAAGTCATTTCCTAAAATTGAGGGACATGCTCTTACAAGCTTACTAATACTATGGTTATCAGATGCTAGAGGTTGAGTGTCTAACTAACTTACACTCAAACTATTACAAGGAAGGTTGATAGATTGTGAGGCAGCAACCTTCAGTATAGAGGAACCCTAATTTTTTTTTTCCTGGATTCAAAACAATAATCACTGGTAGTTTTGCAAGTGACAAAATGTAAGAAAATAATAATTCTGCTTAGTATAGTGATTTCCTTATCTTTTTTTATCTAGTGTCTCAGAAAGTATTTTTCCAATTTCCAATGGACAGTCTACAACTTATTTGTAAATTCTGTGAGGATTCAGCTCAGTAGAGATGTGACAGCTTGCTTTAGTAGTGAACATAATTTAGTTTAGTCCCTTTTGAATTAAATATGTCTTCTAAAAATGTGTGTAGAAACAAATAAGATTAAACTTTTAAATATAATAATATAAGAGTCCTTAATTATTTAGAGAAGTCAAATTATTCTAATCACCAAATTGACTATAAATAAATAGATCCCTTCATTATATTAACAATTTACTTAAAAACATTTTATGCACATTCCTATGCATAGTGGAAATACAGTGATTATAGAAAAATTATCTAAAACATAAATGAACAGTTTCAAATTAGATTACATCTTTACGAAAAAAATGAATACTATGTCTTGCTAGACATTTTTTCTCTCCAGAATCTATCTTATATATCTATAAGTCTACCATTCATTCACGCTTAAAGTATTGCTGCCACATATGATCCAGTGATCGTGCTATCTATCTAGAGATTCTTGATAAAATCCAAAGAAAAATCAGCAATATCATTGGTCCTGATCTGGTACCTCAGTTTTAGTCACTTTTCCACCACTGTAAAGTTGCCTCCTTGTTTCTTTTCTATAAATACTTATATGGCAACTGTTCAAATGAGTTCTTCATTATAGGACTTAAACTTAATGAATGTAAATGCAGTAATAGACTGGCAACAAGGTCTCATCAATATACAGTTGAATTGGTTACATGCAACCATAAGTTCTATGCTAACAGTCTCTTTTTGCACACTTTCCACTTTGGAACTTCTTTTCGGCCCCATGCTTTCCAGACAACTTTAATCTTCAAAAATTTAAATGTAATGTCAATCGCTATCTACTGTCCTCCTGATTACTCTTTTTCTGTACTCACTCCTTAGTGGTGTTTCTGTTTTCTAATTCTCCCATACCCAGTAACCGCTTGTGTTTCACTGGCTTTATGTTGTGGAGTGCTTTCACAGTGGAGGCTTGTATTTGTACTAAGTCGGTCATAAAATAGGTTTGACATACAAAACGTTAGGAACTTGATATAATAGGTATAACACAGAGTAATCTAGTTGTGATCGCTGATACTTTAGTATTCGACTAACTGTCGTCCGACATCAACTAACTCACCGACTTCCCGACTCCACTCCTTACTCCTACTTATTATAGGTGGGAGAGTCTATTAACTATAGAATAGGTGTGTTCCACCATTACACTTTAATGCCTTGCTTGGGATGAACTTGATTAAAAAAAAAAGTTTTTGTCTAGTATTAATATCTTTTTAGGGAAAATTAAGTGATATCTTTTAAGAAAAGTATTTCTCTAAATAAATTCAATTTTACTATCAAGATATCTAGAGAGATAGCAGGATCACTGGACCATATGTGGCAGCAATACTTTAAGCATGAATGAATGGTAGACTTATAGATATATAAGATAGATTCTGGAGAGAATAAATGTCTAGCAAGTGGATACCATATCTGTGAAATTCAGAGTACAAAAAGATAAGTTGAACATTTAATTTTATTTGTTGTCATTAATCTCTTGATATTGAGCATTTTAATTACAAAGAGTTGTCTTCTTCTAAGTGTCATGTCCCTTCAGGACATAAGCAATCATGACTCTCTACATTTTCCTATCTATTGGAAATATTAATAAATTTTGTCTTTTTATCTCTCCTAAACCTTGTTCTACCATCCATTGACTCAAGTTCATTAAGTAAATTATATGTTGTTTTCCTCTGTCCCTCTTATCTTCAATCTGTCCTGTGAGTGTAAGATTTTCCAATCCCTCTTTCCTCATGTGCCCTAGAAATTTCAACTGTCACTTTCTGATGTTAAGTATAGGTGTCCTTTTTGTTTCTATTTTCTCTAAAACTTTGTCATTACTCACATGTTCGGTCCATGGTATCCTTTCTGTAGAACAACATTTCTGTTGCTTTAAGTCACTTCTTCTGTGAGGAGATTGTCCAGCATTCACTACCATATAGGAGGACTGATATTACATAACAGTTCAGTACTCTTTTCTTTGTTTCTAACAAATTTTTTTTCTTTCTTAATACTCTGCTTAGCTTTTGGAATATGTCTTTGACTATCCCAATGTGCACTTTCCATCCTCTTCCCAGGTATTTAAATTTTTGTACTTGTTTGATTTTGGTATCTCTTGCATGTTGGCCTATTCCTTTTGCTAATAACCATGTACTCCATCTTCTTGCAATTGATGTTTAGTCCTTTCTTCTCACTTTCCTTCACTACCTTCTGTAGGAGTTCTTGTAGTTTCCTTTCCATATTTGCTATCAACACTGTATCATCTGCATATCTTAAGATTGTGGCCATCAATAATGAATCCTGGTAGGACTTCTAATTCTCTCGGAATCCAAAGAGTACTTGCCTTGAAAGTGTTATTTTCCAGAAATACACAAATTGACTTTTTTTAATTTGCAGAGCACAATTTTTGTTATTGTTAATGTGTATAACAGGAGATAAATTTGCAATCTGACATGGTTATTAGCAGAATTTTGATCTGAAATTTTCACTGTATAATGTTTAATCTATGTGAATGATATTCATCACTGAATTAAGTGTATTGACAAGGAAGGAGATTATGTTGAAAAAATATTTGTTGTATAAAATAAAGGATTTCTTTTCTCCTCATTAGGTTGCTGATTTTTTGATGTACCTCTGTAAACAGTTACAGAATTTCTCTACAAATAATTCAGCTCCATTACTAATCTGTATAACTTGACTGAAAATTCTTAATTATTAAACAACTAAACAATGTCAGAACAGGACGATAAAAAGAAATTCCAGTCAAGAAAACGGAAATTAAGTGGAAATGAGCTGGATGTAAACCAAGATACAAACAACATCAAGCAAATCTGCCAATCAGAAAATATCTTCACTTTTGTGCCTCGTTCATTTCCTTTGTCCATTTCTGAAAACTTCCTTTTGATAGAACAGGACCAATGCCAAAATCTACAAAAGATTCGGTTCACAGACCCTGTAGATTATATCTACAACCCCCTGGAATATGCATTCGAGACACATACAGACTTTGTTCACCGATTCTGCAATTCTGAGAAGAAAGTTCTTTTTCTAGGGATGAACCCTGGTCCATTTGGCATGGCACAAAACGGAGTAAGTACAACAAGTTTCTTTTACTTATCAAGTCAACTTTCTTGAAAATATTTTATAAAGCACTATAAAAATATGAGTCCTGATATTCAAAGGATCAAAAAACAAAAATTACATTGTTTAACATCTGATTTCACTTAAACTGTTTTTATAAACCAAGCTGGTCATTTTATATTAATTATATTGAATAGGTAAAAATTTAATCAATTTTAAGTTATTTAACCAATGATCTCATGGGTATTATAAATTTATGAAAACTTTCATTTATTCTAATGATTACATATAAAATAACTATGATTTAATAAACTAATTTATCAAAACTTTCATTCAGACTAATAATTAGTTCTTTTAATTATCTTAGAGAACCTTTTCCGCCTTCCATCATGGATGATGCTAACCTCAAGGCGAACAACTCATTGCACCTTCTTGGTGTCACGTTTTCCACTGTCATGAAATGGAATAACTATATTGAATCAATTGCTGCTAAGAAAGTTAGTTCACCGTGTTGTGCTAGACAATTTTTTTTTTTTTTTTTTTTTGACAGAATCTATCTTGCACATTTATAAGTCTACCATTGATCCATGCATCAAATATTGGTTTGATGCTTCTGCTATGTATTTACAGATTCTTGACAAAATCCAAAAAATCTGCAACGTTATTGATCCTGACTTGGTATCTTGGCTTCAGTCACTTTCTCACCATAACATAGTTTCCCTGTATCTTTTCCATAAATATTTTCATGGAAATCATTCTAACGAGCTTTTGTCTTTAGTACCTTGATTTCATGAATTTCATAGTACTAGATTGGATGTTAGGTCTCATAATTTCACTGTTGAAATTGCTAGATGTAACTGTAAGTTCTATTCTAATAGTTTCTTCTCCAGCATTTCACATCTGTTGAACTGCCTTCTGATTTCCTCTCAAATCTTCAAAAGTTTAAATGCAACGTCAGTCGTCATCTTCCGTCTCCTTGAATCCTGTTCATTTATTGTTCACTCTCAGTAATCCCTTGTATCTTAATGGCTTTTATCGCCTTGCTTGAGGTGAAATTAAAAACAAATATGATGCAGGGCAAATACTGAAAACATATATGAAGTAAGCAGATAATGCATCTCACATGCAAACAGAAATATAGTGGATGTAAGAGTAAGGATTCAAAAAGTTATTTATGTTCTGCAAGAAAGCTTATGCAGAGTATTAATTTCATTAGAATCTCTACAAAACCAAAACATGAACCTAAAAACTCATGTTCTTAGATAATATCATTTGATCAAGACTTTTATATGGATGCCATGCATGGTACCCAACTTGTTCAGAAATATCTGAACTGCCAGCTGTATGCAACCACTTTCTCAGATTGATGATTAAAAATTGCTTTGAGCAAGTGAAGCCTGTAGGTGTTAGTGAGGACCATCCTTCCTCAAACCTCATGGACTGGCATTACAGAATCACAAACAAAGAATTGTACCAAATAACAGAAAACACATCACTTAAAGAATTTTAACAGCGGCAACAACTAAAATGGATAGCACATGTAGCTTAAAGAGAGAATAATGATGTAATCATGATCCTGATGTTCTACACTGCTTCAAACAAAAAAGCAAGTCATTAATACTGGAATTCTCACAGAGAAGACACAAATGTTGAAGAGATGAACTAGACACTTTAAGAGCATCCTCAACTACCCAACCTCAAGTAATGATAGTCCTGTCAGATTAAGACTTTGCCTTTTGATGTCATGCATGGCACCAAACCTGTTCAGAAACTGTCAGTTGTATACAACTGCTTTCTTAAATTGATGGTTAATGTTGGCTTCAAGTGAATGAAACTCTTAGGGTTTAGTGAGAATCATCCTTCTTTGGCTATTCTTCCTTGAACCTCATGAATTGGCATTACAGAATCACAAACAAAGAACTGTACCAAATAACAAACTCTATCACTTGAGGATTTTCAACAGCAGTAACAAAATAGGTAGCACATATAACTTGAAAAGCGAATAATGACTTAATCAAGATGCAGATGTTTCACACTACACCCACCTAACCCTGCAAAAAAAAAGCAAGTATTGGAAAGAGCATTAACAGCTACCAGATATGAGAAACCTATTTTCCTGAATTGTTTGAAGAGAAAGATTTAATAAATTTTAACTGACAGCAGCATTGACTGCTTAATCAATGAATGCCAAATGTTTACTTATAAGGAAATGGCTAATATTACAATTACCAAAATTGTAAGTATTTGGCATCTTTACATAAGAATTTGTAAAAGCTCACTTCTGATTTAGAATTTGTCTTGGGACAAGAAAGTAAAGATTGTTTAAATGGAAATAAATGATTGTATAATACCATTAAAGTGTTGAAACATAGCATTTAATGATTTAGCCAGCAAATTTTGCAAATTTTTACCTAAAATTTGTTTCAGCAAATTTTGGTACCCAATCTGGATGTGGATGTTGTGCATTGAAAATGAGGAAGAAAGTGATTATCAGTGATCTGGTACTAAGGCAAGTATTACTGATAGGATAGGAATAATATATATAGAGAGTTTATTATTTGGTAGCGGTGTGTTACGATAGAAATGCATTGCAAATTATTCTACTACAGAAATATTTATTGAAAATCAGGAAGAAAGATATTTTCAGTGATCTGGAACAAAGCTAAATATTATTACTGACAATAGAAGTATTTTATGTATAATCTAGGTACAGTACTAATGAATTTACAATAGAAATGTATTATCAATGATTTTAATATTGAAATTTATGGAAAATCAAGAATAAAAGAATCTTCAGTCATGGAACAGGCACATGTTACAGATAGACCTATTATAAGTGTACTTAAAAAGAATAGTTCTTTATATTAAACAAGAAAAAAAAGTTGTTTAGTTCACCTCTGAATTTTGTTTAACTATCTGCTTTCTTAATAAAATGTTAACTAAATCTGTATAATTTTAATCTTCTAAGGTTCCATTTGGCGAGGGAAACTTTGTGCGAGATTGGTTGCAGATAAAAGGAAATGTCTACAAACCTAGCCGAGAACACCCAAAACGAATAATAGATGGCCTGAAATGCACAAGGTCAGAGGTAAGTGTTAGATTAAAATTTGAGGCATAGATGAATTAGATAAGTACTTATTGGTATTGTGAACTTACCACCTTCAAATGTTTCAAACCATGTTCTATGCAGGCCATGATTGTTGTTATAGTAGAGTTACCTGGACTGATACTCTCCTAGTTGTGAAGTGGTCCTGTTGCATTCCTTCAGCTGATTTGTATAGTAAGATTCACATATATTGAATTTGGTATTTTTCTTTGATTCCATTTGTTCAGTCCTTTTTCAGGATGAATAGTTAGTGGGAAGGCATAATAGAAAGAGAAACAATATCAGTTTTACCTCATCTTTATCCTGCTTTGTATAAAAATGATTTGCTTTTTCTTCATGCTGGTATATTTCATCAAGGTGGTGGCTGAAATAGGAAGATGGCAAACTTTTGTCAGCTCTTCTTCATGTTTCACTACTTGAGACAAGAGTTGAAAACCACTTGACAAGAGTTCAATTTGCATGCAGATAACAACTGCCTGAAACACCAAATGAGGCTCATTATATTAGGTTATCTGACAGACATAACTTTTGTGAATCCTTCTAGTTATATTTTTAATTCTCTAATTTCTTTATTAGATAGGATCATTTGGCTTGTCCAAATTCCTTTTTGGATCAGTTTTTGGTTTTTTCAGTCATAGTAAGTCTTTTACAAATGGCTCAAATGATCTCTCCTATCATCAAATATGGTCATTTTTATTGCCCCAAAGCAGTATCCCTATGTTCATATTTGGTAATAAATTCATGGTGAGGTGTTTTCACAAACCCTACCATGAATTCCACATTATCTATTTCTTTAACTATCTTTTTCTTTATCTGTCTGTCTGTCTATATTTTTGGTTTAGTTTCTTATATAAACCGCTTCTAATTAAAGAAACATTTTTACCTTTTAATTTTTCAACCTATCCAAAAATAACACACAACTACTACAAACTAGATCATTGCAAAAGTTTGTACATGATTAGAAAATTAAAACCAAAATTTTACATACTCACAAAAAAATATTTATTAGTCGGGTACATAGTCTCTTTTATTTTTAACAACTGTCTCCCATCATTCTACAACCTTGTTGATGTCATTTTCATAGAAATTTTGTGTTTTTTGATGGAAGAAAGTTGTAAGCAAGTTTTCTACTGGCTGTACAGAGTCAATTTTTTGTCATTTAAATTGTTCTGTAGCAACTGGAACAAATGAAAACATGAAGGAGCCAAGTCAGGAGAATACAGTGGAGGGTTTCCCATTTCAATTCTCTAAGCTTTTGCAAGATCTGTTTTCCAACATACGGTCTTGTGTTGTCATGGTGGAAAATTCATTTTTTTGATATGCCAAAATCAACTGTTTTTCTCTTCAAGTGGTGAAAGGCAGTTGAGATATCGATTTTCAAACTCTTAGCAATCTATTCCATTAAAATTTTTAATTTATTTTCCTGAATGGCAAGCGGAGCATCTTTGTTGATGTTGGAAGGTCACCCAGAGCATAGTTGATTATTTGGGTTAAAATCACCCTAATGAAATCTGCCAGGTCATTTTTTGACTCTCTGAAGAGCTGGAGCATAATCAAAATAAACCTTCTGAATATTTTTTGTCACAGTTCTGGTACTTACTCCTTTCTGAAATTCATAGGGCATAATATGGTGAAAGTACAACTTTTCATTCTCCATCTTTAAGGCATTTGTGAACAAAATCTTAACATTCAACAAAGTCTGACTTGAAACTGAACAATGCAAGGTTTCAACCTAAAACATACTAAAACAAACACCAGTGTCAAGTTGCAGTCAATTTATATTAACAATGAAAATTGGGTACAAACTTTTGCAACAATCTGATATTTGCTTGTAAAATCATATTCTAGAGGATTTTTATCTTGTCACAAGATCTGGTTTTTAATCATCTCTACCAAACTGATAATGATAAGCTATGGCATTATCCCAAAGCAAAGTCTTATTCTCACATAAAAAAAATTGATTAGCTCTATTGCCTCCTTTGTCCTCCATATAATTGATTTCCTAGGGTAGTAGTAGGAGTATCCTCAAAGGATTGTTTTTGGGGTTAGGAATAGATAATCAAACGGGGTTACCAGTTTCATGATAAATTTAATTTAGCTTTGATTTTTATAGCTGATAGAATTTTTTTAAGTGGTTGCTCATTTAATACAGACTAAATTAAATATTTCTTAACTTAAATTGTTATAATTCTCAAAAATGTGTCTAATTACATATTTCATTGTGAGGCTAACAAAATATTGTTCATAAGGGTAAATAATATATATAATTTATAAATACTAAATATATATAAAACTAGCAATATGAATATTGTATATAGTATACTAGCAGAATACCTGATGTTGCCCAGGAACCACGGAACTTATTTTGGAAACCAACTGATTACAAGAAAAATAATTTTAAATCTTCATGGCAATTGTGACAGAATATTTTGTAAGGGAAGAGAAATACAAAATTCAAAGAAACAATTTCACTTTTATTACCAAAAACAGTTGACTGAGAGTAAGGTTTTCATGATAAACATTTATGACAAATTTGGGTCTCTTTTATCAGTTCTTGGTATACTTTTTCACACATTCTCAGCTTTCCAAGCATAGAGATTTGGGATCTAACAGCCCACATAGTCCACAAATAATTTCTTTTATATGGTGTTTAAGAAGCTTTGGTTTTGTACATATTGAGCCTTTTTCATTAATGGACATATTTATTTTAAACCTTACAACACAGCAAAAACAATAGTGAGGTTTTTGTTAGCGCAATATCATTAAAATGCTCTCAATTAAAGAATAAAGCATTTTCTAACCTAATTTGCAACTTAATAATAAGTGTTGGAGGTCTGCATTCACACTCACCTCGATAATAATAAACTGATTTTTGTATGTTTGTATACTTTTTATAAAAACTGGAAATAAAGTCATATCACCATTGAAAAAGGAAAAGATTACTAATTGTTGCTTAAGAAAATTAGCTTGTAGAAGAAAAAAAACATTTTTATTATATATTTTATATAGAAATTTTTTTTTTTCAAAAATGATTAATCTTTTCATTTTTTTTGTCTCTTCCCTCATGAACAGCACTACACTTTATTAGAAAAAAACATTTGTCTTGAAAATTGTAAGCATGTATGTTCAAAAATCATTTACACTACACTCCTGTTGATTAGGAATTAGTAGAAGTACAAGTAAAGCTAATTTTAAATGTAGTTGGTGTTTGGTTAATTACAGACTAGTCTTCCTTTATTTACTTACACACTTTAGTAGAAATATTTTTTTTTTCTAAATTTTAAGCATCTATGTTAAAAATCATTTAACTATAAACACCTGCTGATTAGGGGTAGGGGAAATACAAGTAAAGCTAACTTTAAATTTTAAATATAGTTCAAGTTTTGTTAATTACACAATAGTTTTATTTTTTTTTTTTTAAATTATTACAATATTGATGTAATGGAATAAACTGTCACCCCCCCCCCCATGAGTGACTACACTATAGGTAGTAACTACCTATAAGTATCTGTAAGGCAACAGAGTACAGGAGTCTAGCTGGGATCTGTTGAGTATGACTCATACTTCCGTGAGAACTACCAACCTTTCAATAGCAGCACTCACTACTGGATTGACTTGTGACTTTATTTCTTATTGTACTGGTTTTTACAATAAACCTTTACTTATTTTATCCACTGTGTTTGTCAAGTATATATTCCTATTAGCATGGAATATAACAAATATAAATTCTACTAATAGTAAGTGATCTAACATTGGGCCTTTGGGTATAATACAAAAATAAACTGAACAATAATATAATGTTAATTAATGAGTATTTATAAGTCATTAAGATTTCAACCAAATTTTGTGTATGAATTTTACATTGAATTTAAAAGACCAAAAACTTGAATTACATTTTAAAAAGTTAGCTGTAAATTAAAAATGCTAGTATAAAGACTTAGTTAACTTTTCCATAGATTAGTCAAATTTTATTGTACTGTATCTTGTTTTATCATTTTATGATTGAGCTATTAAATAAGTTTGATGAATTATGCTTAGATGTTGATTTGTTTTTTAATATACAATCTTTTTCAAATTTTTAATTTCAGTATCTCTTGCCTAAAGTTTAGAATGAATCTGTTTAGGTAGCTCAGAGAAATAGAGGTACACTCACATGCATTCATTATTATCTTGTAGACATTATATTACAATGAATCCATTTGGGTAGCTCAGAGAAATAGAGGTACACTCACATGCATTCATTATTATCTTGTAGACATTATATTACAATCAGAAACAATTATTTTTGCAAGTTCTTAATGCATAATAATCTCAGTCATCTTCTTTTTTATGCAGGTCAGTGGGAGAAGATTCTGGGCTTTGTTCAAGTCAATATGTAAGACACCTGAAAATTTCTTTAAGGGTTGCTTTGTGCACAATGTTTGTCCACTTATGTTCATGAAGACATCTTCCAAAAATGTTACTCCACCTCAACTCAAAGCTGAAGAACGTAAACAACTGACTGCAGTCTGTAACAATTCCTTCTGCAAGGCAATCAAACTACTTAATGTGAAACTGATCATTGGAGTTGGCAAGTTTGCAGCAGACACTGCTGCCAATGCCTTGAAGAATACAGATTCATCCTTTGAATGTTCTAAGGTGAAAATTAAATCTATTATGCACCCAAGCCCTATTAATCCTGCAGCAAATAAAGGCTGGGAAGCAATTGCAAAAAAATCTTTAAAAGATCTCAATATTTTGGATTATACAGACTGGATTGAATTAAAAAATGTGTGAATGTATTTTGTATAGTTGGATTGTAACCAATAAAAAGTTCTTACTTGCATATCTTCAGTATATTTTATATAATATTATGTAGATCAAAAAGTTCTGTTTTTGTCATTAGATGGTAAAAAGAGCAATAATTAACTTTATTGTGATATTTTTATTTATTAATCTTTGCACTGGAGACAGAAGAAAATGGCAGGCTGTTTTATTTTAAGAAAGAAAAAAATGATTTGTGCAGCTAACTGAAAAAGTAAATATTTTGTTCAATATGATCAAAAATAAAATATTAATCTTTTAGTTTTATTTATAATAAAAAACTAAAAAACTAAAGAGAAAAACAAAAAAAAAAAAAAACAAGAGAGAAAAGGGAAAAAAGAAAAACAAAAAGAAACAACTTTTTGGCCAACCCAATATATTCCCTTGCAAAACAAAGAATGTGCTTCCAAAATTCTCAGCCAAGATGCCTGGAATGCTTTAAGCAAAATAATATTTATAGCCTACTGACTCTCAAAGTTTATCAAAAAAGGAGTGTCACAAAGAATTATTTTAGAAAAAAACATTCTGTCAGCTCAAAACTCCTGAAATTATCTTCAAAAGTTTAGAATAGTGATGTGTGGAGAAGCATAACAGTTATCAGTATGAAAAGTGGGATCAGCAAATAGAGTTCAATTCTTGTCTGTTGTGTTCACTTTGTACTAATACCCTTAAGAAAGGCATGAATCCAATTATTCTCCCTTTAGTTATAAGTTGAATAATAGGGTAGATTGGACTCTCTAGCCTTCTAAGAGAAGGAAAAGAATACATGGTAATTCACAACTAAAAAATAAATCTGTGGAGAGCCATTATTGTATTTGTCCTGAAGGGATACAGTATTTAAATTTTCAAAACAAAAAAAAAAGAAAGGGTAACCATAATTCTCAAGCCTCAAATTGGGATACTTTCTATTTTTTTTATTATAGTTTTAGTTTTTCTGTATAATAAAGTGTTTTCATGACCTGACTTTTTACTGTATTATTTTGCCACTGCCTGCTGTCAGTTATTTGATAGTCTATCATGTAAATAAGTGCAGCAGCTTCAACTTGAAGAAATAATTTGGTCAAGTTTTAAGTCATGAACTCTCAGATAAAGAAGAGTTTTAAAGAAAAAACTGATCATCATTGTGGATTTTAGATTGGCTTAGAATGAAAACTTGGAATTAAAAAAAATGTATGTTAAATGCTGAATTTATTTTTTTTTTTTTTTTCAGAAATTGTTAATGTAAATTTAAAACACAAAAGAAGAAATGCCAGATTAGAGAATTTTTTTTAAAAATCAGTTTACCCCAATATAATGCCACTAAGATGCAAGGAGCCACTGAGCGTGAAAGAGAATAAGACTTTAGAAGGAACTGGAAACCGAATCCTAAACAGGGAACAAGGGATAAACTTCTATTGCTGTTCCAAAGACTGGAGAGGCATGTGAACTGGATGATAAACAAACCCATTTACTTCTATTGAGGAAAAAAAAATAAATAGTAAATAAAATTTAGAGTTTAGGCAGAGACATTAGAAGTATAGAGTTGAAGTAGACTTTAGAAGGAATTGGAAACCCAATCCTAAACAAGGGATAAACCTCTGCTCTTGTTCAAAAGACCAGGGAGGAGTGTGAACTGAATGGTAGGTAAACCTAACTACTCCTATTGAGAAAAAAATAAATAATAAATAAAATTTCAGTGTTTAGGTGGAGATGTTAAAAGTATAAAGTCGAAGTAAATTTTAGAGAATGAAAATACTTTAGAAGGAACTGAGAACCCAATCCTAAACCGGAAACAAGGGATGTTCCTCTACTCCTGTTTAAAAGACTGGGGAGTAGTGTGAATAAGATGATAGGTGAACCTATCTACTATTATTACATGAAAATAAGAATCATAATACATATCAATATACTTATAGTATACAAGGTTACCAAAGTGGTGGGTTACTTTTGAAAGTACATTTTGAATTTGGTTACATTTTGAATTACTTTTCAAATAAGCTGGGATAACTTCAGTTAGTAATAAAAAGAAAGTCAATTAAAAATGTCACTGTGTTGGCCTTTCAAATTTAGCCCAATCTAGCAACTATGATATATTATAGCAATGGGAACATATAACCATAGCTCTTGGACAGTTTTTCAGCTTCACACCACAATGTATTTTGTTTCCAGTTTGCATTGGTATAATAAAAAATTGGGAAATTGTGTACATCCAACAAAAGAACGGAAGGTGAAATATTACCATATTGAAAAAAGAAAACATAAATCCTACTTTCGATATATATTGGTTTCTTTATTCATATATTGTGACTGGTATGTAGGTAGTCTAACACTTAGAACATCTTCACTGCTACTTCTATCTTCTTTCATGAAAGTCTAATGGACCAGATCTTCATTTTGGCCAGCAAGAACTTCAACTGCCCTTGTGCTCATCTCTGATTGCAGTCTTCCCATCTCTACATCACAATAGACATCTTGTCCCTTACCGACTACCTTCTGGCTGAGTGATACTTGATCCCAAAAGTTTTAATTTATTTACTTTTTCCATACTTGTGGGCAGCTTTGAAGATCTCTCTTCTAGATTTTACTTGTTGTCATAAAACACCAGTCACTTCAGGTTCAGATAAAATCATTTACAACTCATTTGACTATGTGAGTGTTCTAAACCAGTTGAAAGGGGACCCATTGTGTCGTCATGGGAATATACTATCATCAGATTTTAAAAAATATAGGAATTGTAAATTCTATTATTTTTCATTTACATATTTAATTTTTAAGTTAAAATTGATAATTAATAGTATTTGTCTTTGTTTTTTTGTAATTTTTAAAATGAAGAAGTTGAATATTATACTGCTTATACTACCTTCTCTAATTTTTTTCTTTTACTCACCTTTATCACTGAAAACTCATTGCATCTAACCTACATATCTGCTAACAAAATACCTGAAAGTTAACATTGTTCTGTCAGGTACTTTATTATATTCACAGCTGTTCCTGGGTCAGTCACATGCCTGATACTATACCGTTATTGTTGTTCATAGCATTACTATGATTATAATCATTATCTACTTCAAATTATGCTGCATATGATCTGAACAATATATGTTTATTTAATTGTGTGTGTCTGTGTATATATATATATATAAATAAAAGTGATAGAAATTATTAGGAGGATTTGAGATAATCATAATTAAGTAACTCATCAAGTCTAGAAGAAACCTCAACAGAATGTAGAAAGCACTGGATGGCCGTTTCGTCCTGTTTGTGTGTGTGTATGTGTGTGTGCGCGTGTGTATGTGTATGTGTATATATATATATATGTATATATATATATATATGTGTGTGTGTGTGTGTATATAATATATATATATATATATATATAAATGTATGTATACTCCAACAAAAATTTGTGTATGATTCTTTTCAAGCTTGGATTATTTAAAAGAAATAATTGGATAATGTTTAGAAGAAAGAGAACAAAAATGGGCTACAAACAAGTCTTTTTCTATAACAACATAAAAGATAATAGTTGAGTATCTATTTTCGCCAAACTTGGACTTTTATGCCCACAAATGGAGTGTCAAAAGGACAGTTTTTCCCTTGACACCGCTATTATTTTAACTACCTTCACTCCTCACCAATGTTTATTGTTTTAAGAACCAAGGACTATAATTTTAACAAAGTGTAAACATACGATGAAAGTGGATTTATACGTATTTTTGTTCTTGAGAATTTACAACAAAAATATTAAACACTATTTATTAGATTTATAAGATTGTTTACAAGAATAATTTCATATTTACAAAATTCTAAAAACTAATACAATTAAAATATTTAAAAATATTTAGCATTTCCCAATTTATAAACAAATAAATATGAAAACAATTTTTTATTCATAAATTTATAAACATTTACTAAGTTATTAAAATATGTGAACCAACTACAAGGAAATCCTTATTGTTTACTAGTTTATAAAGTTCAAATCAATTGGCAATTAGCTGATGTTTTGCCAACCATTCCAATAAACAATATAATAAATAATGTAAGTAACACTGCTGCCCAGGGATTGAACTCACAATCACCAAATTTATGAATGCTTGTGTCTACCAAGATAAAAAGAGACAAGTGTTTCAATACTGATCAATGTTCCTTTCTGTATGTTCTTGTGTAACCCATTTTCTGAGCTTCTAAATGTTTTCTAAGGTTTATTAAATGACATACAGTTGACAAATTGTACAAGCAATATGTGGAGTTTATTTCATAGACACTACTAAGATTTTCTTAATATTGTGCAAAAGATGAGGCTGGAAATTTTTTCATTAACCTAGTCTATCTACCTGCCTACTGCCTCATGACACATAATGCCTCAACTCTGCAGCTGCCATTTGTGCCTTATCCTAAGATCACCAGCCTTCTCTTTCATCATGTAATTCTTTGTCTTCCTCTTCTTTTAACTTTGGGGTCCCATGTCAGTACCACATTGCTGTCGTTGTTTGAGTCTGGCCTTAAATGTGGCCAATAAAGCTCCTTCTTCTCTGTGCTTCAAAACAAAGGGGCATCTACAGAGGTATTCAGAAGCAGTTCTGCATTATTCACATGGTCTAATCTTGAGGATCTTTCTTAATCTAAGTACCTTCACTTTTTCGGCATAAATTTTTGATACCTAAAGTTTAAAATGAATTTCTAAAAATGAAAAAGCATTCTTGAAGATTTAATTTTAGCTTTAATTGAAAGCTAAAGGATTAAATTTATTATTTCCAGTAAGTAAAATATTCTGGTGTATTTCAGATAGAAATTATATAGATTGGAATGTTAAATTTAATTTTGATTTCTTAAAAGCAGCCATTTTCTTAATTTTAAGAAATTTGTAAACAAAAATAATTTATCGATTTTAAAACTCTTTCAAAAATTATATATTAATTTCTGACACATTATTTGAGTGAAATTAGAAAATTAATTTGAAATAAATATTACTTATAAAATAAAAAGTAATATACAATCATTTCTTAATGATTGGTCCTGCTTATATGAGGTGATGATTGACGGATGATTGATTGACAAAGCAATGACCAGAATTGACATAAATTTATGAAATCTAAGTGAATGCTTTTTTTTGGTTAACTGCCTAGTAATTTTTACAAATGAACATATTTTCTACAATTATCTAAAAATTTATCAACTTTTATTTACCTTTCAAAGATGCTTTATGCAAAAATAAAAACAATTTAAAATACTATAAAATCTTCTTAAATTAATTTCTCTGTAAAGAGACAAAACTCTTAGACCTTTTCATAATAATGTCACATTTAGCCTTTCATAGATGAAAAAAGGGAAAAAATTAAGTAAAAAAATAAAAAATTATTTTAAAAATAAAATAGTGTAACTATATTTATTAATCTTTTCAATATTGAATTTGTAAATTTCGTTTCTACTTAATTTCTATATCACATCCAAGAAATAGCCTAATACAGAATTTTACATGATTTTAAACTATTATAATTTATTATAATTAAAATTTTTAAAAAATGAAAAAATTCTTGTAAAAATTCATTATTCATTGAAAAAATTTTATTTCTTCAGACAACAGTGTCCTTGATATAACTTTTTTACAAAAGCAATTAAAAGCTTTTCTAATTAAATAATGTCATAGTTTTATTGCATCTATTATTTTACAATTCAGAGCAGATTTTTAGTTAGAATAGTGAAAGTTTGAAAAAAAAAATTAGGTGATTTAAATTCTCTAAATAGTCCTACTTTTAACAAATAGAAAAAATTCAAGAAATAGAAAATTTTTTTGTGAAATTTCATGAAATTAAATGGGGGGTGACATGTAAAACAATTTTTACAAAAATTTCTACAAAAATAATTTCATTCATTTGTGAATAGGTCCTGAAAATTTAATTCAAATCCAACAATTACTTGATTTTTACAAGAATTTTCAAATCAATGTATTTTCAACGGAAAAAAGCACAAAAAAAGTCAATGTAATTATTATGTCACCTTGATGACATAAAACAAGATTTTTAACCAAAAAGGATTAAAAATTTTAAAAAAATCCTTTGGTCTTTCATCTTAATAACATAAACATTTTGACAATAAAACTTTATTTTTATTAAAATTTAAAGTTTAAGTTTGTGGCCTTTTTCATTACACTATGCAGTTTTCCGTGAAAAGTTGAGGTACCTATCTTAATCGGTTATGAAATAGGTCAGTAAAATTGTCATCTACCTAATCCATTTTCCAGGTTTATTAAACTAATGTTGATCTATATTGTATTTTCATTCATAGAATTATTATTACTAGAGAATGGTCTGCCATATATTAAGGTTTTACTGTTGGAGATATACTTTTCTGCCATTGTGTATAATATCAAATTTTGTCATATTTTGTAATCTATGCTTCAGCTTGCCATGATATTCTCATAAATCTAAACACTTTTATCACATATGGGAAAAGAAAACTAAAAGCGTAACCTGACATGTTTTGTGTTAGAAAGCAACAGACACTGGCATTTATAGATATAAATTTACCAGCTTATAAGATACAAAATCATTTTACAAAAGTATATTGTAATGGATTTTACTTATTTGCATATGTTGGTTATAGGAAAAATAAAGTATAGAATAAAGAGTCAGACGGGAGTGTGTTGACTACTGATCACATATCATAGAACAACACTATATAACAGTATGGCATCACCAATAGGATGTTTAAGTCACTTGGACACACCAGAATTTTGTAATGAGGATTTATGAAATTGGTTGAGGCAGATTGGCTGCTTCCTTTACAAAACACCACTATATCACCCACAATCCAATGTGATTGCAGAAAGAATGGTGCAGACAGTAAAGATGGGATTGAATGCATTTTCCTGAAGTAGAGATACTATAGACAGTTACTTATCAAGGTTACTGCTTAGTTATAGGACGATTCCACATGCAGACAGATTGCAAGGCCTATCTTCATTAATGGGAAGACAAGATCTCTTAACAATGTCTTATTTGACAAATGAAAAGATGTGGTATAAAAAAGACAAATTTGAAAGTTCTGAGAGAGCTAATTTCATCATGCTTAGGGGACATAACACAACCATTAATCATAGAAAGGAAAAAGCCTAATGGCTCATTCTGACCAATTAAGACCCAAAATTGAAGAGGGAGATGTTTTGATGGAAGATCTTGAAAAAGAAAGGATTTCTTCAGATCAGGATAATTTAATAAATGAGCCTATGAATAATAGCAGGAGTTAATCATACATGGAAGAAAATGAGATGAGACCAAGATCTCCATTAAAAAGAACAGGACATAAACCTCAAGGGGGAGTGGAAGAAAGAGGTTATAGAAGTTGAGAACAGTGAAAAGGATTAAACCTCTGGTTCAGGGAGATGTAATGGGATTGGCAAATAGGATTTTACATATTTGGATATGTTGGTTATAAGAGAAATAAAGTAAAGAGACAAGAGTGAGTTGACTACTGATCACATGTAAAACAACACTATACAACATATAATTAAAGTATTGCTCTATACAATTCATCCTGATTCCTTGATCCTCCATTTGTAATCACAATACATTGAATACATTTTGTCTAATATATTTTATAGTTTGACAAATAAGGTAAATAATTAGAATGATGGAGGGCCTGTCAGAAAATAACCTGCCTTGAGTATAAAAACTATAGCATAAAAAGTTAGTTATCTATTGAATATGTATAGATTATATGACTTCACTGAGAGAATGTAAAATAACAGCATTAGAATTTGACTAAAACATTAAGTTCCTTTAAGGGCTGAGCAGTAAAGTCAAGTCTCATTTTAAAGTTTCACTGTATAATGTTGCTCTACACAATTTATCCTGGTTCCTTAATCTCCCATTAATAACCTAGCCTACCTGCCAAGTGCCTCATGGCACATAAGACCTCCAAAAGAATGTCTTTTACTCAGCCCTATCCACAGTTGGTGCTTGCACCTCACCCGCACGGCCACCAACCTATTGCTTCCTTTTCCTTTGCCATGTCATTCTTAGTTTTTCTCTTCTCTGCAATTTTCACATGGTCTTTCCCTCTAAGCTGTTGTTATGAAATAAGCCAATAAGCATATCATCTCTTGGATTCATCCTATAGGTCTGGCAACCATATAATAGGATGAAGATGACAAAGGACTTATAAAGTTGGGTCTTGGTGCTTCAGTTTATATTAGTCGCATCACATGTTTTATGTGTTAGAAAGCAAGACTGACATTTATAGATATAAATTTACCAGCTTATAAAATAAAAAATCATTTTGCAAAAGTATATAATTAAAGTATTGCTCTATACAATTCAACCTGATTCTTTAATCTCCATTTGTAATCAGAACACATTGGATACATTTTGTCTAATATATTTTATAGTTTGACAAATAAGGTAAATAATTAGAATGATGGAGGGCCTGTCAGAAAATAACCTGCCTTGAGTATTCAAACTAGAGCATAAAAAGGTAGTTGTCTATTGAATATATATAAATTATATGATTTCACTGATAGAATACAAAATAAAAGCATTAGAATTCAGTTTAAAAATATGGTACAAGGTTTGAGCAGTAAGTCTGATTTTAAAGTTTCACTGTATAATGTTTGATCGATGTAATTAATCATCATTGAATTAAGTATATTAACAATGAAGGAGATTATATTGAAAATTAAATATTTGTTATGTAAAATAAATGCTTTGGACTTATTGAGGTGACTATGCATAATGTTGACATATATGTAGGTATTTTCAAATATCTCAAGAAATTTATTTTTTTATGAAAAACTTTTCATGATTTTGTTAAAACAAACATGAGAATAATATTAAAAAAGCATTGACTAGATTCAACTAATTACAACAGCTTCTGAGATTGATGCAATTCATTTTTAGATAGATACAAGGAAATGCTGAATGTCTGATCAAAAACCCTTCCCAGCAAAAATCTGATGTTTGGTTATTTGATCAGAAAGCTCACATCCATTGTTTGGTTTCCATAAATGTTTAACAGGTATCAATGAATGTCAGTAGGTTCAATGTTTTCTTCATGGAGAAATTCAATATTACACCTCTGCTTTGTATGTGCTTTCATGTCAGATACCATTTTGTCAGACTGCTTTCTTTACCAAATCAAAAAATATTACATGTTATTGGCAGGAAATCTCAAGTTCTACTGCCATTCCACCAACATCTACGTCTGACATTGTGGACCCATATGATAAAATAGGAAACATTACTTTTGAAGTTAGCCTCTGTATGTATATGTGCATGCATATATATCCCTGCTTGGCCCCATTTTCTATCTTAAAAGATTCAGTAAGTATGCCTCTCATATTTGCACAAGCTTCTATGTCATCATGAAATATTTTCACCAGACTAACAAAGTGTGCAGAACATCCCAGCTCAAGCAAAATATGCAGCTTATGGTCATATCATGTTAAAACATTGGTTCCTGTACAATCACTGAAAATAAACAGCGTTGAGCCTAGATGGTTGACTGTGAATACCAGGTGCTGTAAACTTGGTTGTATGAGTGGTGTAATGGATAATGACTTTGAATTGTTAATCAGAGAGCTGAGTCCCAATTCCCATTGGGTTCATTATATTCACTGATACGCAAATACTCTTGGGAAAGGTATGAATCCACCTCTTCTCCTCCAGCTGTGTGTTAATTAATGAGACTTGTCTCATTAAACCATATTAGAAAAAAATATTCTTACAATCTAAAAATATTTCCTGTCTTTAAATCACATGCAAACAGTTGATAAACCATAAAAAATGATATAGAAAATGATGTCAGGCATGGAAATATTCTTGGGCCAACATTATTTTCCATATAGTTTTCTGTTTTCTTAGCAAATGCATTTAAGACTTGGCAACCATAGAATTTATGTGCAATATAGCACCACAGATAAATTATTCAATCTCAGGTATTAATCTTGGTAATCCATATACATGTCCTAATTTTTTAGATGGTTGATATTCCACTGTAAAATCATAGTTGAATAAGATGTTACTCCAGCATTGTAATCTATTAGTTGTATAATAAAGGCCTGTGGTCTGTTTGCAACCTAAAATTTCTTCCATGAATAAATTTATGAAATTTCTTCACAGAAAATATAATTGCTAGAGCCTCTTTTTCAATATGGCTGTAATATTTCTCTGCTGGTAGAAGTGAGTGTGAAGCATGAGCAAAAGCTTTCATTTTATCATTATCATATTTGTGTCAAATTACTGCTTCAATATCATACTCACTAGCATCTGATGCTACTACAATTTCTGCTTTTGGATCATAGTATGCTAATGATAAATCTGACATAAATCTTTCTTTTATTTCGTCAAACGCTTTTTGACAGTTATCATCCCATTTGGACTTGATAACAGGTAGTTATGCGTTTCTAAACAACTGTTTAATCCTGTTGAGAAATCAGTGCAAACACAATTTTTTTTTCTTTACATACACCACTAGTGCAGCCAATTTTGAATGGTTAATTTTTTCTATTACACCAATTCTTTCAAGTCTGTCCAACTCTTCATTGAATTGTTCCAATGCTGTAAATGGGAGATTCCATTTCAGTTTGAACATTTTTTTACTTGAAAATCCACCTTGAATTTTGAACACTGATTCAGTTCATTTGACAGAACATCTGGTAAACATTTTTTAATTCTTCCTTAAGATTTTCGCTCTCACTTTTTAAATTGGTCATTTGTCCAATTACGTTTTTACAATAAACGTTTATCAGCAAATCCCAAAGTTCAAATAGTTCTATCCTGTCAGTAATGAATAAATTTGTTGTATTTTTAATACATAAGCTTTAGTTTTTTACATGTTTAATATGGAATAAGACATTGCAAGTCATTTCTCCCCCCCCCAAAAAAAAAATTTCTCACCAGAAACTGAAATTGCGATTTTGGTAGCTCTTTTTAATAAAGGCTTTCCAATTTCCTTCCATATGGTTTCACTGATTATTGAAATATGACTACCAGTGTCTAGTAGCATTTTCACACCTACATTATTTATTTTCACATTCATAAATTTCCATTTTTTCTGTGACTATTTTTCTCTGTTGCATTGCTGTGTATGAATTTCTTCCTGTGAGAATTTTTTCTTGGTTTCATATTTCAGCATCTTTTTTAGTTGTTAAACCTTGATCAAAAATTAACACTTTGACCATATCTGGAGTCAATTCCTTTATTCTAAATTTCTCACATTCTTTGTTGATGATACCAGCATAAATGACAAAATCTTTGTCCTCTTTTTTGGTTAGATTTATGCACCTCTAACGAACATTAAACAGAAATCTCTTGTTACTAAAGATTTTCATCAGAATGTGTACTGTGTCTTCAAACCAGATTTCACCTTTTTTTTTTTTGTAATATATAGTTGCAGTATTTTTCATACTCTATCAGAGCTATTTTTCTCAACAACAATCTTGTTTTTTCTAATCTTCCCAGCCACTGTATTCCTGACTGAATATTTGTTCATGTTTATGAAAATATGCAGGAAAAGTCAATCCCTCATCATGATTGTATACAAATTCTGGTATGGTATTCTGGACTGTGTCTGATGTAAGAGATGTTGAAGAATTTTTTTTATTTTTTCAGAATTATATCCCACAATTCCTGTTACTGTTTTTGTAGTTCTAGCAACTTCTGTTTTTGCTGTTTCTGTTGAATATCAACTATTGAAGCCAAAATTTGCTCCATATTTGCAAGAATATGTTTTTCCCTACACCCAAGAGAAAAATGTTTTTTTCTTCTACACAACCAGAAAATTTTTTTTAACCAATGTGGTTAAAATTCTTGTTGTCATCCGAAGCAACAAGTATATTTTTTGTTCTGTACTTGTTCACTCAGTATGAGTTTCCAAACTGCTTGTAACTTCAGTTACAACTCAAATGAGTTACTGAATCCTTATTACTGTTGAGTTCCCAATCCTTGCTGAATTTTCATTTGAAATTTTCATTTTCAGTCTATGAAATTTATATTTGCTTAATTAAGTGAATCAACAAGGAAGGGGATTATGATAAAAAAATGTTTTAATTATCACTATCTGTGATACTGAGATCTCCAGAGGTTGATCAAACAAAAAAAGAAAGAAAGGAAGAAAGGAGAGAAAAGAGTCTATTAATGGGATGGTAATTATTGAAATTTACAGGAAGATGGAGTGAAAAGTTGAGAAAAAATTAAAAATGAAATGTGTTGAAAAATCAAGTTTTGAAATAATTCCAAGGAGAATTGAACCCAAATTTTACTAAACAGAATTCAGTAAGATTGAGCAATACCAAGACTACCTGTCTTGCCTCACTTCCCACCGATAAAAAAGAAACCATTAAGGTATCCATGAAAATGTCAGATAAAATAAAAACATGCTGTCAATAAAGATCCCAGGGTGGTCACTGAAATAATATTTATGATTCCTCTGAACAAAAGGGCCAGGAAAAACCATGTGTTTTGAATCAGCCAACCAGAAAAGAAGTATCCCTACAGAGATAGAAACTGATGACGTGTTCATCATTATAATTTCTATAACATTTGTCCAGAGAAAAGTTTTATATTCAAACATTAATTTGGATTCCTTTGAATACAAGTGCTAAGGAAAAATTAATTACTATTTTGAAGTGACTATGGACAAAAAGGCTGTGTGGTCTGTTGATTGTAAAAGAATGTATAAACAGAGAGAAAAGATAAACTTTTGTTTTAAGGAGAGTGGAAAAATTTTTCTTTCCTTTTCTAATTCTAGAGTGGTCTGGTCAATTGAGTAATCAGAGCATAGGACAATCTGATAAAAAAAGATTAATGACTGAAAATCCCTTCTGTTTTTAATATGCCATCTGTAAATTTGATTTGTCACACCAGCTAAGTCTAGTGGAACCATGCTTACTATCATGATATCAGCAATAACGAGTCATGCACTAACAAGTGAAGAGTCAGCTAAATGGTAACCACAGCGGTCTGAAGGAACTTGGAGGCCAACAAATGGGGTTACATATTTGGTTACTGCTGATTAGGGCTGACAGTGGCATTACAACTCAGCATCAGACTTATTGATGTAACTATATACTTATTTAGATAACAACAGGCATCATGAAATTTTACAATTATTACAATCTGGACAATATTTGTAGGAGAAAGGTTTACCAAGTTATTATTTGCTTACTTTCTTCTCCATCATTGTGACATGCCAGAGACATGATATTTTTTGTTAAGAGATCTTGTGATGAACTGAGATCTGTTTGTGGAAAGTGAATAGAAGCAGTTTTAGGTGTAATTCAAGCTTGACTTACTGATTCTGTATAACTGAGTCAAATAATGATTATCCCACGTTCAACAATAATAATTTGTAATAAATTAAAATATATTTTGTAATTTATTAAAGAAACAATGCATCTTATTCTACCATCTTCTGAATAAGAGTGTGTATGTGAGGTGTAAATATAATTGACTGAACATTTCATCTATAAAAAACTAAAAACTTTTTTTTCAATTTGATATTCACTTGAATTTTGACTTTTGATATTTTCCTTCTATTATGAAGAATACCTATGGTTGTTATTCATTATATAATGTAGTCATTATAGATTTTACTTGTATAAAAATCAGCACTATTAATTCATCTGTTAAAAATTTTTTTTGCAATGAAAATTTCTTTTGTTATATTTTTCTTTAGCCACAATATACTGGAATTTATAACAAAATTCAGTTTTCCATATTTAAATAAACTTAAGGATGAAAAGCTTACAACCATATCAGGTTGTAATACTGATTCTTGTTCAATCATCAAAGTTAAGCAATGTCAAGCCTAGATGGGTGATTGCTTGGAAATACCAGGTGCTGTAAGATTGGATTTGCAGGTGATGCAATGGATAATGGCTTGGGGTGACACTCTTGGGCAATCATGAATTGGAAAGAGTCACAGTCACCCAAGCTTGTCACATCAACCCCTGACAATATACATTGGGTCAGCATGGTAGGTTAATGGGCCCATTCCTCTCCATGAATCTGGGAAAGGTCTTTGTCCAATAAAGGACCTTCGCAGACTGAGAAGAAGAATGATCAAAAGTATTTTCACTTTTCACAGAACTTTACACTAAAGTTTATTTCAAACACATTTCTTATGACTCAACTAGATTATCATTTTTATTATCTATCATGTCATTATCAATACTATTGGACTGTATCTTTTGTTTAGGTTGTTATAATAGTAAATATAAATATCGAGATTTTGACAATTTTGAGGCATTATCATAAACTAGACTTTGAAGCCACTGAAATTGCTCAGAGTATTCAAGAAGTAAAAAAGAATGAAATAATACCCAACTGTATTGCCAAAAACTGGCTTTTCATTTTCTGATGAAGATTTAATAAAAGTGAAACATGTTAAATTTATAAACATTTCCTATTCGTTCCTTATCCTCTCATTCTGTTGGATTCAATATTTGATTCCAAGTCATATATTTTGTATATATAGTCTATTGGTCTCATCCCAGAAAATAAGTACAAACAAAAAAAAGAATTGTGTATTTAAAATCAAAGGAAAAAGTGTGTTTATTGTACAATAATAAATCTAAAAAATAATATTCATTTTATAAAAGTATCAGATTTTTTTAAAAATTATAGAATCAGAAAACTTTAAAACATAACATTATGCTTAGCCCCCTTTTAACATCTGATTTATCTCCCCTCCAACTTTTTTTTTGACACCATGACTGACAACGAGTATAGTAGTTATTTATTATTATTATTTTTAAACTATTCCAAAACTTCATTTTCTATGTTGTTAAGTGTTGAGCCAGATCCGCATCTCTAAAATCTGGATTACTTTGCAAAAGTTTTGCCTCTTGAAAACAATTTAATGAAAAAGTGATTTTTTCTTTTTATTTTCCCAGATAAATGAAAAGATTTAAAAAAAAATAATAATAAATGCAAATGTCAGTGCGTCACTGTGTCACACTTTTTCAATTAAAGGGACCAACTCTCTAACTTTTAATTTTATGTTTTTCATTTTGTTTTAGTTATGTAAGTCACATTGACATGTTTAGTAGGGTTACTTAAGATTTAGTCATATTTAAGTACAGTTGCTTATAAAAAAAATGTGAAAAAATCTTGTTTTCATTTCTCATAGAACAAAGATACATGAAGAATGAAATAATGTTGTATAATTGTTCTGTTACCACAGTACGGAAACCATATTATTTATTTCTCCTTTGTCTTGTTTTTTAGTTTAGATACATTTTAGATTGGCCATCATTTCCAGTTAGGCCTTCACTGAAACCTTACATAACAAGGGCAATACACCAAGCATATGGTCAGTCGTTTTATCCTCCTGATCTCACCCCCAAAGTTAACCATCATTGGTTTGTAGCTTTTGATAACTTTCTCTGTACATTTATCTATTTTATTTCAATGTTATTATTTTAACATTTGTTTAAAGTAGCCATATTTTTTATATTGGTATCTCTTTGTGTATAATATTTTCAACACATGTTCACTGTCCACATACACTGTTGCAAAATGTGACCCTGTAATTTCCTTTTCTGTGAACTCATTGCAACATTGAAATGTATTCCTGTAGCAAACTTTATACATATTCATGTAAACAAATTATTTGCTACATTTCTTTATCCATTTAGACAAATGGTCTTAGTTTTATGCCCAAGTCTCTGGCTGTTATTTCTTGTTACCATTGTTTGTTTGTATTTTCAGACTAACTAGTCTTAATTGTGATTATACACAAAGAAATAAAACTACTTTCTGTTAACATGAAATTAATATATTGAATTTTGTGGCATATAAGACAAACTAAAAAAAAAAAAAAATCTAACACTGTATCCTGGAAGGTGAATTTCAAGCTTGGAGACTCTACAAATATCCCAAGTTTAATGATTGAGGTAATTTTATAAATAGACAATGTATACGCAAACAGAATGAAATCAAAGAAAAGATACAGCTACACTATCAGTTATAAATTACAAGTATGAAATGTGTGTAAAAGTTTCTTGAACTTTTTAAAAAGGGGGTCCCCTCAAAACAAAAAACAAAAAACTAGAGACAAAGACATATATTAAAGCTAGTTCTTTACCAGAAATGTTTTCACATATCTAATATTGGTAAAAGAGCATGACAACAAAGCATATGACAGACACTTTTAATCACCTCTAACAGAGAAAATGTAAAGGATGTGATGGAAACAAAAAAAAAAAACTATAAAAGAAAAGCATTATTTACACTATTTGAACTATTGTCCTCATATTTGTTATTGTTATCACAACATTTCAGCTGTTATGCCTCTGGCTTTCATCAGGTATATATCAGTCCTGGTAAGACGATTTTGCCACTAAGATGTAAGGGGAAACTGGGAGTGAAAGAGAATAAAAAGACTCTAGAAGGAACTGAAAACATAATCCTAAACCACAAGCAAGGGATAAGACCAGGCTGGAGTTTGACCCTTTATTTAATCTACAAGCATAGACTTTTCTCATTCCAATACACCTATAGATTAAATAATGGGTTCACTTTTCAATTCCCTGTAGGTTACCCAAATTGATATACACCTGAAAGCTGGAGGACATAAACATTGTGATAATAACAAAAAAATGAGGACAATAATCTGAATGTAAATAGTGTAAATAATAATAACTTCTCATCCTAGAAATTTAGATAGAAACAAAGAAAAGCATTCAGAAAACAATGGCTAAATAGTTGGAACTTGAGATTATTGTATGTTAAAGCAAGAATCATATCATCTAAAGTTCACAAATACTTGAAATATCAGGTTTAGTAAGTAACAACTTGAGTTTGGGGGTGAGAAGTAGTTCTACCAGTGGGGTCAAGAATTTAGAAAATTACCCTTTTTTCCTATTTCATGCTAAATTCAGGTTGTCTCTTAAATGCTCCAAAATCAGATATTTTATTTCTCATTGTCACTGTAATCTTTCAAAAGTTAATTGCTATTTTTAATGAAAGACTGCTTAAATTAATGCATGTCTCGTGAAATAGTTGAAGTATGGATGACCAAAAATGATAAAACTTGATATTACCCACTATGACAAAAGCATATTCCAAACATTAAAATACTGTCAATTCACAGGAAATACGAGTTCATTAATAAATCTTTTACAATAGGTGAATATGGATACATTTCCCCAGCTATGGGTCAAATAGTAGGACTTGTATTTGGAAAAATTACTGCAATTGTCAAAAATTGTTAATCAATATTCACTCATACACTCAAAAAAAAAAAAATAATATAAAATTATTCTTATAATTCCAAATATGCTTTATCTTTAAATAACCCACAAAGGGTTGATAAGCTGTAAAAAAACGAATCAATCAATGAAAACAATAGAAGAAAAGGCACAAAATGCTTTGTTTTTTTTTCTTTTCTGACTAAAAATAATAACACACAATCGTCTAAAGTTATGCAAATCACATAAACCCCAATAACTTGAATTTGCTTGAACAATTAACTTCAGATGGACTGTAGTATTAAGTTTCTTGAGTTGAACATCTGATCTGAAATGAAACTTAAGATTCTTTACAACAGTATTTCCTAAACATTTTTGGTTGAGACTATGAACATTGATTTTTTTTTTTACTTTTTTTTTTTGAATAGTTGACTCCATAGTAGAAATATGTTTCTTCATTCCATTTTATCCAATAAATTTAACTGAATTTTACTTCAATATGATATTGCTCGTGTTAATTGAAGAAGATAAAAAAGATATACAACTTTATGTAAATGTCTTATATGTATATCACAGGGTAGCAGTTATCCAAAACAGCAATGCCAGAAATGAGTAAGTAGTGATTGTGTCAAGTCCCAGCCATCTTGATATATATTAGATATGGACAAACTGGAATATATCAGGGAAATTTTTTTTTATAAATTATCAATGATTTATAAAAATTAATATAATATACAATAATGAAAAATAAATGATTAATGAAAAAAGTAGTAGATAGATAAATAAATAAATATTATAATAGTCTAGATTTATCTTTTACACTTACTTTTTGGAGAAGTCTATTTAAAAGACAGCCAGATAGTAAATAAAAAATAAAATTGATGTGATACATTTGTTTGTTAAAGTTTCTAAATATGGAATTGAACTGCCAATAATAATTCAGTCAAGGTGAAGTGTTTGTGATTTCTTTTTCAAATTTGAAAAATATATACATCTTGTATTTTTTATCCAATCAGAATCCACACATATAAATTTAAAAGTTGAGATCTGTCTGAGCCTCTTTTGAGGATATATAAGAAGACAGGTCAGCAGATAATTTTAGAAGCAGTAATAATTTTTGACCAGAAGGTAATGAAAATTTCTAAGAAGCCAGAAGATAGAAAAATAAGGTTCCAGAAGGAAAAGCTATTTTGGCTGTCACCTGTGGATGAGCTGGGCTGTTTCTTATAGAAGAAGCAAAAGGAAAAAAGAAGTAAAACCTGTGAATAGAACTATTCTAAAAAAGAAAAAATTGTTAAAAGTCCTAGTGATGCAAGTGAATTTGCCAAAGCCCCCTTCTGTTTTTTTAGTCTTTCAGTTAGATAGGTACATCTTTTTTTAAAGTGTGTTTTGAACCTTATTTAAAGTTTTCGTATTACCTTCTCAAGGTTTTTTTTCCATTATTGTAAGTTTGTATTGTATATCTTTTTAAGAGCCTAAAATTCTTATACTAATCTGTTATCTGGCCTTTTCTAAAAAGGTGCACAAAAGAAAATTGCATTTTGTTATATTGGTATTTTTTTTGTTTACATAATAAATGTTTGTTCTTTTCAAATTTCCCAAAGTTTTGAGTCATTTGTTTTGTATCCCTTCATTTTTTAACTGGGATAAGAGAGATGATCTTCTTCCTTTTCCTATTCCCTCTCAGTCAAAAAACCCCTTTACCATACCAAAGATCAATCTTTTTCCAAAGAAAGTGATGTTGTGTATATGGTAGGATTGGAAGGGGATCTTTTTATATGGCCAATATATTCAAAATATCCAAATCAGGTAGTGAAAAACATTTGCACTAGATAGGTTATGTTAGTTCCTTTGATGTATAGCCTCCAATTAACATGATATTAATTTATTATATAATGCAGGAGATAGCCAACATGCTCAAAATATTCAAGTCAAGCAGTGAAAAACATTTCCACCTGCAATTAACACAATATTAATTGCAAATAATTAAATTTTATGAAATATAGGAGACAGCCAACATACTCAAAATATCCAAAACAAGCACTGAAAATTATTTGCACCAGCTTAGTTATGTCTGACATACTGATGTTTAGCTTCTACATAATTGAAACAAAAAAAACTACTGAACTGGATTTAGTGTACAATTCATTATTTAAATGCAATAAAAATATTCTGTTTTTTTAAACAAATTGTCATGGGTAATAAAAATAGAATTGATCATAACAGGGAATGCAAAAGATCATGTTGTAAGATAAATGAACCACCATTAACTGTTCCAAAGACTAATTTTTACTCAAAGAAGATGCTGCTGTGTAAATCACATGACTGGAAAAGAGTTCTTATGAGCTTCCTCCAGAGAACCAAATGATTGATTCAAACAAGTATTGCTCTTAATTAGACCAACTGAAAACAGCAAGTGATAAAATGCATCTGGAAATAGAGAATGGACATTATATTCCATCAAGATAACATGAGACTGAATGTTTCATTGATGTTGAATTAAAAATTATGACTGCTTGACTATTTTTTATTTCTATTTTCTGTAATCAGCACTGTATTCACTTTTGGCTTAATTAACAGAATTTCAGTTCTCTAGAAGACAAAAAAAAAAAGGGACTGGGAAACTAAAATGTTCCAGGATAGAATTATGAGTTTGCTTGAAATATAGCAGAAAAACAGTGAAATAAAATGATCAATAAAGTGAATACTGGAAAAAGAATTCTTATTTTTACTTACTATAGTACTAAATAAACTATTTCAGTTGCCTAATAGTAAGAAGTTTCATCAGTTGAGTATTTGGAACAAAACCTTCATGTATGCTTGGTCAGAAGTACAGTTGCTTGACCATTAAGCTAAACCCACAAGTTAGGAATGTTTTTTGATATTTGATAGTACAAAAGCTTGAATGGAAGGATTAACATTCTTGTTTCATTGGCTTCAAGGCATTGACATTCACCTTATTTTCTCCATAACCTAATTATTCATTCTCATTTTTTTTAGGTCAATGTCTTTGCTCATCTGGTAAAGAAGTGACATTTTTTGATTAGTCATGTTTATATTAGCTTTGTTTGCTTGGGATGGAACTCCTCCTCCTTCTTCAGCAATTTAATCACTCAGTAATGAGAATAGATATTCAGATATCTTGTAGGTATTTATTCAGCTGACCTTAATCTGGCACAAAGCAACACAAGTAGAGTACCTAAAAATTGAAATACCCTTTCAGTAAAAAAAAACAAAAAACTGAAATTTCAGTCAGAATGATTAGGCTTCTTAATTTCTTTGACATCTATTGCTAATAAAAAAAAACAAAACATGTTTATGTATTATTATAAAATTATTCTGGAGGGTTCAGCTACAAACTCTAGAGTTGGGATGATGCTGAAGGTAACACCAATCAGCTAAGTGATAAACTTTATATTTGTATTAATTCTACTAAATTTAATGTCAGATTTTGAAAATTGTTTCAAGGAAATTTTTTTAAAACTTACCACTTGCACTACTGCATTGCTATAGCATTGTAGACTGGGTGTGCTGGCCCCCTTTTGGAAAAAAGTGACCATAAAAAGTGCCAATGGAGATTTCTCATTGGATACTGCCATTTTTGTTTTGACCAGATACACTGCAGTACAGAATAAGCTGAACAACACCCCAACACACTTTATAATAAAAATATGTCCCAAAACAAGTTATTTGGTATGCTGCTATATATATATATATATATATATATATATATATATAAATAAATTACCTCAGAAGACAAAACACATTGGCTAAGATAATTTTTCCTTTTGTCTTTATTCATATTGTCCTTTTATAGATATACTCTATCTGAAATTTTTACATGTATATGCTAGTTTGAAAATAGCTCTAAGAACTAGTTACTTTGTGACACAAATGCTAGGGACTGACGTTTCATGGTGTCTTGAAAATGTATATATATATCAACAGCAGGGAATGTAATTTCGTAAAGACATCTGTTTTTAAAATATATATATATACGTTGACAGAAGGCAATCTAAGTGTTGTAAAGAAGTAGAAATGTGTCCACAGCTGAGGAAGTGTTAAATGACTTGATTTATCATTTGATAACTTAATTTAGATATAGGAAATCTAACATTAAAATGTTAATATGTAAATCTGCCAAATTTAATCATAAAATTTTTAGTTTATTCATGCAGAAATAGACTAAAGTCGGAGAATAGTGGAGGGGTGGTAAAGTTAGAGTGTTTAAAAAATAAGAAAAGCTGAATTCTTCTTAAATGAAGTCAGTGCTTAAAATAAGTACCTCCGTGAGATTGCTAAGAATCAGCATACCGTGATAAAAACCTGCTTCAAATGTAATTAATGAAAACCTGCTTCAGACATAATGAAAACATAGTTTTATTGTTAAAATTGTTATGTTATTATTAAGAAGAAGGATCAAAGTATTTTTTATTATTTAATTAAATTTTTACTCCTTTTTAGAACATACGAAATTTTGATTAAAAAACTTGTTTTTCTTGTGTCAGCAGTTGTACTAACTTTTTTAGCATAGCACATTTTTGCTTCTTTTTTGCAGCAACAGACACATTCATTTGGAAATTCTTGCAAAAATCAAATAATTTTCGAATTCTAATGAAATTTTCATGACTTATTCACAACTGAATGAAATTATTTTTGAAATTTTTTATTAGAAAATCTTGGTAAAAATATTTTTTATTTTACATGTGTTTCTCCCCTTTACTTAATTTTATGAAAGCTTGAGAAATTCATTGAGATTATGTTATAGTGGAACACACCTATTCTATAGTTAATAGACTCTCCCACCTATAATAAGTAGGAGTAGTAGGAGTTGCTCAGTGGGTTTGGTCAGTCAGTTGATGCCGGATGACCGTTAGTCGGATACTAAAGTATCAGTGACCACAACTAGATTTTCTCTGTGTCATACCTATTATATGAAGTTCCTAACGTTTTGTACATCGAACCTATTTTAGGACCGACTTAGTACAATTACTTGTATTTACAAGCCTCCACTGTGAAACCACTCCATAACACACTTGGCGACGAGGATTCAAACTCATACGGAGGAAGAAAAACTTTTGTTCACCACATAACACACTTGGTGACGAGGGATTCAAATTCATTCAGTGGAAAAAAAAAATTTGTTCACCATAACACACTTGACGACGAAGTATTTGGATTCATACGGTGGAAAAGAAAAAAATAATTCACCCGCCATAACAAATTTGGCTACGAGGGATTCGGATTCATACGGTGGAAGAGGAAAAAAAAAATTGCATTCGCCACAGTATTATTTGGCAAAGGGATTCGAATTCATACAGTGGAAGAAAAAAAAAATTCACCAGAACATTATTTGATGACAAAATTTGTACTCATACGAAGGAAAAAGAAAAAACTTGCTCGTCACAATTTCGGCAACAAATCTCGGATTCACACTTAAAAAAAAAAAAAAACTTAGTAAAGTTTTTCGAAAGACGTCAACTTAGTGACGAAAAAATCAGTTGTATTCTCATCTGAGAAAATTTTTTTTTCTCGATAAGACAGTTTGCTCAAATAGGTCACGAATTGCAAATTCATTAGGACCCTCCTCTACAATCTTTAAGCATTGTGTAAACTTTTTTTGAAGATGGAGGAATGCAAAAATATATCCCAAGAATTTTTTAAGTTCCAGACGGAACAATAGATGACAATATTAGAGCAACAGAAGACATTCCAGATGCAGCTACAGGAGAAAACTTTTAATAGACAAATGCAGTTTCAACGAGAAATGGAACAGATGCATAAGGAGTTTCAAAACAAAATTCTGGAAATAACTGAGAAGAGGAAAGAGAAAAATCTACAAAGTGATTCTTTTCCCAGAGAATACAATATGGAATTCAATTGAAATATTCACGTACAGTCCAGATGAAGAGATAACTTTTGAGAAGTATTATAAAAAATATACGGACATGTATAACAAGGACTGTGACTCGTGTTCTGAAGGAAAGAAGGTTAGGCTTCTTTTAAGCAAGTTAGGAACTGCTGAGCATAAAAAATTGGTAAACTACATTTTACCGAAAAAATCTAGCGAGTTGACATTTACCGAGGCAGTAAATATATTAAGTGAATTATTTAGTAAAAAGACATCTTTGTTTCACAAGAGGTGGAAATGTTTGAATCTGATGAAAGATGACAAACAAGACTATATAATGTACGCAGCCAATGTGAATAAGCATTGTGAAGAATTCAAGCTAGCAGAGTTAAGCGCTGACAATTTTAAGTGCTTAGTGTTTGTTAAAGGGCTGGTATCGTAAAGAGACGCAGAGTTGAGAAAATTAGTGCCGTCAAAATTAGAAAACGAACCAAGGATTTCAATACAGAAGTTAGCAGAAGACTGTACAAGATATGTTAGCATAAAGAAAGATTCAAAAAAGATAGAACAATCTGTCATTTCGCATGTAAGGAAAATACGCTACAAAAAAGAAAGTCACTCTACCAAAAAGAATTCTAAAATTGCGGATTATCAAACAAAAAGTGAAATACCAGAGAAAAATAAACAAAAACTCCCGAAGCCATGTTTTGCTTGCGGTGAACTACACTGGTACAGATATTGCAATTTTAGGAATAAAAAATGTTTCAACTGTAAAAGAGTGGGTCATAAAAGCATGCATTGCAGGTCAAAAAATAAAGACAATAAAATAAGAAAATTAAAGTCTGACGAGGTGAACGATGGAATAACCAGAAAATTTGTTATCATCGAAATAAGTAATAAAAAAATAAAGATGCAACTTGACACTGGTTCCGACCTATCTATCATAAATTTGCATACGTGGAAGAAGTTGGGGAAACCAACTTTAATGAAAACAAATAAAATCGCGAGGTCAGTGATGGGAGAAAAAATACAATTTATTGGAGAATTTGTTACAAACGTCACGTTAAATAAAAAAACACGAAAAGCTAAACTATTTGTCATAGAAAATGCCACGAACTTACTTGGTACGAATTGGATAACAGAATTCCAATTATGGGATCTACCGATAAATTCTTTCTGTTACAAGGTAGATTTTTTAAACTACGAAGCCCAAAAATTAGTAAAGAAACTTAAGGGAACTTTTCGTACTGTTTTTTCTCCAGGTTTGGGAATGTGCATCAAGATGGAGGCAAAATTACAGCCAAAAGAAAATGCTCAGGCGGTATTCAAAAAGAAAAGGAATGTGCTGTTTGCTTCAATTGAACAGATAGATAAAGAATTGGACAGATTAGAGAAAACTAGTGTATTTAAAAAAGTTGAATGGGTAACACCGATGATATATGTGAAAAACAAGCTCCAGAAAGTAAAGATGAAGTCGACACCGAGAAAAACTGGGGAGCGAGTTACCCACAGCCAAGGACATGCAGTATTATTACATGATTTAAGTCAACTGAAGTCACCACAGAAAACGTTAAGCACAAGATCAACAGAAGTAAAGCTAGAGGCTGAACAAATAGAACCACAAGAAGAACCTTCAGAAACTGTGACTCCATCCTTAAGAAGCTCAAAGCGGAAGGTTGTTTCTGGTAACATTATGGAGGTACCAAAAAATAGAAAAGCGGATCGGCTATATGATGTACTTGGTGAAAGGCGAAAAATTCACATGCAGTAACCAGTTCAGATGACATTTTTCAGATGTGGTTGACAGCGGTCCCGCGGAAGAAATGCCGATGGAGGTGATTTTTGATACGTTTGATCTAACAATGCCTGCAACAATTTTACCTGAGGTACGCCGATCCAGAAGAAAAAAGCAAGGCAACTGATCATTTAAAAGTGGATGAAAAACATAGGAGATATGCTATGATGTTGCTAAAAAAAAAAAAAAAAAAAAAAAAAGGAATTTTTGTTGTTGTTTTTTTCTTCATATTTCCTATAAAAAATGAAAAATAAATAAAGAAAACTGTTTACTCCTACGGCCTAAAGTTTTAGGGGGGGATGTTATAGTGGAACACACCTATTCTATAGTTAATAGACTCTCCCACCTATAATAATTCATTTTAAACCTTACATATACCCATTTCATGGAGGTACCTAGCTTAAAATATAATTATGATTGAAGTATTTCTATGAAACATATATATATATATATATATATATATATATATATATATTCTATAAAAAGTAGTATAATTAGCCTTTAACTTAGTTTAGACTGGAATTCCAAATTTCCATGAATTTTTCTTTGAAAAAAAAAAAAATGAGAATATTCAGGATCTCAAATCTAATATCCTCTTCAAATATAAAAGAACTTTGACAAAGTCAAACTAAAAATAAAATTCAAGTGGAAATTAGGAAAATACTTGTTCAGTTTTTTTTTTTTTTTTATATAATTTCCTTTTAACAAAAATTAGGAACAAAGGAGTCTCTCTTCCAGTTTGCTTTTCCAGTTACCAAGGATGTTCATCTACCAGCTGCAATCATTGTTTAATCACTAAATCCAGTAAAGAGTCAGATATCTGTTTCATCCTAGGTTCATCCAAATACTGTAAGTGTAACTTTAACACAATATGATAAAAGAAGTTTCATCTGAAGGCGAGTTAACTTCTATAAATTCATCTATGGAAAACATAACTAGTTTCAAACAAGGCTTATCAGTTCCTTTCTCTAAGTGTCTTGTCTAGTATTCATGAAAACGACACATGCAGGATATATTATATATAGAAATACAATGTTCCTTTTAACATAGTCTATGTGGATATAAAATTTTCCACTGGTATTGCAGTGCTTGAATCCCATTGGTGAAGAAGCTTTCATCCTGTTGGTCAAAAAATGTCATCAACAGCAGATATGACATAATCGTCACTGTGATATGGGTTCCCAGCCAAATATTTTTTCATGTTAAGGAACAGATGATAGTTAGATGGGGCCATATCAGGAGAATAGGGAGGGTGATCAACCAGTTCGAAGCCACAGTTATGCCCAACAGCCATTGAAACCAAGGATTTGTGTGCTGGAGCATTATCCTAATGAAACAAAACCTCTTTTGTCAGTTTTCCTGGGTGTTTGGTCTTAACAGCTTTTTGTAACTGCCTCAGCAAGTTGGCATAGTACTCTCCATTGATAATGTAGCCCATTTAAAGGTAGTCAATTAACACAATACCTTTTGCATCCAAAAACGCTGAGGCCATTATGTTCACTACAGATGAAATGACCTTGGCCTTCTTTGGAGCAGGTGAGGAGGGGTGTTTCCACTGCATGGATTGTCTATCTCTGGCTCAAAGTGATGAATCCAACACTCATTCTGGTTTAGGAAATGTTCAAGGAAATGAGCTGGATCTACCTCAAAATCAGAATTCTCTGTGATGTGATCAGTCTGGTATGCTTTTGATCTGATGTTAGAAGACATGGCACCCATCAAGCAGAAACCTTTGTCATGCCAAGTTCATTGTTACAGCATATTCTCAACTCTCTCATGTCATATACTAATAGCATTGGCTATGTGATTTATAGTCACTTGCCTGTAATCAATCACTATATAGTGAACATGATCAATGTTTTCCTCAGTGGTGGCAGTTGCAGAGTGTCATCACCTAATATAGCAACCATGCTAGCATTAATGTCCTTGGGGACTAAACTCTTTTTCTGCAGATACTTAATAACATCATGATGCCAAATTTTGTCCATTTTTAAGAGAAGTTGGTACTAGTTATTTTTGAAGTTTTCTTTGAACAATTTCAATTTACCTGGAAAGAAGCAATGCATGCAAAATTCCACAGCTCTAGTATCACTCCTTCATAATCAGCCTATGAACAATTTAGTCCACCCACATATTTTCATAAAGGCAAATGCAAAATCAGAGTTTATAAGATATTAAAAATATAAAAATGAATATTTACTGTCATATTGGACACAAAATTAAGATCCAGTTTGGCTTAGTATATTTCATTTTGAATTGAACTCCTACTAAACTTGCTTTCACTTTAAAACTTAAAAGTCTTTAAAAATAAAAAAATTCCTTAAGTTATTTCCATGAAGAGAAAAATGTCTATCTGAAAAATACATTTCCTACAAAATTCTACACCTTAAGTTAACTAAAAATTATTTATTATATATTTTTTATGTCATTTATTTAGTTTTATAACAATTGTGACTTAAATTCAGTTTTAAAAACAGACTTATAACAGTGATTTTCATGTGAAATCTGATTGCAATGTTAAATTTATTGTTTTAGCATGTTGTTTACTTTATCAGATGTCTTGAGAAAATTATATCAGATTATATAATATTATGGTATTATTGCCTGAATGTCAGACATCTGCTTAACCAAACAAATCCTCTTCTCAGAGCTTGCATTTGGCAAGAGACCATATGGAGCCCCATGTCATCAATTCAAGGATCATCTCAAAACACCTTGCTGAGGGAAGAAATTGATCTGGTCAATGGAGATGGAAGCTGCAGAAAGAACCAGTTGGAGAAGAGCAGTCTATAAAAAAACAACATCCTTTGAAAACACCAGAAAACAAATGGAAGAGAGGAAAAGAGACCAAAGAAAAGCCAGAGATTTCCATCTTCTCAACATTTCTTACCCTACAATATGGTAATTGCAGACTTCTCTTCAGTTCCAACATAGGACTTATTTCCCATAGAAGGAAATCACACAGAAGCCAATCATCTGTTATGGTCTAGAATGATGATGATATTTCATCATTCTAGAAATAACCTTGTCATCATTGATGATACAATATTTCATCATCCTAACCCTCATTATTATAAAAACGACTTTTCCACCACATGGAGAGACCAATAGATAAGTAGTAGTAGTCAGTAGAAACACACATCTGCCAGGACTCTGGAAGATTGAAAAACAGATAATTTCAAACGCATCCTCATAAACAAAATTCTCAGGTCCAAACCAAGTAAGCACTGACTTTTTAACAAAAGACACACTGAGAACATTTTTACACACACCCTACCAATATTCTGTAATTCACATCACTATTTGCTATTTATGTCAACACGTGTCTGAAGTTTTTATTGTTTATATAATTGTTGTACCTTTTAATTCATTTCATTTTCAATATAAAAAAAAGAGAAAAGGATTCCTCCTACACTACAAATACATATAGCAATGGGGTAATTACTTTAACAAACACTCAAATAATATCAAGTCAGGATTACTACTACATCAACCCTAACTTACCTACCCTGTTACATACCAAAGACCAGCAAGGAGCGGAGATTATCTTAGTAGCAGAAAGTGCTCAAAAAGCCTTGTAAAGTGTGACACTGCGCTGTCAGCCCGTGGTCAACTCACAGTCATGGTGCAAAGCTGTAATGTTTCTTCCACTGGTGTTCTGGGGTTGACTCTTAGTTGCTGTGATCAACCTGTGTCCCAGTCGATTGGTGGTTGTACCCGGTTCGATACCAGCTCCATTGTTCCCAGCTCACCTCCAACGTCTGGTTACCGAAGTAACTGCTTCAATCTCAAGTCTGACCTACCCACGTTGTGATTTTGATCTTAGATGAGATCAATCAGGCGTCAGGATGTAGTGTAAGCTGAGTCCAGACTGAAGGTGATATCACACAAGCGTAAAGAAAAAAGAAGCAAATAAAGAAAAAACCCAAAAGGTTCAAGTATGTTAAAAAATAACAAATTAACTTTATCCATCTGTTATATACAGAAGTGTGTTTTCCTCCCAGCCTGTTTTTTTATGAATTATGACACTTCTATGTTTCTTAAGCAAGTTTTGGTATCTTAAGTCAACTAGGTGCTGGCTTGGCTTCGTTCATCAGTATAACTTGCTATTGGTAGGATAGGTGAAGTCGGAGGTTGTGGAATCTCTTGGTCAGCTTCTGTGAGGCAACACTCTGGTTCCCACTACCTGAACTAACTCTGACTGTTGAACAGCCTAAGGACGTTTGTTTATATGGGTACCGACCAAAAACCGGTGCGGGGTTAGACGCAGACTGGTGTTCTCGGTAAATCTCGATTTCCAACAAGAAATCTCTTTGTTGTCAGGTCAGGAAAATTGATTATTTCCCATTTTTGGAAAATTAATCACTTTCCATTTTGAGGGGGTCTTCCTCGTCTGTGAAGGGAGGTCGGAAGAGAGCAATCCTCCGAAACACTTCCTCTCTCACAATGATATCTCGTACCAATCCCTTCAGAGGGCATTAATAGCTTCTCTGTCCTTCTCATCCATTTACCTCTGCCTATCACCATTGCTACCACTCGACCAATGGCATCCCAGCTGTGCAGGTGTGGCTAAGCTGGCCTCCTTAAAATTATAACCCAGAATTTTTGTTTACAAAATTCTTTTTTTCCTCCATTGGCCAAAATTTTTAAGAATTCCACGTTGCCACTTAAAATCTATCAGATCTTTTGGTCATTCAGAATCCACCTAGCCAGCACTCTTTACAGATTCCATCAATCACTGTCAAAGTTTGCCATCTGGTCCCTTCATGAAGTTAGCTTTTACTGGAATCCATGTTTTCTTGAGAAATTAAATTCTTTATCCTCCAATCTCGATTCTTCCATGCTTATCTTTTCTCATGCCTAAAATTCTCATAAATACCATATGGCTTTTGTCTTGCCGGCACTCAAGAAAAAAAAAAAAAAGATATCTTGGGAAGATAATTAACATTGATTCTCTTTACCCTGTATCGGCAATCATCTCAGGCCAAAATTTTTATGACCGCCATGTGGACTGCCCGATATTTTAATGCTTTGCCTTTTTTCCGAATTGTTATGTTTCCCTCAGCAATGCATTTCTTTACAACAATATTAATCAATTTGACAAAATCTCACATATGGCTTTTTCTATGGGTCCACTGTCTTTTGTGAAAAGTAACTTTTTTTTTCAGAAATAAAATCAAATCTTTTTAATATTGAACAGTATATCTTTCGGGCTATCCTCTCTCCATTTCCAGCATTTCCTTGTTTAATTTTTATGGTTAATTAGTTAGCCAATTACCACAGCTAAATAGTGTCACAAAAGCATACACCTTACAAGGCTTCTAAATTTAATATTTAAATTTTTTTTTTTTGCTTAATGCCATTTAGTGCCAGTATTATTTTTTCCCGGCATGTGCAGGCCCAAAATAGAGTAATGGTAATTCTCCAGAGAGTAAATAACATTGATGTAAAGCAGGTGTTAGTCACAGCAGGGAATGTAGATGAGAACAAAAACTAAGTGTGATTTTCAAAAAGCAAACATAACATAATGCTGTTAGGCACTTAACAGGTAAAGTCGTACAAATGTTAATTAATGCTCTAAGTGCTGAATGTGATTAAAATAAAAATACAAAAATAATTTTATTTTAAATTACAAAATATAACAATAAAAGAAACTCCATAAAGCAACTCAAATGTTTGTTATTAATATTAATATTTAAATGACATAGCATTTTCAAAGATGCAATCTGTCAGGTGAAAAATAATTGTACCTTAGATTGATGTGATCTCATGTCATACATTCATGTGTGACTGTCACCATATTGATGATTAAAAGGAGAGAGAGAGAGAGAGAGAGAGAAACAAGGACAAAAGCATAAATTGATTTTTTTAAAATATTTTTTTTTTAGATGATTCACTTTTACAGTTATTATAACAACTTTAAGTCAGTTTTATTGCTATTGCTTTTTATCTCAAAATTTTTAGTTGATATACTGTTCAAGTGCTCAAGCAAATAGTACAAAATCAAAAAGGAAGTAGCAGCTTTGGTATAACATGTAGGTTAAAGTTTCATTAGAAACTACTTTTTCATTGCAAAGTCACTGTTTGCTGTTGGGATTAAGGGATATATTGACAGGGTGCTTTGATAAAAACAACAGTAAAAATGGAGTTAAATTAGTAATAGAATAATTGAAATCTAAAGCATATTTTTTTTTTGTATTGTCTTCAGTAAAATTTATAACAAGCCTGCTTTAATATACCTTGATAAATAACCCTGTTTTTGTACTAGAATATAAATAGTTTAAATATAAAATAGAAAAAATTCCACCCAAATCATAAACTTTTTAATTGGTTTCACCCCATGCAAGCCAGTAAAAACATAAGGGGTTACTAGGTGAAAAACAATTAGGAACAGAAACATTAATAATGAACAAGAAGAGAAAAGAGTAATCTCGAAGACAGTAGTTTTTGCAGATTAAAGTTGGCTGGAAAGCATGGAGCCAGAAGGGAGTTCTACAAGTGAGAAGTTTGAGGAAAGAAACTGTTAGCAGTTACAGTTACATCTAACCAGCTCAACTGTAAATTGATGAAATCTCAACACCAATCTAGTACTGTGCTTAAATTAAAAAAAAGTCTACCATAGCGAAAAGCTCCTCTGAACAATTACCATAAAAGTATTCATAGAAAAGACATGGACAGGCAACGTTACTGTGTCTATAAAAAAAGAGAAAAAGTAAATTAACATTCAGATAAATCATCCAACCTTGTCATTATAAACAAGAAAATTTGTCATTCAAGTAGACTACTGAATAAAAAAAAACAAACCTTTGATCAATCCTGAAGAGCATTGCAAATAGACAGGATGGAACAAAGAATTAAAACTATCCATATTACAATACAAGAAATCAACTAAAATAATAAAGAAAATTGTCACTTAATCTCCAATGAAAAACACCAGTGGTATGAAAACTCAGAAAGTATAAATCATTATAATGATTATGAAAATAAAATCGTTCAGTAAACTGCAAATCACACACTTATGTAATCTATATGCATATGGCTGCTTTGTATATAACTTTCATGTGTTTATGCCCTTTAATGTGTACACAAGCACATGCATAATTGGGTTGAGTTTGAAATAAGACATTGGAATAATAACTTCCCTTCATACTCAGTTGGAATACCCCCTACTGTGGGCTGAGCAATAAAATTATAAAGTTGAAGACAAACAAAAAATACACTTAATTTTTTAAACCAAAGAAAAAAACAATTATAACTTTATTGACCTTTTCAGAAATTAATCAGTAATAAATAAAATTATTTAAAATTTGTTTTTTTTTTCTTGTAGAAATTTAGATATGTCATAGAATTAAAATATACATACTCACACAGTCTGAATTAAATTGAAATGGACATCTGTATCAAGAGAAATAATTTCCTTTTCTGTCTGGTATTAACCCTTGGGTAACAAGAGCATAAACCAAAATATGCTGGCCCTTTGAAATCATTTTTTTATTTAAACTAAATATACTTTCTAATGAATATAACATTTTAAATGTACAAATAATTTGACCTTTGTGTCTTAATAAAAAAATAGAGTGTCAAAAGGTTGGATTTTCCATTGACACCACTATTATTTTAACTACCTTTACTCCTCAGCAATGTTTATTGCTTTTAAAAAGTGATGATTAGAATTGAAATAAAACCTAAACATATGATGAAAATGAATTTATACATTTCATTGTGCTTGAGAATTGACAACAAAAATAATAAACATTATTTATTTATTATATTGTATATTTACACTATTTATTACACTGTTTATTGAAATGGTTGGCAAAACATTAGCTAATTGCTAATTGATTCAAACTTTATAAAATGGTAAATAATAAGGATTTCTTTATAGTTGGTTCACATATTTTAGTAATTTAATAAATGTTTATAAATTTATGAATAATAATTTTTTTCATATTTATTTCTTTACGAATTAGTAAATGATAAATATTGCATTGCATTGGTTTTAATACAATTTTATTACGTTTTAGAATTTTGTAAATATAAAATTATTTTTGCAAATAAACAATCTAATAAATAGTGTTTAATATTTTTGTTGTAAATTATCATTGTCATTGATAATAAAGTTAATAATATTTTACAAGCATTTGATTGGAATATATTTTGTAAGCACAAAGTTGTGACTTCAAATAAAATCATACATTTCAAACCAAAGAAAAATATCTTTTTGTAATCATTTAGGAGCTTTTTTTAATGTTTTATTTGGTTATATCTATGATGATTACATTAATTTTGCTTTACATTAAAATACTCTTTTCTACCAAACACAACTGCCTTCTGGAATAAAGTCTATCTTGCACATTTACAAATCTACCATTTGTCTGTAGATTGAAGACTGCTACCATATCTGGTCTTTTGCTCCTGCTATTCATCTTGATGTTCTTGACAAAATCCAAAGAAGGATCTGTAATGTAATTGATCCTGACTGGGCATCTCAACTTCAGTCACTTTCTGTTTTATCTCTCTTTCTCTCTCTCACTCTCTATCCAGCTTACTAAATAGATGTATGAATAATAAGCAGACCGTGATAAATAGACATCTTTTACACTACAAACCTAAATCACTCTATTAGATATTCTTCTATACAAGTCTCGTTAGTACTCTTTTCTACCAAATACGAGTTGTTTTGGAATAGTTATATTGGTTGGAATTTGTCAACCAGCATGACAGTTCCAATAAACATTCCACTTGGAATTTTCATATAAGTTTAATAAACATGTGACAAAAAGAACCTTAAAAAAAATGTTTACTTAATTGGAAGAATGAAATCACCAATTTTGTGGTGATTGTCGTTAATAATGAAGTTAATAATACTTTTTAATGTTTTATTTTCTTATATCTATGATGATTACATTAATTTTTACTTTACATTAAAATTCTCTTTTCTACTAAATACAACTGCTGTCTGGACTAGTGATGCCGGTGCGAATTTTTCAATGTATAAAATAAACATGCACTTTTTGAGTGCATATTTCCAGGGACAAAATAATTGTGTCATAACAAATAAACATCATATTTGTGAGGGGGGGTGTTAATTCAATGAAATAATTGTGTCAGTTTATTCAGGTTTTTAAATAAAAATCTTTTTCTTAGTAAATATCAAAAAAATTAATTGAATCTACTTAGGTTATAACAATTATACCACAATAAAATCTTCAGTAATGGTAATATTAGCCATTTCCTTATAAGGAAACATTTGGCATTCATTGACTGAGCAGCCAGTAATACTTTTGGTTGAAATTTCTCTTAAAACTCTTTAAATATTTCTCTTAAAACAATTTTTCAGGTAAATAGGTTTTTTAAGTTCAGTAGTTGTTATCATTCTTTCCAATATTGATGGAGCCTTGAAATAGTGTAGAATGTCAAGATCTTGATTATGTTATTATTTTCTCTTTGAGTTACATGTGATATCCATTTTAGTTGCTTCTGCTGTTGAAAATCCTTAAGTGATATGATTTCTATTAGTTACTACAGTTCTTTGTTTCTGTAGTGCCACAAGGTTTGAAGAAGGATGGTCTTTGCCAAGACCCTCAGAGTTCACTTTCTCAAAGATATTTTTAACCATTGATCTGAGAAAGCAGTTATATACAGCTGACAGTTGAGATATTTCTGAATGGTTTTGGCTTGATCCAACAAGAACATGAGTTCTCAGGTTAATGTTTTCGTTTTGTAGCAATTTGTGGCATTGGGAGAAACTATCTCTAGCCTATTCTATATTCAATTTCCTAAATTTGTTATAATTGATCCATGCACTGAGATATGTAGAGTGTTTTTAGTATTTACTAATTCCTCATCCTGAATCTTGATGTATTCAGGATAGGTGACATTCATTTCAATTCCAGATCATAGTTTCTGTTTTAGAAAGGTTTATTTTGAGCCCTATTTCCTTGAACACTTTGTAGAAATTTTCTGTTCAAGATCATTCTTATCCCAACTATAAATACCTATGTCATCAGCATAGACTTCATCATTAGTACATTGACCATGAGAGAGAATGCAAGATTACTAGATTCATTTGGGATGTAATATATAACATGGAATGTCTTAAATAACCAGTGACAATTTGTGCTTGTAAATGCACAGGGCATAGTCTAGGAAAAGATTAGACTGGGGTTCTCATTTTCTTCTTCTTGCGAGGTTTGAAATGTTTCCGTATTGGGGTCCTTGCTAGACATGTAAGATTTTGTGGATTGATGAAGTTCCTATATTAGGTCCACTGAATGCATCATTCAATGGACTCAGAGCTTGGAAGCTGGTTTCTAATGAATGAGAAGAAATCTCTATTTATGTGATTATATGCTGCTGTCATGTGTGCAATTTCCTGGAGTTGTTTTTTGACATATTTGTTGATTAGATCCCTTACCAGAACAAAAACTAAACAAGGTTGTGAGGAGTTGACTTTCATAAAAACGATGAGAGCCTAGTTAATAATACTATGTTCATTAATACTTTCACAATCAAGTATCCAACTGAGATACCTCTGGATGTATGAAGGTTTTGAGGGCTACCTTTTTGTTTCCATAATGCATTAATGTGTGATAAACCACACTTTTTGGGGATGTATTTCTGATTCCAGGCTTCCTTCATAAAATTGAGAAACTTGTTATTGAATTTGGGAAGAAAGTATGCTATTTTCAAAAGTCCAGCCTCAATGTCAATTGTCAAGTGATACTTTTTAATTCCTTAGTTTTTAATAGCTGAATTTTCTCATCAGTAGATTCATTATTATTTATTTAGGGATGAACTTCGTAGTAATGGAGTCAGAAACAAAATTTTCTCATATGTACGCTGAGATACAGAGAATGTAGAATGAAAAAAACAAACAAAAAAAAAACATATTTTCGTAGTCACATATGTGATGTTCAGTTAAATTTCAGCATCCTTCAATGTCCAAAATAATCTTTAAAGATATCCCTCGGCAACTTTCAACAGTACCAAATACACTAAAAACAAAAACCACCTTTCCGAGCATTTTAAAAGGCATTTAAATTCCAACGTACGAACATTGAAATATGCTAAAAATAAACATTCAAACTCAAAACACGTGTTAAATTTCGATATTCGACCACAAAAAAAATGTTTTGGTAAGAGCTGAGATCGTTCGAGTACGGCAAGAGTTTAAATTTCAACATTAAACTTGAAAAAAATCGGATATTTACCACCTTTTTTCGTTGTAGTTTTCTATCACAAAGCAAAAATTCCACTTTAAAGTGACTTTTTAAGTAAGTTTCTCCTCTTCTGTAGAACTGAGAATATTTTTTATGAGTCGTTACTTTGACCCCCTCCCAATAAAAGAATGTGAGTACTAAGAATGTTTTATTGAGTACTAAGAATAGTGTTTTATTAAAAATTTCGATTTTTAAAACAAAAGACCATTTATATTTGTAATTTTTGGATACACACAAAAAGAAAAATGTTAAAAAAAAAAAAAAAAAAAACTAACAGAAGCAGCTCGAAGAAAAAAAAAAGACCAGGAATGTGTGCCAAAATTAACTAATTCTTAAAAGAAAAAACATTCATAGGGTGGAGATTGAGTCACGTTCAAACCAAAACAACTTAGCGATGATTTTATTATTTTTAACCAAACCTTAAAATAAAAAGATTATTTTTTTTAACTTTGTTATTTTAAAAATAAGACAAACCCGAAAAAGCCTTGGAATTACAACTAAAAAAACTAAAATCTTCTTTCTTCTTAGTTCTTCTTCCTTCTGTGTGTAGAGTAAAGCTAGCCTAAAACTAGTGTTAGTTACAAACTTACAATCTACATAAATTATTCACTTCTAATGTTATTGTTTAGTACGGATAATTTTTTTTACAACTTAAATTACCCCAGCCTTTTCCAAAAATGTATTAATTTGAAAAATTGTCCGTACTTAACAATTAAAGTGAATAATTTTTCAAATTAAATAAATTTGGAAAATGCTGGAGTAATTTTAAGTTGTAAAAATTTAAGTTTTTTAAAAAGTTACTTAAATATAAAATTTATACATTTTTAATTTAAAAAATAAAAGGATATTTATGTTTTTACTTTTACTAAAAAGAAGAAGAGTAAGTAACACATTTTATTTTAAAAGACAACGATTACAGAAGTTCACTTTACTTTTTGCTGTCCAAAATTTTAATCAATTCTTATGTACAAGTCGACAGGATCAAAAAAGAAAAAAGAAAAAAAAAAAGCCAATGTTTTCCCCCCATTGAAGCCATGTTATGTTATTGAATAAGAGTTGCTCCGGCTTTTAAAGTGAAGAAATCACTTCCTCGCCTAAATATTTATGTAAACAATGAACAAACTTATGTCAATTAACTTTGTAAAATGGAATTAAACGAAACAACTTTACACGAGTGAATTAAGCTTTGTTTGCATTGATTTAAAACTTAATTTAAGACCTTAGTAAATTGCAATTTAGTGACAATTTACGAGTTAGCACAGTGTACACGGGAAGTTTTACTGTTTATTAATTATTTATTTTCAATGAAGTTTTGGGGGCACTTCGAGGTGATGTAAGTAAGCTTGACTCGCAGATTAATTAACTGCGTGCTTCATAATTGCGGATTTGTGCTACGCTTAGTAAATCCAATAATAACTACAAATTCCAGTGAAGTACTTTAAAAAAAAAATCAAGTAGCTCTTTTTAAGCATAAAATTTTAAAATAAAGGAAAACAAACCATAAGTAACTCACTCAATTTGACTCAATCAATAACAAAACTTACTTTTGAGAAGATACCCTTTTTATGGTTTTATTATTAAATTTTCACAGGTTTCTTCATTAATTTCTCTTTTGATTTGATTTAATCAGTGTGTTTGTTCACCGTTCAAGATTTTTTGTCAAAAAGAAAATAAAACAAAATAAATTCACAAGAAAGATTCGAATAATTCACAATTTGTTCTTTATAATGGATGTTTCTTCTTCTTTCTTTTTTTCTTTTACTTTTCCTTCTTTTATTTTGTCTTCTTCATTTCTTTCTTTTATTGTTTCTTCGTCTTGGTTTGTGATTTCTTTGCTATAATTCAACGTCTCCATGATATGCTGTACTCTTTCTTGACTAATTTCCAATTTCAGAGCAATATCTCTTTGCCTAATTCGCCGATTTTCTCGAATCATAGCACTCACTCTTCTTTGATTCTCTGCGTGCGTCACTGTAATTGGTCGCCCTGATCTTTGCTCATCAAACACACTCATCTTGCCTCGACTACAGCTTTTCGCCCGTCGAACCCACTGGCGGACATTTTTCACGTCCATACAACTCTCACCGTAAAGTGCTTTCATACGTCTGTGAATTTCGATGGGCGTGCAACCTTCTTGTGCCAAAAATTCTATTACTGATCGTTGCTTTACACGGAATTCGACCGTAGAACTCATCATGACTAACGAACGATATTATTCAAATATTGTTAGTATTACACAACAAATTGACACGAGGCAATTTTGAACAAGTATTTTGAATTTTGTTTTTTGATGGTCAAAGAAAAATATTGAATTATCTCCCTTATATTGCTTTAAATTGTTTAAATATCTTCATTCAATTATATAAATTTAATAAAAAGACCTTTAACAATGAAATATTTTAGTAAATGACATTTTAATGTTTTTAAGTGTCATTTAATTTAGTAATTAAATATTTTAAATAACTATTTTTATTAAGATATTCCTGATATTTAATTTAATGAAATAAATTTTATTTTATCAAAATAAATTAAAATACTGCTTGTTAAAAATTAAAATAAACCTGTTTTAAATGAAAATATTAATTTAGCTATCAACTCAGCAACCTAAAACACTGACCCCTTCTATTTTGTTCAAACTTGCCATAACCGATATACATGCCATATGAAATTCCCAAAAGAGTTGGCTCACCTTTGGTTACTGTGATACAAAGTCATAAACTTGTGACCTTTTCATCATTCTTTAATCTTTTGTAATGTAAGTAAACAAAAAAAAAAAAAAAAAATTAAAACTGGTGGATTGGTTCTATTTTAATTTTAACATCTTTTGAATATCCCGGTAAATTGTTTCCTGTTCAATATTTGCTATGAAACAAACAAACAAAAAAAAAATTAAGATACTGACCTTTACAGTGTAACCCGGATATAAGAGAGTTGTCGGGACCGGAGAAGAAGTCTCTTATATCCGGGTTACACTGTGTGTGTGTATATATATATATATATATATATTTTTTTTTTCTAAATAAATCCACATTACAACCAAAAACGTTTACGGCACCTCTCTTCTCTTCTTTTCTTTTTAATATATATATATATATATATATATATATATATATATATATATATACCTTCTCTGAAAAATTCAGGATTTGCACATTAATGCCTTGAGTAATATAGAAGAAAATGCCAAAAAGCTATAATCAGCTGATAACTTGTTCCTTGCATGTGAAAATGAAATTAAACATTTTGAAAATGGTAACTTTTTAGGTTGTCAAACTGAAATGAATTGACTGGAAGCTACTATCAGTTGTCTAATTCAATAACTAGTTCAAAGTATATAAAATAAAAAGAAAAAATAAAGCAATTCTGTGAAAGAAAAATTCCTTCTCACTAAAAACATCAATACTTTAATAATGTGTAATTAGTTAATCATATATTCTATTTGTTTTCTCTTGAACAAAAATTCTGGTTACAGGACTTTTTTTACTGTTTTGAGTTGTTGCTATTTGCATGTATGAACTGATGCAAAACCCCTTTATTTTCCTTTACAGAAGAGAATATTAGAAAAGCAAGCATTATATTTTAATTCATGAAATATTGGGTATCTACAAACAAAAAAATTTGAGAAAAAATCATCACAGTATTGTGCCATCCAGCCTTTTTCAGTTGTCTGTCAATTCAAGTAATCTTTAGGGAATTTGGAACTGAATTCTTTTTAATCTACTGTGGTAGATTATTCTGCTATCAATAAACCATAAAGTAGGGGTGCGACCTATCCATGAGTATGGTACAGATTTAGTAATTGTGAGTGCAGTACCTGGGCTGGGTAATACAGACTTAGACTCAGTGGAAACAAGATGATCAATAACTGAGCAGCCCTACAAAAAAAAAAAACCACAAAAAAAACAAGATCTCAATATAATTGATGATTTACTATATTGACTTACAGACAAGTTGCACGATAATCTGGGGAATTAATTATCAGATATCTACCTTTATTTCAAAACTCAAAATTAATAGACGTTTGCAATTAAAATACAATCATCATATAAACTAGTAAAAGGAAGGAAACTGTTAGTGTTGTACCATTATTTTTATATTTATTATTGCATATTATTTTTATATTGAGTCAATTCGACAAAAAATAACTAACTACAGAAGGAAATGTTATGATACATTTAGAAAAAAATGTTTATCTATATTCTATTTATCAAGTTTACAGTTTTAAAATTCATTCAGAACCGAATCCCAAGAATTCTTCTTCACTATCATCACTGTCAAACATCATTCTCATTTATTCATCAATAACTTAGGTTTTCATCATTTTCCCTTTCATTTGATAATATGCAGGATGAATCATGGGACTATTTTTTTTCTTTGTCAATAAACATCTACACGTGGTTCCTTAACTTATGTATCCATGTTCACGGTTTCTATATCAGTCTCTAGTGTGAGGGCCCCAACCGAATGGTGACTGATGGATCAATGGATATTTTATAATTTTATTTATTTATTGTAATGAATATGTGAATCTAGCAGCATGAGGTTAGTTTAGTGCAGTGAGTCAGTATATATAAAAATTGTTTCTATACGGAGAAAAAACACAGATTTCATGGCTATCATTTCTGATTTCTTAGAAATCATGATGAAAAGAAAAGATAGTGTTGTTTTACATATGTCGAGCAGATTGGTCACACCCCTAATGTTTTGAGAAATTTTTAGTAAAACAAGTGTGACCTGTCTGCGAGTATATATACGGTATATTATTTTTTTCTGAAACAGTTTTATCACTTGGGGTTTAGTTGTACACCCACATACCCACCACTTCTTAAAATAAAAAAACGAAAACAACCTCAAACAAAACTAACATTAAGCCATAGGAATATCATAAATTATTTGTTTTTTTGGGAGAATGTGTCCATTGATACACAAATATCAAATGTCTACGTTGGATATACAGCTACTAATATCCTTTTCAAATCTAAATAAGATCTTCAATGATGGAACAATAATAGTTTTTAAAATCTATTCAATAACTGATGATAAGTTAATCTTGTTTGTAAGTTACCCTGTATTTGTTATCCACATCATGTTTGAAATTATTTGAATATGTAAGGGCTGTATATAGCCAGAGAATTCTTCAATTCTTCAAAATGACTAGAATTATGGTTTGAAACCTGCTCAATCATAAACTTTTGGACAAGATTTACATTCAGTGAAGAACTCAAACGTATCTCTATGCAAACAAGCCCAGGAGCTGAGATTAAGGACGGAATTTGACATTGATTATTTGTATTTTCTTGAATTAAGACATACATAGGATAAATGCAATAGAAACACTACATAAAGATTATTTGTTTACATTTTTTAAATTTTAACAACACTTAATAAGTTTACTGAAAAAAGAAAAAACAAACAATTACATAGATGCTGTTCCTTGATTTAGAAAAGAATCCTGAGTAAAAGTATTTTAGAATTTTACACTGCATATTAATACAAAATGAAGCTATATCTTAGTCTTTTTTTTTTTTGTGAAAAAAAAAAAAAAAAAATAGTGGAGAAATTAAATTTTAAGCCACATTATAAAAAAAAAAAATTAGCACAATTTTATTTTTGATAAAAGCAGTATTTCTTTTTTGCCTGTTTATAATTATATAAATGCTTTTATTTTAAATTCAAGAACCTTAAGGATATAACTGGGGTGAATATCTCTCTAAACTGAAAATAGAAATGTTGAGCAAAAATGCTTTATGGAGAACTACAACATACTTTAGGTCATTAAAGATAAAAAATAAAAAAAGGGTGTTATGGTGATGTATTGACAAATAACTTTCTTCTCTCAACTAACATTTATTTATTACATTAACTATAATGTTTACTCCAAATAACCTTACCAAATTTCCTGTTTAATTACATTTTGAAGAAAAAGGGCATACTTATTGAGTACATTGTGTGTGTGTGCGCACACCTATATTTACTAAATGTGGCACAAATGAAGATAAATAGGAAGAAGATTTTGTTGCACCAATCTCCTAATTAGGGAGGGCTTGTTTAATTTGAAAATCAGCATTCAAAATGATGGCTTTTATCTGTACTAGTGGGAAAGTCACTATCAAACCTATATATATATATATATATATATACATACATATACATACATACACGCACACACAAGGTGTAACAGCATAAGTGTCCATCCTGCAAAATATTTAATATCTAAAAAAACACTAAACTAATTGAGCTTTTTTTCCCCAGGTTTTCAGATAAGTCATTTATTCTTCTTGACACCATTTGTCATAAGAATCACTGAAAAATCATTTAAGTTATTCAGATAGAAAAAGAACAGGTTAAAATTCTTTTGTGTCAGACCCACTATCTTCCCAAATGAGGAATAGTGAGAGGAAAAAGATCATTCAAGCCTTCAGCAACATTCATACTCTGGCTTCCATCTTCAAAGTTCATTCAAGAACCATCAAGAGAATGGTGAATAAGTTTAAAAAAGAGGGAATGGTAGAGAGGAAAAATGGATTAGGTCGTCATAACAGGAAGAGGGATCATCATTTCAACTTAGAGCTAAAGAGATCAATTAGAAAAGATCCAACTCAATCCATAAATTGTTTGACATATGAAAGAGAGGAGGTTCAGTTATGACAATCCAAAGAGCAGTGGAAAAAAAGAAGAAAGAAAAGAAGAGACTTTAAATGAAATTGTACATGAAACCTTTGAGGTACTTTGTTACTCCAGGACAGAAGGTTAGAAGGCAGAGAGCAAAGATCATCTTGAATAAGTTAGAAAATGATCCTGGAATAATATATATATATATATATATATATATATATATATATTTGAGGTTTATATCAATCCTTCATGAGCTTCTGATCATTAGCTATGATTAATTAATGAGGAACATGTCATTTTCATTTATGATCGATTTCTTCACGATTCTTCTGTTAAGCTTGGAGAGTAATTATACATGTTTATTGCTCAAAGAAGAGTCCAATAGTGTTATAAAAACCTGAGAATTCCAGTAAGATATCTTTAATCATTTCTAAGATACAACAGTTCAAAGCTTAATCTAACACTTTAACAGTTTTGCTGTTGCATGATTTGCTATTACACCTGGTATGTATATAGTCTGTATTTAAGTAGCAAATGTTCTTTAAGGCAAATATTATTAAAGAAAACAAACATTTTGTGTTGATTAATTTTATTGATTGATTTTTCCAAATTATGAATAATCCTTCTCAAATATAGGAGTAAATGCCATCAGAAATTGTCCAAGGTTACTTTCGGAAGATATATGGTTCAAGCTTTTGACTTTCTTAAGTCATCATCAGAGTAGGTAAAGACAAATGGTGAATTTCATAGAACTGGTGAGTGTAATGACACAGGCAAGGAATGATGTGTTTATTTTTTTTAATATACATTTCAGAATGCAGTCTCTTAAATTATAATTGTTTTTATTTATAGATGGTTGTTTTTGTTATACGAGTATTGCTTTGAGAAATCTGTTTGATTTTGCTATTGTTTACGAGTAGCTGTCTAATGTTACTCTGATCCTTATGCTGCTTATTAATTTGTCTGATGGCACTCTGGTTCAATAAATGGCAAGTGAATCTCCATGAGAGTGTGGTTGTGGTATATCCCATGAAACATGTTTTGTGCATTTTTATTTAAAAACATTCTCCAAGTGGGCAACATTGGTTTTGTAAAAGAGGTTGGAAGTTTAGGATATATTATTTTCAATAACTAGGTAGTTTTTAATTTTTTGTAGTAAAAGTAAATAATAAATTTCTATTAAATTAAAGTTGTTATTGCATGATCTAATCTTATTTGAGACTGTTTGGTTATGTGTATTAGATAATATTTATATAATCAGAGATTTTCTGTTATAGACAAAAAATGTTAATAAATATAGTAAAGAGTTCAAACTATTTATATTTTACTGGAGATTAGATATAATTAGCATTTCTAAATATTTGTTCAGGCTTATACTTATATCATTGTAATATTTTAAATAATAGTTTTTGAGTTGGGAAGATAAGTTTTGAAAATTTATTTGTTTACTATTAATGCCCTGTGTACTAATATCAAGAACATAACTTACAAAGAGATCTTGCTTTAAAACTGTTAGCCACCAGAAATACACTGACCATTTTTTATTTTTTTTAATAATACAAAATTAATTAATGTATAGATTAGTGTTGGTCTGTTTATCTGTTGTACACTTTCTTTTGATGGAAAACACATTAAATTCTTCTCTGTGTGTGTGTGCGTATATATATATATATATATATAAAAACACACACTATGGTGGCACAAGGTTTTTCACCATTACCTAAAATGACCTTTTATCATTTTTGATAAAAATTGCCCGAGGATACCGCAAGGTAACGGATTCAAGTGCCGTTCTGATTTAAAAGCTCTACATGTTATTTTTACTTTTACTTTATTTTTTCACACATGTATTGAGTACTTTTTAATACTACTGTTTCCTGGTCTGATTCAACTCTGATCATTAACCTTTTATGTATGTGTGTGTATGTAAATAAATAAATAAATAAATATATATATATATATATATATATATGCACACAAACAAACATGTATGTATGTATGTATGTATGTATGTAATACAATGATTTACAGAGAAAATGAATTATTTTGGCATTGTCTCTTGCAATGGCCAAACATATTAAGCAATGATACTATGTCAAAATTTAAACAGGAAAATAGTTTTACATTACAGAAGATGAAGCTGTCAACACAGAGACTTTAAATGCCTGTATTTTTGAGCACAGAAATTTTATATTAATAAGAAACACAGTATCTATAAAAAATAACTGGATTACTATAGTATAGATTGGCACTCCTTACTAGGATGAGTGATGCATTTGTACTGTTTCAAGCATTAAGATTAATGTATCAATTTTCATTGTATTATTGTTAGTAATTAAATAAAACAAATTCTCTCATTAGGCTACCTTTATGTTCCAAAGAATTGCTTAAGTATAAAATTCTTCACTCAGAAAGTTACCAGTGTTGGTATTTACTTATGCAACTACTCTGACTTCTGTTGGTAGGTAAATACCAACACTGGTGATACAAATACACTTTAATGTGGACAAAAATTGTCCAGTCACCATGACCACTGTCTACATTGATGTCAGTATCCATAAATCCTTCTGTATTAGTGCAATGAAGGAGGTACTGCTGCAAAGTAGGAATTCTCTGGAATTGGCTTCCTTCATAGCTTAGGAGAGAATACACATTACACTTAAATAATGTACATTAACAGACACAAAGGGTTTTTTATTTTTTTACAGCTTTTCAATTTGGGATTGTAAAAATAATTCATTTTTGAAAGTGACTAATAATTTTAATAATATTTTGAGAATAACAATGATTTTTCAAGTCCTACTATTTAACCCACAGTAAGGGGAGGAAATAAATCCCTACCTTCATAGTGTATTTGCATGTTAGTGAATCTAACAAAGCTGACTAGAATTCAGACTTGGCTCTCAGATTTCTCATTCCAAGCAACTCCTTCACACGTTGTTGAGAATGGACATGCTGTCCCTTGACTAGAGGTTGGCACGTGCTTGGGCAATCCTAGAGGGCAACATGCTTGAACTGACAATGGTAATGGTAGCAGCAACACAAGTAACATCGACTAAGTGTCTTGACATCCCTATTGGTCTTCATATTGACGTTACATGCCATACCTGTAATGGACCAAACTACCTGGCTCAGCCACCAAATGGCTACCACATCCGAGGAAAGCCAGCAGAGCACGTGAGCGGGGGACCATGTTGAGAGATGCCTTGTTTTCGGTGGTACATTATGGGTCACCTGGCACATACCTGTCCAGGAAATGAGACAGGGGAATAGACAATAGTGCCAGTCTCTTCCCTGGAGCAGATAAAAATACGGCACTACCATTAATCACGCCCAAATTGAGAGGAAGCTGTGCACGGTGCTCAACAACTGAGGTTGCCAGCAAAGACATGTGCCAATCAATGGTAGTGTGTAGTACAGTTGAGTAAGTGGTAAAGAAGACATAGGCAAGAAGATTCTTCACAGAATATAAATAGAAAATATCTTGTACACAGTTTGTTTTTTTATATAAAAGTTAAAAAAAAATCTAAATGCTAGTTATTATAGTGAATATTATATAAACACATACTTTTATTGCCATCACTGAAAGGGAAATAATTATTTAACTAAGACATTACTCGTGTGATGCTAGGACGTAATTTCTGTGCTATGATAATAGCACATCATTTGAAGAAGCTCACAAAACTGTGAAATGAAAAAACTAACTCCATGAAAGTGCAGTGCAACAATTGAAAAAAATGTGAAAACCTAATAAGGACTTGAAATGTTTGACAGTAGGCGCAGATGAATAATAAAGGTAATATACTCGTCTGTGCATAGACAAACATTTTAATTTACAAAAATCTGAAAACCTAATAATAGGAAGGACTTAAAATTTTAGGTTTTCACATTTTTTTCAGTTTATATAAATTACATGGAATATTCAAGAAAGTAAAAGATGAATAATAATAATAATAATAATCTACATACCATGTAAAATTTTTTGTTCAGAAAAAAAAATAAATAAATTGAATGAACTGCAATATTTTGATGCATTTTTTTTCTTTTTTTCCTTTTTTTCCTTTTTTTTTTTTACACTGGTCATTGTAGAGGGAGATTATTCAATTATTTCCGTCATTTTTAATCAATGTCCTACAGTGTAAAATAAACAGTTTTAATTTTCATTATAAATGCCAGGTTAGCAGAAACAAAATGTTTCACTTCCTTACAAGCCTTACTATTTTGGATTTAATTACGAGTGTAGTAAATATATATCATTTTTTAGTTAATGATATAAATTGAAAATTAAAGATTAAAACTGCACTCACTTATTCAAAATATGAAAAAAAAAAAAAAGAAAAAAAAAAAGAACTATAAGTCTTTATTTTTAATAAAACTATTAAAGTTTAATTGAATTAATAAAGTAGTAACAATTTGGTGAAATAGTGAGTTCAATCCCTGGGCTCAGGGGTGTGTACCTAGACTCAATGGAAACAGGACGAGCAATAACTGAGCAGTACTAAAAATAAGAACTAGAGATATGAGCAATGGAATGAGAACTGTTTAATACCATTGATTAAATAAAAGGTTCAGTTTGGAATTCTATGTAGGTTACCTGGATTGACATACACCTGATGAAGGCCAGAGAGCACAATGCCCAAAATGTTCCGATAGAAACAACAAAGATGAGGACAACAGTCTGACTGTAAATAATAGTAACAATTTGTTGAGGCTTCAATGAAAATTCCGTCATTCAAATATGCCCAATATCAACCATTATTCAAAACAAGACTTGGCTTACAGCCACATCATGTTGAAACATTGGCTCCTGTACAATCACTGAAGTTAAACAATGTTCAACCTAGTCAGTACCTAGATGGCTGACTGTTTGGGAATACTAGGTGCAGTAAGCTGGGATGTGCAGGTGGTGTAATGGATAATAGCTTGGAATTGTTAATTGGAGGGCCGAGATCAAATTCCAGTTGGGCTTGTTATATTCACTTATGTGTAGATACCTTTGGGAAAGGTATGAATTCACCTCTTCTCTCTCCAGCTATGGGTTAATTAGTAAGTATCACAAAACCATTATGAAAAAAAAATTCTTATAATGTAAATTTTTTTTTTTTAAATAACTTGTTTTGATAACCCACAGAAAATGAAATCAATCAAGAAAAACAACTCTGCTTAAAATTATTCCTTTCACAGTAATTTTAAACATATTTAAACCATTCATAATATATTATTTTTTTATCTTGTTAAATGTATGTTTTCTGAGGTATTACAGAATTTAAAACTAAGTCCTGTAAATCAATACATTTTTAAAATAAACAATACTGAAATATCACAGTTCATTCATTGCTATTTTGTTTTTCTTTAATTCTTTTAGAGGCTATCTGAAATAATGTTTATCTTTATTGTTTAATAATTGAAAATGCTAATGCCATTTTAATATTTCCTGAAAATTATTTTATGAATCAACAAGGTCATATTTGAAAAAGGAAAAAAAAAAAAAATAAAGAAAAAAATTTCAGAATATTTTTGTAGAAATCTTTAGTAGAGTTCAGTGGAAAAAAAATGATACAAAGATGTAAAAGAGAAAAGAGCAAGGACAAAAATTTTTAACAAATGTCCTCATTTAAAACCCCAAATCAGAAATACGCATTTCTGTTTCTTATTTCAATTCTTAACAATCTGATTAATGATTATAAGAGAAACATTGATTTATGTGGCAAGTTTAAAATAGAAATACCAATTTTTAAAGAATAAATTTGTATCAAGGTCAACTGTATTTCAAATATTTTTTTTTCTTTTGCTGCTATTAAAAAAGGTGGCCAATTGATAGAAAACTTAATGAAAAAAAAATCCTATAGTCCTCCTTCAAAATATGCCTAAGTGTTAACAGTGATTTAAAAAAAGACTTCCATCATCTACAAATAAAAGTAACTCTGCAAAACATTCTTAAAATTGTTAAGTGCAGAGTTACTGACTTATAGATGTGTATTTATAGGAACATGTTTGATTAGATATAAATCTAATATTTGGGAATAATGCAATTTCAAAAATCAAATTGTCCACAAAAACATCTTTAAAATTAATCACTTTGTCTGAATTTCTTAAATGAAGCATGGCCAAATTAATAAGGCAATATCCAGGTCAAATGGGTTCCCAAGCATAAGGCTGTGAATTCAAATCTTGATGGTTATATGGCTGGCCACTTGTATCCAAGGATACCCATTTACTAAGGCAGCTAGTTAATCCCTCTTGCAGACGCTCGCTCAGGTACATTTGTGTTTGTTCAACACCCGCAGAGCCCACCTGTGGTTTATATTGCAACTATGCTGAGCTGACCTTAGTTACAGTTTCTGGGAGAGAGCGTGTTATCTAGCATGATCAACAGTCTGAACAAAGCCAGCACGCTCAAAACCTTGGTTATGATGACTTGTGACTTTGTGCTAGCACAACCATCAATAGCTCCAAAAGGGTTTTGTCTACCCAATTTCACTAACACGGCTTGGGTCAACCTGTAGGATGCTTTTTGGACACTTTCCAAAGGTGCCGCATGCTGAGATCACCTCCTTCAGACCGATAACATCAAGAAGTCACCTTGACAAATTGACCATGGTGAGATTTGAATCCAGGTTTCAAGGTCAGAAAGCAAATGTTCTAACCACTTGGCCACATGCCCATTGTTGATGGCTACTTCATTATTTCCAATCCATGCTGCTGACATAATGGTCATTCAATGTAAAACGACCTGAACATTGCAATAAAAAAAAAAAAAATAAATAGTCAAAAATAATAATCATTGAAATTACTTTTCATTTCCTCAGATGAATTTAGCTCACAAAACTGAGAAACAGTTATGTTTTTATTTTTTTTAAATCATTCCACCCCCATGCAAGGTGATAATGCCACTAAGATGCAAGGGGTTACTGGGAGTGGCAGAGAATGGGAAGACTTTAGTCAAGAGAAAGGACAATAAAAGAACAGGTTTCAGGAAGACCGAAGATGGCGGTTGACATGGCATTGAAATTTTTGAACATTATAGGTGGCAAGGAAGCAAGAAACTGGAAGAGAGTTCCAGAGGTGAGAAATGTGAAAAAAAGAAACTATTAGAATAAAACTTATGGTTGCATCTAGTTATTTAACAGTAAAATGATGAAACCTAGTAGCCAATCTAACAGTACGCTTAAATTTACACAGTCAAGGTATCAAGGAGGAGAGTTCATTAGAACAATTATCATGAAAATATTTATAGGAAAGACAGAGGGAAGCCACGTCACAGCAGTGGGAAAGTGACTGAAGTCGAGATGCCAGATCAGGACTGATAACATTACAGATCCTTCTTTAGATTTTGCCAAGAATCTGGAGATATATACCTGGAGCACCAGACCAGATATGGCAGCAATAGTCAATGCACGGACGAATGTTAAATTTATAAATGTGCAAGATGGATTTTGATGAGAAAAATTGTCTGGCATGACACAGTGAACCAACCTTCTTAGCAGCAGATGTAACATTTGATGCAATATAATCGCTCTACTTCATGTCAGTAGAAAATGTGAGGCCAAGAAGGTGCACCAATTCATTCTTCATATATCGCATGTGTTCAGCAGTTATTTGATGCTGTGTCTGTGCGTGTGTTTACATATCTAGCAAACCTTTTAATTTAATGGCTTTTCTTAATTCAACAACACTGTAGAACAAAATCATCATGATTATTATACATTGGTATTTTTGTTTCAAAATAACCACAGACCAGTCAGAGATCAAGAAAAACAAGTATTTGATACTTAAAAGTTGTTCTCAGGGATGCTATTCACGGTCATTTAAGTTTTGCTGGTTTTTCTTTAATGAATGCATACAATTTAAAATTTTACAAACCAAATTCTTCAGGATTGATAAGAACAGAATTTAAAAAAAAAAGAATTATGGTAAACGCGTAAACATGTGAGTTTTCCTCATTTACTGTTCTAGTGTCAGACATAAAGCTTTTAAGAAATGGACACAGTCTGTGTGTGCTTAACAAGGGATACAAGAGCCAAATTTCTGAAAGAAGAAAAATTTTGATTAAAAAAGTATTCAATATTTGATTGCTACCATATTGCAAATATGTTCATTTCATATTATTTTTTTAGTGTTGATATCTTACCCCCCACCCCAAAAAAACCTTATTTACATAACCTCTTTGACACTAGCTAAATGGAAACTAGTGCTCTGTATGGCATTTGTAAATGTCCCTTATGTTTCTCTATGAAATTAATAATGACATTACTGTAAATGTCTCATTTAGCACCTGTGGTACTTATTTCAAGTTTTTATTTTAAAGAAAGCTTAAATAAAGTTAATGTTTTTAAACTACCAGATAAGCACCCTCTTTTGTTTCTCAAATATATTCATTTAGTCAACCTCAGCCACTTATTCAAGAGGGGCAATTATTTAAGTTAATTGGGGAAGTATTGGGCAGGGCTCTTATTTGAGAAGGTGCACTAAATCAAGCATTAACAATATATGAATGCTTTTTGGGAAAAGACTGATGTAAGGAATCCAAGATACAAGTTACTTAATTTGTCACAGCTATTTTAAAAAATATATATATATATATATATATATATATATATATATATATATATTTTTTGCTTTTTATATTTACCTTCTATGTTAAAAAATGCTATCAAAAGGGTTTCAACACGTTACTTGTGCAATATGGTAAGAATTAAATGTTAATAAAAATACATATATAAGCAAAATGTTAAGAAAAGAGGTCATTGAAGATAAAAAAAAAAAATCTATCATTGCCTTATGTTAGAAGTGCAGAAATTAAATTGTTCAAATTTTGCTAGAAATTGCATAGTGGGCCCCCACATAAAATTCTTCATTAAAAAGAACAAATCTTAGAGATGGCATTAATATCTAGAATTGAAGAATAACTGAAATATGACTTTGCTGCCCAAACCGAATTGCTCTGTCACAGTTCTGTGGTACTGAATAGGGTTGAAACAAATATGTATTCATTACCAAACACAGGTGGCAGTAATGTTTAGTGCCGGTGGTGGTGAGAGTGTGAATATTTTTGATGGTAAGTTTTAATTACAGTTGTTTTATCACATGATATAAAAAAAGGAATGATGAGAGAAAAAAAACAAAACAAAAAAACGAAAAAAAAACAAAAAAAAAAAAACACTATTCTAAAACGACTTGTCCTTCTTTGCCATCTTCAAGTTTTCGGTTCAGGCCATATGTAAGGTCATACTCCCAGCGTAAGTTAGCATACAGCAGGTCTGTAACTAGAAATATCTAGAGGAAAAAAAAAAAAAAAGAAGTGAAAATACTGAACAAATAATCATTATACAGATAGTTTAGTTTGTATATACATGATAACAGAAGCAGAAATTACAAAAAATTTGAAAGTCAAATTTAAGAAATGAAAACTTTACAGAAAATTTTCAAATTTAAATTTAGGTTCCAAGAATGAAAAATGGAGTGAATTTATATTTTAAAAAATTGCTGCAACAAATTTCATTTTGTTTATATTGATTTGTGCATTTAGTAAATAATGGGCAAAGATTTTTTTCTTTTTTATGTTTCTGTAACTCAAAGAGAGTAAAAATCTAATGTAGCAAACTAATGTAATAGCCAAACCTAACTGGACCTGAATCTTTTTTTAATTTTAAAAATATTTTTAAAAATCTGATAAAAGTCAAAATTTGCATTATAATTTATCAAATTTCCTACAGTATCTGTCTATATTTCTGAGATGAAGTATTATGGACATTATTTGGATTATTGCCCTCATCTTTGATGCCATATTTATTATTTTATATTATAAATATGGCGACAAAGATGAGGACAATAGTCTGAATAATGTACATAATACCTTATCTCAGAAATATAGACATACTGAAGGAGCAGTACGGACCTGATATACCAAAAATATGGAGACAAATTGAAAAATCCTACCAGAAACTGGCATGAATATCGAACCACCTGACATTCCTACACCGATGCAGAGACCTACAACTCATCCCTTCAGGCTTGGCACCAAGACTTCCCGTAAAGTCACAGAAAAAGTGGGACACACCCTTGTCCGAGAGAGAATCCAGTACAATCGTTAGATAAAACAGAAACTACAAGCTCATATCTCCCAGAGGCTCTAGGATTTCCTCAACAGAATTACTAATGAAGAAGACCAGAGAAGGATCCAAAATGACCTGGATAAATCGTTCAGGCATGAATTTGATGAAGTCAAGGCTCGCCAAGTGCAAAAATTAAATAGATTGAAAGATCAGAAGGTGATGCACAAGGTCCATCACCCACCAGTGAAAGCAGTAGTCAACATCAGCCAATATCAGCTGAGTGCCTCTGAGGAGTCAGTATTGAATAAGGATCTCAACTTTGCCACAACCATCAGGTGGGTGCCATACTTGGACATCATTGCCAGAGTCGAGGCAGTGACCATGAACATCCCTCAGGCTCAGGCAGATGAACTGAGATGGAAGGTGAATTAAACCTTGGAGAAGGCCAAGCTGCCCAGGTCTAACATAACAAAACTGGAGAGGCTGGCGATCGGATCCTTAGAGAGGAATGAAAACATCATCATACTACTGGCTGACAAAGGCAATGTGACTGTAGTGATGGACATCAGATTATACAAGAAAGCTGGAAGACCTCATTAGCAATGGTAGCTACAGCAAAGTAAAAAAAAGGATCCTACAATGAAAATGTAACGCAAACTGTCACAGATACTAATCAAGAACAATAATCACTTCTCACCTAAGATGTATAGGCAGTTATCACAGCGTTACACCAAGCTACCTCACATATATGGTCTCACTAAGATTCACAAAGACGGTATTCCACTCAGGCCGATTGTTAATTGCCAAGGCCCTGTGTGCCACCCTCCGAGTCGTTTCCATGTAGATATAATTGACCAATTGATCGAAAAGCCTCCTTCATATGTCCAAAACTCCGCCCACTTTGTGGAAATAATCAAAGATGTTCCCATCCTATCCAACTAGATGGTGAGCTTGGACATGGTGAGTTTGTTCACCAAGGTACCCACAGAGGAGGCACTCTCAGTAGTCAGAGACAGATTGGTCTCTGACTCATCCCTAGAAGAACAGACCAGTATTCCAATAGATAATCTGATGGAGATGTTGACTTTCTGTACACAAACAACACACTTCGGAATGGGATCACACATATATCGACAGGATGAGGGCTTAGCAATAGGCTTGCCATTATCACCAGCAATGGTAAATATATACATGGAATACTTTAAGGAAATGGCATTAGAATCTACATCTCTAAAGCCAACTATATGTTTAAGGATGTAGATGACACCTTCATACTCTGCCCACACCAGGAAGATTTTCAGGTTCTACTGGACCATGTGAACTCAATAAGACCTTCGATACAGTTCATGATGAAGAAAGAGAGTATTAACACACTCCCATTGCTGGATGTTCTAATATCTCGAGTAGAGCATGGGTTCAAGACATCTGTATAGCGTAAACCAACATTCACCGGACAGTACCTCAATTTCAACTCCCACCATCCATGCAGCATAAAGAAAGGGATTGTCCGCCGCTTACAACACCGAGAAAAAGTCATAAGGGGTGACACAGAGACATTAGATAAAGAATTGGTCATTATAAGTAGTATCCTACAATGTAACAACTACCCTAGTTACATGGCAGCAGCCCCAAAAAACTGGGATAGAGGAGGACAACAACACCGAGTAAACAGTCTGCCTGCTTTATGTGAAGGGGTTATCAGAGAAAATACAAAGGATCTGTGGTCCATATAACATCAGGACAACCTTCAAAAGCTTGACAACACTTTGCAGATATCTTTCCCCGAGTAAGACCCCCCCCATAGAGGAGAACATGACTAAAGACTGTGTGTATGCTATCCTGTGCAACTGCGGAAAGAAATATAAAGGGGAGACAGGCCACCCACTTAAGATAAGGCTTCAAGAACACCGGAAAGCTGTAACATGAGGGGAAGTGAAAAAAAATCAGGCGTGGCTGACCACATATGGAGAGAGAAGGGAGATCACTGCCCTCTGTGGGATCAGGTTGAGATCATAGACAGAGAACATCATTGGAAAATTCGTAAACTTAAGGAATCAGCACATATGCTAGGTCACAAAAATCTCCTGAGCTGACCAAGCATAGAAATGAATACAATATGGTAACCAGTAATAAGGAATGCCAGAGAAAAATTTTTTTAAAGCAGACTTAAGTGGAGTGTTGCACTTGTGATGAAGAAACATGCTCTAAGGAAGGTGAGGAGCTGGTTGTTTTTGCTAAATACAGAATCACAAGTATTTTCCCTTTGTTAATGAAAATGATGATAGCTAGATCAAAGTTTTATGCCTAGTTGCAAGCTCTAACAACAGTAAGTTTATGATGGAATTAAAAAGGTGATTTTGTTTTAAGATCAGCTGACAATTTTCAATTTTGGTTAAATGAATCCAGTCTTACTGAAAAAGATGAAGATGAAAGAAAGAGAAAATCTTAAGATGAATGGTCAATAGCAGAAGTCAGAATATGATAGTGATGTATCAACAGTAATTTTTCTGCAGTTTTTCACATGGCACTTGTAATATCATATATAGAACTAGTGATCCTTGTATTTGAAATCGATTTTAACTTACAGGCCGATTTCAAATGGAATATTTTTATCTACTTTTTAAAGCAACAACAGTGTAAAGATACTAGGAAACAATAAGCCTTATTTTTACAAATGTTAAATACATTTCATATAAGAACTGAACACAAAAGAAAAGCTTACCTCTGCTGTTGTAAATACTAAAGTGATAGCAAAGTAGAAATTAGCATTGGCACTGCCAGCATACAACCATAAATGCCATAAAAGGGGTGAGAATACTGTACAGCAGATAAACATACATGTAACAATGAAACTGTTACGTAAATCTGAAAGAAAAGAAAAGTTGCTGCTTAATGATTATATTCTTGAAACAGTTCATTTCATATAAAACCCACATTAAAAAAAAAAAAACTGTGACACAAGCCCGAGTGTCTTATTATAATTTTACTCAGGAAATAAAACTAAAGTTCAAATAAAAATAACTTTTATTCAAAGAGAATAGAAAAAAAATAAAGAGAGACAAATTCATCAAGAGCAAGATAAAGCCATAAAGTCATAACACAGTAATCATAGGTTTGTCTATTGTCCAATCCACACTCCACCCTGGTCTTTTGAACAGGAGCAGAGGTTTATCCCTTGTTTCCTGTTTAGGATTTAGTTTCTGGTTCCTTCTAAAGTTTTTTCATTCCCTTTCACTCCCAGTTGCCCCTTGCATCTTAGTGGCATTATTGCCTTGCTTGGTTTGAAAGGAGTTTGTTTAGAGTAACCACTATAACTAGAAAAAAAAATGACTATAACTAGAAAAATGACATAACATAGAAGAGGATGGTAAATGATTTTTATCTGTCTTAAGTGTTTTTATGACCAGCAGTAAAGTCTGTGAAATAAGATCTTCAAGGCAGCTACTCACTTGACCAAAATGGAACAAAATGATAAATAAATGAAAACTTCTGAAAACAAGCAAAACTTGATTGGACATTAGAAATTTCTCTTCATAGGCTTAGAAAAAAAATAACAGTTAGGACTGAGGATAGTTCTGGGTTGCCCACTGGCAAAAGGGTAGTAGCTTGAAGAGAATATCTGATCTGTTGTCTATCATGACAGAAGTAGCAGTTGTCTCAAGTGTCAGCTAACGACCTGCACATGGCACAAATGATTCCTTGAATAAATGACCAAATATATTGGAAACAGGAATCAAATCTTCATTTCACATTGTTGCACTGATTTCACCTTTTGTTCCTTTATGAATGTACAATGGACCTTTCTTAGTTGTTGTGCACACAGATATGAACACGAATAGAAACACATATACAGAATTATTTGTTTGGTCAATGAAAGGCTGAAAAAGGACCCTTTGTATGTTTACAGTTTCACATTTTAGGAGCTACTGTATAATGGATTATCAATGGTTGCCAACATCCATAAAAATCTTAAAATTAAATTTTTTATTAAAGTTTGCTCAGTAAATGTATTAATATGTATATTGTAGATAAATGATTTTTAGTAAATTTTTTTTTTATCAATTCACCTGAGCAAAGTAATAATGCCACCAAGATGCAAGGGACTGCTGGAAATGAAAGAGAATGAGATGACTTTAGAAGGAACCAGAAACCCAAACAAGTGATAAATTTCTATCCTATTCAAAAGAACAGGATGAACTGTTCAATAGGAGAACCTATTTACTCCTATTAAAGGAAAAAAATAAATAGCACATAAAATTTCAGAGTTTAGGTAGAGATATTAGAAGTATAGGATTGAAGTAGACTTTAGAAGAAACCGGAAACTCAATCCTAAATGGGAAACAAAGAATAAACCTATACTCCTGTTCAAAAGACCAGGAAGGAGTGTGAAAATGTTTTGAAGACAATGAACAAATCAATATTGTAGTGATGTTACTTATAAATGCTGCACAATATGCAGAATGTAGTCTTTATTGTCTATTCAAAGTTTGCTCTATTCTGCCCACCCCAAAAAGAGTAATATCTTTTTACTTACATGCAAAAAGATGTTTCCATAAAGGCAAGAGAGCCAAAATTATAGACACATCTGAATAGCTGGGGTAAGATTTGAAAACTCCTGTGAGGAATGTGAGAATGTACATAAGAAATATTGGCTGATCCCTGAGTCGGACAGCTAAAGGCACAGTGTAGATGAGAGCATTAATTTGAAAAACAAACAAGAAAAAAATGCGGAAGTGTTCAAACATTTCTGTGAAGAAGTACCAGAAAATGCCTATGTTTGGACTCAAATCTGGAACAGTTAGTCTGAAATGGAAAGAAAGTGAAAGTTACAATAAAGAAAAAAAGATAAAAATATTGTGTCTAATTGCTAACTATATATATATATATATATATATATATATATATAAAAAGTGGACATTGATGTCAACACCCAGCTGCGGCTGTATCTCATGCTTAAACACAATCTTCAGGCCATGTGTTTTGCCTTGACTATTTATATATGCTGGTAAGTGGTGCATTATGGGTAGAAGGTCTATTGTATTATCTTAACAGTTATTGGATGAGCAATAACCGTTATGTTTCAAATTATTCTAGATAGTATTGAGTAAAAATAATTGTAAATTAAATCAATAAATAAACAAATTAAGTAAATAATAATCAAATTAACAAACTATGAATGTACACATAAACACAAGTAAATGTAATAATATCATTGTCAAATAATAAAGTAGCCAATAATAGATAAAGAGTAAAAAAGTTAACAAACAACACTATAAAATAGCTCCAAATAACTGCATTCGGATCCAGAATTATTTCTGTTAAATAGCACATAGAATAATTTGAAACATAACCATTACCATCCACATACCCATACCCAATAACCGTCAGGATAATACAACAGACCTTCTACCCATAATGCACCACTGACCAGCATATGCAGAGTCCACCAAAAAAAAATGTATACACACTTCAGGAAAGGAAAAACTTATATAGATATTGCAATATTAAATTTATTCAGACATCATAAGATTAATACATGTTACCATTGGACCCTACAATCACAAGAGGGTGCTCAAAATGGTGGCCCTTTAGCTTCCAGACATTTATGAGTACAGTGAATTACTGCTTGCGTAACGTTGGCCAAAGATTGCAGCACATGCATTTTCAATTTCTTGTCTAAGGGCCACCAATGTAGTCAGTTTTCTGCAATACACAACATCCTTTAGGCTCCCCCATAGGTAAAAGTCTGCACGTGCTAAATCAGAACGTGGGTGAGAACTTGGCTGCACCTCTTCATTCTAGCCATTGTTTTTGCAAATTCTTATTCAGATAAGCTTGCATGTTTTGCTTGTAATGTGTTGTTGAAAGAAAAATTCATTTCCATAAAGTTCATTTATAGCAGGTAATATGGAGGTGTGTAGTATGTCTAGTTACGCTTGATGAGTAACAGTATATTCAAAGAAAAATGGTCCCATTAAGACTAGATAACACTGTACATCAGGCATTGACTGTTTTGTCCACATGCAAGTGAGGATTTTCCAGTGCCAAGTAAACACAGTTACATCGGTTCACCGTTCCATTTAGTTTAAATTGTGCTTCATCAGATGACACAATCTTTTTCTCCAGCTCTTCGTCCTCTCTTACCATGTGTTGAAACTACTCACAAAATTGGATTCTTTTATTTGGATTAGTTATTAATTGCATGTAATAATCTTTGGAAGTAAACATTCCACTTAGCTCTTTTAAAATATGTTGTATGTTTGTACTGCTTACACCTGTTTCATGTGCACATTCCAACACCATAGCCAAGGAAGCAACACTTTTTGCTGTATGTCCATCAGATTTTCCTTTATGCACATCACACATGGTACCATGTGTTTGGAACTTATCACAAATCTGTGAAATTGTCAAATGTGTTGTAGGTTGTGTTGCAAACTCACAGATCTTTGGACTTCAACAATTTGAAATAACCCTTTAAAATAATCTTATATTCCTCAAACAACAAATGCACATCTGCCATGTTGCAGAAGTCACTTGTTGATGTTACAACCATGAGGGTAATGCCATCTGTCAAGAAAATATTGTACTACAGTAAACAGTGTTATGGCAGTTTGATAAAACTATAAAAGACAAGTTTTTCCTTTCCTGAAGTGTATATACGTTTTTGGCAGACTCTGTATAAATAGCCTAGCCAAAATGCAACATACATGGCCTGAAGATTGTATTTAAGCACGAAGCAGATTGTTGCCACTGGGTGTTGGCCTCAATGTTCACTTTTATATTTACATACACTATACCTGATATTGAGAACTTTAACCTATAAATATAGCATACCATAAAACTATATTTTTACCATATATATATATATATATATATATATATATATATATATATATATATATATATATATAGAGAGAGAGAGAGAGAGAGAGAGATATGATTAGGGTTCAAATATGAATTGGAGTCTGACAATAAGAAAGAAGGAATAGGGAATGTTTATCAATCTAACATGTTTCACTTTTAATAAAACTTCATCAAAGACTGAGATATGGAGAAAAAGAAGAAAGAAATTCTGGTATTTTTTACTTTTGTGTTGATTGATTTTCATTGGTCAATCACCACAAAAGTAAAAATACCAAAATTTCTTTCTTCTTTTTCTTGATATCTCAGTCTGATGAAGTTTTATTAAAAGAGAAATTAGATTGATAACATTTCCTATTTGTTCTTTGTCTTTTATATATATATATATATATATATATATATATATATATATATATATATATATATATATATAAAATAAACAAACAATACAACTGTGAAAATTATGAGAATTTTATAGGTTTTTCAGGTTAACAGAAATTCTACCTAACAAAAAGTGCTCAATAGATAAACAAAAGCTATAATATCCAATAGATTAAGAAAAGTTCAAGTAACTTATCTGGTTAGCCAACACAAGTGTTTGACATAGAAACCTTTGTCGAGGCTAGATGTTTGATAAATCTATCAAACATCTAGATCTGAGAAGTGTTTTGGTGCAAAACGCTCTTGAGTTGGCTAACCAGATATGTCACTTGAACTTTTCTTAATTTATTGAATATAACTAAAATATTTAACAATTTAATATGAAGTTTAAATCATTATGCTTTTAGATAAAAATATCACAATCTTTGAAAATGTCCTGGTGGGTCAGCGGAAAGAAGTGATGGATACATGCCTTTCCCAAAGGTATTAGCATGAAATGAATCCAACAACAATATTTCAGACCACTTTCCTGGTTTTCAGTACATATTTAAATATAAACAAAACACTTTGAAAGCCAAAAATACCTAGACATTAAACAATCTATATTTAAATATGTAGTGGAAAACAGGAAAATGGTCAGAAATAGAGAAAAATAATAAAATAATCCTTAACAAAAGAACTTTTATTGGTTTATAATATTGCTTTTTATAATTATGACTATTTTATATGAGTGAGAGTTATTGGTATGACTGTAAGAACCAACAAAGTAATTATAAAGCTTAAAAATAGGGACCTCCACTAAAAACATGATACCTAAGTTTTAAAATGAATTTTAAAAATGAAAAATCTTGAAGCTTTTATTTTAGTTTTAATTTCAAGTTAAATTAAATTTAATATTTCCAATAATCAATTACTTTCAAAACATAATTTAAATTGACTGGAAGGAGATTTTTTTCTTTTCTAAAATAACTGGTTAGTGTCCATCCTTCTTTTAGTAGTCTTTCATTGCAATGTAATTCTTTTTTTTTTTTAATTACAAACATCTTCCAAAAATAAAATATACTTTTCTGAAATTTTATTTGAAGAATATTAGCCGATTTAAAATATAATTAATCTGATTTGAAACAAACAGAACTGACAGCCTGATGACAGATCTAATGTTGTTCTATGAAGACTATCTGTAAAAAATAATTGAAGAAAATGACATGAGCACCTTTTTTATATAATTTTTAAGTACTAAGTAATCTTAAAAATTTAGGAAAATATTCTTCATAATCTAATGTTTTTTGAATTTTAAAAATTTGGGCTTTAAATTTACTATAGTTATAGCTCTTATTTTTTGACAATATTGTGTATGGTCACTCATACTTACCAAAATCAGCATGAAAAAAAATAAAAAAATCAAATCAAAATTCTTTTAAAAATATTGCTGTTTGATGATTTGTATTAAGCTTTTCTATTTATGATTAGTAAATATAGTTCTCACTTAATAACATTATCTAAAAAGTTGAACATAATTCAGAATTTTAAAAGATTTAAAACTTAAATAACTTTTTCTAACTAAAATAAAAAAAAAGAAAAGAAAACAATTCTTGTAAAAATTTATTATACATTGAAAAAATGTGTTTTCCTTAAGACAATAGTGTCCTTAATATATCTTATTTATAAAAGCAATTAAAAGCTTTTCTAATAAAATAACCAAAAAAATACCTTGGTCTTTCCTCTTAACAATCAACATTTTGATGATAAAACTTTGTTTTTATCAAGTTTGGGGCCTTTTTCCATCATGGCATGCTTCTTTTCTTTTTTGGAGGTACATACTTAAAAGGGACAGATATCTACAAGTTTATATTATTAAAAATTATTGACAAATTTGACTTACATAAAACCATAAATAGAAGAGACAAACTGTGCAGATTCATCCAAGTGATAAGAGACTGCCAAAAGCATAATGAACCAGAAGGAAAACAAACCCAGAGTAGTGAGAAAGTAAACAAGTGATGAACTCTCTTCTTTCCCAGACTTCTTGTTCAAGACAGAATACTGTAAGGGAAGAAAAAAAGCAGTACAATAAGAATACATTTTTCATTCAAGATCTTGTATTTAAAAGGTTCAAATACTAAATTTATTTAAATATGAGATACTGAAGTATAATACTTGTTAGTTAAAATCTCTCAGATTAGCAACTATTCTAATATGAAAATATTTTCAATAAAAAAAAAAAATTTAACAATGAAAAATATGGCAGAAAGGTATTGGCATTCACTATTCTATCATTTAACTTTGTTACACATTTACTAACCTAACCACTGATCACTGTTCCTTTCACCAAAGTGTTGAATTTATTCTGAAATCTTTTCATACTACAATCACTTAAACATTACTATTTCTTTATGAAAACTAATTAAACCCATATTTACAATTTCATATGGTAGCAGGAGTTAAAAAACAATTGATTTAGATTAAAGATTTGTCCTAATGATTTAAATTATATTTACAAAATGTGTTTGCATGCAACACCCCAACAATCTACTATAGTAAAACCAGAAGGTAACTGATTGAAAAATGATGTGGGAAAAACAAATTTCTGTGGACTTACTTCTGTCATATTGTCCATAGTGTCATTTGCAACATGCTGAATAAGCACAGAAAAACATTATTGAGCAATGAGACTATATTGCTACGAAGTGAGTTGGTTTATAATGCATGCATGCAATAAAAAGATATGTCCCTGAAGTTGATTATATCTAGGATCATCCCTGCAATACATGGACCATGTTGTGTTCAACAAGGTTACACAAAAAACTGAACAACCATGTAGTAAAAGACAGCATGCTCAATAGACTACGCCATATCATTGCAATAAATTAATTCTGGTTAATCAACCAGACTTGTTACAAAATACTTTTTGCCAAGTCAGAGTGTACCTTGGATCACCAATCAAGTAAGTGATGACTCATCTTTGTTGTGGCATTTCAACTAAAGCCATATGAAACGATACTCCCCTCATTAGACTGTCTTGCATGCCCCACCTGCCAATTAATATTTGATATAATGCCTTTCCGGGTTTCAAAGAGGCTAGCTGTCATCAATGCGTATTGCCATTTATGATAGAAGCGACACTTGTTTCAAGGCAGATGACAGACCATCCCTTCATCTAAGTGTACAATTTTCAAAGCCATAAAGGCTTTCTTAGCATTTTCTTTCCAAAATCAGCTGTTATTGTCATCTAGCTTAAGAAATGTTAACCTAAGATATGCCAATGGATCTGGATAGCTGGTATCATCATAATACTATTCTCAAAAGGATATAGATAGTCAATCTTGTGAAGCGTCATAGCATCTCTGTGACTCCAAAGGAGTTTAAGAAGAACTCTTTCTAGCTTAGTTACTTTGGTGAACAGGAGTGGAAGAACTGAAAATTGGTAAAGGATGATAGGGTAGACAAGTAAAGAGCACATTTTGACTTTCCCATTCCCAAATAAAGGCTCCTTTGAGACCAAAGATTTACTGTTAATTCTCAAATACCTAATTCTTCTTTAGTTGAATGTTGAAATTGAACCAGACGTTGAGTATCTTACACAGCCTATCTAATTGAAGAGGCCAAGGAGAGGACAAACTCTCTATGAACCCAAATGCAAGCCAATATACTTATGTTTAATTTTAACCTTTGTCAACCTCCTTAACTTGAACGCTGCTCATTACAAGTGTGGAGATATCAACTTAAATCTATCTTACATATATAATAATAATAATTTGTTCATGGTTTGAATATTGCTGCCACATATGGTCCAGTGCTTCTGTTATATAGAGATTCTTGATAAAATCCAAAGCAAAATTTGCAATGTTATAAATTTCTATATAACAGAAGCACTGGACCATATGTGGCAGCAATATTCAAACCATGAACAAATTATTATTATATATGTATGTTAATGTAGCTACTGTGCATTTTCTATAAATACTTTCATGGTAATTGTTCTGATGAACTTTCCTCTATGGCACCTATAAATTTAAGCATAGTACTAGATTGTTGGCAAGGTTTCACCATTTTACAGTCGTATTGGCTAGATATGACCATAAGTTCTATACTAAATATTTTTTTTCTAATTGCACTTCTCACTTTTGGAAATCTTTCAGCTTCTAAGTCAGCTTTGATCTTTAAAAATTTAAATGCAATGTCAATTGTTATTTTCTGTCTTCTTAATTCCTGTTCTTTTGTCTTCTCTCCTTAATAGTGATTTTTGTCTCATATTCTTTAACACTCAGTAAGCCCCCCACATCTTAGTGGCTTTATTGCCTTGATTAGGGTGAAATGAGTAAAAAAAAAAAAAAAAAAAAAAAAAAAAAAATTATATATATATATATATATATAAATAAAGCAGAATACCTAATCAAGACAGTGCCACCATGTAATGTGCAGGAGTGAGTTCAACCTCAACTTGCGCAAGAAGTTCTGACACAAGGACACACAGCATGGGCAAAAGTGGGCAACTTTGGTAAAATTCATCTGGACAATATGAAAGGTTTTGATCATCTTTCACAAATGGAGGTGGTGGGAAGGAGGGGGTTATACAGCAGACTATTCCAGAAGTGAGAGTCCAGCTTGAAGTTGACTATGGACAAAACAGCCTCCAGGAAATGATAGTCAACCCTATTGAACAGCTTAGGCTGATCTAAATTGATCAGGATGGCTTGATTGTCGATTTTCTCAAGGAAAATTTAAGTAAATATATTTAAAGAAAATGGATAATCTTTGTTTTTCTTTTTAATATTTTCAGATATAATCCAACTGATTTCAGGAATATTATAATTCTATTTATTTTAATATTTTTGAATAGTTCTTTTAGGCTGTTTGCCTTGAAGAAATTGTGTCTTTTGGAGTCAAGATCAATGCATTCAATTAGAAAATGTTTTACTGTGTATTGGGTTTGGCATGTAGGACACCATGGTGGTGGTTCTTGTTTCATTAAGAATGAATGCGTAATTTTAGAGTAACTTATTCATAGTTGTGTTATAGTAACCTCTTCCCTTCAGGATTTTCCATGATGGCAAGATTTTTCTCCTGAGGTTTGGTAAGATTGTATTTAGTTTATTTTGAATTTTTCTCATGAAGAGCATAAGTATTAATTAATAAGATACTTGAGAGTGAATTCAAAACAAATGACATATACTGACCTGGTGGAAAAATAAAGCTGCAGGAACACAAAGCACCAGAGGGTAAAATGACTCATAAGTAGCAAAAGCAAGACACAATGTTGAAAGAATTGTTTGAGCTGATAAAATATAAAAATAGCAGGTATATTGAAAGAAAGAGGGATAATAATAAGAATAAAAAAAAGAGTAAAGTAGTGAGAAAGCATTTTCGATAACATAATAATTATAATATGATCAAGCAATTTATTTGTCTGATTTTTGAGATAAGGAGTGATTATTACACATGGGTTTACTTGGTATAGTGTCCCCACCTTCATTGCTATAGTCACATTTTGGCCATTGTACCCTTTAACCTGGTATCTGTTTATTCAATCAATGGGTCATGAAATGTAAAATGTCATATAAATTCTTGTTCAGTGGAAGTGACATCATAAAAACAAATTAACTAGAAAGAACTAAGCAATATGAGATTTACTTTCATGTGAAAATTGCAATGAGAACAATCAACCGCAATGGATTGAATAAATGGTTTGGTTCAAAATTCTCAGGAGGTTAACAACGACAAGCACCTGAAGAAGGTTGGAAGGTACAGCAACTGTAACATTGTAGAGATGAGGACATTAGTCAGATCAGGAGTTTGGCAGTTATTTTTCCTGCAGTGATATAAACCTTGACTAACGTATTTTAAAAATATTTCTCAAAATCCAAACAATTCTTGCACAAAATCTTAAAGTACAAGCAATAATTTATTATTTCTTAAAAGTCAATATGATGTAACATTTACATAAAACATCATTTTCTATTAGTGTTTAACCTTTATCTCTGTATGTGACTTTATTTGCTGTACAAAAAGTTTATCATGTCACTGAAGGTGACTGATCCCTGAACAATAATGTTTGAATTTCATAGTTGTCATATCCTGCTATGGCAACTGAAATCAACTTTGAGTGAAGTTAACAATAAGGATATTGCATTTGAAAGGCTTTGATAAAGAACGTGATGGAAAGGGAAGTAATATTAATAATGTAGCATGCTAAAGGTTAATACTAAAAGCTTTTCTAAATATCTTGTCAAACAGACACATGGTCACAGGGTGGAATGCTATGCTTTATATTCTGTGCATCATTGAACAAAATTTGGGTTAAGTTACAGTAAAATTAGCATAAAAATGAATCACAAAATTATAAAAAGAATTCTTTTTTTAATTGGTTTTATAGTGATTTCCTAAGCATTGCTTAGATGTGGCACAAGGCCAAATGAATGAAGCACCCAATGAGGATCAAACTCACTGTTCAGTGGTAATTGATTTTGTGAGACAAGCTATTACACTACAAAGAAGTACCCTTTTGACTGGTAACATGCGTGAAAAAACTTAAATGTCAGTTTATATGAAGGAACTTTTACTCATCAGTATAACAACAATCATACTTTCCTTAAAAAACAAAAACAACTCTGAGATAAAAATGATTTATATACTTTTATTAATTGTGAAGCAAATTTATATTTTGGCTTAGGTTTTTAGCTATTATTACACAATATGTAGGCTGGCCAAAAATGGTAAACTACTAGTCAGAAAACCCCAAGGATTTTAACAGTGATGGATTGCCTTTAAATTTTGGATATAAGACCAAAATGGTACAAAGACAGGGAGATGGCCACAAGAATTTGAATAAACACTGCCCACACCAGATTCCTTATTGAGTTTAGCCAGCATGTAGCAAAATTCTAGCCAAGGAGATTACATGCATTCTCATGATCAGATCTTTTCTGTTTCTTCATAGAAAGAAATCTACAACTACTGTCACTCATATAATAAATCATGATAAAAAAATTGTCTATCATTGATGCAGTTCATGATGTAATGTTGAGGTCTGAAGAACTGAAATCAGAGATGACATGGAATTATGCAATATTTTAAACACAATCTTTTTTTCCATTTGGATATTTTAAAACCTTGATAGTAAATTTCCATACATTTTGGATAGCTTGAAGAGCATTGTATTTGAAAGAGCAATTTAATTGATTAGTAGAAGTTTGCATAGTGGGACATAAGTAAAAGCAGTATACTGAAAAAGCTATCACATTAATCAAACAAACTGCCTTTATTAAAATCCACAAAGTTTACAGAGTCAATTATTTGACCATTATCTTATGTTATAGATGTGTAAGGATACAGAAGGCGCTTATCTCCCTTTGATGGAAATAAGTCATGTGGGTCACATAACAGCCACTTATTGACATTACTCCATATCATGATGAAAGCAGCAGCCAAATTCAGTTTTTTTACAGCAGCCATCATGTGAGGTTGCTTTCTTTTAGCCTGGGCTTTTGGCCCAGGCTGAGGCTAAATCTGCCTCCCCCAGTAGCTTACAAGTTCATGGTACCTTTTCCCTTTGGGAATATATCTTTGCCAGGTATAGAATGAAACTCCAGCTCAAAGTTCTCAATTTGGCAAAACCCAAGATTTGCTGTTTTCTATTCATGTAATATGTCCTTGCCTGGGACATAGATGAATGTAGCCTGTTTGAATCTGGAGTCCTAAACATGGCTTCTCCAGATCCAGGGGTATCTCCATATTATATGTAAGACCCTTCCTTTTTCTTTCTCCTTACACTGCTTTTCTGTGATATATTATTCTCCACGTGGAACGTGTGTATATATGTATATAGTTTTGTGTATGTCTTAGTAGTATAAAAATCTCTCCGAGAACAAAGCATGTTTGCCATTCCTTTTCCTTTCAGCCATTCCATTCTGTCCATGAAATATGGTGTTATTATATCACAGATATAATAATGCCCATAACGGGGAGAAAATTCAAATGGGAGAATAAATCTTTCTTCCATAGCTCTCTCTCTCCCGTTAAAGATGTTAGCAAACAGCAGATCTGAAAGATCTGCATCCCACTTTTTTCTTTTTTTTTTTTTTTCCTTCAGGAAGTCTGCCTCAGTTGCTCTACCACTTTTGGTATGAAAACCAGTGGTGGTAGAAGATTATATCTAACAATCTAGCATTATTTCTCATTTTCCACTGTCATTTGTGATGTTTTCTTTAGATACCCTAGTAATATTATTATTGAATTACTTATTAGATGAAGCATTGGTAATTATTATTTTTTAAGCAGTATTTCCTTCAGTTCAATTTCAATTGCCTTCCATCATTTACTATTCAGGCCATTATTTTACAGCCATTAGTTTTATAACTATTGTCCTTGTTGTTGTTATCAGAATGTTTCAGCCATTGTGCCCACCGGCCTTCATCAGGTGTATATTGACTCTAGTAACCTACAAGGAATTCCGAACTAAACCCTTTATTTAATCTACAGGCATAGACAAGATATCCCTAGACATGGGCAGTGGAATGAGAACAGTTCATCTCTTGTAGATTAAATAAAGAGTTCAGTTCAGAATTCCCTGTAGGTTATATAGACTGATATACACCTGATGGAAGCCAGAGAACACAGTGGGCAAAATGCTGTGATAGCAAATACAAAAGAGGACAATAATCCGAATGTAAATAGCGTAAATAATGATAACCCCTCAATTCCAGAAATTCAGATAGAAATAGCTGTTAGTTTTGTTGAAAAACTTTTTTTTATTTTTTTTTTTATTTTATTTTTTTTTATTTCTGGTCTACATTGTTTTAATAATCTTTAAATTCATGATAGAAGGTAATTGGAGAAAAGAAATACAGGCTTAAAAAAAAAAAAAAAAAAAAAATTAACTAATAACACTTCATTTAATAATAATTCAAGTTGTAAGATCAACAAAACGTTTCAGAGGATTTAATATGAAATGATTTGGGGACCATGAAAAGAACCTTTATCGTCATTATACATTACATACATTAACAATAATTGTTTAAATTTACAAGTCAAAAAATTTACATCTGTGCTTGCTTTGAATTGAAGCTATATATTATCATGCATCAAAGAAAAAATATTAATTTCAGAAGAAAACTTGATAAATTTTAGATAATAGAGAATATTTTTTTTTGTTTGTTACTGCTCATATTACCTTTCATAGTGAAAAAGAATGCAAGAAGCACCAAAAGGTTGTGAAAAATTCCAGTAGAACGAGCCAGGCAGACAGCAATACTGTAAGGATTCAACATGTGCCTTAAATCATAAAAATAAATTAGTTACAAAACAGCAAAAAGAAATTTGGAATATTAATATCAATAAAATAATATGATAATACAATAAGTATATATTTTGAAAATATAAGATAAAGTTTTAAAAACTGTTTCTTCAAAACTGATGGCATCAAAAATCTTTGCAATTTTCAACTGAGTACACATAAATTTGGTAAAAGAATATATTAAAGTAATTATTTGAAGAAATAAGACAATGAAATAAAACCCTTCACTTTTTAATGTGAGGATTAAATAAATCACCTTTTTAATTGAATTCTTATTGGACTACATTTCTAAATAATATTAATATCTCTAATTTTTTTTTCTCTTGAATTTAAAGTAAAAATCATTTATTTAAAAAGTAGTTATGGGTAATGTCATATCATAACAGGACTTATTTGATAGCTGGGTTCTGGCACCATAAAGCAATTTCCAAAAGATTTTTTTTTATTTTTTTAAATTCTCAAAGAATATAATGAGATTATTTTAAGGATTTATTTAGATAAACTAATAAAGCAATAATGAACAGGTATTGTTTGAAATTCTAAGATGATTCATTATCATTAAACACACACCAATTTCTTTGTATTAATATTTTTATCTTCACTGGATTTACCATTACATTTCAGCCAATTCTCAGAATATTCATCTATCATCAGATGTGTAATTCCATCTAGTAGAAGGAGGTTCCTACTTGGGGCAGGTGACTATGTTCAGTAAAACAACAATAACCCCTATAACTAGAAAAATGGTATTGTCATTGTCTCATAAAATTGAGAAAGTTTATATGCATTGATCTATTCCTATGTAATTAGATCCTCTTTTAGGCTAACTAAAAAAAATATGTGCAGGAATCTGAGGTTCAAATCTATAACTATCTACAGTAATATTTCAAACAAACAAACTGATACACCCTTGTAAGGATAAAATATATTGATAAAACCAACAAAAATCATATTATTATTTGAAGATGAAGAAAAAAAACAAAAAAAACAAGTTTTTTTAATTTGGATTAAGGAAAATATAAGGAAGAATGAAATTAAATATATCTCTACACTACTAACCAAAATTGTGCTGAAACTGAACAAGACACTTATTTCATTAAACTTCATTTCCTTTAAGAAAAGTAGTTTAAAATCAAAAACTTAATACAAAGAAAGTGTAAACTATTAAAGCTGTATGATCAGTTTAATAAATAAAAAGAAAAAGAAACAGTACTTTGGAAACTATACTTACGCAGCCACAAGAAATATTTCAAGTTTTCGCAAGCTCTCTTTCCGCAATAAGAGAGATGAGGCCTCTGGGGAATAATTAGGGGAATCAGCTGCCTGTTTCAGGAGCTGATAGAGAAAAAAAAAATGTTAAATTTGGTAGTTTTTCTCTATGTGTGTTTATTTTTTTTAATATACAAATTGAAAGACAAAGCTCTCAAAATCTTGAATATGACTGATAGTAGAAAAAAAAAAAATCTAGTAGTAGTTTGCTTTTCTGTACATTTAGTTATAGTTAATGTAACTTTGAATGAACTTGAGACATATGCAATGATTTCATTTGTATATACTGAAAAATATAAATTCACAAGTGAGAACAAAATTTCTCAATAGTGATTTTATACATTTAAGAACTTAATGATATTAGACATTTGCATTGATCAGGTATTATTGAAATATGAATGAATTAAAGATAGCTGGCTACAAATCCCTGTAGTGAAAAATAAAAGAGAACACTTTTCTTTGTTTCAATATAATGAATACTGTACTTGATGGTATTAAGATCCTATTGTACTTTTCCCCCACAAATATCACTTGAGTCTGATATGCAAAGTTTAGTTATCTGGTAGTGTAATGCTTAACCAGATACTGTAGACTACTAGTACTTGTACCTAGACCTAGCCTCACTATAATACTGTAATATATGTAAACAATTAGGAAGTAGTCTTTCTTAGAGGTCATCAAATATGTTAAAAAGTATAATTTCAAGTTAACTCTAATCAATAAGCAAAAAAGAAAAAAAGCATCAATAAGAAAAGAAAGAATCCAACTGACCATATATTTGGAAAAAAGGTTGGCAATTTTCAAAAGCAAAATTCCTATCAAAGTATCAACAGCCTGAAAAATAATATGAAATTTCAAAACAAAAATGACAAAAAAAAAAAAAAAAAAAAAAAAAATCAGCTAGTGCCTACATTTCTAATTCACATGAATGTGAAGGTAAATTAAATACAAAACTTCACTATCATTTTAATAGTAGTTTTTTTTTTCTGATTCATGTAAGTTTTCCCTTTATGCGGGGAATTAAATAAATTCAAATGATTATAATTGGCCTATAATAAAGTAGAAATTACATAAAGGAAACTAAAATATAAAATCATTTCCAGTGAAATATGAAAGTGTTATCAAGTCTAAAACTTGTTTAGTTGTTGAATGATGTTTCTGCCATCATCCATTTAAGACAAGAGAATAAGTGCTGATTAATTGCATAAAATCTCTATAATGTAAGAGTATGTATCTGAATCTATTTTTTTTTTTTTTTTTACTTTTATTCATGTATTTTCTTTAATATATTAAATTGTTTTCTGAAGGGTAAAAATAATAAATAATTTCTAAATGAAACTAAATTTCAGTAAAGTTTTTTTTTTTTTTTTTAAAGTAACACTTCCTATAGGTTAAAGGACAAACTAATAAAAAAAACAATGACATTCTGAATAAACTTCTTAGAACCAAACAGAGACTAACATAAAAAAAAGAAAAAAGGTACTCACCAGAAATATTAAATAATCATACTGCCTAAATACTTTTAATACTAAATCCAACCATTTCAACATAAGAGGAGTCTGAAAAAAAAGAAGAACAATTTAAATGTTAACAAAGGAGTTTATCTATATTAGTTTCTTTTTTGTTCAAATGCACAAATTCATTAATATTATTAACTAGCCTAGAAGCCTACCTTTGGATGGACTTTAGGCTAGCTCCTGTGGAGTGCTTTTGGGCCTATGGCCTTTTACCTTCAGCATCCTATGTATGTAAAAGTTATAAGAATTTAGAAATAATAAAATTATTTTATCTTTATTTGACATCTTAAGTCAGCATAACCTTTCTTCGTATAAGCAACCATTCTCCATAGTTTGTTTACATTTTGTGTGCAATTTTTATTTTCGTTCACTCTTAAAAGACATTAGGGAACCTGAACTATGTAATTTTTTGAATACGTGCTAGAAAAAGAAAAACATACGAGAAATGTATCGTACACTGCTTGAGTTTTAATTACAGTTTAATTAGACAATATTGTTGTGGCCACCATTAGCTGCTCCTTAGAAAAAATGACCTTGACCTTCATAACCCCTGATCTCGCAGATTTAAGTCCAGCAGCATGTGAGAAACCGGACGATTAGCCAATATGGTTGACTCTAAAACCATACCTCGGATTAGACAGCGTTTCCCAAACATTGAACAACATGGGGAGTAATTTTATATCTACAGTTTTCTACTCCCTCTAGCCTGGGAGTACTTGAACAAATTGTTCCAAATATTGTTAGCCCCCCCCCCTTTTTTTGTCCAAATCCAAGCTGCTTGGCCCGGTGGCCTAGATCAAAGTGTAGTACACTACTTATGTGAGCTTCCAGTGCTTTGTCGAGAGAATACTCTTCAGCATGATCCTGTTTCTGTGGTCAATCCGCCCTGGAAGATGTATCGCCTCTCTTCAGCTTCGTCAAGTGTTATACTTCGGTGCGATCCCGTTTACGGGGTTGATCCGCCCTGGAAGTCGTGTCACTGTACTGACTCGGCCGTGTTTAGAGAATCTTTGTGTGTCATTGATCAACCTGCTGCTGTTGCAGACAATTCTTCCATCCAGCAGTCGACCAGCTACCGCTGCCAATCAACCGTACACTCGTTTTGCCGATTCAACTGAATCAACTTCCCCTGAAGGAAACCAGTCTTACCGGACCCGACACCAATACAAACATATTTCTCCAGAGTATACTCTTGTACATTTTGGATAAATAATATCGACATTTCTTGTTTCAAAAAACCTCTGCCTTTGTCCCCTCATTGTTTTAGCTGTTCACACCTTTCTTCCAAAAGCTTGCGGGGATGACATCCTTATCAGCCCCACAACAATATCAACTGCAATTGAGACAAAAAGTGAAATTAAAGTTAAACTTTTAATAAAGAATTATTTTTTTAAACCTTTCACTCTTAAATTTTAAAAAATTAAATTAAACTTTAAATGAGTTATTTAATTTTTAATTGCATCTAACTACAGTAGTTACAGGTTGTTTATGATTCAATGAGATCAATGAATAGACAGACACACATACACTGTGCTTTTTTTTTTTTTTTATTTAGAAGTCATTTCTTGACAGATGCCAGAACTATAACCAACAACCATTTCATCTGATTTGTTTTTCTGAAATTATTATTTCTCCCTTACATTTTGTTTGAGAGGAAAGAGAAATTTTAAAACCATTTGTTAGAGTTAATACAAATTTGATTTTCCGTAAATTTACTATCAAGGAATAATGAGGTTTCTTATGAAGCAGTTTAAACTTAAACAATAAAAGTTTATCAAGTGCACATAATAGGGGAAATTATATATACTAGTGGCTAGCGAAATTCCCATCTTATGAACATTTCCCTTAATAATATTTTGAAAATAATTCAGCAGATGATGTTATTTTATTTATGATAACTAGATTTTAGGAGATTACCTTATTCGGTTTCCGTTGTTCATATTGTGTGTTTGAAAAATAACACTTTATTGTGGTTGTCATCGCTTCTCAACCTTTTGGCTAAAATCAAAGTAAAATCTATTCTTATCAGCTTAATCTCATTCTCTCTCTCTCTCCATTTCTTTTTTTTTTGTTATAAATTTTAAAATGAATTTATTGAAAAATGTTTGAACCACTTCTACATTCCTTTTTTTTTTTCATTTCTTCACTGAAACCAAGTAGAGTCTTTTCCCCTCTTTCGACGTGATCAGAACAGAATAATCCATTATTTATGAGATATTGTCAGGACATAACAGTCATGCAAACTAATGAAAGGAGGAACAAGCATAATTAACATAATGACCATGAAACACGGGTTTGAATCTCACCATGGCTAATTTATCAGAAAGCTGACTTCTTGATGTTATTGACCTAGGGAGGCAAACCCAGCATGCAGCACATTTGGAAAATGCTTGAAAACCATACCATGGGTTGACCCAAGCCTTGTGAGTGATACTGAGTAGCCAGAATTACTTGAGAATTGTCAATGGTTGTGTTAACACAAAGTCACAAGTCATTGTGACTAAGAGTTTGAGCATACTGGCCTTGTTCAAACTGTTGATCATGCTAGATAATACACTCTCTCAGAAACTGTAACTAAGGTTCACTCAGCCTATTTAGAGTATAAACCAAAGGTAGGATATGTGGGTGTTGAACAAACACAAATGTGCCTGAGTAAGTGTCTGCAACAGGGATTGGGTAGCCACACTAAAAGACAGACATACTCAGATACAAGCAGCCAGCAAGTGTGTGTGTGTGTGTGTGTGTATAATAAATAAAGGAAAAAAACAACAAGAAAACTGTATGCAGCTTTTATCCATCCATCCAGGTTGACTGTAGTCAGTATCACCAAGCCAATGTGAACAATCCTGTCTTTAACTGTATAGTATGTGCTATGCTGGGGCTAAATACAGTTTTGAATTTAGAGTTACTTTCTCCTAGACTGGTTGCCACCCAAGGCTTATAGAACCCAGTCTGTCCTGTTATTTACCCATAGTGAGTGGGGAGAAGAAGAGGATTTATACCATTCCCAAGGGTATCAGCACGTAAGTGAATGTAATGGATCAGACTGGAATTTGAACTTGGCTCTTTGATTCCTCAATCCGAGCCACTATCCATTACTTCACCATGCCTCTTTCAATGTAGTTTTAGCAGGTACATTTCATCCACTGAGGACTTTTTCAAGGCAAAAATTAAATATATATTTTTACATATATATTTGTACATTTATATCATTGGTAAGATTCAAAGGTTTTAAGGAGAGAGTTCTCTCTTCTTTTACATACTCAATGTTTTGTCTATGAAATTAGGAACTAGATACTCATTTTTCCATCCCTAAATTTTTTGTTGATGAGTATAAAGGCAAAAAAAATTTAAGTAGTCAGATATGTAGTTATTAGCTGAATTTTATTCTGACATGTTCACTGGATAATGAACATCATTAATATTCACCAATGAATTTAGTGTATTGTCAAGAAAGAAGATTAGGTTAAAAACATTTGTGTAAAATAAATTTTCATCATTAGGCTACAGACTTATTGATCTTCCTACATATAAATAGCATTTACATGTGTGCATTTATATTTAAAAATTTTTTGTTTTTTTTACTAATCTTCACCAAATACAAGGCTCAAGAGCCACTGAAGGTAAAGGGTTATTGTGTAGTGTTGTATGAGCATAAGAAAGGACAAGAAGTTCTAGGGCCTATGTAGGATAGATTTGAAGAAGTCAAGATTTAATTAGTGAATAAAATTTCAGAGATCAGGCAGAGATGATAGAAGTATAGAATTGAAGTAGACTTCAGAAGGAACTGAAAACCCAATCCTAACCAGGAAACAAAAGATAAACCTCTACACCTGTTCAAAAGACTGAGGTGGCATGTGAACTAGATGATAGGTAAATCTATCTATTCCTATTAAGTATATTTGAAAATATATAAAGCATCTATATTATACGACATTTATTTTTCAATGATACTTTTTTGTTAATGCACTTAATTTAGTTACAAATATTAAACACATACCAAATATTACATAGAGAAAATTTCATATCAAAATTCAACTAATAACTGTATCTTGGGGTAGGGACTCATCGATCTACATTTATGTTATGTGTATATGAATGTATGTAGGTATTTTCTTTACTGATCTAGTTTCTCCAGGCAAGTCCAAAGAAACCTATAAATAGTAGGTATATTTCAGTACTTATAGATGCATATATCCATAAAGATTTAGCATTTTGGAATTTAAAGGGAAGACTGTTTGGCACTCACCTCATGGAACAGGTCACCTGAATATGGAGATACATGTTCTCTTGTCAGGTAGATTCCTTCCATGACTGAAAATAAATTAAAATTTTTCAATAACAAAGCCAAATCAAAAACAAGTTGAATAAGAAAAATAATTTTTTACTCTTTGCATTATTCAGACTGTTATGTATTTTCTTGCTTGGTATTTTCTTTTTTTAATCATTCAGGTAGCATCCTGTCTAGAAAAATTACTTTGAATTCAAAACTATGGAGAAAGCAACAAGGAAACTCCTTCACTGTCATTCCCAAAGAAACCCACAATAATACTGCACACACACACGTGTGTGTGTGTGTATATATATATATATATATATATATATATATATATATATATATATATACATACACTGTTATAGAATGGTGGTACATTACTCTTTTATTGTTAATAATGTGTTAGAATTTAATTTTTATGAATAATAAAAAGTTTCTGCTGTAACAATTTGAATATTTGTCTAATGAATAAATAAACATGAGTTCATGAACGACATTGTGGCTTTTCAAAATCCTGAGTATGTTGTTATCAATACCTGAACCAGTCTGGCTTTCAAATATGCTCATATCAAAGTATGATTTTACATGATCTAGTGATAGAGTAATTATTTTCTAAAAGGTTACGGCTCTTGTCTTGACTTCTTCTATGTGCCATGTACCTTCAGGATGTGGGTGATTGTGGCTCTTCACAACTTTCTATCCTTTGTAGCTCTTAGTAAGATTTGTCTTTTTGTTATCTCTCCCAATCCTGTTCTGCCATCCATTTACATAAGCTCATCAGGTAGGCTACTTGCTGCTTTCCTTTCTCCCTCTTACCTTCAATATGCCCTGTGAGTGTCAGATTACCCAAGCCCTCTTTTTTTCATTTTGTCCTAGAAATTTCAACTGACTCTGATTCAAAGTGCAACCATCCTTTTTGTTTCCATTTTCCTTAAAACTTCCTTATTAGCCATGTGTTCAGTTTATAGTATTCTCAGCATCCTTCTGCCAAACCACATTTCTGTTGCTTCAAGTATCTTCTTCATCTGTGAGGAGATTGTCCAACATTCATTATCATAGAGGAGGACTGATACTACATAACAGTTCAGTAATCTTTTCTTTGTCATGACTACAAAATCAAAATTTTCAAGCAAAATATTATTCTTTGTTGATATTCTATAGTGGATGACATAAGAAACTGCTTGTTTAGAACTCGGCAAACCGAGACATCTCCTAGACAATAAGGAGGAGTCATTTTATTCTTCAATCACTAAGTCTTTTTCATTTAATCAAGTCAACCAATGTCTGACTGAGAAGTTATCCAAACTATTATCTAGAATGATACAGTGAACCAACTTTCCTCACAGTAGAAGTAGCAACTGATTCAATATACTCTTTTCATTTCATCTCAGTGGAAAATGTTAACCTGAGAAGTGCTAATGGAAGGAAAAAAAAGTTCTTTAAGATTACAAAAAGAGAGCAATTTTATTTTGGAGGTTTTAAAATTAACAAGCCATTTCTTGCCCCAGTTAACAAATTGTAGATCATTTTGAGATCAGCTGTCAATTTAACCAGTCAGTCTTACCATGAAGACTGGAATAAATAGTTGTGTCATCAGTATAGATACAGAGTTAAGAACCGATGACATACTGCTAACTTTTAAAAGATTCAAATTGGTCTTCAGACAAAGTAGATCAATTGTTTATAAGAAAGTATTGTCATAACATGAAGATACTAAAAAAGCCTGATGCATGATTACTTAGGTATTGGGTAAATTCAATACAGAAATCAATAAAAAAGAAATGACTTCATTAATCTTTAGATGACAGTGGAAAAACAATACTTGCTTTCTTTGTTGTTACAGATATAACTAATTACTAAAGTCAAAGTTGTCTGGATTAAAACAGCTGAGGAAATTATCATTAACTTTTGTAGACAAATTCCTTCTTAAAACAATCAATGAAGTAGAAGGGGGAGAGATATGTAAAAGAGAAATAGAGAGGGATGCCTTTCTCTGCATATTACCTAAAATCAGAATTGACTTTCTTTTTAATAGATAAATAGAATGATGCAATACTTGAATTCTAATGTCAAATGTTTAAAAAATTAAAATAGAACATAAAGCCAACCTGACTCAGTAATTTAAGCTTTTTATACATTAAGTCACATATGAAGGCAAACATTTGTTGATAAATACAAATGCATCAAGAGGTCATGTTTATTGAAAGTCCCAATACAAAATAATCAACAGTGTAAGAAATTGACTAAAAATGTTGAGCTTTGTTAAGAAAATTTTACCAACAAAAAGTTCAGTCTTTACTCTATAATTTATAACTTGCTTGTCTTCAGAATTCCATTAATTATATAATTACAAAAAGAACAGACATTCTGTAAAGTATTCACTTGCAAAATAGTACATAATCAATTCTAAAATGCTGACATGACATTTAAGAATAATCACAAGATAGAATTTTAATAGGTTTTCAAATTCCCATTTCAAGCATAAGCTGATATTTTCAGCAAACTTTTATAAAAGTGTCTGAATTATTAAGGGTTGTTTGTATTTTTTTTAGTATTTTTCCCTTAATTTTACAGCCCAGAATTTCAAACTGTGGTTAAAATATCCAATAAATAAATACTTGATTATAAAATGCTATTTAAAAAATTCCAGTCATCAGGCATGTGCAAATGTTTCCACTGTTTTTTTTTTTTTTTTTATGTTAAAAAAAAAAAAAAAAAAAAAAAAAAAAGTTTTAAGTTTTCTACTGTACTATTATTCAAACTAGTAGATACCTCCATAAAAATCACCGAGGGAAAAAAAAAAAGGAAAAAAAGAGTAACTATGATGAAAAAAATGACCTAAAACTTGATAAAAACTAGATTTTATCAAAATCTTTGTCATTATAAATTGGAAAGACCAAATTATTTTTTGATTATCTAATTATATTTTTTAATCTTTTTTAGAATATTCAAAATTTTAGCAAAAAATCTTGATTTTCTTGTGTCAGTGGATGAACTATACTATAGCATAGCAAATTTTAGCATCTTTTTATGGTGAAAGACATTTCTTGCAAAAATCAAATAATTGTCAGATTTTAATGAAACTTTTTATGAGTTACACCCCACTTAATTTTATGAAAACTTGAGAAATTTCACTAAAAATTATATCTCTTTGAATTTAAAAGAACTCCTTGGAGAATTTATTTTAAATTATCAATTTTTTTTTTGTAAAATCAGACTATGTCTTACCGAAAATCTGATATGAATCATAAAAACATTGCAATAAAACTAAGGCATTATTTAATTTGAAAAGCTTTTAATTGCTTTTATGAATAAGATATTAGGTTGGTGCAAAAATAATATCGCTTTTTAACATTTTTTAACGTCAAAAAACGATATTATTTTTGCACCAACCTAATATAAGGACACTACTCAACTGTCTTAAGAAAAAACATTTTTTCGATGAAAAATGAACTTTTATTTGTTTTCATTTTTTTTTTTTTTTTAAATAGAATAATTTATAAAGTTTTTAAATCTTTTAAAATCCAGTTTCAATAGTGTAAATGGCTAAACACAACATTATAAGAAAAAAAAATAACAGAGATATATACCATTTAACAATATTAAATGAAATGTAAAGCCAAAGTATCTAACATTCAATAAAACATTTACGGAGAATATTTTCCTAAATTTTTAAGATTATCGAGTACTTAAAAATTATATATAAAAAAAAAGGTGCTCACTTTTTTTTATTCTTTAATTATTTTTTATAAAGGCTGTTTGTTTAACTCAACACATCAACAGAAATAAACCGGCATGTTAAAATAAAAAAATGAATTTCTGCAATATTTTAAACTTAAAATAATTCATTTTGTTTCAAATAAAATTAATACTTTAAAATCAGCTAATATTCCTCAAATAAAGTTTCAGAAAAGTATATTTTATTTTTGGAAGATTTTTTAATAAAGAGAATTACATTCTGAATGACAGGTGAATAAAAAAATTTCAGCAATTTCGAAACGAAAACTCCTTCCAGTCAATTTAAATTAGTTTTGAAATCGAGCAAAGTATTTTGCTTATTGGGAATATTAAATTTAATTTCTTAGCTTGAAACCAAAATAAAAGTTTCAAGAAGGATTTTTCATTTTTAAAAATTCATTTTAAAACTTTAGGTATATCGCGAATCTTTTGGAAAAAAGAAACAAAAAAAACAAAAACAAAAAAAACAGTATAATTGGCATAATTAGAACTGTAGTAAAATTCAATAAATGCCTAAATTTAAAAACCTTCAAATTCGTAGCTACCTAAAAATATATAAATACCAAACTTTGCACCAGGCCGTAGTCAGTCAACTAAAAATGCCTCTCAAACCTGCGTCAAGCGACACCATTTCTTCAAATAGATAAGCAAAGCGGCGAGAAATTTAAGACTCATTGATAACTGAAACTACGAGCCAGAATAATACGCTTCTATAATTTTTTTTTCTTATAAACTGAGTAATGACAATGGCATTTACTAAAAAAATGTATGAACTTTCTCATGTCAAATAATAAGATCGTTTGCTTAAGTAAGCAAAGATACATCCACAGAAAATAAAACTTTTTTTTACATGCAACTTTTTACTACAAGATGTATAAATTGCGGTTTTAAAAAAACACTTAGGAAATTTAATTAATTGTAACAACCATGACTAATTACTAAATTAGCAACGGCGTTACCAACAAGCTTGGTGCAAGCAGTAAGATTAAGAAGAGGTTTGAAACTAAAAAGTATGATTTCTGGAGTTTTACAGCCAATGTTAGATCGTCGGATTTAGAACTAGTGAGTGCTGTGAAATTGCAATGAAATGTTTTACTTTTCAGTCAGACCCCCTGACCAAATAGATTTTTAAAAAATCTCTTCTTTAGCTAGATGATAAAATATTTTGTATTTTTAAAAAGAAAAAAAAATGATACGTTCAAATCTTAGTCTATTGATTTCTACGTTAAAATTCGACGTTAAAGCTGAGTACAAACACACCGTTTGCGAGGGAAACATAAATTAAAAATTAAAAATTCATTCACACTTCAAACTAAAAAAAAAAAAAGTAACTTAGTTTTTTTCACTAAATTTGATAGAGTAGGGAAGTGTAAAAAAAACAATAAAAAAATTTTTTTACACAAATTCTCACAATAAAAAATAGAATTCTTTACTTCAAAAGGCCAATGTATGTAATTTGTAAATATTCCCGTTGTTAAGTTTAATAAAGTTCTGCTCCATTACTGAAAGTGAAATGGAATCAATTTTGCTTTTTGAAATATATTTTTTTGTTCAGTTTTCTTTCAATCATCAATTTTATTCTTCAGAGAACAACTAGGTCACACAAGAAGAAGTCAGTTTATTGGAAATTGTAAAAGAATATCCTCTCTAGAGTTTATTCACACCGTATATCGAATAAGTCTTAATTCGATATACGGTGTGAATAAAAACTAGGATATTCTTTTTAAGATCTTATTCAATAAGATCTTATTCTTAATCCAAGGGTAAAGAAAGATTTCCCAATAAATTTACTTACGTATTTTACCTGGGAATAGGTATCATCAGGGTTTTTATATTGTTACTGTTAACTTTTATTAAAAATTTATTCAATTCTTGTTGGTTCAAATAAAAACGGTACTTTTCAGTCATTTAATTTTTTTTTGTATTTATTAGGAAATAAGAAAGAAATATGGAGAGGTAAAAAAAAAATCGCATTATTCATTTTACAATCTTAATGGAAATTTGTTTTCACCTCAATTATTTGTTTTATTTTCGCCACATGACATGATCGATAAAAAATGTTAAATTACGTAAGAAACAAACAGCAGAGGAAAGAAAAAGACAATTTGTTTCCTCTTATAGATTTATGAATAAAGGAATCATACTCAAACCATTAAAAACGTGCCATAGAGAGTAAAGAATTAGAAAAAGTTAACTTTAAACGAAAAGTTAAACAAACTAAAAAGGATTAATAAAAAAGAAAGTGAAAGAAGTTGAATATATAGACTAGTAAAACTAACTTGCAATAAAATATATGAAACTAACAGAAAAATGTCATTTAAACAAAATAAACAGAAAGTGTGATTAAAAATAGATTAAAAAACATATCTGTGTTTAAAATATTTTTAAAAAAAAAGTATATTGAAAATAAGTGCACGTAATGAAGTGGAGAGTTTTTTGTTACTGTTGGTGTGCCGGTCTGCCTCGTCCCAATACTGACTACTAACTGCCAAATTTACATTGTTTCTTTTTTATTGAAAATTTATTAAACACTCACCCCGTTTCCATGATGTAAGAGGAGTTGATATCTCCACTCTTGAGGCCAACCAGCCCGGAAAGCTGGTCTTAAACAGCCAAAAGCGGAGCCCAAGTCCAACCACAAAACAAATATGAACGATGATTGCCATGGCACTGCGGAAAGAGCGTCGGTTTCAAGGGCGGTGAAAGGTAAATTAGTTCCCTTTAAAAAGAAATGCCAATTTCATATTTTTCAGTTTTATTTTTCTTACATTTACGTTTTTGGGTAACGTAAATTAAAAAAAAAAGTTGCTGAACTGGGTGTAAGGTACAAAGGAAGATTAAATTATTTTTATAAAGCAGAGATGGTTGATCATTAGCTTCAACTTTCAATAATTGCTAGTTTTACAAAAACAAAACTCCGATAAGGCGAAAAAAGGAAATTTTTCTAGTTTTTTCACTTCAGCATTATTTATTTATTTATTTTTTTTTTTTTACCGGAGCTACCTAAAAATTATTGATTTAAGTCAGGAGGAAGAAACTCACTTATATTTTAATGTATAATAATTTAATTTCAATAATTACATTACTGAGGAAAAATGAAATAAAATCACTAAATAAACTAATAATAATGAATAAAAAAAAAAGAAAAAAAGTAAATACATTTTCCCAGAGTAATTTTGGAATTTTTTAATTTAATTGTTTACATGCAAACACCCCCACCTATAATACACTAACAAAACAAGCAACCTTTACATACCATAACTTATGATTATTAAATACATTAAGAAGAGTATGTATCAAATGGTCTATAATGGACTTATTAAAAAAAAAACACATAAAATACTAATTTTATTTTAATTTATTCTGGAATAATGGACTTAATAAGGGCATTTGAATATACTTTAATTTTATTTATTCATTTATGCATTCATGCATGGCAAAGTTACTTGATGTTACCCAGGTTATGGTTCAATACAATATAGACTTTTCAATTCAAGTAATTCTTCCAAACGTTGTTTAGACAGTTAAGCCTGCTTCTTCATGTAATTGATGTTGTTAGTAAATTTCAGTCAGTCCATTCTTCAATCTTTGTCAAATGTATATTCTGTAAGAAAAAAGAAAAAAAGAAAAGAAGAAGGCAGTGAAGAAATTGTTGGATTTCCCCACTTGTCTGCCAAATCACTTATACTAATGACCGCTAAATGATGTTACCAAAGGAAGTACACGAGAAAAAGGTGCAAAATCTCAATCTCTTTTTTTCTTTTTTTTGCCACAGAATTCTTTAGATATAGGATGTTTCTCATTTTCCCTTTGGGAAACTTTTCTGTCACCAACAAATCACATGTTGAATTGAATACAACACAGCATAGTACACAGCATATAAATGCCTTGAGCTTATTTAATTACATACAGACATACCTAATAATTCTATTATACCAACAAATAACTCTTTTCAAAATGTAAGTCCTTTGACATCATTCATATGAATTTTACACACATCCTGCTGCCAACATTAAAATATGGAAGTGACGAGCAAACAATGAGAAAAATAAAAGGAAGCTGCTAGAAAATTTCATATTCTGATTCATCCAAAAATGCAATAAAATTAGAACGAAAGAAATCTAAAATAAACATTAAACTAATTTATTTACATTTTTACTAATCAGGTATCAGCATTTGCTGAGTATGTTGAATATGAGATAGGAATTGTTCTTCATAATGTTTGTGTAATTGTCTGTGAGGAACATCATTATAAATTTCAGTACCTTTGGAATAAAGCTGTAAAAGTTTTGGTGGTGGCATCTTGGTCACAAGAAGTGTGGAATCTGTAGCAGGTTGAATGTGTGACCCCAGTAAATAAAAATTGCCAGCTTTTGTAGGTTTTTGGGAGTTCTAAAAAGCTTGGCATATTTTTTTTCTAAACTCAATTCTGACCAGTTAAAAAGTGTTTCTGCAACCATGTGGTGTGTTCTCTACTACATCCAAATCTGAAATCATGTGATTTTTAAATTTGAACTGATTATCACTAGCTATAAATTTTTGACACTTTTGTCAGAATCCTCTTTCTGAACATCTTTTTGTTTTAATACTGACTAAACCTATTTTAACTGCTAGATAAACCTAGAAAATTTTCTACTTAAGTAAATATCCTAAAAAAATTGCATGTTAAAACTGATCATGGTGAATATTATATAAATAGTATATTAGTATTCATTTGAGCTGGTGGTATTGGATTCATTCATATTAGCTGTACAGAACTTTACTGAGTATCATAGAAGTAAAAACTATGAAAAAACAAGCTAACAGTACAGGATAATGATGTTTCTTAAAATGCACTTCTAAATTTGTATATTAATAATAAATATACATTTTTTCTTCATCAGTACACGCACGAATGAGTCTCATAAAGGCATAAAAATAAATATTTGTTGAAATACGTTGACCCAGATTAATTTTTAATGTAAATTATGACCTTACTCGTTTTCTAGGTTTTTTTTTTTAACAAAAACTTTATAAAAAAATTAAAAACAGAAGCAGTAATCTCCCTTTATGCTTAATAAAAAATTATTATTCACTTTTTATAAAATAAAAAAAATCATGTCTATTTTAAATGAAAATTATATTTAAAAATAAAAAAACTGTAATCCCTGTATAATATATGGACTATACCAACATTGTGCTAAACCAAATGTTATTATTAAAATTCTAACTACGTTACGTAACCGTCAGTCTCAGCACCTGAAAATTGCGTTGAACATGAAACTCTGATTTGTGCTACTCGTGAGGAATACACAAACACACACACATAAATACATATATAGTGTAACCCGGATATAAGAGAGATTTTATTTGGTCATAAATTAGAGCCATACTTAGCTAAACAAAATAGACCAAACCCGGATATAAGAGACTTCTTCTCCGGTCCCGATAACTCTATATCTGGGTTACACTGTACTGTAATGAACCTTAATTTCCTTACAAACAATTATTTTTATTTCATGTGTAACTTTTGCTGGATTTTGCATTAATTTAGAATTTTGATTATTTCCGAATTCATTTCCAAATTATAAAACTTGTTCGTACAAAAAAAATTTGTTGCAAAAAATCACGTTAAAAATCGCCGAAAACAACTGCAGTAATGAAAACTTGGGAATCCAAAATTTCAGGATTGTGGGTCCCGATCCGGCCCGGAATGTTTTTAATTTACTCACGGAGTCGGCCTGATTCCAAAATGGTGACATGTTGTGCTCACGGCCTCTAGGAGTAAAGTTGAAAAAAGTGTGACAAAGTAACACACTGACATAGTGGTGATTCTACAGGGGGGGGGCATAAGGGCCAATGCCCCCACCCCGAATTTTGTCTGAACCCAGTTTTGTAGAGGAAAAAAATCAGAGCAGACAAATTACGCTGTTCTGCTATTGTTGACGTTTTTAAAACCATTTGATTTTGTTTTGAAGTTTTAAACCTCTCTTGTGGTCCAACAGCTTGAGAGTGGAAAAGAGGGCAAGAATAGATTAGAACTCCACTACTATGAATGAAAATTTATTCCGTTTTACTAAAAATCTCATTCCTAAGTTGTGTACGATAGTGGTGTATAGTCTGAAAATCAAAACGCTGCGTGAATTTGCCCCATAAGTGGCCACCCGACTTCAGAGTTCCAGAATCGCCACTATATTGGAAAAAAGTTTTTGTGACGCGTTTTACTTTTAGTTTTATCCATTATTTCATCAGACTAGGATTTGTTGATTTTGTCACGTTTATACATGTGCATGAAAAGAGAGACGCTGGTAGTTTCAAAATTTTTGAAATAATATTTTTGAAAGAAAACCGGCATCCATAAGCAATTTTTGTTTGTTACAATACATTCACTTACGCGTAAATACACTTGGGAAAGTAGGAATACATCTTTTATCCCCCAGATATTGGTTGAATAGCAGAAAGAAACGGCGATCTGCTGCGGGAAAATCTTCTGCCTAATCAGTCGCATGAATCGAGAGAGACATGATCGCCAAAGCGTGTACTGTAATGGCATAACTGATTGATTGACTTTTTTGTTTCATATATTTTTCAGAGAGTTATCCCCCTTAGACTTGCTACACGGAAAAGAACAGCAACTTGACTGTTCTTCGTCTTTTTAGCCTTTAAATGTCGATTCAAATATTTTCCTCAGTAAGATTTTCCTACCTGTACAAAATATTTATAAAGCGATCATTAGCCAATTTTACACCGAAATTTCAAATCCAACTTTATAAAGTTATTTGTTTTTGATTGGGAGTAGTTTGAAAGTGAATAAAAAGCAATTTTATTATCAAATAGAAAGATGCTTATTTTATTTTCAAGAGGAAAATGGCTTGTTTTATTCATTTAAAAATAATAGATCACAAATGAATATATTTATGTATAATGTTTTCAGATTCATTAGATATTTTCTAATTGTTAATTTATGATGATCTAATACTAAAATATCTGTGGTAATTAATAATAGCTCTAATTCATTCCATTAACAAAAATCTAAAAATTTACATGAAAAAATTACAACCTTATGCTTCTTACAACTATCTAACAGCAAAGACTTTATTAACCAATGAGGTGTTCTGATGAGACTTTTCTTAATAACCCTTGATTTTGAGCCTATTTATGCTGTTGTTATATCTGGCTTGTGACAAGAAAAATTGAATGTTTTGGAAAAAAAGATTGAGAGGAAAAACTCAATTTTCCACCCATCAGAAGAACGAAATTGCAAACCTGCAATAATTTCAGAAGATAACTTTGTTGCCAGCTGGTGAAAAGCACTGTTCATTCGGGTCTTGTCAGTAGATAAATACAGAAACATGGAGATAACCATTAACATTTTCTACTGAGAGCGAAAAGAGCTTTAGACCCCAAAACTACACATGGCTATCCCAAACTCTGGATGAAAAAGAACTTTAAATACCGAAGCACTACATGACCAGGTAAAAACTCCAGACACCATAAAAAACTCCAGAGACCATAACTGAAACTAAAAAATTAACTTCAAAGAGATGCAGGCCAAATCTTCATTTACCATAATACTAGTATTCTAATTCTTCATTCAGTATTCCTTATCAACAACATTTTTGACTGCTACTATGACTGACCGCAACTCCTGCCAGGTCAGAACATTCACAACCACATGTATACTTTCACTGTATCTCTTTAACAAGGACAATATTTACCTTTATCAGCTGTCAGTAAATCTCACTTTCACAAACACATTAGAAGAGTTACTGACCTTAAGCTAAGTAACTGAGCTGTTATTTAAAAATATCAAATTTGAAACTGGTAACACGTATGATATCTGCATATTTTTTACATTTTTTAAATTTTTAGCTTTTTTCTAACTTTTTAAAAAGATATTTTAACCCTTTGCCGGTCTAAGACATTTTCGCGTGTACTATCTGTAATGAAAACTCGGAGTCTAGTTCGACTTAATGTGCCTTTATTGAACATAACTGAAGAGTATTGGCGCTTTGACTAAGACAGCATGACTTATCTATACAAATCATAAAACAGGAGAAGTAATAATTGGGTTGTCTTACCACATTCTCCCTGGCTTTGCTTTATTCTAATCCGACACAAAATCATCCAGGTGACTCAGTCTCTTAACAATTATCTGAGATCGTCTCGGTGGTAGCTGATCTGGGCTTTCAAGTGTTACTGGAAGAGTCGGCCAGAAGTATTTTGTTTCATATTGTTTTTGTCTCCTTCTTGGAGTGGGACGTCAGTGTCTATGGTAGTATGCTTTCATTTTGAGGGAGCTATTCTGGTGTCAATCTCTGAATCACTACTATCGGGGACTTGTTTCTCAAGAGAATTCAATGGTATTGTGTCGTCGTTACTATCAAGAAGGAGAGATATTGCTTCAGGGGAGAGCTGCTCCTCCCTCTGGTTTGATAACTCACCGGCAGGGGCCAAATCTCTGAGGGAAACGTCCGATTGTCTCCCGTCGGGGTGTTGGGTGTACTCATAGGGTGGGTTCGCCTCAAGAGGTTCCATCTTACTCACAGGAGAACCATACATGTTTTGTTGAACATGATTTCTAAGTAAAACACTACCTGGCTTTGAGATGGAGTTTCCGGCCAAACTACACCTTGGAAATTTTTAAAAACCTTTCGTGAGGTGTTGCATTATTTCTAGTGCACGGTAGTGTTCATATTGCGTAAAGAGTTTCGGTTATTAAGTCTTCCCAATGTCTAATGGAAGGTTTTGGTTTTCAAGTGATAACTGTACAGTCTTCCATATTATGCCATTGTATCTCATGCACTGTCCATTCCCCTGAGGATTGTATGGAGTAGTCCGGGTTACGGCCACTCCCCGTATCAATAAGTATCTTCTTAGTTGGTCGGTCATAAAAGAGGTCCTGCGATCTGTATGAATATAAACTGGCACCTTGAATATTGAGAACAGATAGCAAAGACAGCGTATGACTGTTGTTGCACTTATATCTGGACAGGGAAAGGCAAAAGGGAATTGCGAGTACTCGTCAACAACAGTTAGTAGATATTTGTTTTGGCATTTAGATGGGAGAGGGTCCTTAAAGTCCATGCTCAACCTCTCAAATGGTTCTGTAGCTTTTACTAGGGTTCCCGGTTTGGGGTTGTAGAACCTTGGTTTTATTCGAGCACAACTCTGATAACCGTTCGTTATTTGTTTCACGTCCTCAACTGAAAAAGGCAAATTCCGGCTTCGAACCACATGCATCATCCTTGTGATGCCTGGATGACAGAGTTATGAACTTTTTGTAGATCTTTGGTACTCCTTATTGATCCACACACTCTTAACAGCGTGTCCGCCATTGTATTTTCCTTTCCCGATCAATAGAAAACGTCAAATGAAAAACAAGAAAGCTTTACCTTTAAAAAATACTGATTTTTGGTGAATGATTAATTTAAAGCAGTGACCAATTAAGAAATATCACCATTTTTTTAACGCTTCGACATAAGCCTTCTTTTCGAGAGCTGAATGTCTGCGCTCAGGTTTTGACAATGTTCTGGAGAAGAACGCTACAGGGCACTTGAATTGCCTTGATGCGGCGACTATGGCATGGTCAGAAGCATCGGTCTCTACTTCTAGGGGAATGTTAGGATTCACCAAAGTGTTAGCTGAGTTGGCAATATCTCTTTTAAACCCCTCAAAGGCTTTAACACCTAAAGAAGGTAAAGGAAATTTGGTAATTTTCATAAGTGGGTGTATTTATTCAGAAAAGAGGGTATCCATTGAGAATAATGAGTGAACATACCCATGGTTCGTCGCAAGACAGCTATGGTGTTGGGAATAGGTAATTCTAGTAGTGTTTGTAGCTGTACAGGGTCTGGCTTCATGATTCTTTTATCCACAATATATCCAAGTATTCTGATGGTTGTCAACACATAAGAACTCTTGTCATGGTTGAGTGTAAGATTATGTTTATTGACAGCCGGCAAAAAACGTTTTACTTTGCGATTTTGATTGGCCCAGTCATGGCCGCACATTGTCACATTATCTATGTAGTTTTTCTTCAAGAATTACTTTATCTAGGACCCTCTGAAAATTGGAAACCCCGTTAGTGATCCCAAACGGAATCTGTCGAGACTGATAAAGTCGTCGGCAGATTTCAAAAGCCATATAAGGCTTATCTTTAGGGTTTATAGCTACTTGGTAGTAAGCACTCCTTAAGTCTAACATACTAAATATCCCGTATTTTGTGATCCCGTTTATCAATACGGGGTATTGGGTATGCATCCAAGACAGTGTACCTATTTATAATAAGAGAGTAGTCTATGACCATCCTTTTTTTTATTATTATCAGAGGACGTTATTTATACTTGTGCCCTCCACGGTGATCTGCTTTATTCCATTATTCATTCTCTTAATATTCTTGTTATTTCTGCTTGAATAAACGTTTTGTCTTCAAGAGAATACTTTCGAGATTTGGTGGGAACTGGTTTACAGTTTTAGTTAATTTTTGTACATTTATAGGGGCCAAACCACAAATGTTTAACGCCGGTTTAAGGACCCCAAAAGGGAGATTAATATTAGAATGTTGTTTGAGGAACTTGTGGCATTTTAGTTTCTCTGGGGTGTTGTCTGAGACCACAAAAATATTTTCGTCTGGCTGCAGCACTAACGGTGTATGCAGTGTCTTCTGGAGAGAGAAGATTTTGAACTGGTGGAAGAGGACAGAAAAGAACAAGTATGTCGTAAAGGACTCTCACTTTTGAACTGGTGGACTAGTAGGAGTGTGAGTACTTAGTGCAGCCTCTGCAACACTTGTTTTTAGGTATGAACAAGATTGCTCTTTTGCATTCTCTAAGATAAGTGCCTGCTCGCAAACACTAGCTAAATCTAGTTGTTTATTTTCCAGCAATCTTTGATGGATATACTTCGATTCTAATCCATTTATAAAAGCGTTTCTGATAAATTCGTCCTCTGCCTGATCTGCTGCCGTCGCTTGAAAGTTGCAGTCTCGACATTTTTAAACTCTGAAAATACTGTTCTAACCCTTCTTGAGGGGGATTAGTGTGTAGTTGCTAATACATGCTGGGCAAAGATTATGTTTCATCTCTTCACAAAAATTCCATCAAAAACGTCCATGATACTCTGATAAGTTTTGGTATGTAGAGATATGGAAACATAGTGCATTAGCAGGTTAATCTATCCGTATCAGTAATAGGAGTGGATGACCTGTTTTCCAGGGCAACCAAGAATTCTTTGAATAACTGTTTCCAATATTGCCAGGCGTCAATAGAAGACGAGTCTGCAGAGTCCAAGTCGAAACGTTTTGATAATTACGTCCAAGTCGAAACGTTTTGATAATTACGTTCAATAAATTGTAATGAAAACTCGGAGTCTAGTTCGGTTTAATGTGTCTTTATTGAATGTAACAGAAGAGTCTTGACATTTTGCCTAAGACGGCATGACTTATTTATACAAATCATAGGACAGGGGAGGTAATCAGGCTGTCTTACCACACTATCCAAACGTTCATGCTTGTTTTCAGATTTATAACTATTTCAAGGTAACTCAGCTTATTTGGCAAATAGAATGTGATACATAATAAAAACCTAATGCATCACATGTAATGCACAGAACGTACAAATCATAAGTTAATTACACTTCATTCTGCGTATTGTATGTGATGCAAAGAAAGTGGAAAAATAGATGTCTTTCATTTGAGACCTTACATTAACAGTCAAGCATCCTGTGATCATAGATGATGCACAAAATATTATTAAGCCCTATCTCAGACCTCCTGCTCAATAGTAGACTCTTTTCTTAAACGTCTTTAGTTTTACCACTCTTTTAAAAATCATGTCTTGTGTGCACACATATGATACATGGACGGGGAAATCAAATGTCGCAGAACAGGCAAAGGGTTAAAAACGTTTTTTTTTTTTGTTTTTTTTGGTATGAGATTTTTTTTTCACAAGTACATTCACAAACATTTGAAGTTCATAATTATTTATCTTAAATTAAGAATAAATGGATATATTATTTTAATAAATGGATACATAATTTTATTAATTTATTTAAATTTTTGTTTCTTTACTTAAAAATGTATATATCTGTTCATTAAGAGAAATTTTTCTCTAACCCCCACTTTTTTA
>OZ010589.1:72660940-72938440 GCA_963932145.1 Acanthosepion lycidas
AGATAATGAAAGGAAAGAAAGTGAGAACAAAGGACTAAACAGCAATTGTAAGAAGGCAAAAATGAATGGTTGTCAGCAAAAGAGACAGTGCTACAAGCAAATTACAAACTGGAGATATCATGATCAAGCATAAAAGTTAAAAAAAAGTACTGAACTGTTATAAAATATTGGTATATGATGGTAGTGAATGTTGGATAATCTCCTCACAGATGAAGAGGTTTGAAGCAACAGAAATGTCGCTCTACAAAATGATGTTCAGTATACCATGGACTGAATATGTGAGTAATGACAAAGTTTTAGAGAAAACTGAAAGAAAGGACACTTATGCTTAGCATCAGAAAGAGATTGTTGCAATTTCTAGGGCACATAATGTCAAATTTTCTATGTCCTCTTTTCTCATTAACAGGACATTGAAGACAAGAGGGACAGATGTGTAAACAGTTGGCAGAACAAGGTTTAGCAGAGATAACAAAGACAAAGCTTACTAAGATCTACAAATGTCTTGAAGGGACACATACACAGAAATGGGGAGTCAGAAGAATTTAAAGTGGGACAGATTATCCTATCTGCCTACCCTAGTCCCACATTTTATTTTTAAAGTTAAAGCTGATTGCAGTTATTTTTCCAAAAGTATTCTTGATTTTTATCTGGTTTGCTTTGAAATAAGCATAACCACAACATTAAAAACATGCTGAGGTCCAAATAAATCTATTTTGCAATTTTCTGAAATTTATAACTTAGGAGGAATAAGATAAAAATTTGCATACCCTTTCTTCTTAAGATCCTCTACTTCTTCAACAGTCATACCAAAAATGAAAATGTTCTCTGGTCCCATTTCTTCACACATCTCCACATTGGCACCATCAAGTGTTCCAATTGTGAGGGCACCATTCAGTTGGAATTTCATATTACCAGTACCAGAAGCCTCTGTACCAGCAGTGGAGATTTGTTCACTGAGGTCAGCACCAGGCATAATTCTTTCAGCCAGAGAAACCCTGTAATTTTCCAGGAAAACCACCTTCAGCCGGTCTCCAATGATGGGATCATTGTTGACAATGTTACCCACAGCAGTAATGAGTTTGATAATCAGCTTGGCCATGTGGTAACCAGGTGCAGCCTGTAAAGACGAGGTAGAATTTTAAATAGACAAGAATGTTGGGAAAAAGGTTGAGGTTCAGAACATTGAGTGCATAGGGGACTTATTTGGGAATTCACTGGACTGAGTTGCTTTGTGACTAGAATTGCTGTAATCTTTTTGGCACTTGTTTCAAGCTATTAAACCTTGACACTTGGTTAAATACCAGTGACAATAATAATTTTATTGGCTCAAAGAACATGTTAACTGCTTGAGAGTGACCAATGTATCATCTCTCAAGAAATTGGTCTTGGATATTATTTCGAGAGTGAATTGGATTGTGATTCAAAACAATTCATAGATTGTGATGAAGACACTAATTTTCCAGGAGTAACTTAGATATTTCACTGACTTGATCTAACAAAAATTTTCTTAGTCTCAGAGGGTAGAGAGTTTGGTTTGTTTTACAGCATATCAACCTCAATGGGTTATTTAATACCAACAATTATTATTATTGGTATTTTTTTTTTCAAAAATGTATTGCTTATATTTTTTCCTTAAAAAAATTTTTTTTTTTTTTTTTTTTTTTTTTTTTTTACACACAGTATTTCTGGTATTAAGAAATATTTTTACACTTTCATAGTGTTTTAACCCCAGTTTAGGGGTTAACTATTTGCCCATAGCTGGGACCCTAACAGTGCTACCATCCTGGGTCAAGGTGGACCTGAGAACAGCAGCAATTAAGAGGTGGTTCCATGCTCCTCAAAACCTGATCAGAGGCCTTGCTGTTGGATGTAGTTTATCATCTTACCCAGGACATGGATGTAGTTTATCGCCATACCCAGGACACCAGAGAGAGAGTCAAGCAGAAAGATTCTGCAAATATGATTTTTTGAGAAACTTTCATGCTCAAAAAAATACAAACTAGGTGTCAAACGGATGGTTTTTCCTTGGACACCACCATTATTTTGTACTACATTCACTCCCTTGGTAAAGTTTATTTGCATGATTATAAAAATATGTGAACTAAGTACACTGCGATATTTATTATTTACTTTTTATAACTATTATTTACTATTTTATAAAAAAATAAACGTGAAAAAAATATTTATTCAAAAATTAAGACAATAATAATTGCAATAGTTATTTACATAAAGAACCATGAAAAAAGTTTAGTCATAATTTTTATAAAATATCTATATCTAGGGAAAGAAATGAACAATATTAATCCACCCTGGAATAATAACTAGCTACTTAGTAAGCTGGCCTCTTGGATTATTCATTTGTAAGTAGAATTCAATTCTTTTCTCTCAGAACATTTTTATCTTTCCCTGCAAAGAGCTGCTCTGGATGCTTTGAACAAAAGTTAAATGATGGCTGACATTATTACTACACTATATCATTAAGGTGATTAATTTTAAAAATATAGCACTTACTTTCCCACCAATCATGACAGTTCTGGCAACACAAGGTGCATTTGGATTCTTCTTAATCTTGTTGTACAAGTAAATTATGTGAAGTATATTTAAGAGTTGCCTTTTGTACTCGTGGATTCTCTTCACTTGGATATCAAAAATTGATGAACAATTGATCTTGATATTTTGACTCTTCTGCAAGTAAGCTGCCAACTTCATCTTGTTCTCCTAAAAATAGATAAAAAAAATGCAGTCAATTTATAACATTACAACATCAGAGCTTCATTCTGTTTCAGAATTGAATTTAACTTTTATACTGTTGAAAAAAAAAAAAAAAACAAACAAATTGACACACAAAACTTAAGAGGAACCAAAAAAGAAAAACCTATAAAAAAGGGATTTGAAAGTACCTCAAAGAATAAAAAAAACAAACAACATTTTCTGAGACTTAGACTTACTCAATTTAGATCAGAATATTATATCTAGTCATAGGAAGTAAGATCTGCTTTTGGATCTCCAAAAGAGCAAGGAGCAGAGAGAGTGGGGGAAAAATGGTAAAGTATAAAAGACAAACAATAGAATTTCTTACATGTTTCACTTTCATAACATCTCTGAGGAAATTTTCATCACTGATGAAGTTTTTCAATTCCTTCAGCTTGTAAAGGTCAGTCACCCAATCCTCTCCAATTTTCTGTAAATAAAAGAAACATCTAATAAATCTGTTACAAATACTGACACAATAACACTGTATTGTTAAGGAACTAACTTCACTATTAGATATTTTGTTGATAGATTTTACACTTTGTATCTCAGTTAGCAATTAGTAACTTTTATTTTCAGATAACAAAAGAAACAAAAAAAAAAAAAAAAAGAAACAAAAAAAAAAGAAACAAAAAAAAAAGAAACAAAAAAAAAAGAAACAAAAAAAAAAGAAACAAAAAAAAAAGAAACAAAAAAAACAAAAAAGAAACAAACAAAAAAAAAAGGAAACAAACAAAAAAAGAGAAAGAAACAAAAAAGAAAAACAATGACCATCTTAAGAAATTTGGACAATTAAGACTTAGATTTACTACTATTGAAACAATATATCAGTAAAAATCAGGTAATGATTTGAATAATGTTTATTAACTCTTGTAGCCTAATCATTAAAATTCATGCTTTCAAGGATATGAATTATAATAAAAATCTTCCAATGACCTTTCAATTCCATATTGTTTGTTGTGATATTTAATCTAAGATTAAAGAGAAACTAATGAAAAAAAATGCTTCAAAAGCAAAATTCACCTAACTCATTATTATGAGTTTATGTATCCCTATATTTATATCCCACTAAAACAAATTGTTTGCTTGTAATTAAAAGAAAAAAGCAATACACAATTGCACCATGTTTGTAAATATAACGATAACATTTTTAAGTGTTGACATTGTTTGTTTTTTTTTTTAATAGAAATTGGATAAATTTTAAAACTCACAATTGTATAGGTGTTGCTATTCATGAAATAAAAAAAACAAAAAAAAAAAACAAACTTAAAAGCTTACATCAGTGATGACATCAGACAGACCAGGATTACAGAGAAGTAACCAACGACGGGGTGTGATGCCATTTGTCTTGTTTTGGAAACGGTCACTGTACATTTCATAGAAATCTCTGAAACTGTTGAAGAGAAGAAAAATTATCGATATATTAATCAAAAAAAGAAAAATAATGACAATAATAAAATACTATTTGATTTTAGTAGGTACCTCCACTATTTCGGCATAAATTTTCAATACCTAAGTTTAAAATGAATTTTTAAAAATGAAAAAAAAATATTGAAGATTTCATTTTAGCTTTAATTGAAAGTTAAATGATTAAATTTATTATTTCCAGTAAGTAAAATATTCTAATGTATTTCAGAGAGAAATTATATAGATTGAAATGTCAAATTTAATTTTGATTTCTTAAAAGCAGCCATTTTCTTAATTTTAAGATACGTAAACAAAAAACATTTATCAATTTAAAATTCTTTCAAAAAATACATATATATTTCTGACATATTTGTGTAAAATTAGAAAATTTAAAGTTAAATTAATCTGACTTGAAATAAATATTACTTATAGCATAAAAAATGAATATACAACCATTTATTTAATGATTGGTCATGCTTATAATAGCTTATTTGAGGTGATAATGGATGGCCAATGAGTGATGAAGTGATGACAGCTAATATGGGTGGCTAGAGTTGATACAAAATTTAAGAAATCTAAGTGAACACATTTTTTTCGTTTTGTTTTTAACTATGTAGTAATTTTTACAAAATGAACATATTTTCCGCAATTATCTAATAATTTGACTTTTATTTACCTTTTGAAAATGCTTTATGCAAAAATAAAATTCTTAAACTCTTAGATCATATCATAGTTTCATAATAACATCACATTTAAACTTTCATAGATGAAAATAGGGAACAAATTAAGTAAAAAATAAATAAAAAATTATTTTAAAAATAGAATAGTGTAACTACGTTTATTAATCTTTTCAATTTTGGATTCGTAAATTTTGTTTCCACTTAATTACTATATCACATCAAGGAAATAGCCCGATACAGAATTTTACGATTTTAAATTTATTATAAATTATTATAATTAAAATTTAAAGGGAAAAAAAAAAAAAAATTCTTGTAAAAATTCATTATTCTTCAGCCAATAATGTCCTTAATATAACTTATTTACAAAGCAATTAAAAGCTTTTCTAATTAATAATTAGATAGTTTTATTGCATTTTTTTTTATTATTTTTCAATTCAAAGCAGATTTTCAGTTAGAATAGTGCAAGTTTGAAAAAAAGATTAAGTAATTTAGATTCTCCAAGGAGTCCTACTTTTAACAAATTACCAAAAAAAAACAAAAAAAAACAAAACAAAAAAACTCATGAAATTAAGTGTGTGGGGTAAGATATGTACCTATGTTATACTTATATATATATATATATATATATATATATATATATGATAGAGAGAGAGAATCAAAAAGTATCACTGTTGCTATGGTAATAGGGCTAAAGTTTATAGAGGGAAGCCACTTGGCACAGATTGACTGAACTATCATGCATACACACTAAGTTATAACATTCCCACTAAATTTCATTGATTTTAGCAGTGCTTGGAAGGAAAGTGTGCAGAGTGTGGTCATCTTACTCTATGATAGTGGCTCTACCAGTAACCATGGCTTGTGAAGCAGTTTTCAGCCAATGTTCCCCAAATAAGCAATGAAAATGATGCTGGATAAAGTGTGTGGCTTCAGAAAGGGGGGGTAACTTTCAAGGAGATTAAAGGCCAGATTTTTGTAGTCTTCTTTTAATGGCACCAAACTTGGCAGTTTTTGTTCAAACCTTGTATAGGCGTCATTTTTTTTCAGGGCAGAGAACCATAGCTTTGCACAAATTCCTTTTTTTTTTTGTTTTTTTTTTTATTTGTAAAAGGTCATGACTTCTTGGGAAAGATGCAGGAGTGATTTCCTGCTGCCTTCTCCATAGTTTTTAATTCAGATTAGTTTTTTTTTCTAGAACTTCCAAGGATAGAGAACCCAGTATGCCCTGCTATTTAACCCCTAGGTGGAGAAGAGAAGAAAAATTTCAAGTCTTTCACAAAACTATTAGTACAAAGTGAATGCAACAGACTAAGCTAAAATTTTACCCTGGCTTGCAGATTCTGCTTTCCATACTAAATACTACATACTCATCCTTGCCTATATATACCAGGTTCAAATGCAGACAGTGCTAAAATATAACTATGAGCATTGGCAGGAAAAAAAAAAAAAAAAACAATGAACAGAGTTTATAATGTCACTATATTATATGTAATCATTAAAGTGAAAGAAGTTTAACATTCATTTATTAAATCCTTCTTGTGAAACAAGTCAGTTTTATTGGAAAATATTAAGAAGCTCTTGAAAGTTAATCTTATAAAAATATAATACAAAATGAAGATGAAAGAGGATAGAATAAAAATAAGTATTTCTTGGATTCTTACGTTGTATTCTTGATGATCTCAGAGTGGATGGCAGCAACACCATTGATGGCATGAGATCCAACAATACTCACATGAGCCATGTTGATTTTCTTTTCACCTGTTTCCTCAACCAGAGACATTCTCCTTACACGTTCATTATCACCAGGAAATTTCTGGGAAACTTCCTAAAATAAAAATAATAAAATTTTCTTTCTTTATATACCTTCCACTAGCTTTTCTTTTTTCCTCTTACTTACCCTATCCTTTTCCTAATTCTATTATTGCATGGAAGTCAGTTAATGACTATACAGCAAAGTGATGTCTATAACATATCACCTTGCTATGCAGACAACACAAGGTACTTAAGAATAAACCTTTAGCAGTCTATAAATAGATGCCCCAATATAATGTTATGTAGAGAGAGAAAGAAAAAAAAGAGGCGGAGGCCGGAGAGGGAGAGGAGGAGGAGGGAAAGGAAGTGGGGAGGAGGAAGAGAGAGAGGGGGGAGGGAAAAGAAAGAAAGAAAAAGGAAGTGCCATTATCCATTATACCACCCACACATCCAAGTTTAGAGCACCTGACAATTCCCAAGTAGTCATCCATCTAGGAACTGAACAGGCTCAATGTTGCTTAACTTTGATGATCAGTCAAGAAATAGGGTTTCAACATAAGTCTTATTAATTGGTGAGCGATTAGTAATTTGGGTAGTACACTGTATATAAACATACATGCAATCACACATACACATTCAATTCTAGGCTGCATTGAACAGTTGTACAGAACAAAAATTTAGCAGCCTAACAGCCAGTCTATACGGATGTGCATTGCACTTGGAATTTTGTCCAGATTAAGATGATACCAGACCACCATTATGGAAAAATCAATAGTTGACCTTTATTTGGTGTACATACAAAGGTTAAGCATGCTGGAGTAACTGGTAATATCATAAAGCCTCAAGATAAACTCAAAGAAAAAAACTTTTACAGAAAAGAACTTGAGTCCCAATGAGTGGATAGCTAAAAATTTTACCTTCAAGAATCTGGCATTGATTTCATAAATTATTTGGAGATGTCTTGGCAGCAGATGTTCAATCAGATGTACTGGCCATCTTTCCAGGGCCTCAGGTAAAACAGTGTGGTTAGTATAAGCACAGCTCTTCACGGTAATATCCCAGGCCTATAAGAAAAAGAGAAAGTTTGTTTTTTAAATTTTCCATAAAATATCTTTGAAATTCATATTACAAAAACAAACAAAAAAAAAAAAAAAAAAAAAAAACTTTATATTTCATTCAAGTCAAATAAAAAAATACATGGTAAATGGCTATAGCTGCAATGATGCCAAATAAAATTAAAAAAGATGAATTAACTAAGTAATTAATAATTATTTGAATACAAATGTAATATAGTACTTTTAATATAAGTAAACATTAATCAATGTCATAATATATAAAGTTATATGAATGAGGCAACAAACTTTAAGCCTGAAATTTTAATTTAATAACAGAAGCTGTGATGAAAATACTTGATATTTTGGGATATCCATTCGGTCCATTTTATAAATGTAAATTTCTAACTAAGCTATGACTTGGCCCAAATTAAATGTAAAAAACAAACTTATAAACAATCTACAATACTTGTTCTGTACATTGTAACATGCAAGTTACCATGACAAAATATTTATTGTTCTATTCTCGTATTGAGCCCTTTTTTAAATTAATGTTATGAACATTTGAATTTATATTCTTTTACATTTATGCATGCATGCACACAATACAATGGATAAATTGTCCAAATTACGCAAAAATGAAAATAACATCGACATCTCATTTTAACAGATATATTTACCAAAATTACACAAAAATATCTTGAAATACTAAAGAGTAAATTTATTCAATGAAACCGCCAGTGGCTTCAACCACAGATTCCAGAATCTCTTGCAACTCTTCTGGACAGTCTCCTTTTTAAGTTGGTGGATGCTGCCATAATCTTTGGCTATACAAAGAGTTTTGTTGGTCTCTCACTCAACTATGCCCCACACATAATAATCAAAGGAGTTGAAGATTTGGGAGTCAAGTGGCCAGATGTAAGGGGTGATATGGTCACAGAAATTGTCTGACAGCCATGACTGGGTTCTCCTGCTTGTGTGGCATGGTGCAGAGTCCTGTTGCCAGATATAGGGTCTTCCAGCAGCTACCAACTTGATCCAGGACAGCACTACCTCCTCCAAGCACTTGATATACATATTCTGTGTTGAGTCTGGGGAGTTCTTATCAAAATGTTCAGAGTGAGTTTTCCGTGTTGCTGTACCTTTGTAATCACCATTAGCCTCACCTAACTGTTTCCGAATCCGCTGCACTGTCCTAAGATTGACACCCAAACACTCTGAAATTTTTGTATTGGAGCAGTACAGCATGCAGTTTCCAAATTTCTGGTGGACTGAATTGCATCATGGTGCTCTTTTTCTAACAAATGGTGCCCAAATAACCATACTATACTGTAGAGTCAACAAAATGAAAACAGACAACATGCAGGTGTGAGATTAAATATATAAAATGACAATGATTTACCCATCACACCTTCTGCATATATATATATATATATATATATATATATATATTATATATTAGTTATTGCTTTCCATACCTCACAACCCATACCCAATCTACACTTAACAATCCATCTCTCTAATATAACATGTGAACTCATCTCTCATTGGATATATAATGGCAGTTACTGAATGCAAAGACAATTAGGTCAAAAGAGACTAACAGCCACAGCAACTGGTGGGAGCCAAAGCTAAAAATAGATTCTCACATGTGATGAATCACATGACCAAATACTAATGAAAAGACTGACAGAAACAGACAGAAACCAGTTGGGGCAATGAAGCTTGAAGGAGACAAATCATCCATTAAAATCTCATGTAAACTGATTCTCTGGACTGAAGAGAAGGAATGCTATCCCCAACTCACATTAACTCGAAGCACAGAATCAGGCAGAATGAGTCTTGTGTGAATAATCCCTCTTCTTTCTACTTGTTACAGTCAAGCAAGAGAGATCACATGATAAAACTATGCTGTTTACATTGAAAGCATAGGTGAATTGCGAAAGGCATGTGATATACTCAATTGGATGAAGGATCCAAACTATGAATTCAGCACAGCTAATATAGCACCAAATCTCCATAACAGAATAGACCTCCACAACAGACTAACAAAGGAAACAGAAATGTATAGGATGCATCATTTTATGCATTCTCTTGCCTAAATATTTTCATGTATTGTCTAGTTCAGTGCTTCTTAAACTTTTATCATTCATGACCCATTTTTCATCACAAGATTTTTTTTCGTCCCCAGGTATTAACCAACTACACTGAAAATACATATGCTGTCACTGCACTAATTGAAATGGCACTGCATGTGTGTTTTATTAATGCAGCATTTGTGTGGCACATCATGTTAAATGCAGCATTTGTGTGGCACATCATGTTATATATTGTGCATTTGTTAAACAACATAAATTGAAATTCAAGTGTTTGAATTTAATTTTTATGACACCAGCATTTCACTTCACAACTCTATTTGGGGTCGTGACCTATAGTTTAAGAAGTACTAGTCTAGTTATAATTAAATCTTGTTAATTTGTATATTGGCATTTGTCATTGGTTACTGTTGGTTATCATTATGAATTTGTATTTGACCCTGAAAAGAATCCAACCACTATGCAGTGTTAAACCTGATGTCTTCTAGATGGCAAGTTGGGTTTTTTTTTGTTATCTCCTTTTTAAGCTTTGTGCTGCAGTAATTGTCTGTAATATTTAAAAATAGGATTCCAACACGCTACATAAGAGTGCTCATGTTTCAAAACAAGAGCCAAAAACTTCAATATAATTATTTGAATTAAATTGACTTAAAGTAAGCTCTGTTCCATCTTCAAGCAAAATTTTTTTGGGAATAACTTATTTCTGAAATTTACATGTTTTAATGGTAGATTCATTATTGAAATCAAAATTTCCATGGTGACGGCCAGCACGATTTTTCATACAGAAAGGGGCGCATGGTGTTAATAATTTGTATCAGTAAAGAAACGGAAGATGATTTAGTCCAGTCTGGTTTATGTGTCTAGGGAGATTTATTTATTTTTTCTAAAAGGGTTTTGTGTATATAAAAAAAAACAAAAAAAACAAAAAAACAGACGTAACATTTGTTTTTTTTTGACAACTTCATAAAGAGTTATCTTTTTTGTAGGGTATTTAAGCTATTTATTAGGACTATGGATTTAAAAAAAATTTATATGCTAATTATTCAAAGCAAGGATTTGATGTCGGCAAAAAACCGTTAACTCATGTCTATTATTTAATAGATTTTTATTATTTAGAAACTTAATGTGTAGTTTCTCATGTAGGCATAAAGGGCATGGGTCATCCCAAGTTTTACAAGTTCTAGTTTTGATTATAATTTTCCATTTTACTTTAGGTGTTTTATTCATTTCCTTCAAATGCCAAAAATATTTAGATAGAGATGTCTGATTTTTTATTTATTTATATTGTTGAAAGAGCACTTATGCTGCCTCCATCTGGCTTTAAATTCATTCTTTGTAGACCCAATGTATATCATATTAGTATTAGGACTCTCAGTGGATGAGATAGTACATTGGTATACCACAGATTTGACGCAGCATTTGTTCTCCAATGGGCAGTCTTCTGGGTTTCTACAATCACATAATTTTTCACTGTTTTTGTCTAATTTAAGTGTAGGGTTTTTATTAATACTATTCAGGCATGGGGATTTGTTCAGGATTTTATTATTGTGTTTTTTTATTATACTTTCTAGATTTTCAGTGCAGCTGTAACTCAATTTTAGGGCGTCCTTATTAAATATATTACTAAGCCTACTATTGGTAGGGAAGTGTTTATCAATTAAAAGCTAGGAATTTCTGACCTAGTTTAATACTAACCATTTGGTTAAACAGAGGTGTATGCCAAATGATTTTTCTTTTCCTGTTTTTTTTCTTCTGGTTAATGCAATTGTTTCTATAATTGATGTTAGCATTCTTGTATCCACTATTTTTTAGGGCATCGTTATAAAAACTACTGTGTTGTTGGAATATTTCTTTGTTAGCGGAGTTAATGCCGATTCTATTTTCTATTGATGAGGGTATATGTTTAATTATGGATGGAGGGTGGTTTGACTTCAGGTGTGTATATATAAGGGGTTAGTATGTGTTGTTTGTTAAGTCTAGAGTTACGTCGAGGAAGTTTACCCTTTTCAATTTAGTACAGACTTATCTTTAAGTTTAGATTTTTAAATTTACTAAATATAATTTTTCTAATTTTCTCTATCGTAAAACTAGTAGAACTCCTCACTACCATGAGCCCGTCATCTCTATACAGTCAATAATGAATCTGCTATTAAAACATGTGAATTTCAGAAATAAGTTATTCCAAAAAAAATTTCACTTGAAGATGGAACAGAGCTTACTTTAAGTCAATTTAATTCAAATAATTATATTGAAGTTTTTGGCTCTTGTTTTGAAACATGAGAACTCTTATGTAGCGTGTTGGAATCATATTTTTAAATAATTATATTTATGCTCTACTTTTGTATCGAGCACTATTTTTAAAAAATAATAACAAAAATACTAAAGAACTTTGAATTATTTACCTAACCAGTTCTTTCCTATATATATATATATATATATATATATATAATATGAGAGAGAGAGAAAGAGAAAAACTTTTTAACTTACCTTGTCCCAAGGTATGCCTTCAACATCAACAAGTATTCTCATTAGTTCAGGAATAGCAAGAGATGGATGAGTGTCATTTAGCTGAATAGCCACCTGGAGGAAAAAAAAAAAGAAAAAGATAACTTCCATTTTCAATAACTGAATCAGCAGATATTTCTGTTACATTAAATCCAATCCTTAAAAAAGGAAAACAAAAATAAGTATAGTTATGGATTTATCAGTTTTATGAAGACAGTGAATACTGTTGTATTAGAGTTTCCATTATTCTTTTCTCAAAATGATGAGAATTGCTAGCTGATCATTGCTTTTTAGCAGTGACTCATTCATTCATAAATTGAACTAAACTTTTAGTTTGAATTACTGAAACCTGGACAAACTGTTACTGCACAATGTTACAATGAGCAATTGGTTTTATTGAATTACACATTTAAAAAAAAAAAAAAAAAAAAAAAAAAAAAAAGCTTTTTAGAGGAAAAACAAAGTCAACTAGTGATTGTAGTTATGACTACCTGTTCTCATATTGCAACTGCAACACAGCAAACAACAATGAAAGATGGAATTGAAGGTCTCTCCACATACAGAACATTCTTCAGACCAGTCCATTTTCAAAGTATTCAAAATTATTTTTAAAATTATGGAATGTATAACTTAGATCATAGAAAAATCAGAGAGAATATGTTGGTGATTGAATGATGATGCTATGAATTTCTATGAAAAAAAAAAAAAAAAAAAAAAAAATCAGCTGGGAAATTTTACATCAATTCAATGCAAGATATTTAAATATATTTCTACCAAGATTGAAAAAAAAAAAAAAACAATAGTTATTAAGCTTCTTACACAAGGGTTAATGTGTGCTAGGAATTCAATTTTCAGTGGTTGCCCTGCTTTTGTGATCTTGTGTCACACTAAACAAAACTAAGGAGGCTAAATATCAACTTCAAACCTAAGTACAAAATGAAAGATGAAATAAAGCTCAAAAATATAGTTGAGAGAGAGAGAGAGAAGGGAAAGAGAGAGAGAGAGAGAGAGAAGGGAAAGAGAGAGAGAGAGAAGGGAAAGAGAGAGAGAGAGAGAGAGAAGGGAAAGAGAGAGAGAGAGAAGGGAAAGAGAGAGAGAGAGAAGGGAAAGAGAGAGAGAGAGAGAGAAGGGAAAGAGAGAGAGAGAGAGAGAGAGAAGGGAAAGAGAGAGAGAGAGAGAGAAGGGAAAGAGAGAGAGAGAGAGAGAAGGGAAAGAGAGAGAGAGAGAGAGAAGGGAAAGAGAGAGAGAGAGAGAGAAGGGAAAGAGAGAGAGAGAGAGAGAAGGGAAAGAGAGAGAGAGAGAGAAGGGAAAGAGAGAGAGAGAGAGAAGGGAAAGAGAGAGAGAGAGAGAAGGGAAAGAGAGAGAGAGAGAGAAGGGAAAGAGAGAGAGAGAAGAGAGAAGGGAAAGAGAGAGAGAGAAGGGAAAGAGAGAGAGAGAGAGAGAAGGGAAAGAGAGAGAGAGAGAGAGAAGGGAAAGAGAGAGAGAGAGAGAGAAGGGAAAGAGAGAGAGAGAAGAGAGAAGGGAGAGAGAGAGAGAAGGGAAAGAGAGAGAGAGAGAAGGGAAAGAGAGAGAGAGAGAAGGGAAAGAGAGAGAGAGAGAAGGGAAAGAGAGAGAGAGAGAGAAGGGAAAGAGAGAGAGAGAGAGAAGGGAAAGAGAGAGAGAGAGAGAAGGGAAAGAGAGAGAGAGAGAGAAGGGAAAGAGAGAGAGAGAGAGAAGGGAAAGAGAGAGAGAGAGAGAAGGGAAAGAGAGAGAGAGAGAGAAGGGAAAGAGAGAGAGAGAGAGAGAGAAGGGAAAGAGAGAGAGAGAAGGGAAAGAGAGAGAGAGAAGGGAAAGAGAGAGAGAGAAGGGAAAGAGAGAGAGAGAAGGGAAAGAGAGAGAGAGAAGGGAAAGAGAGAGAGAGAAGTGAAAGAGAGAGAGAGAAGGGAAAGAGAGAGAGAGAAGGGAAAGAGAGAGAGAAGGAGGGGAAGAGAGAGAGAGAAGGAGGGGAAGAGAGAGAGACAGAAGGAGGGGAAGGGAGAGAGACAGAAGGGGGGGAAGGGAGAGAGACAGAAGGGGGAAGGGAGAGAGAGAGAGAGACAGAAGGGGGGAAGGGAGAGAGAGAGAGAGACAGAAGGGGGGAAGGGAGAGAGAGAGAGACAGAAGGGGGGAAGGGAGAGAGAGAGAGACAGAAGGGGGGAAGGGAGAGAGAGAGAGACAGAAGGGGGGAAGGGAGAGAGAGAGAGACAGAAGGGGGAAGGGAGAGAGAGAGAGACAGAAGGGGGAAGGGAGAGAGAGAGAGACAGAAGGGGGAAGGGAGAGAGAGAGAGAGACAGAAGGAGGGGAAGGGAGAGAGAGAGAGACAGAAGGAGGGGAAGGGAGAGAGAGAGAGACAGAAGGAGGGGAAGGGAGAGAGAGAGAGACAGAAGGAGGGGAAGGGAGAGAGAGAGACAGAAGGAGGGGAAGAGATATGTGCTCTTTCTCTCTCTCCCACACACTATTCCTGAAGTATTGCTTAATTCATTGTAAGACTAATAGGAGAACCTTGAGGCTCATACTGATTGGTGAATTTGTTTGCAAGATTAACTTCCATGCTATGGTAGTTGCCAGATTTTAAACAATAAACTCAAATGGTTTTTATATAGTTGGATTTGTGGGTGGGGGACCTTTTTAACAATATTTTTCCTCTATGTTTATCTGATTAGATACCATAAACTGCAGATGATATGGTGAAAAGTCTACAAGGTCTATCCAGAAAACATCCAGCAATTTTGAATATTGAGAACTGGTTGTATGGCCTTGATTTAATTTGGTAATCAACCAGTATTGAACATGTGCACACGGCAATGAATGGAAATCAGCCATTGACAGTTCAACTAGAAGATTAAGATTGTTTGAAAAGTATTCAGCTATTTTGAAAATATCAACTGTTCATGTACCATGCAGGTTATTTTGCCAGAACCTCAGGCTTGTCAACCCACGCCCACAGTCCAGATTTAGCTCCCAAAGCTTAAAAAAAAGGTTTGGTTTGTTTTACGGCATATCAACCTCAATGGGTCATTTAATGCCGACAACTTTTTTTTTTTTTCCCCTTGGTAATATTTTTGTTTTGTCAAAAATCTATTGCTGGTAATATTTTTTTTTTTTTTCAAGGAAAAAAAAAAAAAAAAAAAAAAAAAAAACATAGTTGGCAATATTTTTTTTTTTTCAAAAAACGTATAGCTGGTAATATTTTATAATGCTTTTTACCTCAGCTTCGGGGTTAACTATTTGCCCATAGCTGGGACCCTAGCAGGTGCTACTACCCCAGGTCACGGTGGACCTGGGAACACCAGCAATTAAGAGGTTGTCCCATGCTCCTCAAAACCTCCTGATCAAAGGCCTTGCTGTTGGACGTAGTTTATCGTCTTACCCAGGACGGCTTAAAAAGAAGGTGGAAAGGTTTAAAAAAAACACACACACTAGAAATAACATTTTAGTCTATGAATGGATTTTAGACCATGACAAAAAAAAAAAAAAAAAAAAAAAAGAAAGGCTGATGACTATCCTGAAAGAAGAATTTGTAAACTATTTAAGGAAAAAGGACATTGAAATAAATGCAGCAGATTCTAAGAAGAGTATTTGAAGAGGACTAAGTTGGCATTGCCCTAAGTAAGCCGTTATATTTTGTTAATATTGAATACCTAGATCAGTTTCTAACAGATCTTGTACATGTTTTAAGTCAACCAATATGAATTAGCCCTGCTGGAATATAAATAAAAGTTTGGAAGAAAATGATGCGAGAGACATTTACCTTTTCAGGGAAGCTGTCAAAAGAAGTGCGTACAGCATCAGGGCAACCAAATCGAGAAGATTTATAGCGCCTGATGACATCTTGCAGAGTTGCAGCAACAAGGAAGTATTCCTGCTTCAAACGCAATTCTTTACCTTCAAAGATCTGCAAGAATAACAATTCAGTGTTAAAAATAATAGTAAGAGTAATTAAAAGATGAAATTTAATGGTCAAAGAAATGTAAAATTAATACTTTTATTACACAATTTATTATTTGAGCTTTGCTAACTATGGCATATTAAATTTAAAGTTAAAAAGCCTATTAAAATATTTATTAAGCTTAGCTTTATATAATATACAGTTGTATGCCGAACTTTTTTTTTTTTTTTTTAAATATGCTTGACAGGATATCAATAAGATGTCATTGGAATATACTGCAAAATAAATAATTCAATTTATTAGGTTTCTTTTCCTGTAACATAGCAAAATGGCACATAGTACAATTTTTGATACCATTTAAAATGGTATCGAGCTAAATCAGTGAATAAAGCAAATTCCAGTTCAAATAGATCACCAATTTCCAGGTAATTTTTAATTATATATAAATTAACAGGAGAAAAAAAAAAAGTTATGTTCAAAGGAGATAACTTTAGGTCTATTAACTGCTAATTATAATTTCTCTTTACCTGTTTGCACACTTATCAGCCATAGTGGTATACTCATGATATAATAATAATAATAATAATAATAATAATAATAAAGCTTAGTGATAATTACCATTTGCAAATATTTATACATTCTATAGAGAGTGACTTGATAATGAACAGAATTTATTATTAAGTGAGTAAATAAAATAAATATTTTACATGATTGACAGGTAAGATTAAAAAAAATCCTTTTATCATATTTTGTCAGTGTAAGAAATATCTGAATTATTCAGATTCATTTTAAAAATAATTTTTTGTACAACAACTCAACATGTTATTTGAGAAAACTTTCTGAAAAGAAATGCTGTTTCACTTACATTATCATTTGGATACAAGACTCTTGAGATGTTTTCTGCCAAGTTCCTGTCACAAACAGCCTGGATATACTCACCACTGTTGACTATAGGGATTAACAAAAAAAAAAAAAAAAAAAAAAAAAATTATTTTATTTTTTTTTTTTTTTTTAAAAAAAACAAAAAAAACAAATTTTTATTGTTTTAGGTTTCTGTTTTAATTTCTGACTTTCCAAACTTTAGATTATCATCATAAGCAAAATGACGAGTCCATCAGGAAAACAAAATGACGAGTCCATTAGGAAAACAAAATGAAAAAAATAAAGAAATAATGAAAGGATTTCATGAAAACAGAAGAAATTATTGAATGTATATCATATAAAGGTAGTGTCTTATTTTGAGAAGTGATTTTCTTATGAAAAAGAAAAAAAAATTACCAGGTATTAAAAATAGATCATCTGATAAGTTCAGACTATTGAATTGTATTGCTTTTGCTATCAGTACAATACTTCAGCCAAACTATTTACAGCCTTCAAGCATTTAATTTTTAAGATAAGAGAAGGATCTCTTTTCTCTGCTAAGGAAGACAAATTAAAAAAGAATAGTGGCTAATACAAATGAGCAGCCAAGCTTGGCTCATTCCCAGCAACACAAGCCATACAGATCATGCCATTCTTAGCACCTGTCTTAAAGAAAACATTATGGAAAACCAACTAAGATACTTGCTTATTGTTGAATTATTACCAACTAACAAGCTTAAGTGTTTTATTCATCTTTAATTTGCTTTATATTCAAAGTTGCATTTTTTTTCTATTATTTTAATTATTTCATATGCAAAGTCTGTTTGAAAAGCAAACAACCATTTTGAACATCTCCAGAATCAGATGCACAACTTTGTGGCCAACTGGAAAGGACCTTACTGCATATCCATGAACACTCTTAGCCAGGAATTACTCAGTCAGCAATGAGATATTATTAAATGATTTTGTGTACTGTGTAACCATCACATTTTTCATGACAATATATCTGCCCATTGTGCATGCCTTAGCAAAATGTTACATCAGTCAAGCCTATTTATCCACCTGCAGCTCAAATTTTTCCCAAAGCTAAAGATTATTATTGAAAAGTAGATTTTAGATTGGACGAGATTAAGGGGAATATGATAAATGATGATCCTAAAAGAAAATTTGCAGTCTGTTTTGAAAAGTGGAAAAGATTCTGGGATATGTGTGAGAGCACAAAGGGAGTACTTAGAAAGAAAGTAAAGTGACATTGTTCTAAGTAAAATATGTTTCATTGATATTAATTAGTTGAATTCTTTGCAGAAAGACCATAAATATATATGTATATAGCCTGTCTGAAGTTATTATGCAAATCACATAAACCTTAATAACTTGAATTTGCATTGAAAAATTTTTGGCAGGCTTAAAACAGTTTAGATGGCAAATAAACTAGAGTTAAATTTTTAGGTAGTTTTTATTAAAGTTATTGGATTTATTATAAAAACTGCATTCCCCCCCCAAAAATTTCAATTTATTATATATGACTGAAATGTGACATTAAAATAAAAGGTTAGCTCTTCCTTTTTAAAATCTAAGATATATCTGCAGCTTACAAGACAAAAAAAAAAAAAAAAAAAAAAAAGATAGAAAACGGAGACATCTGCAAAGTCAAGGGAAAGAAACGTTTTTTTTTTTAAAGGAAATAGACAAGCTTACTTACAAAATTTCAAGCTGAAGCTGTTGGGAGCCTTGGCAGACCAAAGACGCAGAGTATTGACAGTATTATTGCCATAGCCAGGGACAGGATTATCAAAGGGAAGAGCAAATACAAGCTGAAATAGAAGGAAAAATATCCAGAATTGAACACATTTTACTAATTCCTAGGCTTTTGTATATTTTTCTCCAATTACAAAGATTAAAATAAGTATTAGTATATTGGGGGAAAAACATACAAATTTTCTTCATTATACACCATTCATAATTTTCATTTTATAAATTAATCAGATGAAATCAGTAAAAGTTTTTATTTTTAAATACCTGTGTATCAACCCATTTGACACCCTTTTCTGTATGCTCAACACGGCCATAGAAGTTTACTGGCAACATGTATTCTGGGCGAGATTTTTCCCAGGGGTTGCCATAACGGAGCCAGTCATCTGGTTCCTCAACCTGCAGGAAGAACGAGAAAGAGTAAAAAAGAAAAAAAATTAAATACATTAAATCACAAAATGAACTCTACATGAAATCCGCCCCGCCCCACCCCCCAGATGTTTTAAATTAATTTCATAATTTCTTTTTAATGCAATGGATTAATCTAACAAATTAAACAAACGATATATTAATTGCAAATCTTCATAACATGTTTCATTAAATCAGGACCCAGATGTGTTTACTTGATTTTTTTTCTGTTTTTGTTGATGAATAAAAACCATAAACAATCTGGATTATACAATTGCTTTTCACAATGCCCACAAAACAAATTGAGGAAGAGAGATAATAATATGCTAGAATTTTAAGTTTTGGTTGTCAAATACCAATTTTTGATGGGCATGTGAAATGCAAAGGCAATGCTGCACAAGTCGATCATGATAATTTTGTATAAAGTATCAAAACTTAAGAGGTATGACTAATGTTTAGTATCTTATAAATACCAGTGATTGTCATTAATTTGGTCAACTTGTACACAAGACCACACACACACACACACACATATATATATATATATTTATTATACGCGATCATGTTTCAGAGTTGACCAAGTTAACAATCATGTGGAACATTTTCTCTAGTCTTGCAAGCTGTTGACAGTAAATCAAATTCCTGGTGAATTAATTTACTGTCAACAGCTTGCAAGACTAGAGAAAACATTCCACATGAAAATTATCAGCCTTTGTCACATTATATAAGTTTATAAAATATACGATCTCATAAGACATGTTTGCAGACACACAATATTTGAAAGAAGGATCAATGGTTAGCAAGGTAATCTCTCAGAGAATTGTGAATAAAGCAAGCTTGGATTTCACTGGCAATATTATTTTAGCAAAAAGAAAACTAAAATATATGGTCATACATAAAAGCAAGAATGCAGCACAAACTACTATCCTTGGTTGTTTTGCCAATTATTTATTATTTGTTCTAGTCCTTGACTAGAATAAATAGAAATATATCTGTAAAAAGATAATATGAATAGAGACAAAAGGAAAATTACCTCCACTTATTCACTAAAGAAAAAAATACCATGATTAAAAAGACCCCAAACTTAATAAAAACAAAGTTTTATCAAAATGTTTATGTTAATAAGAGAAAAGACTAAAGTATTTAAAAAAAAACTTTACTCTTTTTAACAGATTTTAAAAATAATTTAATTTTTTTTATGTGTATAAACGTTCCCATTTTGAAAGCATGGATGACCATATGCAAGGTTATCAGAAAATAAGATCGATGACTATTAAATTTAAGGCCATCATTTAAGGCCTTTTTTCTAATACACTTGAAATTTTCATTAAAAATCTTGTTTTTTTTTTATGCATAAACAGTGTAATGGAGCTGGTTATGGAAATTTTTGTGTCTTTTTCCAATAAAACAACACATTAATTTGGAAATTCTCACAAAATTTAAATAATTGTCAGATTTTAATTAAACTTTCAGGTCTTATTTACAAATGAATGAATTTATTTTTAAATCATTATTTTTAGGAATTTTATCTGTTACTACTTTTAATTTAATGAAATATCTAGAAATTAAATTCCATCCTCTAAATTTGTTTTATTAGTTAAACACAGGACTCCTTGGAGAATGTAGATCATCCATTTTTTTTCTCAGTTCCCAAAAATCTGCTCTGAATCATAAAATAGAAACTGCAATAAAACTATGACATTATTTAATTAGATAAGCTTTTAACTGCTTTTATAAATAATATATATTAAGAACATTATAATATGAAGAAAAATTTTTTCAATGAATAATGAATTTTTACAAGAATTGTTTTCATTTTCTTTTAATTATAATAATTTATAAAGTTCCAAAAATCTTTTAAAAATTCTTCAAACTGCCTCTTCGTTATTCAGTGAAGATTATATTTATGAAGTGAAAACTGAAAAGCTTAATATAAATTATTATGCACCTAGATTTTTAAAATAATTAAATTTTTTTTATGTGTATAAACGTTCCCATTTTGAAAATATGGATGACCATACGCAATGTTATCAGAAAATAAGATCGATGATTATTAAATTTAAGGTCAGCATTCCTAAAATTAGATTACAGAGAATATTTCCAATTTTTGAGGAATGACACAATCTCTGGTGACAGAAAGTGTTACATGCCCACATACATACACACACAGGGTAGCAATAAAGTCACTATACAGTTACTTATAATAAAAAGCAAAGCATTGAAGCAGGTTACTTGCAATCTGAACAGTATCAGTAATTAATTTACTATTGTTTACCATAGCATTTTATTGTTATTAATCAGAACCATCTTAATAAATTTTTGGACTGTTGATTAATTGCTTTATCTTAATTGTTATTGTAAGTAATTGTGTAGTGACTTTATTGCCACTATATAACTACATACACACACATACTTTGTATTTTGTTTGTGTACATGTGTAATAAGTAAAAGAAAAATGTCATTAAAAAGTGCTTATACCTGCCAACCATTGACAATCTTCTGAGCGAAGATTCCATAGTCATAGCGAAGGCCATAACCATAGGCTGCAAGTCCGAGTGTTGCCATGGAATCCAAAAAGCAGGCAGCTAAACGTCCAAGACCACCATTACCAAGACCAGCATCTTCCTCAACTTCTTCCAGTTCTTCAATATCAAGGCCAAGCTATAAAGGAAAAAAAAAAAAAATCTTCATTTCTTCAGCCCACTAAAGAATAGTTTCTCCAGTTTCATGACCAAAAGTAAGTAATGGTCAGTTGTCTCGGAATTAAATGAAATTATATGTTTAAAAGTTTCCAGATGAATTATTTAAAACAAAGATTGAAAAGAATTCTGAAAAATATAGCTAATAAAATCTACTTAATTTCATTAAATTTTTAATATCTATTTAGATAATCTCTCAAGACAGTACTGTTCCTTTGGAAGGAGGCTGGGGTTTTTAGTACCCAAGACATCTCCAAAAAAAGTATCAAGTGAGCTTGAGCAGTTTTTGTAGGACTTTTCCAAAACCCCACATTAATATCTAACCTTGTGACAACTTCTGTTGTGATGTGGATACACTGATAAATACCTACACTTAGTTGACAGGCTGATATATGTTGTCTCCTTTAGCTTAATAGTCCAAATAGTCTGTGTGCCTACTAAGTAGGTCTTCTCTCAACAGCTTATTGTGAAAGAGGACAACTCTTGCTGCTTCCAGCACCACCTACAACCAACTCAGAGTCTTTTCTCAGGCTGACTGAATTCAAGCATCCAGTTTAAAATATCAAATGACAAAGATTTGACTTAGAAGCCATGTGCTTGGGAGTCTCTAGATTTTTAAAAATAAAGATTTTGTTAAATATAAAAATAATTCATGAATTACTTTTCTGTCAACTTGGGACACACCTGGCTACCTTTCAGGGTGCATTAGTACATGGGTTAAGAAACACTCCTCTAGACTACAGTTCTGTTAAATTTAAAAAAAAAAAAAAAAAAAAAAAAAAAGTAATGTTTGTACCATTAATTTAAGAGGAGTATTACTTTTATCAGAATTCTAGTTATATATTTCATCATAGTAAGATGAACATCATTATATAAAACTTAATAATGCTGGACAATATTTCAGCTAATAGAAAAAAAAAAAAAAAAATTATATGAGCTGGGCAATGAAATGTTCTCAGCCCAACCCATTCCCAAAATCTAACCAAACAGAATTTATTTTGAATTTCAGTCATGGTTAGGCCAAGAACTTTTCAGCACATTGTCATTCTACTATTACTGCTCATAGATTTTAGATGCTTTCCAATGTTTTCAGTTACTGCAAATCAGTGATGTGAGTTGTACCTTGTTGCTTTGCCAGAAATAGTTTGTACAGACATCAGATTAAGCAAAATTTAAATCAATCTTGGCACAAGTTGCCATTAGCTTATATAAAAAGAAATAAAAGCTGAGGAAGTTCAATTTCCTAATCATTATCTGCAAGATTTAAGATCAGTACTGATAATAGTCTTACCTGGTACATGGCTTCATCACAAGCATTCTGAATGCCCAAGTTGACCATGGTGTTAGACAGGGTTCTACCCATGTAGAACTCCAGAGAGAGATAATAGATCCTCTGAAAAAAAAAAAAAAAAAAAAAAAAAAAAATTAAAATAAATACACACACATTTTGAAGTATCATTAATAATGATTAACTTTGTAATCGTCTTAATTTGTTTCATAAGTTTATGATTTTGTGATTTGAGACAAGTTTAGTCGTATTTTTCTTTTATAAAAATGCTTAGGTAGATGAACTCCAGTCTGGCAGTTTTTTTTTTATTTTATTAAACTTCATCTAATACAAAGCTTGAGGGCAACTATAGAGAGGGTTACTGAATAAGATGGATGGTATGAATGTAGTAGGAAGTGAAGATTACGAAGATAAGCATGATAGATGATAATCAACTTGAAGTGATTAAAATTACAGTGTTCATAGAAGCATCCATGTGGGAGTCTCTTCAGTATCAGTTCTTGGTTAAAAAAAAAAAGAAGAAAAAAAAAAGTTAAACTTCTGCTTTACAAGTGGACTATAGAGGAAATAACAGTGATTCAACTGTGCATGTAGCATGGCAAATACTAGCTGTAAATTTCTGAAGTGGTGGAACTAAAATTGGAGCTCATTTGAACATGGCAGTCAAACTGATTTCAAACTTCAAATAGTTTTACAGCCAGACAGAATCATGGGAAAGATTTCTAGAGTAAATCCAGAATGAATTCTGGAGCTGAAGTCCTAAAATCAGTCTGATGTATCCAACCTTGTTCTGGCATCTATCTGGCACCAGAACTGAGCATTATTGGTCTACTGTTCTTTGTGTGGACAATATCAGTGGCATTAAGAGGAGAGACATACTGCATAGACAACTGTTGATCTTCCATTAGAATAAATAAAATAAACTAGGCCCAGTCCTGTTCTCTGCAGAGGATACTTCAGCATCAACTCATTGTGGCAGCAAGACATGGATTTCAAACCACCAAAAACAAACACTGAACCTCCACTATTGATCAAATCAGATACTGCCCCGATGAAGATCCATGGTTTCTCAAGATCAATGGATACCTTGGAGATAAGGCTCAAGTTATTTTATATTCTTAGACCTATAATTAAACAACGTGGATGATGAATAAGAAAGTAGGTAGCTATATATTGCATATATTTTATGGAGTTTGGCTGCACTTGTAGCAATCTGCTGTTGACTGTATCTTTAAATGGAGTTCAATAATTGGAATAATATGGGGTATTTTTTTTTTTTGCTATAAAACTAAATTTTGCCTGCTAATAGGTCACCATGACCAAATACCAGTCATCCAAGTCAGGTAAGCTCCAAAAGAAAATGGACATAAAGGTCAAAGTTTCCAATTCATACTGCTTAATGGTTATAGAATATTTTATTTATTAATTATTTATTTTTCTTAATAGGAGTAGACAAGTTTGCCTTTTGCCTCCTCCCCGGTCTTTTGAACAGAAAAAGTTTATCCCTTGTTCTTTCTAAAGTCTTTTCATTATTTTTCACTCCCATTAACCACTTGCTTGGGGTGAAATGATTAAAAAAAAAATTGTTTTAATATTTATTTTTTATTTTATATTCCAGATTAATAATTAATCTTTATTTTATAGTGTGTCCTATTTATAAATGTATATGGTTTGCTACTTTTTAGTTAAATTCATTTAGTAAAAATGTACAAAAACAAAAATGTATGGGGGTGGATTTAATATTACTAAGCTTAGTCTTGTACAAGGCCATAATAGTAGAGCACCCACTTAGTAGTGAACACATTTGTAAGACCGATTTGCTAAGCACAGCTTTATAAAAAGCATCCAGGAAAAGGGATTTTTTTAGACTAATTTTATAAACTTTGTTTTGAGCCAATGAATTGTAATCTAAACCTTGGGCTCATTGTTTGTATTTGCTAGTCATCTGATAGCATTCTCTAGATTTATATTTATAAAGTCTTCAGTATCAAAAAGTATAAATATCTTTAACATATTATAGTGAACAGCTTCATGAATATGCAAATATCAAACAACTGTTACACCAATCAAAAACAGTCCTTGTTCTCATATCAATAACTAAATACAATGCAGAAAGACATTTGAGAGAGAAATTAAGAGATAGAAATCAAAATAAGGGGAGATAATAAAAGTGCAAACAAAAATAGGCTATTATAACTTGGTTAAATATGCAAATAACTAAATTGATTAAACTTATACATGAAACAGTATTATTTACAATTCTTGCATTACCTTTTTACAGAAGGTATCAGTAAATTAAATTCCAAGTATACAATTTCTGACATCCTTATTAGTATATGTATGTATATATTATATATAAATAAAAGAGGGAGCATATATATATATATATATATATATATATATATATATATTAGTGGTAAATATACACATACATATGCAAAATATATAAATATATATATATATATATATATATACATAGGTGCATATATATATATATATATATTTTTTTTTTTTTTTTTTGAATAAAAAATTCCAAGAGGATAGAATCCAGGTAGAACTCAATGTCCAAGACAAAGTAAGGATATAATAAAAAGGCTTAAACACTAATATTCCATGGTCATAATTTATTTAATTGGAATCGTAAATATGATCCAATTCATCAGACCGACAAATTCAAAAAGAAAACAGAAAAAACAACCTCCGGAAATAAAAATAGAATTTAGAGAGTGTGGGACGAATGTTAGAGCTAAAGAGAGGGGTAACAGATGAGAGAAGGTGGGAGATTAAAACTTAACAGAGAGAAGTTTTAGAGAGGCAAGTTGAAGAGGTTTAAATGAGAAATATATCCTGAGAACTCAATGTAATAAACAGAGCAAGTAATAATTAACAAATCCAAGACTTTAGAAAAACCCTTCTGACGAAGCAAAACTGAATTTTATCGATCTCTTGAAATAAAATATTACCATGGCTTTCTGAAGGCTCCAATTTGTTAATTAATGATTATTATATATATATATATATATATATATATATGTATGAGAGAGAGAGAGAGAGAGAGAGAGAGAGAGAGAGAGAGAGAGAGAGAGAGAGAGAGAGAGAGAGAGAGAGAGAGGACATTAACAATTTCCTTATAAGGAAACATTTGATATTCATTGACTGAGTATCAAGTATTACCTTTGGCTGAAATTTCTAAAAAAAATTTTTTCAAGAAAATGATTTCACAAGATCACTGTTATTGCTCTTTCCAATATTGCCGTCTTCCTAATTTTTTGTTTGAAGTAGTGTTGAACATCAGCATCTTGATTATGTCATTTTCTCTTCAAGTTCCATGTGATATCCATTTTAGCAAGTCTTCAAGTGATGTGGCTTGTGGTAGTTCTTTGTGATTGTGTAGTACCAGTTCACAAGGTTTGAAGAATAGACCGTGCTAAAAGCTACAGGCTTCATTTGCTTGAAGCCATTTTTAACAATTGATCTGAGAAAGGTTTTTGCATACAGCTGACAGTTTAGATATTTCTGAACAAATATGGCACAATGCATGAAATCCATATGAAAGTCACAATCTGAAGAAGCTATTAAAGAACATGACTGGAGTTTTTAGGTTAAGGTTTTGTAACAATTTGTCATGTTGGTTGAAACTATTCCCTAGCACAGCACTTATTTTGTGTCCAATTTTCTTATTTCCTATACTAAATTTGATATAAATAATCCATACACTGAAGCATTTGAATTGTTTACTATTTACCAATTCCACATGCTGAATTTTTATAGATTCAGAGCATATAAAAGAAAGGAAAGAAATGTCTTAATGAGTTGTTCAAAATTCTGTAACTATTATCATTATTTCAGGATTTTAAATTGTTTTTCTTTGTTGTCATATTTTGGGCATTGATCTCATTGTATTGAGTAAATCTTGAAAACTTCAGCAGAGAATTTTTTTTTTTCAAAAGCTGCTTGAAAATTTCCTATCTGAAGATGTTAGACAAGCAAAAGCCTAACCATCACTGAAACAAGATAAGGATACACAATCAAATAATTCATAGAATGAATATTTTAACTTGTTCTAAATTTCATGAACACTCAGACTGCTCAAACAAAACCATATATAAAATCAGTGAACACAGTGAGTATGTTAATATACAACTTATATAATTATAATTTAATACTCAAATCATTATGGTAAGGATGAGATTAGCCATTACCTTATAAAGATTCAGCATTCATTGATGAGCAGTTAGTGTCGCTAAGTCAAAACAAAGTTTTTCTCTTAAAACCAAATTTTAGGAAAATAGATTTCTCAAGTCCACTTTCAAGTATTGATGACTGCTTTCTTCCTAACCTTTTGTTTGAAGTAGGTGTGAAACTTCAACAGGTTGATTATGTCATTATTTTCTCTGAGTTACATATGGTATCCATTTTAGGTGTTGCTGCGGTTGTTGAAAGTCTTCAAGCAATATGGTTTGTTATTTGATAAAGTTCTTTCTTTGTGATTCTATAACACCAGTCTAAGATCTGATGAAATATCTTTAAGACCTATAGGAATTATTCACTTGAAGCCATTTTTATTTATTTATTTATTTAGTTGTTTGTTTTACCAGCATATCAACCCTTTTGGGTTAGAAGACATTTTTAATCACTGATCTTGGAAAAAAAACAAAAAAAAACAAAAAACAAAATGGATGTATTGGGTTGGTGCATAATTATCAGGCGTTTTTAAACAATATTTATTATGAAAAAGAAACATAATTCAAAAATAACCTTTTTAAATGAGTATGATTATAGACATTCATTTTTATAACCTGAAAATAAAAATATTTTAATTAAAAAAATTAAATAAAACAGCTTTTTTTATTAACAAATAACTCTCCTACAAAAATGCCTGATAATTATGCACCAACCTAATATATAGCTGATTAGATATTTCTGAACATGCTGGACATAATGCATAATATTCACATGGGAGTCTATATCTGACAAATCTGTTTAAGAACATGATTTGAGTTCTTAGGTTAATGTTGTAATATAAAGTTGACCACTTTTTAGAGCAGAACCACCATATGGTACTCTATTTGATGGCATACTAGAACTATTTTTTTTATCCCTAGAAAATATAAATAAATCAATTCCTTCAGTTCTTGTACCTAAAGCTGAGGTTGCTTAATTTTTATCCAGATGACCGATATTGTGTTCTATCCTTATACATATTTGCAGGGGGTTAGGGATCAGAAACAGCTGCAAATATTTAGAATCTGCAAATACTTGCAAACCCCTTGCTTATAAGTAACTATTTTGAGTGTTAAAACCCCATATGCCTTAAACTTTTGTCCCAAAAACTTTAGAAACATTTCAGATCTGTTTTAAAACGTTTTTGAAAAATAGCATTGGCGACCATACACTTAGCATAAATTTTCTTTCATATGTACAATAACCATTTTTAATTATGCATAAATTGATAAAGCCATTGAAAATACTGTATAAAATATGTGTAACAAGACATAAAATATAAAGTTTAAAACATTTTCTAAAAACAGAACTGTGATGATGCCTTCAGACTTAGCATAAGCCAATTTTAATACTACAGCCCCTAACAAAGAACAAAGCCCAAGCACTATGCATGTTTGTGTGTGTATGTGTTTTTTTTTTTTTTTTTTTTTTTTTTACAATGAAGATGTACAATTCTGCCAATTTTTACCATAAAAAAGGACTGTTATGTTTTCAGTCACTTAAATAATAGGAAAATAATACAATAATATTTTAAGTATGTTCTATTGAGAAAAAAAAAAAAAAAAAAAACTTGAATGGAGAGAGTTCTCAGCAAATTCAGAAAACAAATATTTGGGGTTCCTGTGAATAACAAGTACATAAGCTATAAAGAAAAATCCGCAAATGTGTGAAGCCACGAATGCTGAAACATGAATAGGTAGGGGGGGGGGGGAAAATCACTGTACTATTTTCTGCACACATTTAAAAAAAAAAAAAAAAAAAAAAAAAAAGAAGCTTATCTGTAAGTATACTAAAAAATATATTTTTTATATTTCATGCTGAAATCAATCAAGCAGTACTTTGACAAACAAAATTGTCTACATTTTTAAAATGTGAATCCCTCAAATTCTAATATAAAGTTTTCCACATTGTAAGCCAGTGCTGTCCAAATTTTTGTAGCTATCAGGTTGCAGTTTCTACATTTTAAGAACAATGATTTTTATTTTAGTTATTTTTTATTTTATATATCTCTTGATATACAATTATAAATACAAGGAAAAAAAAAATAAAAAGGTGGGTCTTTTTATTAGGATTACAAAACAAATTATATACCTAAGAATTTTTCAGTATGAAAAATAGAAAAGGCAGTTTATTAAAAGTACAATAACACTAATGAATTAAATTTAAAGAAATTAGCATGTTTAATTTCTGGCTAAGCTGATATTGATTTATTGCTGCTTTGGCTAAGCCTAGTAAATGTTCAGTCAAATATGTTTTTTTTTTTTTTTATTTATTGTTATATTTTGAATCAGTATTAGCAATGGACCACACCAGAAATAAATCTGGTATGCAAATTAACTAAGTAGAAGAACTATTAGTGGAGGATAGAGAAAGGAAATCAAAAGACATTATAGAAAAAGGCTTTATTCAGTTTTTCTTTTGTAATATGTTTTTGTTATCATAATCTCTATTACTGTAAATACAAATGGCTGCTCATCTTCAACCTGGAGAGATTTTAGAAAAGGATAAAGAGAAAGAAAAAAGTGAAATGTAACTTGAAAAGAAAAAAAAAAAAAAAAAAAAAAAAAGGGGCAACAAAAGAAAATGTCCTTTTCCACAAATGTTATAGAGACCTTGTAAATTTAGGTATTTTGAAGGAGAAAGAAACACTTATGAACCATTATTTTAAAGAAAACTAAAAATATCAACCCAATGTTAGTTGCAATGCCACTCATCTACAGAATGACCATCACTAATCTGTTATCATTAAGACTAGCAATGTTGTTAGTTTAGGTAATCCAATATCTAATCCCTTTATCCTATCTGAAGTATTAAGTAAATCCATCTAAATTAGATTATTGAAAAGTTCCTTATATAAACCTTTAAATGGTCAAGAGGTCACAACTTTCAAGCAGTATTTAAGTTATCCAAACTCTGGATTGTCAAAATGCTCTTAATCCAAGCATGAACTCAAAAATACAAATTTGAAAAAAAAAAAAAAAAAAAAAAAAAAAACTTCTTTGCATCTTATTGTTAATCATCTTTAAAATATCTCATTACATAAAGATAAGAGTTGGTGTGAACATGAATGGACAATTTTTATGTAGCAACTTCTTTCAGGACATAGGAAATTGTGGAGGGTCATGATCACCTGTGTTCTGTTGCTCTAAGTAATTTTTAATGCTTTACCAGTTCTCTTTTCCCCTCTCTTGCCAATCTAGTCACACAAGTCATTAAATAGGGTACTTAATACAGTGTAACCTGGATATAAGAGAGTTGTCGGGACCGGAGAAGAAGTCTCTTATATCCGGGTTTGGTCTATTTTGTTTAGGTAAGTATGGCTCTAATTTGGGACCAGATAAAATATATCTTATATCCGGGTTTCTCTTATATCCGGGTTTCTCTTATATCCGGGTTACACCGTACGAAGACTTCTCTTGTCTTCAATATTTCATGTGTTAAATTCTCTAGGTCCTTTTTCCTCACCGTGTCCCAAACATTTCATCTGTTTTTCTGATTGTAATTATAAGTTTCCTTGTAGTTTCTATTTTCCTTAAAACTTCCTTGTTCCTCACATGTTCTTTCCATGACATTCTTCAGTAGAACCACATGTCACTTCAAGTCTCTTCATCTGTGAAATGATTTTCCTGAATTTACTGCTATATAGAAGTTATAGCAATTCATCTTTGTTTCTAACAAAATTTTCCTGTTTCTTAATACTTCACTTTCTAGAAAACATCTTTTGCTATTCCTTCAAATTTGTGTCACATTTTCCTTTGCCTGTTACTATACTAACCAGATGAATTTCTATACCTGATTGACTATGATGTCCCAAGTTTGTAAATCACATATTGGGCTGTATCTTTTACTGGCAACCATACAACAAGTTAATAGTTAGTCCTTTCTTGTTGCTTTCCTCTATAAGCTTATCTTGGAGCTCTATCAGTTTCTTCCTCTGAATGTACACAGTGAACTTACCAATTTGAGATTTTTATTTCCTGCCGTAGATGTAAGTTGCAAGTAAAAGTTAAGATTATATTTAATATACATCTTGATATTATGAAATGTGATTTATTTATTAGGTTTCTGGTTGAAAGTATGTTATTTGATAACATACAAGACTCCACTGCCACACACAAAAAGAAAAAATACTTCTGATGTATTAAAGAGGAAATTGAGGTTAATGTTTATCCAGATGTTAACTCCTCAATACTGTTTTATTAAATGTAAATAAATATATATATATATATCAAACATGGCAGATTTAATTACAGAAAGTGTTGCAACCTAGAGAAGTTTACTGAATAGAAAATTCACACAAAGGTCGGTAATAAATGATAATATTTAGAACAAGAACAACACATACAAGATTCACCAGTGGTGCACAGAAGAAATAGTCAACTGCTAAAAGTGAGTCAAGTGAATTCCACAATGAATCTCCAACTGCAGACCAACATACAGTATCTACCAACTGTACCATGCAGTCAGATGTGACACAAGGCCGAATTTAATGTGAGCTTCCCAATTTTGTATGCTTGGGCAAAAATTCCCCGTATAAAACCAGGTCAGGTAAGTGTTTTCCAAGACGAGATGAGACTGCCCTTCGGCATAGCCCCGTCTGGGGATGCTCTCTGCCTCTGGGCAGAGAGACTAACCAGCTAAGCTGAAGACAAATCTCCAACTGCAGACCAACACATACAGTATTCACTACTGTATTTATGGGAATGGGGACATACCCATTATAGTCCATAGGTATGCTACAACAGAAAGAAAAAACAAACATGTGAAAATAAAAGAATTTTGAAGTTTAGTCAGGTCGACATACCTAAAAAAGGCCAGGAGGCCCCAAACATTATGATAAAGATGAGGATATTAATCAAAATGTAAATAAATAAATCCTACTGTAATGTACTTATAAAGCATTTATTACAGGCAAGCTTTCATTTTACAACTATTTTTGCCAAGTAGCAACAGGTCCAATTTTGGTCAAATTTCAAAGAAACAAATATTGTGATCTAAGCAACTCATAAGAAATTGTTTATTACTATAAACCAAGGATCTGGCTTGTTATCAGTTGACTATTCAGACCAGCTGGCTCTCATACAAATGTAAGAGCTGAAGAACTAAAACTAATGTAGGCGGAAATTTTTTTTTTTTTTTCCTTTCAGATCAAATTTATTCTCCTTGCTAGATAACAGTAATGAAACTTTAGTAATTATTGTGAACAGACAGTTCAATTAGAAAGTGACTTGCACTTTGGCAATGGAAGGTGACTTCCACTTGCTGGAAACAGTCCCTAAGAGCAATTACAACCTGCGTATAATTTAAACCTATTAAATGTTATTTTCCAAAATTAAAATGGGATTAGCTCAACAAGAGAGGCTACAAGAGGTGGGGGTGGGAAAGAGAAAATTATCAATTTTTTAAGAATCAGTAAGGTTTTATATCCCCACCACACCTTGACAGAGAGAAAGAATTACACATAGAAGTAACATTTGCATTAATTCTTGATCACAAACAATACTTTTTTTTTGACTTTCAAAACGAGTGCCACAGCTTGCTTCTGTTTTTTCAGTTTAAAAAAAAAAAAAAAAAAAAAAAAAAAAAAGGGGTTAATAATTGGTTATCACTCCTTACTCTTCAGAACCAAATTAAGACATAAATATGTGCACAAAAAAAAAAAAAAAAAAAAAAAAAAAAAGGGTGGGGAGAAAAAAATTACTACCAAGGAACCTGCAATATAAATCACATTACATTTAGACCCAGCAGCTATTCCTTCTATGAAGCCACTTGGCACATACTCACCTTGAACTCTGTTGTACATACACACTAACTTCAAGATCAGTCTGTGCCAAGTAGTTTCACTGTGTATTTTACCATAGCAACAGTCCCAATACTTTTTGATCAGACCTCCTATTTAAAGCCATTAAGCACGGTAGGCTCAAAAAGTAAACATCTTTTAACTCTCCACCGTTATTTAGGCTTTAAGTGTATGTTGTGATTTCTGGGCTCTAATCTTGTTTGCTAACCAATCCAGGAGGAGAACAAAACTAGAAATAAAATCTATGTCATAGCTATGGATAAAAATAACAAAATAAGAGTCAATAATTCCACCCTGTTAAAAAAAAAAAAAAAAAAAAAAAAAAAAAAAGTTCATATATTTGAGGCAGCCACTGACATCCTGTGCGAGGTGCAAATATGTATTTGGTGACTAGGAGTTCACTTTCCTGATCAATCTGCTGATCGACCTGGTTTTTTATGATGCTCTGGTGTAACACTGAGTACAAAGTCTATTTTAGAAAATGGTGTGAGCCCAGTACATATTAAGATCATCACAGATTGACTTAGCACAGAATGTTCTTTGCCATTGAATTTAATTTAGACCATATATTTCCTGGCATGTACTACATTCTACTTTGTTGTTTTTAATAAGAGCTGTGCTACAGCGAAACAGTGTCTGTGGATGACTATATATGCTCTCATTTGTTGGTTGAACACTTCAGAAGAAGTGGTATTTGATGGCGGCTGCTGCTGCTATAATACTAACCTTTTAGTAATGATAATAGAGCACTCAGGCAGCTGATAATGCTTATATCATGTATATAAGGAGTTCCTTTTCTTTGTAGTGTGCACCAATAGCCTAGTGATGATGGTCTCTGACTGATGTCAAAGTGATTGAGTTTCAATCCTGGCTTGAAGCAATTGTGTCTAGCCACACTGAAGAGCTGTGATACAGTCTGTAAATGACTATATATAAATATCTATATATTTTTTTTATATTTTATAAAATATATATATATATATATATATTCTCAAAGCTCTTCAGTAAAATGAAGAGAGCACTCTGGCTGATTGACATTTGCTTTAATTAGTAAAAACAATTTAGCTGTCATTTCTGTCGAATGAAGATAGCTCAGTCATAGAAACTGACTGACACCAAATCGGTTGGGTTTCAATCCTGGGTTGAGGCATTTGGATGTCTAGTCGCACTGAAGAGTTTCATCCATTGTGCCCTTTGGCCTTCATGAGGTGCTAGTTGGTCTAGTTAACCTTCAGGAAATTTCAGAATTCCATGAAGGTTACTCAGCTTGATAAGCACCCTAAAAGTTGCCCTTCTACCAGAACTAGTTTAGTCAGAGAGAATGCTATGCCAAAGAATCAAAAATGATTCTTTCCAGATTTTAAAATGTAACTGACATTTGGCTACTTTGCTCATGGAAGATCATATGGGTCAATGACTGTCATTCACTTCTCTATTGAAAATATTCAAACTTTATTAATAGATAACAGGTGGAAAACAAAACCAACACAAACAGGACTGTCCTTTTACTTGTTTTTGAACAATGTACAAATTGTATTCTTCAATCTGACCTTGTAAGTTATATAGTAATGTCAATCTGAAGAGAACAATTTTTTTCAGTCACAAAATGATAGAAAATTTATTGCATCTCTAGAGTTATTGATTAATACTTGTCAGATCAGATAATTGTTCAACATTACTTCTGTTATCAGAGCTTTGATAACATTTGTTATAAGTTTAACATGTAAACACCGACAAAACAGGTTTCTGAAAAGTTTTCAGCCTGACTAAGGAAGTTTAAAAATTCTGATGTTTTAATAAATTCACAGACCAATAATAAGAAATTCATTTATTTTGCACAACAAATATTTATTTTTCAAGATCTTTTTTGCTATCAATTCACTTAACCCAATACTTTTCTATTAACAGCTAGCTTAGATATTTGAATCCTTACATACCATCTACAATTTTGTTAGACTTACCATTAAAAGTTAAGATAATTTCTAATTAATTTTGGTAAATAAAATTGAACAAGTACACATTCCTGACACTAATTTGTTTTTCTTTCACAGTACCATGCTCACTTTCCAGTCTTTATAGAATCCAAAAAGCATCCAAATCATCGCGAGTGACAAATTATTTTCCACCCTCGAACCTCTCTCAGATGGGATCTGGCAAGCTCCTCACTGCTCTATCACTACTTCTATGGAAAGTGCAGAGAATGAGATATGGAGAAAAAAAGAAATTCTGGTATTTTGATTTTTGATGGTTAATTAGGTTCCGTGTATTAAACAAATGTTAGTATAATTTATGGTATTCCAAATTAAAGGAGAGATGATGCATCCTTTTGAAGTTCCAAGAAATTAACAGATTCCAAGCCTAACTGAAAAACTTTAAATATTGCTTTATGTATTTAAATGTATAATAGTTTTAGTTTATGTGGGATTCATATGTGTGTGTGTGTGTGTGTGTGCGCGTGTGGTAGTAGTTTGAAATGGAGCAAAGTACTTTGCTTATTAAAAATATTAAATTTAATTTATTAATTTGGATTCAAACCTAGAATAAAAGCTTTAAGATTTTTCATTTTTTAAAATGTGTCTTTTTTTTTTTTTTTTTTTTTTTGGTTTGTTGTGGTGGTGGTGGTGGTGGGGGGTAGGTTGGTGCAAAAATAATGTCGATTTTTGACGTATTTTTTAACATCAAAAACCAACATTATTTTTGCACCAACCTAATACTAGAAAATAAATGAAGGGTAATTTTACAGACACGCCTCCAGTTTAACTAAAATTGGGCTTTTCCTCCAACAATTATGATACCAATATGAGGTGACATATTCTGGGTCAATGGAAAAAAGAAAATGTCAGGGAAAGATAGAAACCAGTTTAGAAATAGTTGTCTACTCTAAATATTTATTTACATGTTAAAAGAAATAAAATATGCACAATTCATAACACAAAGATGAATTTAAAAGAGGTGGGGGATATGTTTTAGTGATTCATAAACCCTAATTAATCTTGTATATGACAGATATCACTATTCATTTCACCTTGAAAACTGAGCAAATTTTTATTTTTATTTTTTTTCATATACACTTTAGTTTCTATAAATGCCTATTCAATTCTGAATGATCACAAAAGTTGAGCTTGAAAAAAAATTCAGATATAAATAAAATTTATCTATAAAGACAATATTAAAAAAAATGACAAGACAAAAATCTTTTATACCGACACATTTTGTTTCTTGAGAAAGTTTAACTTGCTGCTATACTTTAGTCTAACCCCAACATTAAATAACTATTATAACCTAAAAGTCCGGTGTCAAGTTTTTTTTTTTTAATTCTCATATACTTGTATTTTGATTAGTCATCCGAGCTTATGTAACAGCGTTTCCCTTTGCAAGGGACGTTTGATCGATTTGAACCTTTTAAAACCTTTTATTCTATATTCAACACCATCAATTGATAAGACACCAGAAGTTGAAACAAAATGGCTATTTTTATAGTGATTTTATAACATGTTTATGTTATAATTTTCAAATAAATAATTTGATTTGCTCTACTCTGTATTGATCACTCTTAAGAATAGTATTTATTGTTTATTGGAATTTATTTTAGCCAGGCTGCCTCATTTTCAGGCTTGTTGATTGTATAAGCATTAAGCCCTATTGATTTTTATTTGGGTAGGGTGTGTTGTTGGTACTTTCCTTTCACCAAATACTTTTTATACACCTGACGAGTAGATGAAGTAATTTCTGGAGGGTCTATCTACAAAACTGGAGTCTGGATGCTGAAGCTAGCATCAATCAGCTAAGTGACAAAAACTTTTTTATTTTTATATATTTCTTTTTTTTCTTCTTTTTTCTTTCAATCATTTCACCTTGTGCAAGACAATAAAGCCACTAAGATGCAAGTGGTTATTGAGTGTTAGAGAAAGAAAGAAAAAACTACTATGGAGTGAGAACAAAAAAAAAAAAAAAAAAAAAAAAAAAAAAAAAAAAGGAGGAGGAGCAAGAATTAAGACAGTAGATAATGATTGATCTTCAAAAATGTAAATGCATTGTCAAAGTTGACTGGAAAGCAAGAAGCCAGAAGAGAGTTCCACAAGTAAGAAATGTGATAGAAACTTTTAGCACAAAACTTTAAAACTGGTTACATCTAGCCATTTCAACTGTAAAATGAGTTCTTTCTGCCATTCCAGTATTACACTTCATAAAGTCTATGTACCATAGAGGAAAGTTTAGAGCAATTACCATGAAAGTATTTTTTTAGAAAAGGCACAGGAAGCTGCATTATGATGGTGAACAAGTGACATCTTGCCAGATCAGGCCCAATAACATTGCAAATGAGTTGTTGGATTTTATCAAGAATCTTTAAATATATAGCAGAAACACCAGACCAGATATGGCAGCAAAATTCAAAGCAAGGATGAATGGTTGACTTCTAAATATGTGAAATAAATTCTGACAATTGATTCAATATAATCTTTCCACCTAATGTCAGCAGAAAATGTTAATCTGAGAAAGCACAATGAATCATTCTCTTATTAGCATCAGCCATTTTGATGGAACATAAAAAGTGTTCTCTCAGACAATTAAAAGGAGTGTGCATGTAATTTATTTTAGGATAACATTAGAAATCATTTATTTATGCATTTTGTTTTGTTCTTTTGGCAACCAAAATAAAGTGTTTTAACTTAAGTAATAATTACTTTTAGAAACACTCATAGCAATTAAATTATCACAAAAACAGAAACCCAAGGATGATGTTACCAGTCACCACTTTTATATACCCATAAAAATTTTCAAAATACTCTGGGGATTCATACCCTATTGATAACATACTTTGACCTGAATAATTTTATTGAAATAAGCAACTGGTACAAGTTCATATTCATGAGCCTCCAAGCAAGGAAAAACAACCACATTTTTAGCAAGAACTATTCTGCACTAAGCCAAATATCACAGATCTGTATTCATGGTACAATATAGACTCACTTGATAAAGTGATTACACACTTGTATAAGAAGCTTGTTGCATTTAAAATAAATTAATCTGATCAGTTGTTTGGAATCAGTCAATTAATTAATCACAAGATAAATATTAAATGTTAAGAATTTAATTAACTTAATTTTTCATAAAATTAAAGGTTTGTATTTAAACTACTGAAATACATGACCATAATATTTCTTTCACGTTTATGGTTCATTAAATTTTGGAAATTAATTTATTTTTTGACATTTCCAAGAGCGTTTCTTAAATTTCAGTAAAAGACAAGAGATTGACAATTAGAGTGTTCTGATAAAATATTTCAAAATATTGAGAGAACTTATGAGATAGAAGGAAACTTAAAAAGCTATCGATTATTTTCAGAAACACCCATCGATTTTCCATCAGGAAGAAGTTAAGCAAGTTGAAACTTTTTTTTTTTTACTGAAAATATTGGGAAGCAGAACGTCATAAGGCAAGACTAAAAATTAGACTAAAAACGAATAGTGTAAGATAAAAGAAATCTAGAAAAAAAACAAAAAAAACAAAACACAGAACTGTAACAGATTAGGTTGATTACGTCAAAAGATTGTTGTTCTTATGATGGGGCCGGGCGTTTCTCAGGGAAACTGAGAAACTGACCTAATTGAAATACAAAGCTGGTAAAGTAAACAAACGCATATGATAACTAACAAATTTCTAAAACTCTTCTTCACGGTTTATAACGTACTAATAATTTTTACTTTTTTTTTTTAAAGTCAAATTTTATCACTTGCAAGGAGTATATAAAATTTTAAATTGTCATTTATTCTTAGTCCAATTACTTTGGGAGAGAAGACAAAGAAAATATTAGGAAATTGTTTTTTTTTTTTGTGCGTGCTTTTTTTTTTCTAAATAAATAAACAACAGAACCAGAAAATGAAGGTCATTTTCGAGTTCGAAGAAAACTCGTTGGTTCTTTAGGTTGGTGCAAAAATAATGACGTAATAATGTCGTTTTTGAATTTTGACGTAACGTCAAAAACCGACATTATTACGTCATTATTTTTGCACCAACCTAATATTTAAATTTAATAAAAAAATCACTAAATTAAGTTTTAAAATTATATTTATTTTTAAATTGTCCAAGCTGCAATATTTTAAAATCCATTGAAATCTTTCATTATTAAGGTGATAGAAGAAAGACGAAAAAAAACAGATTTAAAACAATACTCAGACTGTAAGAATAAGAAGAAGATTTTACTTACTACTACCAATTTATAAAATTATTGGAAGCAGTTGGGTCTTTATTTAAAAAAAAAAAAAAAAAAAAAAAAAAAATGGAATCTACGAAAAGTAAAAATAAAATGAAAAACCCGAAGGAAGTGAGAAGAAAAAACACAGGAAAAAAACATTTCTAGATAACCTTGTTTAATTTGGAAGAAGGGACATTTTCGTTGGAGACACGCTTCTTTAACATTTGAAAGCTCGATAACAAAGTAAAAATTGCAATTCAGAAATAATGGAGTCAAAGGTCAAAATAAAAAAACTGTAATTCCACCAGTGTCCGAAAAATACGCGGTAAAAATAAAACCTAAAATAAGGAAGACCAACAGTGAAAAATTTATTACTTATGTTTAAAAATACATTTTTTTTTATTACTTTCTTTATATAACCAAAAAGAGTAAGAGACAATATGATTTTTCTTATTCTACGCTTTTGAAACTTAGTTAAATTTGAAGGCATATGATTTAAAGGCAGGTGCTGCTTAAACAAATATAATTTGCGTTTTAGATTAATAATGTGAGAAGAAAAAACATGTTTATTCCAGGAGTAAATTTTAGAAAAATTACAGTTATGTATGAAAACCAGTGTTCAGAAGAGCTTGTGATAGAACTTGAGAGCTAGGATTGAGCCTCAGTTTTCAAAAGTGTGTACTTTTTGCAAAACGGAAAGAAGAAAGTAAGTATATGAAAGTTTCGTCGTAATTCTGAAAATTTGTTTTTAAAATAATAAAAACTTGAAATAGCAATCTACGTTTAATAAAATTACTGAAGTAAGAAGTATTTTGTTTTTTTTTTTTGTATACAAGAATTTGTAAAAAAACACCAGGAAAACAGACACGCGAGAAAAAAAAAAAAGAAAAAAAAGAAACTTCCGTTCGTACCGATGGATGAGAAAACAGTGTTTTCGAGATATGAAATTAAGTCTTGCGATATAGAATAGTACTAGTCAGTCAAAGCGTGGCAGAATTATCTTTTTTTTTTTGTACATCCATACCAAAAATAAAGTTGCTAAAAGGAAAAAATAAAGCATCAAAAACATAATACTTTTTATTTAATAATAGAAAGTTGTGGTGACGAACAGCAACGTGATAAATTTTGAAATCTCACTGAAAAATAAATAATATTTTTAAATAATTAAGCCAGTCAATTGTATATTTTTTTCTGATCAATCTGAAAGATGCAATTGTCAAAAAAAATCTTTTTGAGTTTTAATTGAATTATTTTCGAGTGAATCGAGAAAAAAATAATGGTAAATTTTCATTTCAACACCCGAGCGCTAATATCCCTTCAAAAAATCGCTTTACGGAGAAAGTTAACTTTAAAAAGAAAAAAGTGCGTACTAATTTCTTTAAGGGAGTAAATAGGTCAAAATTGTATAAGTGCGCGAAATGGTTCAGCAGCGAATGTCTCAATAAGCCGGTAAGGGATGACAAAAAGAGCGAGAAGTCCGATTTTTTCTGGTCGTTAACATCCAAAAAGGTAGGTTTCTTCAATATCTAATTGATTTGAGTTCAGCATATACATTTGCACAGAAATAAGGCTATTTTGGAAAAATTTGAAGGGATATTAGCGCTCGAGTGTTGAAATGAAAATTTACCAATAATGGTAAATGAACGATGTGTCTTTGGGGTGGATGTGATTTAATGTACATCATGCAAAAAAACTCACTGGAACCTGGCTTTTTGCCTTTATGCAAATAAGCCATCATAATTTTTAAGAAAGTGTTCTGATTTTTATTGAATGATTACATTCAAATTACTTTTTTGCCCAGTCCCGCAACCACAGTCATGCATGTATCGATATTACACTGTCTGCACCTCTCTTAGTGCAATGGGGAAGGTATTGACAAAGGATTGGGATCTCTGGGATAGAGTGCCTTCTCTCATAAAATGAGAAACGTTTACTACACTTCCGGCCAAAAGCGAACGACTTGCCCTTTGCCCATATGCATATGTGTATGACGCTCCCCACAGTGAGGAGGCCAGGCAAATAACCTTGTATAGTAAAATGTTTACCATGTAAAAATTCAGTTCGTTAAATTCTTACAATCATAGATTCAAAACTTTGTGAAAGTCACTGTCAATTTATTCGATATCAAAAAATCAAAGGCAACACAAAGACCCTTTAAAACAGTATTCAGTGCTCTCCAGCTTGGTACCTAATTACCTGGTACCTGAGGTGTTCACAAAAATGGAAGTAGCTAGGGAACTTGGACAATTTTTGTCCTTGGTCCATGTACGCCTAAAAGTGACTAAGTTTAAACTCGACCTGGTGTCACATTCTGCTCGGACGGGTGCGCGGATAAATACTTTTCAACAGAGAAAAAGCGAATTTTTTTTTATTTGCCAGTGAACCACTCAAAGATAAACAAAATGAAAGTAAAAAAAAAAAAGATTTTTTTTTTTTTTCGTATCAATGAACAGTACTTGATTTATCCATGCATGACACCTGAAAACATTCTCTTTCTTTGATGAAAAAAAATAACCAAGCGGATAAAGATGGTGTATATAAAGCAGCTGTAAAAATCAAGTGGCTTGTTTTCGCATTATATATGCATTGTAAAACAACTCCACTTTATAGTTACTTCCCAGCTTAATCTTTCTCAAAAATGAAAACTTTCTAAAAGTAGTCAGTCATTTTCGAAGAATAAGACTGGAAAAAAAAAGAAGTGCCCTACAAAAAAGGACACTGGTTTGATTCGAATAATCTTGACCCTAAATAAAACTCATTTTTCGAAATTACTACACTTTTTTTCTTCTTTTTTGTGAGGAAGAAAATGCAACGTTCACCAAGAATTTACCGGTAGTATAGCAGTTAGCAACTCTAAAAGAGAAAAAGGTGACCCAAGTTGGTTGTGTTCATTTTCGCACAAATATCTTTGGAGAAAGTATGAATCCATGTATCCACCACCCCAGCTATGTATTCAGGGCTGACTGGACTCTTGTCTTGAGGTAGAAACTAGTCGATGAGTAGGAAAACTGAACCAGCCTCAAAAAGGGATGGATTCCGTTAGGCTATCGTACCCTCAACATCACTGCTGTTATATAGTACCCCTACAGCCCTAATTGATTACGTACTTGTGACGTGACGGACGTACACCAAACAAGGATTGGGATTAAGATTTATCAGAGAGAGGGAATTACTAAAATGTCTTAGATTTGATTATCGACTGGAAAGCAATGATAAATTTTAACTTAGTTATATTTGCAGCTTGATTTTTTACAGTAAACCAACCACACACAAAATGTGTTATTCACTTTTGCCAACATTAACCTTGTTCCTTCCATTTACAAGAATGGAAGCTAAATCAGTCGTTTGCAATAATGCTTAAAAATAAAATTTAACTCACAAGTGATGAGTTTTACATGCTACAGAATGAATTTGCTATCGCTTCAATACTATAACCTTGTGCCCGACTGAGATAAATTCATAAGCGAAGTAAAATCAAAATGTCTTAAAAATAACATCATACAACTCCTCACCCCCAAGTCGTAAGTATTAATGCATATTTTTCTTTTTTTTTTTCGTTTGACAGAATGTCATCAAGTAGGGAAGACGTCAAGAATAAACTAAATTTCTCTTAGCTACTTTACTTACTAGCTATGGAAGATTACCCACTTCCTTACGGTGGTTGCAACCCAAACTGTGTTTAGACTGCACATACGCTTACATATAAGCCAAATAAGGCAACTCAACGTGGTGTAATAGTTAGCAAGCTTCTCTCGCTAGAACAATTTCGACCGAGTAGCAAGTTCGATCCTCACTGGTTGACCCATACTTTCAGCCTTGTGCCACATCCAAGCTACACTTAGTAAAAAAGAAGAAAAAAAATCATCACCATAAAAGCCAAATACAAAAATTCTCAGTCACCGCGACATCTGTATCCACCAACCGCCACTCATTGCAAAGAGGAAGATGCCATTGTAGGTCTGGAATCTCCGGAACCAGGCTACACAACTTCATTGGAAAATTTTAATGAGCTTTGGGAACCTCGAGCTAAGGGGAAGAATGAACAGATACTACACTTTGATCCCAGATTGAGGTTCCCTACATTTTAACTTAAAGAGTCGTCATCATTAATTGTACATTATAGAAAACTTAATTGAAAAAAATTTTTTACTATTAAGTCTTCTCTACATTGTACAGTTGATGACGACGACTCTTAAGTTAAAATATATTGATTGCATTTTAATTTATTCAATTTGTACTCTTTGAACAAGCACTTAGTTTCGGGGAAAAGTTTTTACTCTTCAAATTTTCAAGGTCATAAAACCGGGATCGACCTTAGGAATATGAATCTAGTTGGAAACATTTTTGCAGCCACAGAGATTCAGAGCCAAAGTCTTATCAGAATCTATCGTCTACACAGCTGTCTTAACTACTTCAGAATAATGCATTCTACAACGTTCAAGCATTAATTAAAGTACAATAAAAACAGCAGAATATAAACTGTGCAAATAAATCAGAATTGGCATTTTAAAATTTCAGAAAAATTAAGATTGTTGCTGTTCTTCAGACTTCATAAAACTTCCAATGTTGCGTCGTGTGTATTTGCAAGACTCGATTACTTTAGCGTGCAATTCCCAATTGGAAGAAATAAATCCAATTGATTCAAAGCCTCCCGGTCATTAACAAATGAAATTGTATCCTCTATGTGCCTCCTCTGAGGTTTGCATTGCGGACTAGAAACAGGAAGCAGACAAATCATTCGAAGCGTGTTATTACATAATTCCAAAATGAGAGTGGATGAATTTATTTCCCTAAGCTTACAATTTGATATAGTTTGCTTGCCTTCAACCGAAAGTCCAAATTCTAACTTTCACCTGGTATGGAATAAGAAGTATCTGTCACTTGTGGAACATTCGTAACTATTTCAGTCACTATGCAGTCCTTGCAGTGTGACCGCATCTTGCGTGTAGCGACCAAATATAATAATTGGATTTCTGTTTTAATAGCAAAACCGTCACATCGTAGAGAAACCTTTGCTAGGATAAAAAAATATTAAAATATTTTAACCTGAAGAAAACCATTTACAGTCAAATTTCGTGGTTCATTCTTCGTCTGATGAAGAATGATCCATTTTTTTTGTATGCTTAAAAAATCCTAAGACTAAAAAAAAAGAAAAAAAAAAGAAAAAAAAAAAAGGAAATAAAAAGTACTCATTTCTCCATGAAAATTTATAACTATTTTGTTTTATTTACAGATCTACCCCCAAATAATCTATATAATAAAAATGTGAATGTCAGTGTGTACTGTAACACCTTTTCAACTTTACTTCTAGAGGTCCTGTAGCCCAACATATACCATTTTGGAATCAGACAGACTCCGTGAGCAAATTAAAAACATTCAGACACGCAATCCTCAATTGCTGGATTCACAAGTTTTACTGTGAGATGATATATATATATATAAACGTGATTTTTGCGACGATTTTTTTTTAACGATAACAATTTGCATAACTTGGAAATAAATTTGTGAATATTCAAACAAAATTAATTCCGAAATTCAACGAAAATCGCCCATGAAATAAAATAAAAATTTGTACGGAAAGTAAGGGCCTTAAGTACATCAAATTGTGTTTAAATTAAATGGCGACAGAAGAATTATCGTTGAACCTTTAAAAGATAATCTTAATAATGTAATAAATGCAGCGATCAATTTTGTGTTCTACTGTAGTTTATTGTTGCCTATCGCATCTATCTCCCTACCTATGGTGATGAAGGCCCATCAAGAGGCCATCGAAGGAGCTAGTTAAGTAGGTAGTGACTTAACTTGAGTTGATAAAAAAAATAAATAAATAAACAACAAAAAAAACACGTGAATTGATTTCCGGTTGTCAAGTCACCTAAACTAGATCTGCAAATCGGTGATAAAATGGAAGTGTAATAATTGTGACCTACTTAAACATTTTTTTTAACAACAAACAAAAGCAAAAAATTAATTATTCTTTCTTTCACTAGAGTTAGATCCATAAATTCGTTTTCCTCGACCACCCTTCAAACGGATTTATTTTTTACTTTCTCTTTTTTTTGTTTTTCCATCATAAAATCAACAAAAAACCAGCTATAACTTTGTTGATCCATAAAAAAAATAAATCATTAAAAGTTTAAACTTTAAAACTCACTAAAAAAGATACGAAAGACACCAGCATAAAGAAACAAACATTGTATTCTAGTAAACAAACCTACTATTGTTTATTTATTTTATTTTTATATTTGATTTTCGATAAAATTTTAGTACTTTATGCCTATGAAGAATTAAATAGTTTTTCTTTTAAACGGATTGCCAAATTTTGAATAACGACTGTCGTTTGAACACTTAGACTTCCCTAAAAACGAAGATGCTTTTTATTATGCACCGTGTCCCTTCAGGACGTGTGCAATCATGATTCTCCACAACTTCCTGTCTTTGTAGCTCTTAAAATAAAATTTCTCTTTTTGCTATCTTACTACCACATTAAATCAGTCCGGTGTGTAAAGGAATAAAGGGGAAAAAAATATTTTTTTTTGCACCAACCTAGAGAGAGAGAAAGAGAAGAAAAAAGAAAATCCGAACAGGAATTTTTTTTTTTTAATAAAAAAAAGAAAAAAAATTTAATGTGATGATGTCAAGGTCTAATCTACCTTTTTTATTTTAACTGTTAGTTAGGGTCCATATAGTTTGTTGTTTTTTTTTAAATCTGGCACAGAAATATATTTATATTGGACTAGAGCTGGAGGAAGTGCAATGATTGCACTCCCCCCCCCCAATCCATTGTCGAAAGTAAGGCCAGCCTATCTGCCTTGAAAATTAGCGTTCATAATTTTTTTTTTACCTGGGCTCGAACAAACTACTACGTTGGTTCGGTGAAAAATAAGCAGACACATTCCATCAAACTACTCTAGTCCTGTACTACTATACTTTTTAGACTATTTATTAATTTTTTTAACATTACGTCCAGGAAAACTGGAATAAAATTGGGTTTCTGTTAATTGTTAAAGCTTTATTTTATTTATTTTTTTTACTGAAATAAAAAAAGAAATATCAAGCAAAAAAAGAAAAAAATATCCTTCTTGCTTTTTCCTAAACAGAAAGGAGAGAAGGCAGTGAGAATAGCACCAGTTGGGTTCGTGTTTTTGTTTATTGTAATAATGTCAAGGTCGAACCGAACAACTGTTGTTACAATTTTGGAGAAGTACGATTGCGATGATTGCCAAGTATGTTTTTGCAGTAACCAGCCACGTACAGTAAGTACAGAATACTAAAACAGTAATACGAAGTTCGTTTGCAAAGCCAGGCGATGATGCCAAACTAAATTTACTGAAAAAACAAATGCAAATAGCGAGAGGCTGGCAAGTGCCCCTAGCACAATGGCGGTTAAGCATTTTACACTTTACAGAGTAAAGTTAAAGAGTAGGATTTATTCTCGCAAACCAACACAGAATGGTATCATGTTTCTGCTTCTTCAGTAACAACTGCCAGCTATTATTGGTGGTAGTAAGTATTGTTACTGCAGCCGCTACTACTGTTTCTGTTAAGCAAGTATATTATCAATAATGCACTGGCTAGGGGAAATGAATACAAAGAATCAAAAGATTAAAGAAAAATAAACATTTTTTTTTTTTCAAATTCCGATTCCTTAAAAGGGAGTGACTTTTTCTTTTTTACTAGAAATCTCTTTTAATGTTGAGAAAAGGAAAACTGGTATCGTTTGTTTAGCTGAGGGACCATCTTTAACGGAAAAAAATTACACATAAAACAATTGAAGGTGCAAAAAGTCCAAATTCGGCCAACGTCATTATTTCTAAAAGACGTCAGTTGTATATGAATATTTTGTTACAAGGCAAATATATCATGCAGATAAATAAAATAATTGTTCCAAGTAATTTTTCAGTATGATAATGAATGTATTTGTTATTGATTTATTTTTTTTAAACGTGAAAATTGTTAATTCACAATTATTATCTCATATATCCGTCTTAATTTAATTGTGTGTAGTGTACAACTGTACAGTACTGTAGCTGCTTATTGTGTTTAAGGTGGTTGGTTTTAATTTAAAAAGACAATTTCCTTCACAAGTGTATCATGCATTCAAAACAACAAGGAAAAAAATTCAGAAACATTAATTAAAAAATAGTAGCAATTAAAAGAAAAGGTTGGTCAATCAGTAGCAAGAAAACTGTACCAATTTGCAACAACTAATTCTTCAATTTAATGATTATTTTTTAAAAAATGAACTACGTTTAAAGATGAAATAAATTAGTACTCGTAAAATCATTTGATTTTTTTTTCTTTAAGTACAACTATTTTTTTTTTTTTTTTTTTTGGCCTAAAATTTTATTTTAGTTCGGTAGGATCATTTTTCTGTTAATTTTTTTTACAAATTTTGAAAAAAGAAATAATAAAAAAAACGTATTGTAACGAGCTATTGCTTTTTGAAAAGAAAAAAAAAATCAAGTTTCTTCGATGACATCGACGAGAAATCACGTCTGAAGACAAAAATGGTAAATGGTCGATAGAAATAATAAATTGATTTATTCAAAAATCAAAATAAAGCAACAGGCGCGCTAACTTTAGGATGGTGAATTTATTTTTAAAAGAAAAACAGGAAAGACTTGGTGTTACGGACATTGATAAACGTTGTTGCGACTTTTTCTACGGACAACAACACGAGCTTTCTTTCTCATAAATTAAATGTTAATAAGAGGAAAAAAATAGCGATTGTATACCTAAAATTTGAAATTTAAAAAAAAAAGTACGAACCTTGGGATCCTTTTCATAATAATACTGTTGAGTTCGGATCCAACGGCCAACTAAGTGGTCCTTGACAGTGTGTGCCAGGGCGAAGAAGTAGTCTCTTGGGGTGGCAACATTTCTGTCTTTCACCAGAGTGAAATGCAAATGCCGATTGAAACTTTTCTTGATTCCGGCTACGTCGCCAACTTGGGCGATTCCACGGATAGTGATCTGTTTTTTCAGATCAGCATCGGACTGCGGCAGACACGCCATAGTTCGAACAGGTCGGAGCCGTGTAGAGGACTGAAAGGTTTACACACAGCGTGTGGGTGTGTGATAGAATTAGACAAGCAAGAAGTAAGCTTCTTTGTCCCTGACAGTTGTTCTAGCGACCTTCAACTACAAATCTCAAGGACGTAACCTCTGACTGGCCTGCTAAATTTGTTCTGCTTGCTGATGGGATAGTATTTTCAGCAGCACACGTCATAGGCTTCGGCATACAAGGCTACAACAGCAGCTAAAATCCGCTGTGTTCGTTAATTTATTTGCACCACTATTCTAGAATAGCTTGAAATAAGTTGACATTTTTTATTTTTTGTTTATTTTATAATTTAGTAGAACTTCTGCATATACACGGGACTGGAGGAATATTGATGTTTTTTTATTTATTTATAATAATTTCTTTTTGATATTTAGAATTACTGATTTGCTTCATCTTGGTTGTTGCTATTGTCAAACGTTCCGACACTTGTACTCTCTGGTTTTCTTCAGGTGTATGTCACAAGTGGTAACATTCCGGTAATATCTTTATTGTATAACTGGGGGCAGGGGGAGTTGAGAAGAGCTGGATTCATACCTTACACAAGGGTTTGCGTGAACTATAACGAACTCGACTGGAATTCGAACTCGGTTCTTCAATTTCTCAGTCCGATCCGTTATCCATCACACCACCCGCACATCCCCATGTCTGATAGACGGGTCAAAAGAAATATCAACAGACACGACAGATAACGGAGTGTCCGGAGAGGAGGTAGGGAACAAATCAAGTAAAGAAGCTAGTTGGTCAGAATTAATAGAGAAACGAGTAGGAAAATCTACTAATTTGACAGAGAGTAAGTTACAAATACCAGCAATATCAGTGGTATTAAAATAATGAAGTCATTTGACATGTTGAGCATAAAAAAGCCAAACACATAGATAGATAGATAGATAGATAGATAGATAGATAGATAGATAGATCTATACTGTCAGATATTTTGTCTAATACGCTACAGACCTGAGAAAAAGTGGAGCGATAAAGGAAGAAGAGATAGCTAACAGAGTTCAATAGTGAAAACTGGATACAGTTTTTCTTCAGTTAAACCATCCAAACAAAACAGAAAACAAATGACATTTAAAAGCAAGCAGAACGAAATGGAATTAACCAGATGTATAAATTCTTATTGGCTTTTTTTCGGTTTATAAGACGCACCCTTATTTTGAAGACAAAGTTTGGAAAAAATAAACTACTGTCCTTGAATGATTTTTATTGAAGAAAAATTCAGTCTAATACTTTAAAGATTAATAAATATGGTTATAAACACAAAATCCTTGGGTAAAAAAGTGCGTCTTATACACCGGAAAATACGGTATACATCGATTTCTCGAACGTTGTTATCGTCATAACGTTCCGGACCTCTTCAGGAGTCTCTTGTAATTAGTTAACAGCTGTCTTTTAATTTTCGAACCAAATATATTCAATCGACGAAGATAAGTTAGTATAATGCAGCACTAACAGAATACCAGTTGACCAGTCTACTACAAAAAGTAACGGCAGCTTACTGCGGGAATTCTTCTGTCAAGTCAATCAAGAACCAGAAAGAGATGATCGCTCAAACGCGCATCACGTATTACACCTAAGGGAAGAAGGATTAGACATGGACATCCTATTCACAGGATTTCATTTTGTTACCAGCGTACCGATTCGGATTCTTTTTGCCATTTACTTCACGACGACCCTTGGAGTGAAATCTATAATCTTTTCATTGAATATTGTGCCACTGAGGTTTCTTCTTTGGCGAAATCTGGCATTGATGCTTTCATGTTCGCTCGTAATAATTGCATGTATGTATTTAATGAGGCTAAATCGCTGTTCGATGAGAGTGGGACACCATATAGTCTTTCACAAGTTTGGTTCTCGTGACTACTGGTGGCTCTGTAAGTGTGTGTTAAATAATAATAAATCCTCAATCTCTCCTCTTTTCAATAACTTTGACGTGTTGTTATCTACTGTTGATAAAGCAGAATACTTTGCTCGTAAATTCTTTTCCAATTATACTTTCAACGCATTAGTCGTATCTTTGCCATAACTCCGTCCATGATTTCCACTAATCGATCCCTACAAAGCATGCAAACTCGACGATATCTCTACAATTGTACAAGAGAAATGCGCCCTTGAACTGGCTTGTTTTCTCTAAAATCTACAACAAATGCCTTGCTGCTTCTTGCTTTCCAGCTTGTTGGAGATTCTCTTCTGTTGTTTCTGTTTTTAAGAACTTGAGTAAACCATCTGAGCCTTTGAAATATCATCCGATTAAAGATTCTATATCTATTTGACAACGTTCTAGAGGCTCTAATCTACTGCAAAATTATTAAACATCTCACCTTGCGGGATTTTCTGTCATAAAAACAATATGGCTTTCGTTTCTTTGAGTCAACCGCCGATGCGTTAACAGTTAATAGTTAAGAAGTCTGTCAAACTTTAGATAAAAATCGGCGAAGCTCGGAATGTGACTTTAGATATCTCAAAGGCGTTTGACAGGGTTTAGAATGCTGGTCTTCTGCAAAATCTGAAGGGTTACGGTGCTCCAGGAGAAAATTTTGATTTGATTCAATCTCTCTTAACAAATTACGTAATGAAAGTCGTCTTGAAATGTCACACTTCCAGATCGTTTTTTTAGTAACGCGGGTGCCCCTCAGAACTATAATCTTAGACCGACTTTATTTCTTATCTTCGTCAACGGACTTCCCGATATTATCAGTTCCCGATTTGGTATCTATGTTAATGATGACCAATTATTTCTGTCTACAACAGATCCCGAAACTGACTTTCAGTCTGCTCCTAACTGGGTCATGAAATGGCTTGTAAATTTTAACGCCTCCACAACGAAACTGCTGTCTTTTAGTCATCTTAGAGAACCGTTTTTGCCCTTTATCAGTATGGTTGATGCCAATCTGACATGAAGTAAAATTATTATATTGAATTAATTGCTAGATCTGCTGCTAGGAAAGTTGACTCACTGTGTAGTGCTAGAAAATTTTTCTCGCCAAAATCTATCTTGCACATTTATAAGTCTATCATTTGTCTCTGGAATGAATATTGCTGCTACATCTGGTGCTTCTATATATATATATTAGGTTGGTGCAAAAATAATGTCGGTTTTTGACGTTAAAAAATACGTCAAAAACGACATTATTTTTGCACCAACCTAATATATATATATATATATATATATATATATTCTTAATAAAATATATATTTTCATGGCATCTTCTTTAACGAACTATTTTTCACTGGTGCCCTGACTGCATGAATTTAACTGTGCTACGAGATTGTCATCTCGATCCCACCCTTTTACTGTCGAAACAATTAAATGTAACCGCATCTTCTACTCTTACAGCATCTTCTCTCGCACTTCCAGACAGTGGAACTCCCTTCCTCTTACTTGCTTCTCTGATAACTATAATCTTAAAAAATTGAAATGTAATATCAATCGACATCTTCTGATGCCTTGATCTCCGTTCTTCTTTTTATCCTTTTCAGTTTTCCTTTTTATCATTTCTTCAATCACCACTATACCTAGTTTTTTTTTCTCTTACTTACACTCTCTGTAGCTCCTTGCGAACTAGTGGTACTGCCGCCTTGCTTGGGGTGAAATGCTTAAAAAGAAATCCAAAGAAGTGTCTATAATGTTATCGGCCCTGAAATGGTATATCAGCTCCGGTTACTTTTCCACCGCCGTAACTTTGTTTCCTTGTGCCTCTTAAATATTTTCATGGCCATTGTTCTGATGAGCTTTTCCCTTTGCTACCTCAACTTCATGAACTTAAGCGTAGTACTAGATTGACAGCTAGGTCTCATCATTTTACGATTGAAATAATTAGATTTAACCGTAAACTATACTCTGATAGTATCTTTTCTTGCAGTTCTCGCCTGTGGAACTATCAGAGAAGCTACTTGGTTTCAGTGAGGAAATAAAAAAAAAGAAGTGAAGATAGAAGAGGCGATAACACTCTCTTGTGTTTAGCGTCTGTTTCAGTGAAATGGAAAAGTTGTCAATTTCAAATTTTCTCATTTGTGTCCCCTTACTTATTTAAATAACGACCAGCATTCATATTTATGATTGTTATTGCAATATTTTATAAAAGTTGTTAAGCTCAAATATTTAACGATGCGGCAGGGGAATTTCTACGGATATTTTATTGTCGTTTAACTTGTCCTGACCTTATTCGGTCATTAGCTTAAGATTCATCAGAAAATTAAAATAGGAAAACCGTGTCATTTTCACGGGTATTTCTAGTAAACTATAATTTTGGAAACTGAGTATTTCACCGAAATATGTTGGAAAATTTCCAAGTTTTCATCTGAAATCAAGAACATTCGAACTTTAAGCAAAATGGTCGCAATACATAGAAAAAAAGAGTCAGTTTAAAATGACGTCTAGAGGCTATCAGGTGTAAATTACGTATTTCTCTTAGATACGTCTTTTCTTTCGTAGACACCATTGTGGAGCGAAGGTTCGCAAGGTCGTTACGTAGACAAATTTATTAGTGTTATGTGAATGAGTGCGATCCACACTGGGTAATATAGTTGTGTCATTGTGTTTGCGTTAGTTAAGTTTGTAACGAATTTTTTTTTGTGCGCGTCTATTTCGATCCTTACTATCGACTGTCCCTTGTGTCCTTTTGTAACAAAAGTCTTCTTTCTTTCCTTTTTGTTTCATCCTTTTCACATTCAAAAGAGAGATAGACAGACGAAAGCAGAGTGTTAGAAAATGGGAGAAAACGACATTGGAAATAAAGGAAGAACCATTTTACTGGCTATGTACATTTTACCAATGGAACTTTTCAGGAGATGATGACTGTAAAGATTTAATTTGGTTAATTTATTGAATTTGTTTATTTTTTAATTATTTATTTTTTTTTGCAATCACTTTACTATCAAAAATCGCCTGAATTTCTTCGATGAAGCATTGTTAAATGTTTTAATTTATTTTAATTTTTAATTTAGTTTTTTTTTTGTTGTTTTTTAAATTTCTTTTTTTTTCTTTTATAAATTTCTTTTTAGAAGGCGTTAAGATAAATAATAAACATATCATCAGTCACATGACCAGATGTAACGTGCCTTGGGCAAAATATACCTAGTGAAGGCCATATCTCTCCATGGCTAAAATGAATGAATAAATAAATAGTAATAAAAATAAAGTGAAAGAAAAACTAGTAAAAATTAATTCAGAAATAGTTTTATTAAGAACTTCGTACGCGCACACAAATAATTATTAATAATAGCAAATAATTAACATACTTAGATCTTATATTTCCGCGTATAAGGTGACCTGTAGATAAGACGGGTTAAAAAGATATGGCAAATTTTCATGAATTTATCCTATATATGTATGTATGTATCTATAATTCTTAAAGTGTGTGTGTGTGTGTGTGTGTGTGTGTGTGTGTGTGTGTGATGGGATGTTGTTTATGCGTTTCCACAGTTTTCAACCGATTTCGATGAATTTTTTTTTGTTTGATAGATAATTCTTCAGTCCCGGTTTTGAGTCAAAATTACACATTCCCCTTATCTTGGCCAAGCAATGAATCTCTCTCAAATGAGGTTACCTTTTCCATTGTATAAAGCCTACTACTACAGTTTTAAGGCGTTGGTTTCCCAATTTAATTTTTTTTTATTGTCCTGCCAGTTTTTGCATTACATTCACCGCAGTAATAAGTAAGCTTGCTTTTTTTTATTACTCAACATTTATTTTTCTATCCTTTCCTAAATTTATTCGAGCTTAGTGATCCCTGTAGCTTTACAGCGTTCTCTTCTGGAATTTGCACACGCATTCCATTTGACAATTTATACTTGCCTAAGACATGCCACCAAAGAAAAGAACTTTCCTAGGTCGCAAAACCGCTGTCGCCATGTACGCCACGCGAATAAGAGATAACGAATCGTCTTTAGAACGTTCAGTTTGTCTGCCTCAAAATGCCTCTCAGAATGTTTCAATCAGAGCCACTGAGTCTGGAGATCAACGTAGCCATCGGCTTTCCAGAAAAGCATACCTGAACGCTTCTGGCGTGAGGCTGAAAATGATGATCAAAGAACTCAACAGCTGAGGAGAAACGCCTCTTCAACTACTGCTGTGCGTGAGGCTGAAACAAGATTGAGACGCAAAAACGGCCCTTTTCAGCCCCCCCTTCAAATTGTTACCCCCCCCCCTCAATTTGGGGATGTGCCTCAGTTGCACCCAATTGTTGTTACTAATATTGATTTTCGGGTGGGATGACTTTAAAATTAAACTGTTCCAACTGACAGAACGGTAAAAATTGCCAGTAATGAAAGACCCGGGCGATGACGAGTTACACTGCTAGTGTAGTATAAGATGATTGCTTATTCATTATATAAAAAAAATGTTATTGGAAATGTTGTTACTTACTGTATCCTTGGAAATTAAAAATAAACGAAATAACAAAAAAATTCTATGTCATGTTTTCCTACACACGTCCCCTAGAAGGAAAGCCATTGTTTTGTTTACGTTTCATCATGTGATCTCTTGCATATACTGATTCTTCTTCTTACTCCTCTTCTTTTCTTTAAACAGTTACAGTCTGGTGTACTAATGGCCATTTACTTATACTTCAACAATCACAAAACACCGTTAATAACAGTACGACGATAATAAATAGTACATTCCATTGCTGTGAGCGCAGTCATAACTCGAAATTTGGTTAAACAGAATATTATCAATAAAGAATTTCACCAGTTTTGAATCAAAGATGTTGAGAGTAAAACAAATTTCAAGTAAGGTTGATATTTACAATTCTTGGAGAATGAACGATTGAAATCAAAACTGATGATGATGAGCAAAATATATCTTTTAGTAAGGTTGATACTTACATTTCTAGCAGAGGGAGTGACTGAAATTGAAACATGATGCTGAGAGTAAAACAAACTTTATGTAAGGTTGATACTTATAATTCTAGGAGAAGAAATGATTGAAAGTTAAATTTGATGATGGGAGTTAAATTTCAAGTAAGGTTGGTACTTTTAACAGAAGGAACGATTGAAGCTAAAACATGATGTTGAGAGTAAAACAAATTTTAAGTAAGGTTGAAATTTAGAATTCTATCAGAAGGAGTGATTGAAATTAAAAATTTGATGCTGAGAGTTTAACAAATTTGTGTGAAAAAAAAATCACGACCATTATCCACATATATAGTATAAAGTCTTCTCATTAATAGCTTTTCGTATCTCGTAGTTAGCAGTGTTATCGTCTAGAATGAAGATGATATTTCATCATTCTAAAAATAACATTGCCATCATTGATGATAGAAAAGATAGCTATTTCATCATTCCACCCTCATCATTAAAAAAAAAAAAAAAACCTTCCACCACAAGAGTGTCAGAAGAGTAGTGTAGCCTAGCGTACCCTATAGCAGTAGTCAGTAGACAAGTAGTCAATAAAAACACACGTTTACCAGCACTCCGGAAAAACCAAGAGACGATGTCAAACGCCATCGACAAAAACGAAATTCTCGGAACCAAACCAAGTAAGCACTGACTTTTAAACAAAAGATACACTGAGAACATGTTTACACACAACATGTCAATATTCTGTAATTCACATCACAAAAATACAAATTCTTGCTATTTATGTCAACACGGGTCTCAAGTTTTTATTGTTTATATAATTGTTGTACCTTTTAATTCATTTCATTTTCAATATAAAAAAAGAGAAAAGGATTCCTCCTACACTACAAATACATATAGCAACAGGGTAATTATTTTCACAAAATTCAAATTATATCAAGTCAAGATTACTATTACACCAACCTAAAATACCTACTCTGTTACAGCTGAAACAAAATTTAGTGTAGTGCGTCTTATCGTATGAATGTGGCAGAAATAAGTGAGTTTCATTTGTTTGTAAAAATAATAAAATCATATTTAAAGGATTTAGCTACCAAGCATCAGCCACAATGCTCTTCTTAAAAGATCAGTATTAATTAAATACTTATTTTTTCTTATATACATTTCTGACTTTATTTTATATTAATATACTAAAATATATGAAATCTGAAAAATATCAATAATGGTATTGCAGTGGCTCGGCTGTAATAAAGCAATTACAAATTTATTTTATTACTAATGTAATGTTCGTCTCCAGGTTTTAATAAGAACATGAGACTAAATCTTTCATACGTAAATTGTTTAGTCACTTCTGGATTCCCTCAAATTAGCGACAACTGAATCGAAAGATATTTGGTTTCGGGTCTTTCTTCGTACGTTCGATCTTCTTGTGAAGATTTGAGGGATTTTTCCATCCCACCTCGTAAATCGGGCTTCAATATAATTTCCTGTCATCCAGTCGCCTTGTGGGAGTATATCCTAAGTCTAGTTGGGTTTATTCCTGTTTATATTGATGCACCGACTGATACTCTTTGAGGTCTGATTCTGAACTTAATGACTTTGAAATAATCTTTTCGGTCAACTGTTGTGGCACTTGTATCTTTTGACGTTCTGAAATGATACCGAGTAGAAAGCTCTTGGTATCTCGAAGGGTGAACCCAGTACATATTGGAGCCCCCACAGGTTAACTCTTCTAAGGTCAAAGCTGAATATTAAATTTGGTTCAGACCACTGTCATTTCCTGGCGTTAATCACATACTAAACTAATTTTCAAACGGGTTTGGTTAAATAATTTAGCTATATCATGTCGATAAGTTTTCGCGGATTAACTTTTTGGTAGATTTAGAAAATTGAGTAAGAAAAATACCAAAATTTTCTTTCGAATATTTTTTATTTTCCCAAGTACTTTCAATCTCATCTGAGACCATCTTCAGGGGGTTAAATCGTCTGTGAGGATGTATATGTGTTTCTGTGAATTTAAAACATTTCAACTGTTCGTTATGCAGCATTCTAGATTTCAAAGTTCACGTGTTCTTTTGGGTTTTTTCTTTAGTGTAAAAGAAGTAACTTTTTTTGTTTTTGCTCATAGTGATTTTTTCATAAGCATATAAGGACTTTGTTGCTATACTCATAGTTGATTTATTTATTTTGGGCTTTAATTCCCTTATATAAAGGGCTTCAAGGATTTTTAGTTTTTGCTTGTTATTATTTTTATGCATTTTCAACTATTAGGTTGGTGCAAAAATAATGACGGTTTCTGACGTTATACGTCAAAAACCGTCATTATTTTTGCACCAACCTAATAATACGTACGTATTGACATTTTTATCAATGTCCTAAAGAAAATTTAAATTGATATACAATGTTGGCCTTTTGCAAGACGCTAGTTGGCGGAGAAGAATTGTTTTGGACAGCTAGGTTGATTGTATTAAATTTAGTATAGTATATAATTAATTTTATTTTTTTACTTGGATCAGTGGGAGATATATTAGTGTTTATGAGGGTTTTTTTTAGAATTTTTCCTCCTGTTTATAGTTGGAATGCATGTGATTACGATATTGTAATTTAATAAGTTTAGAGAGTTATTTCATGATATATTGTATTCATATTTCTATAGCTTGTCTAATTTGTTCATCAACAATGTAATTAGGGAAGTCATTATTAATGAGGGCTTGTTTAATATTTTTAATTCAGTGTAGATAATCGTTTTTCTTGAAGAATTTGATTTTGAACGGTTTACTAAGTTTCGTATACTATAGTAGCTATTTTGTACATTCACTTTTGCAGTTGAGAGTACATGTACAATACAAGTGTTTATACTAGTTGTTTTTTTTATAAGGAGAGGTACTAAAATTATTATTCCTACTGTCTATCAATACATCGAGGAACGGGGTTTTTTGTCCTTGTTAAGTTCATATTTGAACTTAAGTAGAGTTTTTTGAAAGTTTTCTTGTAGTTTGTGTATTTCGTCTATGTTTTTGACTAAAATGAGAATGTCATCTACATATCTTAAATGGAGGCTTTTGTGGTATTGAATACATTATTTTCTAAATTATTCATGTAAAAATTACTAAATGTTGGCTCAAAGGAAAAATCCTATAAAAACACCATCGCATTGTACGTATATGTTGTTTTTGTGGTCATAAAAATCAAATTCTGTGGTGCACATCAAGAGTGTTTTTTTAATATTAGGTCGAATTTTTAATGGAGAGAGAGAGAGATGGAGTTTTGTACGTATTGTTTATGATTATATATCGATTGTTTCTCTGACTGAGACGCGTTGGTAAATAACTTTTCAACGTCTAGTAAGGCTAAAGTTTCATTATTGTTTTTAGAATTTGGAGTAGTTCGTGTGTTGACTTTAGTTGATTCAGAACTTTGGTTAGCTGGTAAACGGGAGTGGAGATTTGGGATATGATAGGTCGCAGAGAAAAGTTAAGTTTGTGTATTTTTACAGTTTCATATATATATATATATATATATATATATATATATCCTGGTTTACAGTCTTGGAAGTTTCAAGCTATCCAGTCTTACGTTATTGTCTGTGACAAGTTTGTTGATTTTTTTTTATTTTAATTGCTTAATCGAATTTTTTCAGACTTTTTAAAATTTGGTATGGTTGTCAAGTGCATTTTTGAGTAACAGTTCGAATTATTTAATGTGACAAAAATATTGTTTTTATCTGTTTTTTTTTTTTTTGTTTTTTTTACAATTATATTGTTGCGGTTACGTAGTTCTTTTGCCGCAGTTCTTTGTTGTTTTGATAAGTCTAACAGAACTCCACTTTTTCGCGGGAAAACAGCATAGCGTAATAAAAAAATGCCACAAACTTAACGAAAATAAAGTTTTATCGTCAAAACGCTTATGTTATTATTAAGATGAAAGACCAAAGTATTTTTTAATTTTTTTTTTGAAATTTTTAAATATTTTCTAAGACGCTCGAAATTTTGGTTAAATTCTTCTTTTTTTACGACATCGCGGTGCTGTTAAAATAACATTGGGTTTTTTTGCGCTTTTTTCCCGTTGAAAACACACTGATTTGGAAATTCTTGTAAAATTAAAGTAATTGTCCGATTTTAATGAAATTTTCGGGACTTATTCACAAATGAATGAAATTATTTTTGAAATATTTCTTTTTAGTAAATTTTGGTAACAAATACTTTTTTTTAAATATGTTACACCCCACTTACTTATTATCCTGAAATTTCCTTCAAAACCTTTTTATTTCCTTACAATTTTTTTTTTATTAAAGTAAGAGTCATTAGAGATGGTAAATCACCTACTTTTTTTTTTCAACTTTGTGCTAACTAACTGAAAATCTGCTCTGAAGGGAAAAATAATGAATTCAATAAAACTATGATATTACTTAATTAGAAAAGCTTTTAATTGCTTTTGTAAATGAGTAATATTAAGGTCATTATTGCCTGAAGAAATAAATTTTTTCTGATGGATAATTAAATTTTACAAGAATTTTTTATTTGTTTTACATTTTAATTATAATAATTTATAATAGTTTAAAAATCGTGCAAAACTCTGTATTAGCCTATTTCTTTGTGATAATTAGTAATTAAGTAGAAACAAAATTTACGAGTTCAAAATTGCAAAGTTTAATAAATTTAGTGATTCCAATTTTTTTTCAAATAATTTTTTATGTTGTATTTTTCTACTTAATACGTTCCTTATTTCCATGTACGGTAGACTGAAATTGCCATTATTACAAAAAGAGTTCTGTCCCTTTATTCTAATAAATAAACATAACAGTAAAAACTAAAAATAAAAGGGTTCACTCAGATTTCTAGTAATTTTCATTTATGGTCATCCGTAGTAGCTGTCATCACTTGTCAATCAACACATAGATCAAGTATTGGATCAAAATTACGGTACCAATCGTTAATAATTCGTTGTATATTTCTTTTTTATGCTATAATTAAGTAATATTGTTTTAAATCAGATTAATTTAACATTAAATTTTCTAATTTTACTAAAATGACGTGTCAGAAATTTTTTAAAATATTTTTAAAATCGATAAATTTGTGCTTGTTTACAAATTTCTTAAAATTAAGAAAATGGTGGTTTTTAAGAAAATTTAAAAATTTGAAATTAAATTTGACATTCCAATGTATATAGTTTCTATCTGAAATATACCAGAATTGTTTACTTAATGGAAATAATAAATTTAATTATTCAACTTTCAAGTAAAGCTAAAATGAAATCTTCAAGCATATTTTTTCATTTTAAAAAATGCATTTTAAACTTAGGTATCGATAATTTATGCCGAAATAGTGGAGGTACCTAGACGTGTTTTTTTTTCCTCTGTCATGCCTATCTTTCAACGCCCCGGCTTTGAGTATGTCCTGGATTTCTGGTTTTGGATTTTTACCAGTTGTTGCTCCTCGAATTTTTTTTTTTTTTTAATGTTTTGATACAGTATGTGAGAATTTCTTCGCACACAGTTTCCTTGGCAGAGACAAGAAAAGACATATACAATTAACAAAGCCTACCTTAAAATTTAATACAAATTTTATTGCGTCTTTGCAAAAAAAGATTATGCCCTTTTTTGCCCCTGTGAATAGGGTGGGGTAGTTTCCTCAAAGAAGAGGTAGTAATTTTTTCTTCTGTAGGACTCAATTGGTCTCTACGCAGATTTGAAGATGCAGGAACTTGCTGGTCGTTGCAGGAGCATTACCATTTCGGTTGCTGAAGATAAAACTCGGCTATTTGTCGAGTGCCTGCAGAAAGTTCTTCGTGTTGAAAGTACATATTAGATGACAGTCAATAAACTGACTGAATTATACAGCCTTGAAAGTATCGTAGAAGCTGGAACATGATGTCGTCGCAGGAGCATCACCATTTTGGTTGCTGAAACAAGATTGCCTAGTTATTTAGGCTTAATTTTGGGCACTAAAGGCCCTGCAAAGTGATTGAAATATGAGTCCTGACATTTTGAAAGTTTTGCAGCAACTGAAAAAAAAAAAAAAAAAAAAAAAAAGGCACGGGCCGTTGAAAATGCCCACCAAAAGCAAAAGTCAAATTCAACCAATGAGATTGGTCGGTATAAAATACTGTGTGGCATGAATTAGTCAATGGGAGCTTAAATTGCAGAATTTCTCACACACTGCCAAGGAAGAAAGGAAAAAGTAATGATTAATCATTACTTTTTTTCCAATAAGGATAAGGTAATTAAAAACTGTCAATAGCTGACAGGTAACAAGGTTGTCCCTAGGGACTTAACTGTTGACTATTCAGTTAATTATTATTATTATTAATTTTGAATATGCTGGCCTTGTCTGCTGTTAATTAAAATTGCAACAATAATCTCGATATTTAGAACAGTATATCTATAAAAAGTGGGGTGACTTTTACTTAAGTCTAATAACCACAAGTGTGGGATATATAAAGTTATTGTGAATTTTTGTCCGTACAGTTCGGACAAAACCACTCCCCCACAGTGTCTTGCTGATTAATTCCGACACAGCTAAAGTGATACCAGCTATCACACGAGTCACAGCACACCATGGGAGCTAATCCGTCATTAGCAACGGAACAAGTAGGGCAGAAGAAGGGGCTACCCTCTTCCATAAATTCTGCAGATGCCGTTTCAGGATTACCCTTAAGTTCTAAGGGAAATAAATGCTTGAATGAGTGAATCTGTTCGCACCCGTCTTTTAATACTACAGCAGAGCGAACTTGATTATCATTACCGACAATCAATCTAAGTATTTTACCTAGACTCCAGAAGGGGCGAGATTTGATTGGAGATTTAATAAGTACAATCTCACCAACAGACACCTTCGGGGGACAGTGGCCCCCTTTATTGGCATCAACTTCTCTTAACGACAAAAGATAGTCGTTATACCAAATACGTTTGAATTTGTCAATGAATTTGTCCCTCAATTCAAGGGAACGTATTAGTTTAATTCTATGGGGCGGATCGGGGCACAACTCCTCCGATTCGTAATTATTAATTAGCAAGCGGGGGTGATAGCCCGTTTGCAGAAAGTGGTTAGGGGTCAGAAAGTCAAGACCTCTATCCGAAGAAGATATATACGTGAATGGTCTATCATTTATGGCCTTCTGTACGTCTGAGAGGGTAGTCAGGAATTCGAAGTGGTCGATCTTCCTCCTGCCCATTAATTTTCTTAGGCACTGTTTAACAGTTTTAATTAGCCTCTTCCAAGCCCCCCCCCCTTGCTAAGCAGAATAGAGGGGAATGGTCCGGTGATTGATAGAAGTGGACCTAAAATACTCTTTAAATTCGTCAGAGACGAATACATCTGATAATATAATGCCAGACGCTAAAAAGGACTTAGCGTTATCAGAGTATACATGAGAAGGAACACCAAATAAGTTGGTGAACCTGATAAAGGCTAGTATGAAGGAACGTGTGCTCATGTCTGGTAACAGTTCCAGATGTATAGCACGCAAACTCATACACGTGAATAGTAAAACATACATTTTCACATCTTCAACATTGTGTGTCACAAAAAAATGACCTGCAAAATCCACACCCACTTGTTTAAAGGGGTGGACAAAATTTACCCGATGAGAGGGTAGTTGGGACCCGGAGGGAACTTTACAAGGCAACGAATTGATCCTCTTGCAAGTAATACAATTACGGAGAATCCTTTTTACCGCTTGTCTCCCCTGGGGAATCCAAAATCCTGATAACCTCAACTTACTGAGCGTTGAATTGGTTCCCATATGGCAACAATTTAAGTGAGCCTCATTAATAGCCAATTCAGTCAAGTGATGATTTTTTCCTAACAGAATAGGAAATTTTACTTCAAAAGGAAGAATATCAGAGTTCTGAATGCGACCCCTGGTCCGCATCAGACCATCTTTATCTAAGAATAGGCCCAGGGCCGATACCCTAGGAGGTATAACCTTATTTGAAGTTTGTTTCAAATAATCCAATTCAAAGGAAAAAACTTCACTTTGCATATTGGTAAAAAGCAACATCTTGGCTCTATTAAAGGTATTAGTGCTTCGGTGACGTAATTTGTCGACAAAACTTAGCACCTTCTCTAAGACATTGCTCGCCTTAGATAATGTGGAAAATTTCGAGATTTCCAAAGGTAAACTGCTTCCAACCGGGCACGTATCTACAGATATCATGGAGGATACAATTTTCCTGTTGTCGTTAAGACAAGGTAAAGGTGATACGGGCCAGCAGATGCTATCTTGATTAAGCCACTCAGGGCCGTACACCCAGAATTTGAACAGTTGTGCGAACTTAGAGGTGGTGAGGCCTCTGGTTAGTAGATCAGCCGGATTTTCCGTCGAAGGAACATATTTAAATTTAGGTGATGTGCCAGATTTGAGGGTAATCTCCTCCAAAGACTTTTTAATATCAGATATTCGATTTTCTACAAATATATTTTTTTTGAATCCTTTGCCGTTTAAAACCCACGAAAGGGCAACTTGAGCATCTGGGAGATTGTATCTCTGACAAAAAAGTAAGTGCGTAAGTTGACTTGACAACAACAACATTATCAAGACGTTTTACCAGATACAAAATCTATCAGAAAACATTTAAAGACCCATTCGTGTCCACCTTCACAACACAGGAAAATACTTGTTGACAACACCAGTATACTACACCATGAAAATGATAAACAAAAACTTAAAATTCTCGTGGCCCTCTATATCAAAAAGAACCAACCAACACTGAACAAAATTTATTACTTCACTCTTCATCTTTCCTTCTGCAAAATGCCAAGTTTACAAATTCGTCATTGTCATTCGCTAATGAATTCGATCATCATTGGTTTTCCTAACGTTGTGGTTTTATGCGAAGTTTAGTTAATATCAATTTTCTCATTCGTGTTATTTTTCACTATGCTTATCGCGTCATTTTTTTCTATCCTTTGTCTTTCCCTTTTTCTTCTCCTGTTTTCCTCATCATGTAACAATAAAAAAAAAACATGTAATATTTCTGGCTTCGAAAATGGTGATAAATTTGAAGAGGACCTAATTCTAATAATAAAACAGGATTCGGTTAAGAAATTAATGTATCGCTCATAAATACGCATTTATTTTATCACTCGTCTACATCAACAGGATACTGTACCTATGTGCTCAGTTACCTGCTGCAGTGTGTCAAAGTGCTCCTTGGGTATATGGTAGCAGGTTAAGTGGAGGAAGTTGAATATATTTAGTTTTAAAACCATTTATTCTACATTCTACATCGTCACATGATAAGACACTAGAGGTGTTGAAACAAACTACTTTTGTAGTGATTTTATAACATATTTATGTTATGAAATTTAAATAAATAATTATATCTGCTCTACTCTGTATTGAGCACTCTTTTAAGAATAGTAATTGTTGGTTATTGGAATTCATTCCGTATACACCAATCCTATACTTGGGTATATATATATATATATATATATATATATATATATATATATATATATATTACAATACAATATATATATATTATATATATATTATATATATATAATACATATGTAATCTATATCTATAAAAGGCAGGGTGTGTGTGTGTGTGTGTGTGTGTGTGTGTGTGTGTGTGTGTGTGTGTGTGTGTGTGTAACGAATGCACGGCCGCAATTTTCGACATGCACATGCTCCAAGTTAGTGAAAAGGCCAAGACCGACTTTGCATTTTCCAACTCACACCGATAGTGGAAATAATCGATTTTTTCATGTTTCTACGGCAGTTTTCATGTAGTTTGCGGTCATTTTCTACTGGCCAGAGTGAGAGCCTATAGCTGGCTGCCACGAATAGGCAGGAAGATTCTATTGGCCAGCGTGAGAGCCAACAGCTGACTGACACGAATGTTAACTAGCATGCTTTGCAAAAAAAATCGATTCTGATTCCGCAGAACTGGGTTAAGTGTGAAAAAGTATTTGTTGCTAACATTCTTTTTCATTCGGTTTTTCCAGGTTTTTACGGGTCCTTTGTTAAAGCTGATCGTTTTGTGTTCATTTTGTTTAGTTTTTTTTTCGTAACAGATTTAATGTTTAGTATAGAGCTTGGAAAAAAATTCGCAGTGTGAGATAGGCAAGAAGTAAGGCATGTAGCAACATCAGCACGGCAAAGGGCACTCCTTTAAAGGCAAGGAAGGGCAAAAATATTTTAAGTCAAGTGATAGCGATTGCTGTATGAGTCTTACGATTTTTGAATCAAGCACGGGCAACGCCGGGTCATGCTGCTAGTCTATCTATCTATCTTGATATATTATATATAGAATACAATATACTATATATATTATATAATACAATGTAATATATGTATAATATATATGTAATATATATATTACAATATAATGCTATAATATATATATATATTACCATATATATATATATATATATATATATATATATATATATATGTGTGTGTGTGTGTGTGTGTGCGTGTGTTGAACCGAAGACGAATATGAAAAAGTATACCATAGAAGAGAAATTACAAAATAATTTGGAACGTACGCTGAGTGTTTGTAGTCGGGCTGAGATCGAATTTTGTGTTGATATGCGTTTAGATTTTTGGGACTAGTATTGATATATACATGGGTAGTGAAAAGTTGAGGATATTCTTTTAAACTTAGTGACTATTGTCACTACTTACTAGTTTAGTCGTTAAGAGAGGTCTATGAGAGGATTTTGAAAAATGTTCTTTATAACACATCTCAGTGGATCGAAGCTGGAACTTTCTGCATCGATCTTATTTGTAAAAAAAATGCTCTTGCTATCTGACTTCCTGTCTTTAAAAAATGAAAAATATCGCTACAAAACCACCAAGAAAAATCAAATTCTTTAAAAACACAAGCGCAAAACGCCCTTTTCCCATCAAGCTTTGTGCTTTCTATTCTAGACATGGTGTTCACTTTTCGAAGTCCAGCAATTAAATGACAAAAGTTGCTTTTACAGATTAGGAGTGAAACGTATTCCAAGAAAAAAACTGACAGCGAAACTATAAGAATTTGAAAGGGAGAGTAAAGGGAGCTAATCCAAGACTATTCAAAGATCAACCTTGAACTTGAAATCCTTACGGATCTGGGACTCTGATTGGCTAATTGCTGTCCAATCAGGATCCATTACTGGGGTCACGCGGTAAACTCGATTCCTCTTTTGCAACTGATAGCTGTAGTGACCACGCGTTTATCGGATCCGTCGTTTCCGACGTTAATGGAATACAGAAGCCGCAAAGCCCACTTGTTCCATGGACACTCTTCTAAGTTAGCAGTTAAGTCTGCAAATATAAATTATATTTGCCAGCCTTCTTTTTACTTATTGTGCATACAACCTTTCCTGTACAGTAAAACCGTTGATTTAATACAGTCTTTATGTTACTTCTCTCCTTCAAGTGTGTCTGTCCTTGCCTTTGACTTTGTGGAACTTAACTGTAACCCGAAAATCTTTATAAAACGCCAAAGTATTTTCTGTCGAGTCAGAAGAACGGCAAATAATTATTTCAGAATCTTTGTTTTTGAGTTACGCTCCAGAGCAATGTTTTTGTAATGAACAAAACTAGATCTAGATTTAAAATTCAAATGCTAAGGACTGATTCATTGATTTTGTTAGAAATTAAAAAGACTCGAATTTACAAACTTTGCTTAACACACACGCAAAAGCGAATCCAAAACAAAACTCGTGAAATTTCACACCTTGATGCGAAATGTTTTTCGGCCAATAGAAAACTAGGAAACATTTAAAAACAAAATTCAAATAATCTTCAATTCTCAGAAAAATTCTTTTACGGAACTTTTCGCGATCCGACACGAAGTTTGTTCGTCGTCCAATGGAAAGGCCCGTATCATATCCGGGAGTGAATTCCCAAATGACCTTTTCAAACCCCACAAACAAAATAAAAGACGGGCAAGTTCGCCTATCACCAGAGAGAAGCAGAGGAGCGTATTAACACGTCCCTTGACAAACGCCAAGCGATCGTTATTATCTCTACCTTTCTCCCTCACCTCTTTTATACTTGATAAACGAACGGAACATTTTAAGACTGAGCGATTACTTCAAAAATATTCCTACCCTACGATAACGCACATACATACATACATACATACGTACACACATATGTTCCTGCCTACGTACACATAAACTCATTCGTGCAAGGACTACTACGAACATTTTGACAACTTTGTATCAACCAAAATACATTAATTTTATTTATACAGACCTTAATTGATTTATATGTATATAAATTTGTCGTTTCACTTTACAATTTGGTTTCCTTGTTTTATATCTCCTCTTATGGTGGGATATTTAACTAACAAGGCCAAATCAAACTAATCTGTTTCAACACTCATAAACTTCACTACAACTGATAACCCACTATATTTTTACCCTTGTGGAATCCCTTGAAATAGTATTTATGGAATTATGATTATTCTAATTTAAAATAATATAAGAGGTTGGGTCCTTTATTATAATAACCAATGATTTTTTCAGCAATATGTTGTACGTGAAAAGTAAAATTACGAATATAAAATTAAACAAAAATTACTAAAAAGTGTGTTGAATGCTTGCTTTCTTGAGTGTTGTAGTCACCAATGTGGAAGTGGTTAAATAGATAAATGTGGCTGCGTGTTGAGAATTCAATAAACATTCATACATAATATTTAAAATATCAAGGAAAAAACAATGAAAACCAATTTTGTTTTAACGAATAAATATATGTATATTAAAATTCAACAATAATACAAAGTAGTTGTAATATGAGTGAATAGGGAGAAAAAAGTAGCTTCCCTTTAACTGTAAGGAAATGTTTTAAGGAAGATTTGTCTGAGTAAAATGTTCAGAGTTCAATGTTGAAAATTGAATATTTCTTTTAGAAAATTGTTCAGTTGTTGCAACTTACAGAGTTGATTTAACTTGGTATGTCCAAAAAGTTCTGTATTGTGTGTATGTAGGTGCGGAGTGAGTAGGATGAAAAACACGAGATGAGATCTATTGTCTCTGGGTGTACTCGACTGTGGTTTTGGAACTACTATTAACTGTTTTTTTGGAATGCATCCAATATATTACCTAGGGTGGCTCCCAGCACAGACGCTGGATACATTTTTGAATACACACGAAAAATACCCGATTGGACGAAAAATGGGCCAATCAGTGATTTTATAGCAAAACTTGTTTGCGAGCAAAGTGTCGAAAAAAAATCAGTATGGTGAAATGCGATAGATAAATTGTCCTGTTATTTTTAGTATGTATTTATTGACCAATTAGAATTGGAGAAAATGTAGGCGTGGCACTACAAGTGCATTATCCTATTTATCACTGTTTCACGTGGAAACCCTAGCAACCACTTGCTGAATTCTAGGGTTCCAGAGAACACCGATTGAGAAACATAGCCTTTGAGGCATTAATACAGAGGAACACCAAATTAAATCTATTTACATCGCTCTTAGCATTAAGTGGATATTATTGTAGATTGTAGGTTCTACTGTTTTTTTTTCTTTACAAGAACGCGTTGTACCTGTTTAGTCCCGTTGATTAAATTTCACTTTACTTAACCTGTTACTGTATTTCCAATGGAGCGACATAAGGAAACAAAACGTTCTAAGTATCTAGCTACACAAGTATCATATCAGTCAATATAACTCATATGAGTTATATAACGCCTGACCTTGATATCGCTCCACGGTATTACACAGCGTTTCAGCTGGTTAATCACGAGGAATTTATTCAATAAATTCGAAGTTGGATTTTATTTTATTTATTGCTTATTCGTTATGATAAGCACATTTCTGCATACGTCATATTTAGTCGTCTGAATATTAGAATTAATATAACTGGTCTCTCTCTCTCCATATATATATATATATATATATATATATATATATATATAATTATTATAGTATTATAACATTTCTTGCTATAAAAATGTTCAATGCTTGTATCATCATAGGAAAGATTTCCTTGTAAAGAAGTGAATTCCTAAAGATAATAAAAAAATTATCCCGAAAAACTCTCTAAACAAAGAAAGCAAATTTGCTAATCATTTTATGGACAAACTACATCATACTGTTACATAAAGTGTTTATTTTTTTTCTCAATAATATGCAAGAACTAATTTTTATATATATATATATATATATATATACGGTGTTTCTAAAGTCTAGACACATGCAAAATGCATATTTTTAATAAATGAAACTTTGAACAGCTTTTTATTGAATTGAAATATTAACAAATGACATCTTCATGATTTCCATCATTTGTGATGCAAAAGTTGGTGCGTTTTGCAAAATTCACATGTGCTCGATGCAATAACTCCACATTGCTGCTGATTTTAGCACAATCACTCTTTATGCGTTCAACCAAGTGTGTTGTGATTTTCATTGAGTACATCTTTCCCTTCAGCATACCCCAGAAAAAGAATGAAGTTCTTTCTTCTTTCGATAAAACCACGTTTAATGAGATTTCTTATGTGTCCAGAATTTAGGGATACCTTGTATACGACATCCTATATATATATCTATATATCTATATCTATATATATATATATATATATATATATATATATATATATATATATATATATATATATAATGGCCGGCTATTTGTTTTCCGAGCACACCCGTCTGCTAGAATGGCTAGTCAATCCCTGTGGCAGCCGGTTACTCAGGTATATTTGTGTTGGCTCAACATCTGGATAGCCCACCTGTGATTTATACTGTAAATGTTGCAACTATGTTGAGCAGTTTCTGAGAGAGAGCGTGATAATCTGGCGTGATCAGCTGTTTGAACAACGCCATCACGCTTGCTCACAATGACATGTGACTTCATGCTGGCACAACCATCAAAAGTTCCGTCTACCCAATTTCACTCACAAGACTTGGGTCAACCCATGGTATGATATTCAGGCAACTTTCCAAACGTGCCACATGCTGGGATAACCTTTCCAGACTGATAACATCAAGAAACCACCTTCTTGAGAAATTGACCATGGTAACCTTGAACCGTACCACATTATATATATATATAAGCACGTGCCATTTGAAATGGAGTGGGCATTAGCTGCAGAAAGTTGCCAGAACACTGGTCATTCTTGACTTGTAATTAGTATAAGTATGGTTTCTGGAGAGCCATCTCCCAGATGGTTTCATTACGCTAAATAAGGTAGCGTCAGTTGTATGTTCTGATAGCTGTTTATTAACCTGGGCAATTTTTGTACTTAACCGACCAAAAATCTGCATAGGATTCCATATTAAAAATGGTCATGTGCCACAGTCCATTCTGTTTGGAGAATAAATATCCTTAAGCACAAAGCAGATATATAAGATGTATATTATTTTTAAAATAAAAAATTCATATGAAAATCTTTATTCTTATAAAATAAGTTATATAAAAACGGTGTTTGAACATTTAAAGTAAAAGTATTTTATTTGGAAGATCCTTTTTTTAAATAAAACATTTTTCACTGGTGTTGTTTGTAATAATAAATCTTGCTCGTGTTACTAAGACCGGTGTATTTGTAGCAGAAAAAAAAACACAATTTACACATAGAGATAACAAATTAAAGCCAAATTTATACAATTATAAGAAGACCTATATCTCTAACTACACACCAATTTTCGTCTAGCTAAGCTACACACACACTGCACTCTACTCAAAACAATTTTTTGAAACAAACACAAATATACCAGAATGCTGGCCATTATTAACGCGACTCTCGTTTGCCATAGTTTTCTACAACTACATCAATGCGTTTCCCTTATGTAGGCTATAAGAGAAGCTGAGCAGTAGCAGTGAAGAGGGAGAGCAGAGAGCAGAAAGAGAAAGAGGAAACGAGAGAGAGAGAGAGAGAGACTTCACACATATCGACCATTAGTCTACGAAAACAACCTCATCTGAACACAGAAAGAAAAACGGACTTCCCTATCCACGCGACAAGCCCCCAAACCGATAGCCAACAGCAGTCAGCCGAATTAAGCACACTCCTTTTCTACGCTCTCATTTCACACCTCGTTCATCGTACATTCGAACGCTACACTATACGACATTTTCATATCCTGTAAATTTTGGTCATTTCTTCAAACCAGTGTCTAATTTGTTTCTTTAAGCCGAGTTCGAATTCCAGTCAAATCCATTACATTCACTTACGTGCTAATACCCTTGGGAAAGGTATGAATCCTCTTCTTCTCCCCACTCCCCAGCTGTGTGTAAATAACAGGACAGACTGGGTTCTATAGCCTTTGATGGCAACTGGACTACTGCAGAAAGAAATTGCAACCTATTGCGAGAAAAAATATACCTCGTCAGTCATGTATCGAAAGATACATGATCGCCTAAGCGTGTATCACGCATGGCACAGAACTGACTGACTCCAACCAACTTCCACCTCGGATCATATTAAGACCAGAGTGCTGCTCGTAATAATAAATCTTACTCGTGTTACTAAAACCAGTGCATCGATCAGAATGTGTGTTATATTGTTAAAAATAAAATGTTAATTTTCTTAAACGGAAAATTTCGATATCTCCTTTTTCGCCTTCTCTCTTTGATATATTTAATTTAATATTAGGTTATAATATATGAAAGGCCGGGTTTTATCAGGAAACAATAAAATACTATTATTTTTTAAACAGCAAGAACAGACTTAAAAATTAAAATATGCAATATCGTAACTGGTTCGTTTTTATTTTATTTTTACATTTTGTTGAGCATAATGTTATATTTCAGAATTTTTTTTTTTTTTTTTTTTTTTGCGCGCGCAATGTCACATTTCAGAAATTGGGTTATTATTGTTACGTCTTAGAAATGAATGCAACTCAAATAATGCGTTTTCTGATTTTTTGCCAATTCATATGCAATCCATTAGCCCGTAATTTAGTTTTACTTATCACAATGAAAATAGTCATAAGAGAGAATCGAAAGATTTGAAAGAATTGTGGCTCTGAGTGAGCCGAGTTTGAATTTCAGTCGAGTTTGTTACATTCAGTTTCGCGCAAATACCATTGGGAAAAGTATTAATCCATTACTTCTTCCTCCCAGCTATAGGTTAAATAGTAAGACATACATCTGAAAAAATAAATATCTACCAAACTGTTAATGACATATTCACTTGCGAAAAGAATAATTCTTACAATCCAAAATGTTTCGGCTTTAAATAAACTTAAAAGGGTTGATAAGCCGTAAAAATCAAATCAACCAATCATTTTTAAAAGAACTGGAATTGTTGATAAAGGTTGTAGTTTTCGTTCGTTAACCAGTTCCAAACAGTAAACCGTGGTTTATCTCTGGTTCAACCGCATTGCGTCTCAGTTTAACTTTAATCCTATACAGCACGTACTTGAACAGCAGAAAAAATTTCAAGAGTGAAAAAAAAAAGAGTTAATTTAAATAATACGGAACAAATCAGCCAACACGTAATGCAAAACAAAACCGTAGAAACGGAAAATTTACGTTATTAAATGGAATACAACGAATTAAATCCATTTTGAATCATCAGGGTATAAAAACTTCATTTAGTAAAACTTGCTGAAAAGTTTTTTCGTCCGATTTACTCCTTAAAATCTGGCCAAACATTAAATTCATTTATTTTGAAGAGCTTCTTAGTCGGATCATGAACTTTCCAGTACCTCATATCTATCTATCTATCTATCTATCTATCTATCTATATATATATATATATATATATATATATAAGTCGCGTGCCGCAAGTACGCAGTCGCTCGAACTAAGTAAATTGTCAACAGAATCATCAAAGCCTTATCGCGATAAGAAAATATTTAGAAATATTTTTGGGAAGGAAATTATGCAATACTCTGATAATGGAAAACTGAGAAAAATTTTACAAACCTTCACAATTTTTTCATGCAACATTTATATAATACCAAAGAAAAGGATCGAAGAATGCAGAAATCCTCTTATTGTCCATTATTAAATGTGGCTTGGAGCAGTGTCCTACGGCGTGCGAACTTGAAATCATAACGCATTTTACTGCGGTTGAAATGGACGGAAGGATGATGAAAAATATCATTTATTAAATTATACATAGAATTTAGTGCATTGAGTAACAAATCTAAAGAGGAAATCTTTTACGAGTGAAATTGCAAAGAATTCAATGTAGTTAAATGACAGTGGTTGTCGATTCGAAAGAGTCGGCAATTCTGGAGATTCAAGATGAAGCTGGCATGGAGGTTACTTGATGTAAAAAAATAACCAAGTACAATTCACTTAAACTAAAATAAAATCTTAATTTACAAGCTTCTTAAGAGTTAAAAAAATCAAGTCACTCAGCCGATTCAGAAACGTCAGTTAGAATCTGCAACGAAGAAATTCTAGCTAGAATCGGCACCATTGATTCAAGTGGTTTGATCACTCCACTTACCACTTTGAGGCAAGCCATCGGCGAAGCATCAAAAGAACCATCAATGACAACAAAAGCAAAACTAAACTGTGAATTACAATATTTATATTTTTGTATAGACATTTTTTCATCAAATTATAACTTTGTAATAACCATAAAAAATCTATTATGAAATTTTCCTATACCGTAAAAAAATAACAATTTGGATTAGTAGGCGAACATGTAAATGACTCTTACTCGTTGTGGAATTAAATAGAAATAATTTGTTTATTTACAATTAAAATTAAATAGCTTTTGAGAGCCTAATAAAAATATACGGACCGAAAATAAATTGATTAGGCACACAAAAATAGAAAGAGCGGTTAGATAAAGCTTATGTGGTGTTAGAAACAAATAAATCACCAAATAACCTCTAACCCTTAGTACTAGACTATGTAAGTGTATGAAACCAAAATAATAAATAATTAATAAAAGAAAAATTAAAAGTTAAGTGATAAATTCATTTTTAAATATAAATAAAAATGATGATTAGCAATAATTAAAGAAAAAGTGAGATTATAAAAAAAAATAGTTAAATAAAAATGACAACTCCCATTATGCACCGGAACAGGCATTTTTTCCACCAACTGAAACAAATAAAATGTTCTCTCTTTTCATTTTCGACGGCTAAATGAAGCAGATGTTCGGGGACAGCGCTCTGAAAGAACATATGGCTCCTACTATATAAGCAAAACCTTTTTATATCTGTATACGTAAATGTACTCTGAAATATACAAATATTTTTCTGAAATGTATACGAAAGCCATTTATCGTTTTTGCTTACGCTTATTGCGTTTTATCTTATATTTGATTCGTTTGTAATTTACATATTTCCCTTATGGGGTGATGTTGTCTTTTTAACCCTCAAACAAAATTAAACACATACACACACACACACACACACACACACACACACACACACACACACACACACACATATATATATATATATATATATATATATAAGTACATTCAGACAAGGCTAACGTTCATCAGAAGAACCTCACAACACTTCTCTCTAAACTTGTTCAACCTCTACAGCGAGCCTATCTTAAAGGAGTGGAGACCATGCCAGGATTTATTATCGGCGGGTATAATCTTAACACTATAAGATATGCGGATGACATTGTGTTGATGGCAGACACAAAAGGAAAACTACAGTGCCTTCTAGACAAAGTAGTAACGGAAAGCAAGAAGAAAGGACTATCCATCAATTGTAAGAAAACAGAAAGTATGGTCATCAGCAAGAGAAAAAGCTCAAGATGCGGGCTACGAACTGCAGATGTAAACATCAAGCAGATACAAAAGTTTAGACATTTAGGAAGAGGATGGAAAATGCGACAGAAAAATCTGAACGCACATTAGCAAAAGAGGCATTCCAAGAGCTAAGCAAGTATTAAGAAAAAAGAACATTTTTTAGAAACAAAGAAGAAGGCTGAACTGCTATGTGATATCGATACTGTTGTACAGCAGTGAATGTTGGACAATTTCCCAAAAGTTAAATAGAAACCTGAAGGCAACACAGAAATGTGGTTCTACAGAAAGATGCTGAGAATTCCATGGCCGAAGCGAGTAAGTCTTATACTCAGAAAGTGATAGTTGAAATTTCTTGAACACATAATGAAGAAGGAAAGTTTAAAGAACTTAACCCTTATAGGGCATATCGAGGGCAAGAGATATAGGGGAACATAGCAGGCCACATATTTGGCGAGCTTGTGTGAACGGGTGTAAGAACCGGTGGTGCAGGAGGTTTGGCAAAGGGAGAAACGCTATCACAAATGATAGAAAATTGTGGAGTGTCATGATCGTCCATATCCTGAAGGGATATGCCACATAAAAGAAAAAAATTAAGCTGGGTAAATTTAGGATCACTCAGTTACCATTTCAAATTATTGCGGGTTTGAAATTCCTTCCCCTGATTGATGGAAAATAATTGAAAAGAAGAATTTTTCATCTTTTTATATTTTTTCTAGAACATTTGAATTTTATTGCCCTGGGCCAGATAAAGCGTCGTCAAAAGTAGGCTCAAATCAAGGTATATTTTTAAAAAACGCCCGTTTCAACACCTTCTTGGTTATTTTGGGTAGAGTCATAAAATTGCAATTTTTTCGCATAAATTTTATATTTATTACAAAGTTTACAGTTCATAAATTACACATTTTAAATATGAAGACTTTATTCTACAAAATGTAGGCATACATACATCCTTAAAATACAAAACATTGTTCTATAAATGATATAAATAAATTGCACTGTTAAAGATTATAGCTAATTGTTATGTGCCTTTCAAATCATATACACTTTCGACATGCATATGTGAAAAAAACGCGTTTTTTTTTATTAACAAAACCCATGGAATTATACGATTTTATTGAAATTTTCAGCATTTATTCGCTAATAAATGAACTTTATATTGTTTCAGGTCAGTTATGCATTCTTCCTTATTTAACTCGTGGCCAATCCGTATGAGTGAATTTTGAATGATACTAATTTAAAAATTTTTATAAAGCTAAATCCCTGAAAGTGATATATCATTAAAAAATGTTTAATATCGAACATAAACACATCGAAAATATGATAGGAAATCTTAAGAATTCAAGAAAACCCCAAAATATTTATGTCGAGTGTTGGTAATATCTCATTTTTTGGCCTCTACAGGAAAAAAAGAATTCTCTGATGTATTTGTGAAAAATTGACATCTATTTTTACAGTACGATTTAAAAACTCTTTCAGATCTTGGTCGTCGCTAATAAACTCGATATAAACATGTTTGAAGAATCGAAGAATGTAAAGTTTAATGCTCTTTTCCAGTGTGAACATTTTTTTTTAAATAATTGTATTTATCTTTTTCATTTTATAACTGATTGATTTTTATTCTACGGAAGATCAAAAATGAAAACCAAAAATAAAATTCTGAATTATGCCCCATGTTATAAAAGATAACAGTCCTTTTCAGAACCATAAAAAATTATTGAAAATATTGACTACATTACTCATGTTGATAGTATTTTTGTCTATTTAATAAACTTTTTTTCATAATAATGTTAGAAATACAGTAAAAATGAATAAATCAAATGGATATCATTGGATGAATTAAAAGGTTGTAACTGACCTGAAAATTATTTCCACCAACTTTTATTATAGAATAACCGTTTACTTTTCTTTTTTTTATATTCATTCCGATTAATCTACCTTTACTTTTTTGTTCAAAATCGTTCATTCAAAGTTTCATAAAATTTATATATTCGCAAGTTTTTTTGCGTCTTTAAAGAAAGCAAGTTTATTGATTGTTGTAGGTTTTGTCTTTTGCATTTGATTTAGAGCGCGATTTTTTTTAAAAGTATGACCAAGGTTATTAGAAATTTATTATAAACGTGTTGATAATTGAGGACATACTCTATTGAGGGAAGTGTATTTTTGTTATATTTTAAGCAAAAAGTATTTTTTTACAAAATATAATAAATAATAAATAAAATAATTCTGCTGCGTACGTTACGCCCAATCAATACCTCATAAATAATGGACTATTCCGTTTTGATCGGATGGAAAGACGAAAATGACATATCAGATACGCTTCTTGGTTTCAATGAGAAAATGAATGAAAGAAAGACAGAAGCGATAACACTTGTGTTTAACGTCTGTTTCAGTTAAATGGGGGTTAATCATAAATTACGAGATACTGAATGACAAACATGTTTGTTCTCAGAGAGAGATTTATACCGCTAACACATATGTAAAAATTATAAACACATTTGAAAAGTTGCCTGAATAGCATACCACGGCTTGACCCAAGTCTTGCGAGTGAAATTGGGTAGACGGAACTTTTGATGGTTGTGCCAGCATGAAGTCACAAGGAAAGGAATATTCTCTCGTTTGCATTTCTCCTCTTACGAGCACTATTATATTCATGGTATAATAACACGAACAGAACGGAATAGCTGAAACAAAAAGAATGACAAACTTGTTTGTTCTCAGAGAGAGATTTATACCGCTAACTCATATGTAAAAATTATAAACACATTTACATTTGCCCCATTCAAAGAAATTATAACACATGTCTATACAACAAGCAATGTGAAACAGGACGAAAAGATAGGATCTTGTAATAATTCCCAAGAGAAATTTTGCGGTGCCGGAGTATTCCTCTGTGTTTCTCGAGAATCCGTATTTAGGGTTCAAGATTCGATCGAGCTGGATTTATCTCCTATGCCACTAGCGAGGACTTATTCTCTGACACGAAACGGCAAGTCATGGCTTTTTTTTCAACATGAGGACTCCAAACTGAGGATAGTTTCTAAATCTGTTAAAGATATATTTCCAAAGGAAAACGGCGCCATGCCCATGTGGCAGGTGGCTAGTCCGGGCTTGTGTTAAAAAAAGCAAAAAAAAAAGCAATTGCTTTGTTTGACAACTGGAAGCTGACTGTCTGACTGACTTCTTTCGTCACTCTTTGACGTGAGGTCATTAAGGTGCTGTCACGTGACCTACATGACTTCATCTCAACCAAAGGGAGATAATCGCTTTTTGTATTCCTACACCAATGAAAAAGTATTCAATTTCAGATCATTTACTTTGTAACTCTTTACTTCTTTAAATAACGACCAGCAGTCATATTTATGATTGTTGTTACAATATTTTGTTAAAGTTATTAGGCTCAAATGTCTAACGATGTGATAGGCGAATTTCTATAGCTATTTTATTGTCGTAGAACTCGCCATGACCTGATTCAATTATTAACTTAAGAATTAAGATTCATAAGAAAATAGGAAAACCTGAAATTTCCACGGGTATTTCTAGAAGTTAATTAGTCTATGAATTTATTAATTTACTTTTAAACAAATATGATGAACAGATATTGCATTGTTAAGAAATTTTAAAGTGTTTAATAATTTCTCTTTTGTCGGCATCCATCAAATTAGTTAATCGAAGCGGAAGGAAGTGAGTTTATTTTTATTTCTTTTGTTTTAAAAAGTCTAAAATCATTTAAAGATGTAATATTCTGTTTCATTTTTTACTGATTAGACTATTATCCCTCAAATAAAACCCAAATTTAACTTCAAAGATGGCATTTTTCGTTTTTTTTGGGGGGTGTGTGGGGGAGTATTTTTTAGAAAGTCCGTGAAGGTACCTATATGCTTCGATAAACCAGCCAGTATTCCGTCCCAAGGTGAGGTTTCAAACTAAAAACGAAGAGTTTATTTTTTTACAAGCAACCAATGTCCTTAAAATTCACAATCAAATGAAGTGAGTTATCTTAGAAAACAAAGTCGGTACCTATGCTACAAATAAATGTGAACTCTTTGAAACTAGAGCAGGATTACAAGGGTCATGTGATGATTACCTTTTTATTTCAACGATAAATTAGTACCGTCTTTTTTGTGGTTGACAGATCTAGGTCAACAGAACAGAAAGATGCGCTTACCTCTCTTTCCCATCTACTTCTCTTTATCTGCATTATTACATGTCGCGTTGTGTTTTGTCCATTTCTCAAACCGACAATTAACACAGCGTGATAATGACAAGTCTCCAAGTATCCGCAACACACGAAAAATTATGTTTTAGTAGCGACAGAAAGGAGAACTATAAACGACCCGTTTATCAACGATGCAGCAATTCCCATAATTTTATTTTATTATTTTCATTTTAGCAACCGTTTAATCACCGTCTCTCAACCAGCGTTCCCAGGCAAAACTAATGCGCTCTGAAAGGATAAGCCAGGTGCGCCCCAAATTAATAGAAGAGTAATTATGAATGAGTTTTATATTTAAAAAATCTTTATTTTTAAAAAGCTAGAGTCATCAAACATATGGCCTCCATATTTAAATCAAGTCATATTTCAAAGTGGATGCTAAATTTTAAATTTACTATTATTTCGTTAAAGTGTCCCTTATTCTACAAGTGCGCCCTGAAATAAAAATTGTCCAGAAACACTGCGTCAGGTTATTTTTTTACCGATGTTCAAAAAGGAAAAAAAAATCTGAATTACCTTCTTTCACTGACTACTATTTCCTATCAGAAGAATAATTGTGATATATAAAAATTCAATAATTTTTAAAATTCAGAATGAAAAAGAATAATTAAAAGACCTCATTGTTTGCAAATAAATATTTTATGACATGAAGCAGGTAAGAAAATTTACAAAAATAAAAGCAAGGAATTAAACTCAAGCGTATCATTTCACTAGTTTTAATTCCTTTTTTTTATAATTCTAAAATGTAATTCGTTACGCACAAATACTCTTCTCGTCTTTCTAGCTATGGGTTGAATAGCAGGAAAGACTAGGTTTACCTTGGTTGACAACTAGTCTAACGCAGAAAGAAATGGCAACCATGAATCGAAAAAGACATGATAACTTACAAATTTTTCTAATCTCTCATAAAGGAAGTTTTGTTTCTTTGGCGGCACATAATTCCTGTGTGTATCTTTCGCGTGTGTGAGTCTCAAATGCGACAAAAATTCGTTTACTATTTCTATTTATAGTTTTGTTAACAACGAAATCAGCTCCATGAGGATTAGTAGCTGTTGCGAATTTTTCCGAGAAATCCGTGGGCGAATGTTGTATGTCTGTATTTTTTAGCCAATAGGATTTCTTGAAACGTTTAAATTAGGGATTAATTTGAGAAAATTTTTTTATGTCGGTTGAGCCTACTTTTGCACAAATTTTGACTGTTTTGTTATAAAAATTTCTCGAAGGTTATTTTTTTATTTAACAACCAATGAAATTCAAGAAAATGTTTGAAATTGAAATACGGTTACTAAAAGTGTATGACACTTAATTGTCTGAATGAATGTAATATAAAACAATCAAATTATTCATTATACTAAGTTTAATGAAAGGGCATAGAATAGAAAATGATATTCTTAAACTATTGGTTATATGTGGTTAAAGAAAATTTATTTTAAAACATAAATACCAATTTCTTGATTATTGCACTACAGGTGTTCCGTATTTCTCTAATTTTTATTTTTAAATTTTAACGTGTTTTTTTTTTTTGTTTTTTTTTTAGTCAGCGGTGGTAATTATACAGTTAGACATGCAGGCTACCGTGTGTGAATAAACGTTCTTTTCATGATGTTTGAAGCAAAAAGAAAGCATTAGGTTTACAAAGTCCATTTAATTAATTCTTAACTGTACTAACTTACTTTGAAACACATCTCTATGATAAATATTAGATTTTTAAGACATTTTAAAATTTGCTATTTATATTTTTCGTCTATAATGGTGGTAATGTTTTTAAAAAATGTCTAAAAACTTTATTTACATACATACATATTTTTCTTTTAATACTGATTATCTTTAGGCTATTCTCTCTTAAATAAAACCAAAATTTAACTTCAAATTAACTTAAATTATTTAAAATGTGTGTTTTAGGCAGTTCGTTGCGATACCTATCTTTATTGTTTGAAATCAAAAAATAATAATAATAATAAAACAATTGTACTCATTTTTCAGTTTAAATGTAAAATGAAATCTAAACGAAAAATGAAAAATGTATGAAACAATTTACAAGTACAACCTCTTTCATGTAGGATTTAATCTTGCATAATTATCTATTATTTTATGATACACGAATTATTATTAGCAGTAGCAGTAGCAACAGCAACTTGATAAAGCTCAGTTGAATCCAAAGATTGGGAATGTTAAGCAAGAACCAAAGCCTAGATTATTTTTTTAGATAACTTTATTTTAAATTAAAATTTTTACCTTTCTCACATTTTTAAGCATTAAATAAAGCTCATACTTGAGAATTGGCTAAGCATGGCTAGTCCCGAGTACAAGAAAGAAAAAGAAGAGTAATCCACTTCACCATTTAACTGGGTTCTTTTTAAAATAATGAGTTAATAATAAAATAATTTTTAAAAGATGAATTTAATGTTTGAGTTGTTGAGCAGATCATTCCACAAGTGCAACAAGTTCAGCGTGGGTGTCCTCTAGCGGTTGCATAAAACAGGCCAATCCCTCCAATTCAACAGGTAATTTGTACTTATACACCAGTAATACTCAACTAACTGTTACATTCTTCCTAAAACCAGATTATCTTCTGATTCATATTACACCAATTTCCATCATTGGTCGGATATGAACGCTCCGAAACTCAAGACTGAACTAAAATTCCGTCAACTCTGCATAGGCTCCGCACATAGCTTCCGTTTTTACTCACACACTCAAAGAAAAAATAAGCAATACAATCCAGAATTTGCACCCAACAGAACCCACTTACGCCTAAAGAAACAAAATAAAAACCGGAGCCGAGTTGAGCCTAAAAAAGGACATAAAAACCCAGTTATACGGTATTTTGGCCTGGGTTCAAAGATTTCGTCGGAAAGCGACCTCCCACCTCCAAAAGCCATCGCCGTAGTAAATCACAACTCACCCTCCCTCTCTATCGTATGCTTCTGCGGACGCCTAGGTTTGATTAGGATACAAAGAGAGAAATAAAGGCCCAGGTAGAATTTCAAGGAAGGCGGAGGAATTGCCTGCACCTTTCGGGCGGTGATGGTGAGAGTCTCCCACGCAAGATGGAAGGAGTTGGGCAAATCGATATTCTACCATGATCACTCTTCGGGAGGAGAAATCTCCCCAAATTTGATCAGGCAATCAATTTCCCAACCACCTCATGCCCCGCGCTGGGTTTGCGCGAGGGGCCATAAATACAGACGAGTGAGGCGAGAGACGAGAAGAAGGAACCAGACATCTCGAGGTGTTGTTTGCGAGCGAGATGCGTTGCCAGTTGGTTCGAGACTCACTTTACCAAACCCCGCACAGCTTCTGCAGAAAGAACTTAGACTCTGGCCTTGTTCCAGATTACCAAATACAATTGGATGGACGGCTCGAAAAAGTTACAGAGTGAAAGAAATCCGACTTCAGACTTGAACTAGTTTACCGAGCGTGGCTAAACATAGTGTCACGGGGTATTAAATGGGAAGGTGTTGAAAATCTGCATGTTGTTAATTTAGTGAGTAGAACGTTCATTGTATGAACCTTTGATATAAAGTTGTTGTGTTACACAGCTGTCTCTTACTTTGTTCCTTGTGACGTCATCTCTCCAAAGCTACTGGAACAGCGACGTTGAGTATACGACTCGGCCTTCGCCCACCTTGTGATACAAAACACAATGCGGGCAGAGTGAGATTGAGAACCGGGGTAACCAACTCCAAGAGTGGCCGTAAGGATCGACCACGGACTTGCCCGGTGACTGGGGGCGGGATTGTGACGTCATAGTCAAAAGATAAATAAAATAATGCAATTCCACCCCTGTCCAAAACAATGCGAGAAAAATAAAAATAAAACCTAAAGGAATATGTAGGACCAGCAGTGCAATGATCAAGAATTTGTTATTTATGTTTACGAAAACATTTTCTTTGACTTTTTATGAATATAATTTTTTATTTTCTACACTTGAATGTGTAAAAGAATGATTTATTACGAGAGTAAATTTTATGAAAATTACGCGAAGTATTCTATTTTTTTTTATACGAATGAAATAGTCTCGTCGTAATTCTGAAAATGTTCCTTGTGACGAGGAAAGAAATCTTATAGGAAAAAATAGGATAAAGATTTTGCTATAACAACATGAATGATAATCATCATCATCATGATTGTAATGGACTTCCGGTTCCACTAGGGAATAGTGGGATCAAGACGGATCCAGGGGTGGGGGTAAAATAAATACGTTGTTGAGTTTACCATGTGTCGTATCGTCTTTGTGTTGCTTCGACTTTTCATTGGCCAGTCTTTTTTCCACCCTAAACCCAATGAAACAGTGTCAGAGAGGAATTCTTTCTAAAAGAAGAAAATGATTTTCTCTAACAGGACCCAATTCGAAAAAAATAAAAATAAAAATAAAGATTTCTTTTATTCGTCCACAAAAAAGAAAGAAAGAAAAATGTTCAAATTAATTACACCAAAAGCCGTTTGATTATACAAACCTGGGAAATTGGCAGAAATGTTCGCAGAGATTTCAACGTTTTCGAGAAGCATCGAAACTCTGGGAAGAAGATAACAAAACTCAAGTAAGTACATTATTGCATGGGAAGCGAAGCCAAAAAATATATTCCGGACATTTTCTTTCTCACGATGAGAACACGCAAATGTGCACGACTCAGAGTTAAAAAAAAAATTGACGACTACTTCATACCTAAAAGAAATATAATTCATGAAAGGGCAAAATATTATGTTCGTGTTCAATTACCAGGAGAACCAGCGGAAAACTTTTATTCGCGCATTGCACGAAATAGTAGAAACATGTGAGTTTCCAAGGGAAAATAGCCAAAAACTAGAGACCGTCTTGTGATAAGACTGCAGAATAAAGAAAGTCCTATCCGAAAGATTGTAACTGATCCCTGATTTGAAATTCGGGACAGCTACGGAGATGGCCAGGAGAAGTGAGCAAATAAAATCTCAAATGGAAGAACTACACGAGAAAAATGTAGACGAGATAAAGATACAGAGGAACTTACGAGGTACAAATTTAAAAAGAAAGTGTGGACACAGTAATTGCCGTAGATGTAATTAATAAAATACAATACATGAATTTAAAAACTGTCCAGCGAAAGGGAAACACTGCAAGAAATGCGGGAAAATGAATCATTTTACTGTAGTCTGCAGAACTAAAATGAATACAATAAAGACAATAAATGAGGAAAAGAAATATTTCCTAGGAAAACTGATAGAAACAAATTTACTATGGTAAAAATGTAAAAAATTGTTAAACAGCGGTGAAATTTAAAATCGATACAGGCGCCGGTATGAACATTGTCTCAACGAAAACTTATAAAAGTCTGAGAAAAACCTATATTAAAACTAGTTAATGGCATCTTCACAAGTCCTGGGGGAATAGTCCAATGCACTGGAAAATCCAATACCGCTAAGAAGGTAAGGACAAATATTATTTGGAGATAAATGTCATTGAATGATTAAAGGGAGATAACCTATTGTCTAGAAAAACATCTATAAAAATGAATTTAGTGAAACATTTTAGACAAAATAGAACAAGGAACTTCATTTGATGCCGGAAGTGTGTGAACGGAGACCCAATGAAAATAATTCTGAAAAAGAAGCTATATCCTACTGTGTAACAATAGCTAGGAGAGTCATATTCCCTATTATCAAAGGTGAAGGATGAATTGAATAGAATGAAAAACGAGGGAATTATTGAAAAGGTGACAGATCCAAATGATTGGTGTGTACGCCTATAGAACCCATAATAAAAAGAAAAGGAAAAGTCTGAATATGTGTAGATTTGAAGAAGCTGAATCTAGTAGTGAAAAGGGAACATTGCATGTTACCAAATTTAGATGATATTTCGTTTAAACTAAATAGATCTAATTTTTTTTTTAATTGGACACTACCAGCGGATTCTACCTACCCACGACTTTCATTACTCCTTTTTGAAGATATTGCTTCAAAAGATTTACCTTTTGGTATAGCATAAGCTTCAGAAAATTTTCAAAGAAAGATGTCAGAAGTATTGAAAAGTATTCAAAGAGTCGTGTAGCGGACCGTGGGTTTATGTGTTGTTAAATTAGGAACACGTATGTAACTCCTGATAGAAGAGAGTCCACTACAAAAATATGGCGGACTCGAGTTGAGTCCAACCAAAGATACGTAAAGGAAAACAAGCAAGACCGATATAAATATACAAACAAGTATATGTATTAAACAACAAAATTTACAATGGGCAAAGACATCAACATTTGTGTTTGTACGTGAACTTAAAGAGTTCGTATTTTGATGAATGTTCATATGTACGTGTATGTGTGTGTGTGTGTTGTCATGGAGTTTTCCCACGAGTGGGCAAAACGCAAATTTCTGCGAGAGATCACACATCTTTTAAATGTGTCCGCTGAAATGCAAAGTGAAAACCAGAACGAGGCAAGAAATCCCCCAGTATTTATAGTGTAGGGAGAGCGTCCCCTAGTGAACAATTTGGACAATTAAGGAGGAGTTCACTCCGACAGTCGAAACAATTATCGACGATGTTCTCATCTATGATAAAACTATAGAAGAGCACGACGAAAGACTAAAAATCTGTTCTTAAAACCTTACAAAAAGCCAGACTGATGTTTAATATTAAAAAAAGTGTGAATTCAAAAACACACGACTAGAATATTTTGGACACATAATTTCTGGAGACGGAATTCAACCCAGCAAGGAAAGGCTAAAAGACTTTCAGGAGTTGCCTGCACCTACAGTTTGAATGAATTACGCATAGTCAGATATTTAGGAAAATTCTTAACAGACTTGTCTGAAACAATACAATCAATGACCGAATTATTGAAAAAGGACACTATTTGTGTGTGATTACCCACAAAAGAATTCTTTTAAAAAAGTAAGGGAATTACTAACTCAAGCACCAATTCTATCTTACTATGATCCAACCAGACCAACAGTAATTAGCGCCAACGCTAGTAGTTATGGTCTCGGAGCAGCTCCAGTTCGAGAAATAGATGGAAATTTAAAAATAATAGCATTTACCTCACGCACATTCAAAAGCGCAAATTGAGAAAGAGTGTTTGAGTTATGTATGGGTATATGAGATGTTTGACAGATATGTCACTGGACTCGAATCCTTTAAACTTTAGTGTTAACGGACCATAAACCACTTACCGTTAATAAACACACATGATCTGTACAATACCCCATTACAATGTCAAAGACTTCTGATGAGACTGAGAAGATATAACCCAGTAGCAGAACATGTTCCAGGGAAGGCACTAGTTATACCTGATGGATTATCAAGAAGTCCTTTATCCGACATTGATAGTAATACCAGCAAAAATGTAGGCGAATACACAGACTCCATAGCGAGAACCAAACCAGCATCGGATAAGAAATAATATGGCATAAAAATAGTCACTCAACAGGGCACTGTATTGCAGGAAATAATACATTTCGCACACAAAGAAGGACGAACAAAAAGAAGACATTTTTGGAAATTTTCTTTTCTTTCAGAAAATAAAACCTTCAGCAACAGTATTTTCACTATTGCCCGAATTAATAACGAAAAAGAAAGAAAAGAAAATGGAAATCAGATTCAGTTACAAAGAAAAAATATTTATTTCTAACCAGCGAAATAAGGGTTCTTGCAAAAATTCGTCCCTTTTTGCTGAGAATAAGATAAGCTATTCTCTGAGTAACACAATGTAAAAAACATAGCAGAAAACAAACTTAAAAATTACAATAACCCCCCTCCCCCCAAAAAAAGGATAGCGCCCACCTGCTGTGTCAATGATAACAATAAAAAGTGGGGAAGAACCTTAGCTCTACAGTACACTTTCAGTCCTTTCAAGGTTCAAAAGTTTTTACCTTTTACTTTTCTCTTGTTTAGACAAGGTTCTCTTCTTGGTGACCAAACTCCCTTCTTTCTTCACTTATTTTCCTCCCGCCCGCTTGGAAATTACGCCTTTCTTTTACAGCCGCTAGAGGGTGAAAAATTGCTTAAACATGTGGTAAAACGCTTTTTGAAAACGCACGCGTTTGCTCTTTTTTCTCAAACGGCTGTAGCTCCAAACTCCACTTATGGACTTCTTTTCAACTTACTTTTCTGGGGATACTTCGAGAAGGCTTTCTCCGAAGGGGAAACCTGCCCTCAGCAACTTTGTTACCCATGCATCCTTCACTTATGGGCAAACGCTGCCTGCCTTTTCAGCAGGGAGAGAGAAACAACCTCCTGTCTCTAAACGGTCTCGTTTTCAACTGCTGCTATGGTCCACTCCCAGTTCTCCCTTCCCCTTCAAAGGGGGCGGTTCACCTTTGAACCGTCCAATCACAGTCCATGAAAAAAAATCTCAGCAGGGTGTTAGGGCCAGTAACACAGTGAGTGTCTTTTGTGTGTGTGTGTGTGAGAGAGAGAGAGAGAGAGAGAGAGAGAGAGAGAGAGAGAGAGAGAGAGAGACGGTTTGGTGGCCAAAAATAGCTCAGGATTTGGAGGAGCATCTAAAAAAAAAATGATTGTTTTGTAACATACACCGCCCAACAAACAAATAGGAAAAGTTATAAATTAATAAAGAGAATAAACTACCTTAGGAGGTGGGGAGATGTTATAACAACATCAATGATGATAATGATGATGATTGTAAGGACTTCCGGTCCCACTAAGGAATGCTGTAGTCAAGACGGATCCAGCGGGTAGTTTAAATAAATACGTTATTGAGTTTACCATGTGTCGTATCGTCTTTTTGTGTTTCTTTTCAATGGCCAGTCTCATCTAATATCTTTCCACCCTAAGCCCAGTGGAAAAGATTTGTTTTTAAAATAATAAAAACTTAAAAGAATGATAATTTATGACATTTAATTACTGAAATAAATATTGGTTCTTGTATAATCTGTAAATCTAAAAAATACATTCAGGAAAACAGAGACACGCGAAAAATCAAAAAGAAAACAAAACACACGTAACGATGGATTGGAAAACATGTGAGTGAATAGGTTGTTTTTAGGCACGTCGGTGGTCACCATATGGCATAATGTTATACTGGTTCACTCACATCCTACCAGCAGGAATCAGCCTTGTGTTCACAGAGATAAAAGCATACTTGACAGGAAATAAAACGTACACAAGTAACAGGAAAAGCAAGGTAAATTGTATGTTAATTTCATACAATTTATTGATATTTTTTGTGCTTATCGGTGTGTGCATTTTTTAGGTCACAATTGTTTTATGGCACATTTGATAAAAGGAAGAATTTACTCCGTAGTATTAAAACTAAAAGCTATATCACAGAGAGAAATCGGGATGCCCGTATTTCTGGCAGGAACAGTTTTTTATTGTATGCTGGGAGTATTTCATTATTTTATTTATTTTATACAACGTTTTTTTTTTATATTATTGTTTTATTTTATTTATAATTTTCATTATTATTATTATTATTATTATTATTATTATGTTATCTTATTTTTATTTATTTATAGTAATAATAATAATAATAATATTACTATAGTAATAATAATATCCCTAAGACAGTGTTTTCAAGACACAAAAACTAGTTTCTTGATTATTTCCATAACTGACTGTATAAAAAAAGGGAAAATTTGAATGTGACCGTTTTAAAATTTAGCGTGGGAGACAGCAAAATTTCTATTTTTAGTTTTTTATTTTGTATTGTATTTTATTTTTTGGTATTATTTTTATCTTTGTATTATTATTTTTTGTATTATTTGTATATTTTTCTTAACATCTTTTTCGCGATCATTTAACTCTTCCAAAATTCGTGAGATTTGGATTGATAAAAAAAACTCAAATTTTAATGTGGATATGGAAAGTGTAGTCGCACCTAAATTTAAAATAGAAATAAAATTTAAAATTGAATTTAAAATAGACTTTCCTTTGTATGGCGCGTTAATACAACAATATGAAAGTAAAGTTAAGTTTAAAATTTTTAAACTTTTTAAATTCTATTACTTCTGAAACACAAACCACAAATTCTGTGCGTCGTTTGTTGAGATAACTTTGATTCGGTCAAGGACACACACTTCAGGAAATTTATTGAGAAAGGAAGAATGCAAAAAGTAAACATTTTAAAAGACGTCGTAAACAAAAAATAAATAAAAAAAATAAAACATGCCACAATCTGGTTCACTGCTCCGACAGACCTTTAACAAGATGGATCTTGACGGTGAGCTGAATAAGCCTCTAAGGACCAATAATGTAATATTGACTGTGTTAGTTGTCGTGTCAGTTGTTATATAATAGTAGCACTAGAAATGGCCCCGAAGAACATCAGGAAATCAAGAGAAGAAGTCTGAGTGAAAGCCACTTCTTATTTAGAATAAGTCACAAGTAAGTGTATTGGGGCAAGGACACCTGCTATCACTTCCATTGATTATGCCCCCATTTTAGAAAGAAATAAACTCTTGGCACCGATATTCAGAAAAAAACTTAAAACGATCGCTTGGTTACTTATTTTGTTGCATCATTTTATTTCCTACGCGACACCAATAATAGTCAGTGCATTATTTTCAAGAGATTGAGCTGTACGTAAATAATCAGCAGTTCCTGTCGCGTATTGCCAACTAAAAATCATAAGTAGCAAAGTAATCGTTCTAAGTAACGGGGTTAATCGAAATAAGTGCCATGTAATTTGTTGCGTTTATTTCTCAGATGAGTTTTCTTTTATAGTAGTTCAAATTTTTTAGCTTTAGTTTATTGATCTCATTCTTGTTGGTTGTATCCACGTATTTTTATACCGCTTTTCTAGTAGTAGAAACAAACAATTCAAAGAGCATGGAGATCGGATCCCCTTAAAAAACGTAGTGGTTAAAAAATCAACAGAAAACAAATAAAAAGTAAATATGACAAAAAAAAATAGTTCGATATGTACTTAACCTTTTAAAATAAATTAAAGACAAAAAACGAGCAAAAAAGCAAAGCACTTGAACTACCGAAAAAAAAACAAACAAACACATTGTAACATTAACTTTGATAAACTAAAAGTTAAGTTGTTTTGCATCCTTTTTTTTTTTTTAATACTCATGATTTTCATAATTACAGCAAAGAAGCCTGTGACGTATTTAAATAAAACCCGTAATGTTCACACGTTGTGGAATTAAGGCTTACAAGCTTTAAGCAATAAGTTAGTTTTGCAATTTCAACCCTTTTAATGAAAAAAGTAAAAAATTAACTATATATATTTTCCTAAAGTTGGGTCATTTTGGTGGGTAAGTTTGTTTCGCTAGAACAATTACGACTGAACAGCGAATTCAATCCTTACTGGGTATCCAATACTTTCGGCCTTGTGCTAAAATTACACTTGAGACAATCACCATATTTTCTTTAAGTTACTACGAAGCTAAGGCTACTATTATATTGGTTTGATTTAAAATTACTTTCGTGAGCATCGGTGGTTCAGTGGTAGAATGCTCGCCTGCCACGCGGGCGGCCCGGGTTCGATTCCCGGCCGATGCATAATGATGGTTAGCTGTCATTTTTTTCATTTAAAAAAGTCTCGTGTCTTTTTAATTTCTTAGACTTGACTAAAATAAATTCATATATTTTTTTCTTTACTTATCCTATGAGCAATTTAATTACAATGTTATTTTTTTCAATCACTTGGTGCTTCTCATGAAGCAGAAATTTGATACAAAGTTTTACTCGATTTTTGCTTTTTTATTAACTCACTGTATGTTTCAATCGCTACATTGTAAAAAAAAAATGAATAAAGTTTTTAACTGAATAAGTCACTTAGTGGCGGTGTTAACAAATACTAATGAATAACAATATCATAAGAAGATTATTTATTTACGTCGTAACTCGTAAATTTTAGTACGGCATGGCTGAGCTGAGACATTTCTGTTTTTTTTACTTTTTTTGACCATTCATAAATTTCACCCCAGAATGCATTCGTGGTCAAGCAGGCAACAATATGATCTAGTTTTAATTTAGTTCGAGCATAATTTTTTTTTTCACTGTAGCACACGATACTTTTTTTTGTACCAAATAAATGCCATTTCAAAGGCTCATGCCGGTAGGAATTTTTCAATTAGCGTGCCTGTTCAAATATTCTGCCGGTAATTTTTAAAGTTTAACAAACATGAAACAAAATAATAATCGTACCATAGAAAAAAATATTTGAAAAATAATAAGCCTAAGCGTACCCTACAAAATAAACGCCAGGTGGGAGTCAATTATTGAAATAAAAATATTTTAATCCCGCCGGCATTTGTATTTAGTACGCAAGTCTACTCACCTACACACACACTTTTTGGCTGCTGAAACTCCAAATTTGTTTATCTTGTTTTTTTTTTCCATTAAAAAGTATTAAAAAACATATTTATTTAAATATTTATTAGAAAATAATAATTTAAAGAATTTTGTAGTCATTTTGCACGTTTTAACCGGTCTTTCCGTAAACAATCCAAAGAACGTGGACGGGATCGCCTTAATAAACGGAACGTAGCTTGTAAAAAATACCAGATACTTTTTAAACGCTTTTTTTTGTTATATGATGCAATTCATCTACGATGGTTACGTTTTTAGTTAATTTCGTTACCAAAATAAAAGAAACCACATCACTTGAGAACTACCAACAGAGGCAACAACTAAAAAATGGATAACACATAACTCGAAGAGTACTGTAGTGTGTGGAATCTTCCGCAACACAACCAGCCTTACCTCATGTTAGGAAATGCACTCTTACTATCTGGTAAGTCAAATTCTACTTTCATACAATATAACAAGTATTCATTGGTCATTCACCTCCAATCTGGCTTGCTGATTGGTCAGTTCCAACCAATCAAACCGCCTGCACGCGACCAATCTGTTTTCCCGCTCATATGCTAGGAGCCACTTGACCATTATATAAACCGAACACGTGTGAACTTTTTGAGTAGTAGTTACCAAGTGCCAAGATGTAACCTTCACCGACTCCCGTCTTAGTCATTGCTGACCAGACGTTAAAGATAAAAACCGACTGACCAAAGCAGTCAGTGACAGCACCACAGAAAAATTGCCAACTTACTCCACGTCATTCGAAACCAGATTTTGCCGCGCAAAGGTACATCAACGCTGACTCACTCACAATTCAAACTCAACCAACTCTGTAGACATTATTTCTCAGATATTGCTTATCTAAAGTGAATTGCATTCACTATCTGTTAAGTAAACATTCATGTGCGAACGACCTTAAAAATATTACAGTAAAAGGTAAATTACTTCTTAAGAACTTTCTGTTTAAAAGACACTTAATATTAACAACTTTAGCATCAACATTAACGAACGATTACAAGAAAGACATTCTGAAACCTAAAACATCTTACACATTTGCCAACATAACATATACCAAATATTCTGGTTGTATATTGTTTTGAATTGTATATAAATGTTTTATTAGTTTCTAATTAAATATGTCTTGTTCTTAATATGAACTCTGGTACAAATATTTCCAAATCAAAGAGACACGACTCTGTCCTACCTTTTCATTGCATGCTTGTACGTCAACCTAAATAAATCTAATTGTTACGTTTTAAAACAATCCAGTTGAATTTTGTATTTTATTTTGATGTTAGTGGAAATAGTTAATTGACACGCAACCTATTCTCAACAAATATTACCACATAATTAACCCATCCACTACAAGTGTAACATAATGAAAATGTTGACATAAACTTCAACAAATAAAGGAAACCCCCATGAAAACCGGAAAGAGCGATAACAACAGCTACTTTAAAAATTGTTTTTAAGAGAAAGATTATATAAATTTTAGAAATTTCAACCGAAAACTGTTTTCATTCATTGACAGATCAGCCAGTATTGTTTTTCGAAAACAGTACTGGCTGCTCTGTCAATGAATAATTCCTTGTAAGGAAACGGCAGATCATTACCGAAATTACTTCTTTCTAAAGAAAAAAATATCGTCTGGAATAGTAATAATACCGGTGGAAGTTTTCAACTTTTAAAATAAACGTGCCAGTTTAAATAAAATTATTCAAATTGTCTCATACATTTTCAATTCTGTCGAATTCGCATCCAAATTTACATACACGCAGATTCTTCTCTAAGTTTGTTGATTTCTTAGGGAAATGAATATCTTTTAATAATTCTTAGTACCAACCAATATAAACGTTCAGCCGGGATTTTTTTTTTTAACAATATATACAATTATTACTAAACATGGAGCAAAATAACTGTGCTGTGGAGATAATTATTTCAAAAATAGTACGCTTGCCGTGCCAAATAAACACAATGTCGGGGAATATTGAAGGAAATAATTTAATCATGCCAGCAAGAGAACATTGAATTTCTTCATCAATCATCTTTTCTAACCAATCAAAAACAATAAGCGTTCCTGTTCGGTTAATAAACATTCATTTAAAACACTTTTTTTTAATCTGGTCGGAGGTCGTTGCAGAATTTATGCTAAGTAAGATGTGTCAGAAGGTGAAATTGTGTGAAGGCCTAAAATATGTGTGTACATTACGCATTTATCCACAACAAATAAATTAAACGAACATATGAAGACAACACAACTTGAAGAAACAAGGAAAAAACAACGTAGTTATAGATTTCAACAATAACATGAATTTATATATATATATTTGACATACACAAAGTGATGATAGGTTGCTCTTGTTAAATGTGGCAATTGAGATTAGATTGCAAAGAGTGTCCATGCAGAGATTTGGTGAATGAATGTTGATGTTTTAAGTTTATTTTTGAAATTAAAGCAATTTGATTTCTGCAAGGTAAAATGTCAATTGTATGAGTTCAAATAATAGTGTGTATGTGTGTGACAATTGCAAGTGTTGATTCAAGTTATGAAGAGTTGTGTGCCTTTGACTGATATGCTAAAGATGATTAAATGTACAATTACTATTTTGTAGTGATAATGTCACTTTTTTAGTAAATTGTAAGTTAAGTTTCTTCACGCGGCAATAGTAGTGCGAGTTGTGTTGAGTTGATGAGAGACTGGTAGTGTTATTGAGTCAGTGTGTTGGTACGCGTGGAGTCTGCTGGCATCTCTCGAAACTCAGCGTCTGACTGCTTGAATCAAGTCGAGCGATTCTTTTTTTTTTTTTTTTTTAATAGATTTTTGGGTTTTCAAATAAGCTCCAGACAGCTGCGCGGGATAAAAGGATTTGTCTCAACTTGCTACATTTTTGTGTCCTTTTAACCAGTGGGAAGTTGAGTTTGGAAAAGTGAATATATTATATATTATTACTCTAGTAGTTCCCAGACTAATCGAAGGTCTTGAACCTTGGCTCTGAAAAATCTACAATCTTTGGAAAGATGTTAAATTGTTGCCAGAAGAAGAAATGTTTCCCAAACCCATGGAAAGTGTTTAGTGTATGCTCTGTATACAAAAATGCAGGTGAGCCCGCGTCCCCATTACAGTATCACCCCGTAAGTATCCTTAGTGTCATCAGCAAACTTGTTGAAGCTATCGTTAAAAAGAAAGTTGTTGGCCACTTTAACAGAAACAACACTTGAGCGACAAACAATATAGCTTTCGCTAATCTAGGTTCACTGCTGATGTTTTAACTATTATCACGTATAGAATCAGTGAAGCGCTTGATGATAAAGACATCTCCAGTACGATCGTCTTAGATATCTCGAAAGCCTTTGAAAAGATGTGATATGGGTGATTGCTACGCAAAATCACCAGCTATGGAAACTCTGGGAGAGTCTTCTCGGTTACCAAATCTCTCCTGTCATGAAGGTCGTGGATAATGGCCAGTTCACTGAGCCATATGGGATCAAGGCTGTTGCCCTCCAAGGCTCTTTCCTCGGAAGAAGTTCCACTCCGCTTCTTCTCCAGAATTGGCACTTTGTGGGCCAAACACGATAGAGAATGCTTCCCTGACCACTACAATGTCAATATCTTCAAGCCGATATCTATTCTACACGACCTCGTAATATTTACTTCTTACGTCCACTTACGGTGGAGTAATGTATAGCGACTCGGATTGAAGAATCGGAGAGCCGAGTTCGGATTCCAGTCAAATCCATTACATTCACTTTACGTACTAATACCATTGGGAAAGGTATGAATCCTCTTATTCTCTCCCTAGTTATGGGTAAATAGCAGGTTAGACCGGGTTCAATAGCCTTGGATGGCAACTGGTCTACTACAGAAAGAAATGGCAACCTACTGAGGGAAAAAAATCTGCCTCGTCAGTTATATATCCAAAGATACACGACTGACGAGACAGTATCACGCATGGCACATAACTGACTGACTGCTTTCTCCCTCCTCCTTGGCAACAATCTCAATCTGTAACTCTCTACTTTCAGTGATCCTTGGGCCTTGCATTGTGTGAATTAATGTTTAAAAAAAGATTTTAAGAAAACATTTCGCATAAAATGCATGTTTGCCATGATAGAAATTTAATAAGCAGGGAATTCAAATAAAGTGTGTAAAGAATTTATTAATTTTCAAAATTTTAATAAGCGTCTCCCCGACCCTAATTCAAGAGTTGTTGGTTAGCTTTCTTTCGGGGGTAATATTGTATGCAGGATCTTTTTTGTTAATTCACTCCCAAAAAAGTAAAGTTACTTATCGCAAACATTAATTCACCTAAGGAAATTATAAACTTTAAATCAAGGTTTGTTTGTTTTTTTTTTTTTTTGTTTTTTTCCTCTTGTTTTTGTTTTTAATTAAATTTTTGGCACTCATTTGAAATTATAAATTTTAAATCAAAATTTGTTCAGTTTGCCTTGCAACAACTTCAATGAAAAATTGCCAAAAATCAATGACTTATTCACATTTCGTAAGTGCGGATGATATTCGAGGCACTTACAAGGAATTTTTTTTTACAATTTTAAAAAAAAATTGTTTTTGGCTTGTTTATCGGGGTGAGCCCGAATACAGACCCCACACTTAGAAATAGCGAAACCGAGTCTCTCACATTTTGGGGCGATCGCAAAGATCAACCCAGCCTGAGTGCAATGGAAGGACTTTGCTCTGGGAGTATTTGATGTGAATTTTAGTAAATATAAATTTTTATTTTCGGGTGAATTAACAGAAAAGATCCTTGTGTACATTTAAACTAATTTACCCCTTTCTCAATATTTAACTTTTGATTTTTCTACAAGTCGGCACTGTTTATCAGGCTTTTCATTTTCTTATCGTTGATCACGTGATCAGAGTTTCGTCACACAATGAAACCCGTTACAGTCGACTTGCAGTGCTGCTTAGCTTCTATATCATTTGATTTTTCTCAGATACGCAAAAATAAAATATACCTAGTTGAATCCATAAACCCTTAGTCTCTAAAAAAATGAGGCAAAACATATTCATTTTTCAACATAATCTTCTTCCTTGCCAATGCACATAAACTGTGACGTAACTAGCGTTTTCGCCGCCCTAGGCTTTCGTAGAATTTTTGTCACTCCTCTTAAACAAGATTGTAAAACTGAACTTCTACTTTATAACAATATGCTACTTCTACTTAGTACTTCATACCTAAATGCCCCCTAACACACACAAATTGTCGCTCGGAGCAGACCGCCCCCCAGTTAAAAATTTAAGATGTATCTGAACTTGTTGGTGAACCTGTGTAAGGTTTATTACACATAAACACTCCAGCCAGTTAACCTTCTTTGCTTTGATTTTTTGCTTTCATAATGGCGTGCACTGCACAGTACAAACAGTACAAACGGCAGGACATTTGAACACTACGAACAAAACAAATGAATTGTTTTTGCATATTTTTCCGTACTTGCTTCTAAGTCATTGTCCTGCAGATTAATGATAAACACGAGATACAATAAGCATTATTATTCAGTTCCGTACTTCGTCAATTAATGCGGCCCGTGTTTGTTTGCGCGTGGCCTGCCCCGGTCCTCTCGTCCGAAATGTGCACCTTTTTTCTTTTTTAAATTATAACGAAAAAAACAAAAACGCACCCAGGAAAAAAATCACTAACCCTGTCTTAAGATAAAATGTTTACCCCAAATCAGGGAATTATCCGGGTATTTACCCATGCCACCTCACTGAGACAGGATGCGATACAATGTGAGGTAAACTTAAACCCTGTGTAAGCGCTCGCGGGTTTCCCCACGTTAAAACCGTTTAACGTGGGGAACCCGAGCGCGTATACTCAGGCTAGCTACAAAAATTGCTCAAACTCTCGCAACCGTCGGTTGTGCTGACCACCGATCCCCCTCTCTGATGCAAAAAAAAAAAAAAAAAAAGGGTGGAGCTTCCAGGATCGGGCACCACTATCCGCGGACACATCCACAACTTTTTGTCGTATTCTGCCCAAAGAGACAAAGACGCCACTGAGAGATGATATCAGACAGACATAAAAGACCGCCTTTCAGGTAACTGTCAGATTCAAACGAAATTTAAAATACTAATTGAATGGATAATAGTTTTTTTTTTTTTTGTTTTTTTTGTTTTTGTGCTATTAGAAAAGTTTGTGGAAATATTTCTTTTTTGGGTGTCTGTTTCACTCTCCCCCTTCGAGATCTGGTGCGTACTTATTTTAATTTTTATGGGGTGTTTGTGATATTATTTTTGGTTTTTGCGGTTTGGGTCATATAAAGAAAAAACCCTGAAGATGTTATTTTTTACGGAAAAATTCATCCCAAACCTTACCAAAAAAACTCAATACTTTTTTCTGGGAGTCTTATACTCCCAGAAAAAAGTATTGAGTTTTATAATTTTGCATAATTTTATAAAACCCATTTTCTCTCAGATTGAACAGAAGAAAAAAAAACTATATTTAATAATTTATTTTTGAAAAATTGTAATTTTTCAGTTCGATTTTGAAATTCACTCACTTGCTGTTCGTAATTATTTTTTTTACTAAATAAGACATGTTTGAAGAACCGTACTAAAGTGTAACGTTTAAAAAAATGCTATTTTCGAGTGTGAGCATTTTTTTTTCTTACAAAAGAATTTAAACTTTTTTTTCATTTTAGTAATTGTTAAATAAATTATTTTTGGTATGGATGCTCAAAAACTTCAAAAAGGAACTAATTCTGAATTACCACCTTTAATTTCCCTTTGGGAAGTAATATACATTCAATAGTTAACTTTTCAGAATAATCAAAATTTTCAAAAAGACCACATTGGATGCAGTTACTTTTTTTGTCATCAGACAAGTAGGAAAATAATAACTGAAATAAATGTATCAAAGGTAACATTTTCAGATCTAGTATAAAAGATAAAATGAATTACTCATTTACTAAGTTTATCGTATAGAATAAAAAAAAAAACAACAAACAAAAAAGTAAAAATCTTCATTTATTGGTTAAGTTTAACTTATTTTAAAAACATAAATAAATACCAAAGTCTTGATTATTGCACTGCTGGTGTTCCCTACTTTTCTTCTTAATTTAAAAAAAAATTCACGCGTTTTTTTTTTTTTTTTTTTTTTTTAAGAAAGGGATTGAAAGGGAGTTTTTGTAGTTAACCTCTGAACTGACAGGCTAGTGCGTAAATAAGCGCCATTTTCCTTAAAGTAAAAAAAAAAAAAAAAAAAAAATGAGCATTACATTTTTACAAAATCCAGTTAATTAATCGGAATCCTTTTAAATTTACTATTTACTAGCTGACTTCGAAACACAGCTCGAGGACAAATAATGGATTTTTAAATTTGTTGTTGACATTTTTTGTTTATAATGACGGTTCGATAGGTGACCGATGAGCGAACGTAAAACACTGAGAAAATGTTTTAAAACTGTCTAAAAACTTTAATTTTTATTTATATATGGAAAAAGAAAGAAAAAAAATCAAAACAAAATTTAAGTTTAAAGGAATTTAAAAATTTTTAGGAGTTTTTCTGTTTTTTTTTTTTCTTTTTTAAAGAAGTCCGTAGTAACAGTCACCCAGGTAAGGGGGGGCTACCCCCAGAAACTCGTTTGCCACCCCACTAATTGCAAGTAATTTTTTAAAAGTAAATATAATAAAAATATTTACTTTCATTTTGAAAAAAAATAAAACCCTAAAAACTCATTTATTCTTGGTACCTAATTACTTTTATTTAATATAAACTTGAGAAAAGAAAACTTTGGATTGGATTACAAACAAAAGTAAAAGTTAATTTGTGATGCGTGTAGCGTAGTGAGTTGGAACTTAATGGGAAAGTTAACTGTTAACATGTGCATATAGAAAAAACAAAACTATCAGAGTTTTTTATATATCATATATTATATATATGTATATAACAAGCGAAAACGTCGCTTGGCTCCATAGCTCAGTTGGTTAGAGCGCCAGTCTAGTAAACTGGAGGTCGAGGGTTCGAATCCCCCTGGAGCCTGTTTTTAGCTTACAGGTCTATTACAGATTAATTTCTAAATAAGCGTTATTCTTCTCCGGATTTCTTACAAAGATAAATTAGTTAATTAATTCCTTTTTTTTTTTATCCTACAAAAATTTCGCCGCTTTGGTTTACCCAGAAAACTTGTAGTTAGTTACTTGTTAAATGTTAACTGTTACAATAATTGTATTTTCAAATTAAGTTTATCGTAATAATCTTTTTTTTTTTATGTTTTCTTTATTCTCAGGGGAAAAAAAGTACTGTTTTTTTTTTGTCATAAGAGATATTAGTGTGTGGCCTGATTTGAATTTCATATTTTATGAATTTCCTAACAACTAAAAAATAAATCAATCATGAATTAAGCAAAAAAATTATTTAGAGAGACATAAAGAATTTTTGGATTGCATAAGTTACAAATTTAGTCATAAAGCCGATGCCTCATATTTTTATCACGTCAGGAAGGTCAAGGAAGTATTTAAAAAAAAAAAATCAACAGTGATCATAATTTCCTTTTCGTTTTATTTAGCGTTACGAGTCCACATCCCTTTTTCAAAAATGGCGGAGAGACTCGGTGATTGAATATTATTAAGTTTGCGATGATCGTAAATATTTAGGTTGAATATTCAGGTTACAAAAAAGAGGTGAATTTTTTTTAGGGTTTGGATGTCTGCTGTGTTTTTCCTTTTCGTGTAAATATTTTTGCAAGTGAACAAGAATCAGAGCCTTTGTGTTCTACCTTTCATATGTTCTTTATTCAATGAAGTAGTTATATATATATATATATATATATATATATATATATATATATATATATATATATATATAAGAAGGATAACTGTTCTTGGTTCAGAGATATTCATTTCTCATCGATTACCGAAACTTTTTGTTACCACAAACAATTGTTATTTACAACATCAACAATTATGTTGTGGATTTAATAAGTAATTTACTGAAACTGAAAATGTCTTATTTGGGGGTGAAAAAGAAAAAAAATTATTTTTTTTTTTGTTTTTAATAGATAGCGCTTGGATCTCTTCTCAGCGGGTCAGGTCCGTCCCAGAGTGTTTTTGCGTATGACCGGATCGCGTATACAAATTTACGCACTAAAATTAGTTCGCATCATTTTCGGGCAGGAATGGGGCGGCGGGAGTGGGTTCAAATGATTTTCCTTGAAGGAAAAGTAAGAGATTCATAGAATTCTCTAATATTTACAACATCCACAAGATGTTACATTACAATGTACATCATTTGGAAGCATTTTCTCCGATGTAGGCTTTACTCTCTAGTATAATCGATAACTTCAAATTGAATTCGCCTGATAAATCACAGACGAATAAAAAAAAACTGAACAGATACAGAACTTAGAAAAAATGCAAAAAAAAAAAAAAGAAAAAAAAAAGAAAAGAAAGAAATACATTTTTTTCTTTAATTTAAAACTAAAGTATATAATATCCTGATTATTTTCCAATTGGACGTTTGGTGCAACAGCTGTGAACTCATGGTCATATCATTAATTCACGTTTGCACTGTAATATTGATATCCTTGTGCTATGTAGTCAAGGATAATCACGTTATTTATGACCCATTGATTCATAATGAACAATTTGTATCTATTAAATTTTAAAAATGTGAGTCCATAGTGAGTGTAGGAAATTCACTTCGTCCAGTTTTTTTTTTTTTTTAAATGTCTGAATTCCAAACAATAATAAAATAAAAATAAAGAAAACGTGGGTATGTCTGTTAAATAAATCATTTGTATTTACAAACACGTGTACACAAATTCAAAAGAGGCAAAAAGGAGTATAAATAGTCTTAAGTTGAGTTAGTCTTTGGCTAATTAGTCCACAGAAAAATATGAGGTTTAGAAAAGACACATTTTGCACTACAAAAAAGGACTTTTCCTTTCTTGTAACTTCAAATTGTTATATAAAATGTTGTTTATTAAAAATATTTTTCTTTATTATTACTTATTTTGGTATTCTAATACTCAGATTATTTTGCCAAAATTTGGGTTGATGAAATATCCTCACTCTTGCGTTTTTCTATGTTAGTTGTAAGGTTTACTCAACTATTCAACTTTCATCTTTCCAATTTTAACGTTGAATTTTCCACTTACGATCGTTTCAAAAGATGTAATTCTAAGTAAATTCTACCTGAGGTCCATTACTGAAAGAAAAAATCAGTAAAAAAAAAAAAAAAAGGTTTGCAGGTTTAAGATTTTGTGTTCGATTGGAAGCTGTGATATTTTGGTGAATTCTAAAACCCCACAAGGAATCTTAACATTTCAGATGTCAGATGTAATCGTACAAATTAAATCTTCTAAAAATCTATATTTTATCGAAAACTGGAATTAATGTAGACAATATGATCTCCATTATATTTTAGAAAATGGTACTACAATTTCTATTGGACGAGTTTGGTTCTCGTCGCCAGTTTGTAGTGGGAGGAGTTGCGACATGTTGCCAATGAGCATGAAGACTTTCAAAGTTGTATGGTTCATCGTACCCGGATTAAAAGGAGAATTTAATACGGGATACCCTGCCCACAAAAGGGGCGATCAATTTAAGTTGAAAAAGAGAGTGTGGATGAGAAATAAAAGATAAGAGGAAAATGTACTTATCGGGTTGAATTGTTTTGGAGTCAGTTGTAAATTTGTTGTTGTTGTTGTTGTTGTTGTTGTTGTTGTTGTTTTCCTTTCCTACTCCACTTTCGGCTCTTAGTGTCGGGTTGAGTCAGTGATGGAATTGACTGTCAGTCTTCTGTCCTTTATGATCTCTGCGCCCTTCTGACTGGTGATTGACTTGAAATTCTCTATTTATTGTTGACTTTTTTTCACACTGGCTCGTTATCTTTTTTTTAGTTTAGCAAATCGCCTCCTTTCATTGGTCAGAAAATTAATTTCACACCTTATTGCGAAATCTGTTTTTAGTCGTTTTGATCCGATTTTGCGGGTGTGCAAATCTACTTTGTGTTTTTTAGTCATTTGTTTGAATAATATAGGATTTGTATCCTATAAAGTATATGAATTCGACATTTTCCGAAGAAATGAATTAAACTCGTGGTTGAATTTTTATATCTTACACCAAAGATAAGTGCGTAAAAAAAGAAAAATAGAATCAGTCAATTTCTAATACCCACTGAAGAGTGGATGGACAGGTCGGTCTACGAAACTCTGTAGCCGGGATGCTGAATGTCAGCTAAATAACAAAATTTTACTTATATAAAGGATAACACAATTCAAGAGAGAAAATATATTTGTGTGTGCACAGATAACTGAAAAGGCTTTGCTGTTAGACAATATATGTTATCTGCCGCGTATCTGACTGCAATTAAGAAGACGGCCTACCAGGAAAAGAAATCTCCCCCTCCCAACGGAGATAAATCCTCTTGTTTTCGCTACTACATTCCGAGGCAAAAGAGAAAGACGGTTTATTGCCCCCGCCTTTTTATAGTCCTGAACAGCGTCACCTAGCGGACGTCTTGACAGGCAAGGTTGGGGTAATTTTCACAATATACTTGAGCTGAAAAGGGGCACCTCGAGGCGGTGTAATGGTTAACAAGCTTGTCTCGCTAGAACAATTACGACAGAGTAGAGAGTTCGATCCTCACTGGGTGCCCCATACTTTCGGCCTTGTGTCGCAACTAAGCTACGATTGGAAAATCACTACTTGAGCTGATTAATGGATTTATATGTTTTGCGTCTAGTTGAAATTGTGCCATATTTTACACTAGTGGCGAGAGTCAAGTTTCGAGCTTTGGTAACGAGAGTCACTAACCCAGTTATATGTATTTTAACTCATTTACATCAGTCTATACTGGCAAACTTTCATCATAGTCTTTTTGAACGTTTCCTTCAGCTCACCTCGAATGACAGAGCAATTAAAAGGCATCAGGAAAGAAGATATAAGGAAGAAAGTAGGAGGCAAGGCGAAAGGAATGCTTGATATGTAAAAAGATAAAAGAAGAGAGACATGCAGTAATGCAGTGTGAACTGTTTGTAACGAGAACCGTCGAAAAAAGACAGCAGTCAGTGCAACACATGGCAAAGTTTCTTCCTGAAGCGCATAACACCAAATTGCCTGTTCATTGGGCTAATATTTCACAGAAAAGTGTATTGCAGAGAAAAAAAAACAAAACAAAAAAACGCAGCACATCAAATATTTTATGCGTAATACAAAATGAGAAAGAATAGCTAAATAAAAAATAAAGACATTTGCAGATGAATGAAAGCGAAGGAGCCGAAAAGAATAAATTGCTTAGGTAATGTTTGAAATCGGTGCTTTTATTTAAATCAATTAAAAAACAACTTTTTTTTTTTATCAAATTTCTTCTTTTGTAACGAAATTACGCAATCATTACTCGTAAAAGACAACTTAAGACAAAAACTTGTTACAGTCAGTTATTCATTATTTTTTTTAATCGTGGAAGGAACTGCATTCCAAAAACACTCTTACCTGTTGGGAATGTTACTGAAAAAATTTTGGGAAGTTGCGTCTAATGAGAAAAAAAAAATTAACCTAGTTCCCACAGTTTCCTTCGAAGACTCCATGAAAAAGTCCGTTCTAATTTCGGTTCGTGCGCAATGTTCCGATTCACTAAACTTTTGGGTAGTCCCCCTCTCTCTCTCACACACATACGCACACAGAGCATATTTGGTGGTTGAAGTAGTTGAGTATATTCTATCATCGAAAGTGTCCGAGGTCAAGCAAAAGACAAATCAAAGTAAAACTGATCTCTGTATTAGAAATCTATGTTAATGTTTTAAGACAGTCTCTCCCGATTTAAAAAATTAGTACACTGCAATCTTTTCTCTTCTCCCGCATATGTCTCTGTGCCTGAGTAAGTCATATATATATATATATATATATATATATATATATATATATATATATATATATATATATATATATAAATTAATACAAATAAATGTAATTTGTCACTTGGCTGATTGATGTTATATTCAGCTTCAATCGCACCTCTACTCTAGAGTTTTGTAGATTAAATTCTTGGTAATTGTTCAATCCACTCATCAGAAAGTTTCAATTAAAGATGGATTGAACAATTACCAAAAAGTTAATCTACGAAACTCTAGAGTCGAGGTGCAGATGATGCTGAATATAAGATCAATCAGCTAAGTGAAAAATTACATTTATTTGTATCAATCTGGTTAATTGCTCTATCTCTGATATCGAGCACTATTTCAAGGGCTGTTTTTCTGAAATCTCATTTCTTTTAGACTTCCGCTGACTAACAGTATTTCTGGCTTTCTACTATCTTTGTTTTATATATATATATATATATATATATATATATATATATATATATGTGTGTGTGTGTGTGTGTGTGTGTGTGTGAGAAAAATGTGCAGGCCATGAAACCGGTCCTCTCCTACCTATTCATATTTTATGATAGATGCCAGCCAGTAGATCGCGAACAATGTGACTAAAATGTACTGGAGTCCCATCAATCATGAACCTCACGCGTCTTCGTATTAGCATGGGTACATCCTCTAGCTGGCTTGGAAATGTGTTCGAAATAAAGCCCCTGTAGACAGATCCTGTAAGACGTGCTGGGAGAACATATGGACCTACTAGACAGCCACCTACAATTCCAGCCCACGCATTAATCGTAAACAGAATGCTGGTGTCTAGCCTGTATTGTACCATGGGAATTCCGATCAGCCCACAAATGTCGGCTGTGTAAATTTGTTATTTCATCTCTTCCAAATGTTGCCTCGTCCGTAACCAAGACTGAAGAGACAAACAACGGATTGGCAATTTGTGCAATAAACCATCGGAAAAAGTTCTCTCGTGGTGAGTGATCAGAGGGCGAATGACCCTGCACACGTTGCAAATGATACGGATAGAGTAGCTGCTCTTGAAGTACCCTCCATGTGGTAACATGAGATATACGACATTCCAGGGCCATTTCGTGTCTACCTAGATCGTCTCCGACAGCCTGTAGAATGTTCTTCGTGGTCAGGCATACAAGCGGATCTCGGTCCTGCTAGATCCAGAGTTTGTGGTGCCATGGATCTTGTCTCAGCAGCACGACGTTAAACAGCAGCAAAGGTTGGATGACTCGGCTGCTTTCAGTCTGGAAACGCAGATACAGCCGTGCAATATCCATTACAATTTGTGTGACCGTATGTAAAAATCGTATCCGCCTGCTTACGATATGGATATCCTGCCATTATCAAACGGAACACTTCTCAGTTAACTCACCATTTATTGTGGGGACCTACCTACAAATGGATTCTTCTATACCTATATAATATGGCTACCAACTCTGAGTAAATGGAGTCACCAAGCGAGGGTCACCGAGTAGTAGCCATAGAGTGAGTGAATGAGTGAGTCAGGACACCAGTAAGAGAAAGTACTCTCCAGTCCGCATTTACCTTTGTACTATGTTTCCGAGAATCTACTATTTAACCATATATCCGAGTCCATGTTATGTTTCTATGGTTCTACACCATAACACCATTGCATACGTTAAACGTTGAAGACAGACTAGTCACAAATACACACGAATGACAAGTGTAACCTAGTCTACGTGTCAACACAGTGCTATCTACCGTAAACATTTTTAAAACTTAACTCGAAAACGAAAGATTTTCGGACATATTTATGTGGACTTTTGTCCTTGTTTTCATGTGAGGAACCTGCTTTCAAAGTTTTTAAAAATATTTTGATGCACACTTACGAGTATTCATTCTAATAACGTTTGAAGTAAATAAAAAAAAATGTCCGATTAAAAATAAACCCATTAATTCTTTAGATTTTGTTTGTTTACGTTTTGGATACGAATTTAAGCAGATATAGGCTTTCGAAAAAATGTCTTGGTGAGAAAATATGCATTCCTTAAAATAGAGCCTTGCTAAACTATGACACTTTTCGCGTGTGAGCAATAAAATGCATCGGATCAAATCAAACGCTGGCTTCTTTTATAGAGGGACGCAAATTATATTCCTACCGGAAAAGTACATTCTCTTTATTGAGATTTCTCGAATACGCAGGCCGATAGACGTAATACACTGTTTAAATAGAATAAAAAAATGGAGCGCCTATTTCAAATACGAGTATCCACTAATAAAAACGTTTGAATTAATGTATTTCTATAGAAATTAAACACTACCAACACCAAAAAGTATAATATTAGGTTGGTGCAAAAATAATGACGTAACAATGTCATTTTTTGACGTATTTTTAACGTCAAAAAACGACATTATTACATCATTATTTTTGCACCAACCTAATACAACAAAAAAATTAATTAGTATTGTAGGAAATGCTGATGCCCAGGTTTCTTATACTAAAAATAGGAACGTTCAGTAATAAGATTTAAATAAAGGAAACCTGGTTCCATGCCTGTTAAATAAATCATTTGTATTTACAATTATATGTATATGAATTCGAAATAGCCAAAAAGGAATAAAAATTCTCTTTAGTCTTTGGGTAGTTGGTCAATAGAAAAAAAAACTATGCTTTAGAAAAGACGTTTAAGTAATTGGTACACAGTCAAAAGCTGTGGTTGAAAAAAAAAAGAGTTTGATCATCAGCGAAGACACACTGACTGTCACTGCTGTGTTGTTGGAGATGATTCGTTTGAAGTCGCCGACACATGTTTCTTTTTGCACGCACTGGAGGTGGGAGCTATGTAGCCACGTCTTCTCTTATGCCTGAATAAATAAATAAATAAATAGTAAAAACAACGGATATATTTGAATTTCTACGATCATTTTTTTTTTTATTAATATTTTTTAATTTTTTATCAGTAAACGTTTAGATTCTAAAAAGAATGCTTTAATTCTATGCAGAACACTGTAAGAAATTCGGTTGTCCAGGGGGTTTTTATATTAAAAATCTGAACGCCCGAATTCCCAACAATAAAAAAATAATGAATACATAGTTTCATGCCTGTTAAATAAATCATTTGTATTTACAAACATATGTACTTGAATTCGAAAAAGTCAAAAGAGAATAAAAAATGGTTTTTGGGTGGTTGGCCCACACAAAAAGTCGTAGTTTATAAAAGACTTTGATCATCAGCGAAGATTCACTGACCATCCGACTCTTGTTGGAGACGATTCATTTAAAGTCGCCGACACATGTTTCTTACAGCACGCGCTGGGAGCTATGTTGCCACGTCTTCTCTTGTGTTTGAACGGCTTGGAACCAGTGGTAACTCAGCTCCTGAAAGTCGAAATCTATGGGGTTTTATAAGAATTTTTTCCGAAAGTAAGCTCAAGAAAAATAGTGTTTTAGTTTTCTCTAATTGGTCAAATATTTCACATGATGAATAACCAATCGACACTTTGATTTATACGTAGTGTTGTATTGTGAAATCTTTTTGGCATGTTTCTAATATTGTCTGTTATTGGATAGAAAATAAAATTTGCAATATATATTCGTTCAATCGGGACGAACAGGAACTCACACAGTGAAAAAATAACAATAATAATCCATATCAGCAAAATAATGGAAACTAATGATGGCCAGATGGTACTTTACCGATGTGTAATGTTTATAATATTAACAACATCTATATATAATAATCAAGGGGCACTTCGACGTGATGTAATAGTCAGCAAGATTGTTTCGCTAGAGTTCAGTTACGACTGTGTAGTGAGTTCAATCCTCACTGAGTGCTCCCTAATTTCGGCCTTGTTATAATTAGTATATATACTCAAGTATAGCACTAGTTTTTTTATCTTTTTATTACGCCGAAATTGAGTCGCACTATACACAGGTAATCTTTTTGAAAAGATTAAATAACTCATGCTTTTTCGAAAACCAGTTGTATACTACTATACACAGGTAATTTTTTTCTAGAGGGGTTAAAATTCATGAAAAAAAATTTAGTGGTAATGAAGTAGTCTTATACATGAGTATATACGGTGAAATAATCAAGATGATGACAATAGTTCGTATGAATTAAAAGTAGATTGAGAATTACTGTTGCTTTGAGTAATTTCAAAAATCTTTATTACTTGAAAATAAATAAATACAAAACTGAGACAGTTAACTCGAAAATGCTAGCTCGTTGATACAAACTTGCACCAAACGACACACTTTCCCCAAACAGATAAGCGAAGTGGCTAAAGATAAAAAACAACCACCGACCATTGAACTTACGAGCTAGATTATCGAAGTCAATAAGCTTCTATTTCCTTTTCTTCTGTAAACTGAGTAACGACATTTACTATGAACTTTCTTTATATCAGACGCATGTGCAGTTCTACGAACATTGCAACGTAAAACGGTTTACTTATGATAAGATAATCATCTTGTACTTTTACACAGAAAAAGTTTGTAAAAATATAAATAAATTCCATTTTAAAACGTTACCACAATTTATTGAAAGTTTATTTACTATAATTGTGATTATGACGAATTACTAATACTGCTATACATCTTCACCAATTAGGCATTCAGAACAATTCGACAATAACGAAAGAAGGAACATTCATCTTGTGACAAACGACCAGCCTCTTCATCCAAATGCATTCTTATCAAGGTCGGGACGTTTTTCGTGGTATTTTTTTTCTGAATTGACTGTTTCATCGTATTTGGTCTGGGAAGTGTAGTCGTTTCGTTTGCTTACAAGTAGCAAGTATTCAGCTGTTGATAAATCTTGCAGCTCACCGTTGGAGCCCATTCACAAGTTCTCTGCCATCATCTCATACAACCCGATTTTTTTTAGCGAACACCAATCTCAACTTCTATAAAAAGTTACAGGAGAGTTTCTGAAGGGTCACACTGTTTTTAAAATTTTGATGTCGTAGTGTTTGACTTCTGGGCAAAAGGTTTCAGTTTGTGCTTTACATTTATTTGATTTTTGGAGATATGACAAGACCTCCTCGCACCTCGAGATTTAATGAGATGTAAGCCGATATCAAGTGCTAATATCAGATGCCATGGAAAGGTAACTTTCCTCTCATATTTAGCGTGTACTTTAGTGCATCTCCTGCACTTGATGTGTTTGTATGTTTCTATTTTCTGTTGTTTTGTGTTTCTGAAATCAGTGTGAGAATTTTGTTGTCGTTCCAAGAAAACCGGGTCTGATTCTGTAGATAGCGAACGTATCTTTTTATTTTATTATATTATTGTTGGTTTTGTCCATTACTTTAATTATGGACACCGGTAGTTTGTTGTGAGTACAAGTAAATGTGTAGTATTTCGCACGAAAACGTCTTTAGTGATAATTTAAAGTTTCTAGTTTCAGTGACGTGCAGAGGTTTGGTGATGCTCGGGGCCAACTCCTTGATTGTATACCCCTAAGTCTCAAGTAGCGTGTGGGGGTGGTGGTTTTCTATAGAACCTAGTACTGAGGAATGTGAGAAAGGAAGATATTTTAAATATGTAGAAACAGATGAAACATGAACTAAGCACTTTATTCTAATTAAATATCCCGCTACTGTCTAGTTTTCGTCTCATAGCTCTGAGAGTGGATGTAAATTGGGGTTGGGACATTTTATCTTTTAGATCTTGTACGAAGGCTGATGGTGTTTGTAAATCAAAAGCCAATTCCTTTTTTTTTTTTTTTGTTAATTGAAGATATTTGGCTTTAAGATCAAAAGACGAATATGAGACAAGAGTTGAGAATTTTAGCTTTTATTTCCTGGTATTTATATTTGGATGTGTTAAATAACTTAGGACATACCACCTTTTGTTTGAACCCACCCATTTTGAGCCAAACTATTGGAACATGTAACTGACAGGTGTTTCTTGTTGCCCAGGTGTTGCCTTTTAGATTGATTGTTTAAACATTAAATAGCTCTGAATAACTACTCTTGGTCTTAGCCTTAGGTTTCCCCTATAAAAACTGCATTTCTTGTTAAAAAGGATAAACCAACATGAAGACGAGAAAACTCTCTATAAGAGAAAATCAAACCATTTTGAAGCCGAGAAAAAAAGGAATATCGATCAGAGTCATTGGCCAAACAGTAGTCATAGCCAACACAAACATTGAAGAAGAAAAAAACTACTCGTGTACTGAGCAACAGACATAGAACAGGTCGGCCAGGGAAAACAACAGAAATTGATAACAGAAACATTATGAGATCTGTGAGGAAAAGCCCAAAAAACAATAGTCAGTGATGTCACCAACAACCTCCACAGTGCAGGTGTGAAGGTTTCACAATCCACCGTTCGAAAAAGACTTTGAGAGCAGAAATATAGAGGCTATACCACAAGATGAAAACCACTTATCAGCAATAAGAATGGGAAGGACAGATTGGAATTTGCAAAGAAGTACAGTGATGAGCGACAAAAGTTCTGGAAGAAAATTTTATGTACTGATGAGACCAAGATTAATCTCTACTAAAACAGCGGAAAGACCAAAGTTTGGAGAAAGAAAGGATCTGCTTATGATCCAAAGTACACAAGCTCATATGTGAAGCATGTTGGAGGCAGTATCTTGACTTGCATGGTTGCTTCTGGAATAGGCTTATTCATATTTATTGATAATGTAGCTCATGATGCCAGTAGTAAAATCAATTCAGAAGTCTACAGAATCATTTTGTCTGCCAATTTGCAAAGAAATGCATCCAAACTAATCGGGGGGAGGGGAAGTTTATCATGCAGCATGACAACACAATAAACGACTTCATCAGGGGAAAATAGTGGACAGTTTTAGTCAATCAGCGGATCATAACCCAATAGAGCATGCATTTCATCTCCTGAAAAGGAGACTGAAGGAAGAAATCTCTCGAAGCAAACAAGAAGTGATATAGGCTGCGTTAAAAGTCTGGAAAAAAGCTACAAATGAAGGATACAACAGTTTGCTAATGTTAATGGGTTGCAGGCTTGATGGAGTTATTTTACTCAAGAGTTATGCAGTGAATTATCAAATGTTATTTACTTTAAGCCTATCTGTTCTATTGCTTTTGCTCACCTAAAAGTGGGGTGATCTGATACAAAAGGTGGCATGTCCTAAGTTATTGCACACATCTAAATGGAAATACCAGGGAATAAAAGCTAAAATTCTGAAGTCTTGTCTCATATTCATCTTTTAAACGCAAATGTTTTCAGTGAACAATAAAGCAAAGGAATTGGCCTTGCCGTTACAATACTTTTGGAGGGACTGTGTATAGGTACCTACACGAAATCGCTAAAAATTTAGCATTTATTCAGTGATGAAAACATGCTCCAAGCGTAATGAAAACAGTTTTATCGTCAAAAATGGTTGTTATTAATACAAAGGATCAAAGTATTTTTCTGAATATTTAATTAAAGTTTTACTCCTTTTTAGAACATTCGAAATTCTGATTAAAAATCATCATAAAATTTTTAGCATAGCAAATTTTAGTCTTTTTTTTTTTTTTTTTTTGCAGTGACAGATACATTAATTTGGAAATTCTTACAAAAATCAAATAATTGTCGGATTTTTATGAAATTCTCAGAACTTATTCACAAATGAATAAAATTATTTTTGAATTTTTTTATTAGAAAATCTGGGTTAAAAATATTTTTTGTACATGTGTTTCATCCTCTTACATAATTTTATGAAAACTTGAGAAATTCAACGCGCTAATTTTTAGTGACTATATTAGTTAAAAGCAGAATTCTTTGAAGATTTTAAATCACCGATTTTCATCTTCAAAATAGAACTCTGTAGCGGACCGTTGGGTGATGAGTATGTATTGTAGAAGAATACACGTGGGTTAAAATTTCCTGCTAGCCGGTCCAACTACATGAGAATATTGTACTTTAATTGTCCAAAGAAAACAAACAAAACAAACAAGACCGATAAATATATGTAAACAAATATATGTATTAACAAGTACAAGTTACAAGCACATGGACAGTTACATTGAGTACGTGTGGTGAATATTATGTGTGTGTGTTGTGCTGAGTGTTCGTGCGTACGTGTATTGTTCTTAGTGTGTTCCCAGAATTTGGGAAACGCTGTATCTGTGAGAGCTCACATCTGCGAGGTGGTATAAGGCCGAAGGCCTGAGGAAAAAGAGATCGAGGCGAAGGGTAATCCAGTATTTATAGCCAGGGGAGAGAGACCCCCGGTGAAGTGTTAAGGAGCTGAGGAGGAGCTAACTCCGACAGCTCCGTCTTACCGAAAATCTGCTCTGAATCGAAAAATAAAAAAATGCAATAGGACTAAGACATTATTTAATTAGAGAAACTTTCAATTGCTTTTATGAATAATATATGTTAAGGATAATATTGTCCGAAGGAAAAAAAATTGTTTTGATGAATTTAGAAAACCTGTTTTCATTTTATTTTAAATTTCAATTAGAATAATTTTTTGATATTAAATCTTTTAAAATTCAGTTTCAATTTTCTAATTCTTGGGAAAGATTGTTATAATGTAAAACTATATTTGCTAATCATATATCGTAAAGCTTATTATAATCTAACGGTCCTGAATATTTTTAAAAGAATTTTGAATTGTTTTTGTATGTGTAAAAATATTCCAAATTTTATAGGTATGGTCGCCCATACACGACACTATCAAAAAATAAGAGCGACATTTTTCATTATTAAAAATTCATTTTAAACGTTAAGTATCGCGTTTTCGTGGGGGTCCCAATTGTAAATCTTTGTTTTCATCGAAGTACTGTTCTGATAAAGATAAAATTATACCCAAAACTAATTTAACTGGCTCACAGCTCAAATATTATTTTGTTATATTCCTTATAGACAAGAATTAGATATTGTAGGACTAGTCTACTATGTTTGTTAGGGAACTAAACGACCAATATTGCATTTAAATTTTGGAAGATCAAAGGTGGCCGGAAAATATGGAGGCAGAAGAAATGTTCCACAAGCAAGAAGTGCGAGAAAAGAAACTGTTAACATAGAACTTATGGTTACATCTAGCCAATTCAACCGTAAATTGATGAGACCTTGCCGCCAATCTAGCACTGCGCTTAAATTCATAAAGTTTACGTACAATACAGAAGAGTTCATTCGAACAATTACCATGAAAGTATTTATAGAAAAGGTACACGGAAGCTACATTATGGTGGCGGGAAAGAATCTGAAGCCTAGATGTCAGGTCAGTGCCAATAATATTGCTGATTCATTTTTGGATTTTATATCTAAATATACAGCAGGAGCACCAGACCATATATGGCAGCAATATTCAAAGCATGGACGAATGGTACACTTATAAATATGTAAGATAGATTCTGAAGAGAAGAATTGTCTAAGCACGACACAGGGAATCAACTTTCTCAGCAGATCTGGCAATGGATTCAATATAATCTTTTCACTTCATGTCAACCGAGAATATTAACCTGAAAAGGTGACAATGCTCTAGATAAGTACAGGGTCTTAATCAATTGCATTTCGTTTGAAGTTTACAAGTGCATAGAGAAATGTGGGACATTTGACTCGTGTTAAGAAAATTTACACGTCAACAAAACAAAATGGAATCTTTTGCCAGACATCTTGCTACTCGTTGACAAAAATGATGAGTTCATGAATTTCTCCAGTGCTTTCTCTATACCGAATAAGCAAAGACTGTACCTTTTAAAAAGCAATAACCGCAGGCCAATACCGCGAGGAGCTAAGAAATATTGTCACGGCATATATATATATATATATATATATATGCGTGTGTGTGTATGCATGGATAGTAGTCATGGTACAGCGTTAGTTTTTGAATAAATGAATAAGTATTAAACTTTTTTTTCAAATAATTCTTTTTACTATTCTTTATACATTTGGGATTTCAATACAAAAGGAATACTCCACATCAGCTAAAAAGGCTTTATCAGTTTTATTACAATTTTCTACTTATTTATGTGAATTAGGTTTCTCAACCCTAAATAACATAAAAAAAAGACGACGCTCAGCTGAAGAAGAAATGAGGGTCTCGCACATTCGCACATTCGAGCAAACATTAAAGAAATTGAGAAAAAACACCAGGCACGGTGTGTGTATTTAAAAAAAAATCTATGGTTTTATTTCAATGTTTTAAATGTATTGTATACCTTTTAAAAATGTTGCCAAGTGTACCGTGATATTTTCATTTGCTCCAAGGTGTACCATTGTTTTAAAGATCGAGAAACACTGGTCTATCGTCTCTACTCGTACGTCAAAACTGCTATAAAATAGGATTTTGAACTTGCCATCCACCTATAACCACACTTACTCATTGGACTTGAGAAATCCTATGACCCACAACTCATCGTCAGTACACGTAGTTGTTGTCACTATTACTACTACTACACAAGCTGAAGGGATACAGGATATAAGTAGCCCACTTGCTGTGTCATATATAATAAAAGGAAGTCACTCTCTATGTGTAATAATAACCAAATAAATTTATTTTTCTTTTGTGTTAGAAACATTAAGCGAAATATATGCCCAGCTCGAGAGATCACGTGCAATAGTTAATAGTAAAATAGGACATTTTTTCTTTTTTTGTTTACAGTGATGTTCACCCTGTACAAGGCCCGTGAACCACTCCAGTAGAGGGTTACAGAGTAAGTGGCATAGTTCATTCGCATATGTGGAAAGCGGTTAACCCTAGATTTGAACAGGTTAAGATTGTGGTGATCGGGAAAATATCCTCTTGCGAGTCGGTTCCCCATAGCAACGGTTCGCGGGAAGAAGCAGCACGAATGGAACTTAAATCTCACCAATGGAATACGAAAGGAATGAGGGTTGTTCGCTACAATGGGCGTGGCATGGTAGGTCTTAGCCGTAAAGGTTAAAACTGGTGGAACTCGGAATGTCGTTCGTCTGAGCACTTTCCATGGAAATAGCGATAGTAGTGAGAGGCTTTCGACGTTGCTTTTAAGCGTATATATTTTATGTTCAGGCTAATAATAATTTCGAGATCTGTCACTTCGTTGGCTGTTTCTGTTGGTAGTTTTTCGACCACATAACAGTAATGTACATTCTGTGATACAACATTTATAAGAAACAAGTGTTGGGGATTATATCGGGGCAAATTCAGAATCTTAGGTTGTGCTTCTTGTGTTATTCTAAATTGTCAGATATAATTTTTTCAATCTAATGTTATAAAAAAAAATTTATAAAAAAATGTTTTATTGTTGTCTATATATCCAGAACGAGCTTTTAATGCGATTTTAGTCTCGTTGTCGGGTCAGTAGAAAGAGTTTTGGTATAAATGTGGTAAAAAAATTTAACTGCTGAAATGAAGGAAAGTTGTAAAGAAGGCAGGAAACATTGTATCATCCTGTTTTCTTCTTCGTTCACTTTATAGATGAGGGTGGATAAAACCATCACGCGTGTTACTTGTCACATGTGGGTGTTGGTGTGGAATCGGTTGTGACGATACTGGATGTGTCTGTTGGTTGAATGATTGATGATGGATGTTGCTTGTGTAAGTGACAACCAGCCACATGGAAGACACCAAATTTCAAATTTTAGTTTTAATTATGATTGGTCCATAAATGAGGCATTAGGTCACGCTGTGTTGCTGCTGCTGCTGCTGCTGCTCTCTACTATGTCCGCATAGAAAGATCGGTGAAGGGCCAGCAGCTGCCTTCCAAATGAATGTAAGGCATTCTATTTTTAGAACTCTGGTGTTGCAGTGTCTGCTTTCTGGGAAGATTGTGCTTTGTTTTTGATTTCTCGGAGATATCGCGTATTTAGTTGGGCACATGAAATAAGCATTAGAATAAAAGTTTGTAAATAAAATTTGTTACACTCAAAGATCAAAGGTCTTCTTAGGAGATTGTGACCTGATTAAATGTTAGCTTTTCTTAAAGAATATAAATTGAGGCGCCATTTATTTAAAACCAAGCTGCATTAATTGTACTCAATGTTAATTTATATTTTCTGTTTATTTTAATAAATACAATTTATTATTTATTTTAATAGATACAATTTAAGTAAATACTCTGTTTTTTCGTTTTTTTTTTTTTTTGTTTTTTTTAAATAAACATTATTATTTATATTTACCGGCCTGAATGTTCGAGAAATTTCATAGAAAATATGCGTTCTCTGACAGGAATCCATTCTGTGTCCTATACGGAACCGTTAATCGATTTGACGTGCTATACCACTCAGTTAAAAAAAAAAAGCGTCAGGTTAACAAAGTCTAAATTACTGTTTTAAACAACAAATCTTCGACGATCTTTCCCAAGCGATCATATCTGCTCACGGAACGTACCTTAACATAAACATTGACAACATATTATGAAATGGATTAATTCCGACAATATATTTTCTGTTTATACGATTTATATATTTATCTATTCTATTTATATATTTATTATATATTTATTATATTTATTCTATTTCTCCATTTCATTCAAGCCGGTAAATGTAATTAATACTGTTTATTTTTTAAAAAAGAGCATTTACGTAAATTATATTTAAAAACAGCGTATAAACAGAAAATATAATTATTGGACTTAAATTCATTTAGTAATAGTCAATATTTTACAAATTTAAATTTGTTTATATCTTAAAATCAACTTTTTAAAAACAACGATTGAGGCGGCGGTAGTTACGCTACGGAAAGATACATAAGACATCAGCAAGATAACTAAAAAAAAATTCTTAATCTTTCCTTTTTGAAATTATGTAACTTTTAAGATTAAACTTATATCTTTAACAACTTTTTCTTGTCAGTTTCATATCGATATTTACTTGAATATTGCCATATGCCAAATATTCCTGAAGGTAACTGAAACTGAGATATCAGTTAATTTTTTTTGTTTTATTTTTACATTGTACGTTACATATCAATATTGATTATAGATATCGGATTCTGATTCTTTGTCTAGCACCTTAATAAGAAATAGATCTGCTAAAAGGTGTCAGAAAGAAAAGCAAATCTGCAATGGGCTCGAAGACAAATTGCTAATGCATTATCTGTCTCCTGCTTTTAAGTTGACACTGCTTTTCTTTCGTGACGTAACATACTTGAGAATAGACGAAGAAGTTTGTAGTGCGTTAGGCAATCTGTATTAGTAACAAATACAAATGAAACTGAAATTCTACTATTTTTACTAAATCAAATGCAACAAAGACAACATCAACAAGAGAAATAATCAAATAGATATTTATTTTAACAAAAAATATTTTTATATAACAAGTACACACAATATAATAAAGTTGTTTAAAACACTTTCGAGTTCTTGGTTGTGTGATCTAGGGTAATATAAAAAGTGTTATGTTATATAGATCTAGTAAGAAATTAAATAGTTTATGTTGATGGTGAAATTGAATGAAATAGATTGCTTGACTTACTGTAGAGTTGTCTCGCTTCGACTGATATAGTTACGATTTCCTTTATGTTGTTAAGATATTGAGTGAGTTGGTTTATGAATCTCGTCTTGGTTGAATTGGTCATTGGATGAGTTGATGTTGAAAAGAAATTGAATTTTACAAGCCGGGTTGATGTTAATAAAAATGAACTTTTATCGAGGAAGTTGGGTTTCATGGATTCGTGTGACGAGTTGATTATTTTAAAGACTCACTAAGTTGCGTCGAAGTTTCATATTTACGAGTTTTCTTGATCACGTGGGGGGGGGCTTGAGAACAGGTTTACATTTTTTTGGCGTGTTGTACTTTGACCAAATCAACTCGAGGTCAAAAATTGTAGACGACACCTAATTGATATTTTTCAGCCAATCAGAATGCATCATTTGCTATAAACTTTGTTTGGAGCCTCCATGTGTTTAGCTGTGCAAGATTTGAAATTTAAAACAATAAATGTAGAAATTTGATTCCATAAGTTGAATGAATCAGCTCAAGTTTCGATCATGCTGAAAGAAATAAACTTTTAATAACAATCAACAATTGTAGCAAATAACAAGTGAAATGTTGAATTCATGTGTAGAAAGTGTCGATTACACAAAAATATTAATCATACAAACAATTAAACGTACAAGTAGGAAGTAGAAGTAATCGAGTTTTAGAAAGTCTTTGTTGAAAAAGAAGTATTGCGTAAGCATGCACTTACAATTGTATGAATTGATGTTGGAATAGCGTAAACACACTATTCGTGATTGTATGTTTGTTTTGTTTTTTGGTTGGTTGAAAAACGGTTCGTATTTAATCATGTGATATGCTGCTTACTATTAAGTTGGTGCAAAAATAATGACGTAATAATGTCGTTTTTTGACGTTAAAAAATACGTCAAAAAACGACATCATTACGTCATTATTTTTGCACCAACCTAATACATAGGAGCGTTTTTTTTTAAGCAATTCACCGCAAGCAAGGCGGGAGTGCCACTAGCACGCAAGGGGGGTTACAGAGAATTGAGAAAAAGAGTAAAGAGGCATGTTTGAGGAAAGGATACAGAGATGTACGGGGAACAAACTCAGGGTGTCAGATGTCGATTGACATTACACTTGAATATTTGAAGATTATAGTTATCGGGTAAGCAAGTAAGTAAAAGGGAGTTGCACAGACGGGAAGTGGGAGAGGAGAAGCTGTTTGAGTAGAAGAGACGGTTACATTTAACCGTTTTGACAGTGAAAGGATGGGACCAAGATTTCAACCTGGTAGCTCGCTTAAATTCATGCAGTCTGGGAACCATCGAAAGTAGCTCGTTGGAACAGTGGCCGTGAAAATAACTGTAGAAAAGACAGAGGGATGCCACGGCACGTCTGTGAGAAAGCGACTGTAGAATAGATACCAGATCAGGACCTATCACATTGTATATTCGTCTCTGGATTTTGTTGAGGACCTCAAGACGTAATCGGGGGCACCAGTCCATATATGACAGCAATATTCTATGCAAGGACGGATGGTTGATTTATAGATTTGAAGTATGGAGTCAGACGAGAAAAAAAATCTGGCACGATATAGAGAACTTACTTTCCTTGCAGTAGATGAAGCTATTGATTAAATGTATTTATTCACCTAAATTTGTTAATCCCTCGAGTTAACATTTCGACAAAAATGTTTGTTTTATTGTAGTCATCAAATGACGGCAACATATTAGAAACACTGTAAAATTCATACCGTTTACTTTACTCTTTTCTGTTTGACGTTTCGGATCGTATTTGTTTAATTTATGAGAGTAGTAAAAGCGTTAATTTCATGATTATTTTTTTCTGCAGATACCTTAATGTGGAACACAAGGCCACAAATACAGGAAGTAATGATGTCGCAGTTTCTACCGCAAACCAAATATTACAATACTAGGTTACGAGCCCGATGCCCAGCTTTATAGCCCTTAGATCTGTGGCAAACGTAAAGAAAAAAGTTAAAACTTAAATATAACTTGGAACAAGGCGAAAAGGGTTAAAGAATGGAACGATAGACAGACTGAGAGAAAGAGTGAAATTGCTTTTAATTTTGAAAGTCTATTTTTTTAAAGCAGAGACAGATGAAGGAAAGTGACTTTGCTGTTTTGGGGGAAAGATATTACCAGAGACTATTTGGAAAAAGCTGGACTGACAATTGATTGATGGCGTTGCATTAAAGTGGAAGTTTACGAAAACATCTAAGGACCAGCCAGAAAAGGAAGCTGATTGAAAAGATATTTGGTAATTTTTTAAAACAAAGCAGAATTGACAAAAAGTGGAATTTGTAAACAAGCCGAGAAATAGAATTTCTCTATGTAAGGACCCAACACAGGGTTCTTAAAGTGCGATTGGACTAACAAGATATGTGGAAAGCTGCCGGAGGAAACAGCAGATGAATTTCTGATTTTATGAACAAGACCAAGCTGGGGAAAATTTGCTGATGAGAAATTAAAATTATAATTATAATTAATGACCAGAAGCTAAGTCACGATACGCAGTTTGAAAACCAGATTTGTCAAAATGACAACCGAGGTGACAGTCGTAGGTGAGATACCAAGAAGGACGGAGAACTACTTACACCCATTGGGAAGTGATAGTGCGAGGCACAAATAAGAAAAAGGAGTTATTGGGACGGGTCAGTACCTGTGACAGCTGCCATAGGAAAAATTCGTAAATTTGCTGCCAAAGAAAACTCTCGACTTAAGCCTTGTTCCAGACTTAGCTAAATTATGCAAAGTGTCACGATAGAATTCAATGTTGAAAGAGTTGATATTTCTGTACAAAGAACGATATAAACCATAAAATAGACCCTGAAGAAAATTCCTGTCTTTATTTCGTCTGCAAAGAACATTGTTTTAATTTTTTCTTTTATGTCATAGCTCCGCTGTGATTGAACCAGCGCTATAATTGTTGACGACAACCCGGTCTTTGCCGGCTCCGTGATCAAAAAGCACAACGTGAGGCTAAACGGGGCGCAGATCGGAACAACCAACTTCGACGACCAGCGGCAGAATTGATCCAGAATCGACCGGCAAAAGGGTCATAATTGAACACCGTAGACCAGGACTGACCCTGCATATCATAGAGCTAAAGGGCTCAAACTGTTTTACTATTTATTTACCTATGGGGAGAAGCAAATTAATATATTTTATTACAATGACTGTGAAACACAAAACAAAACTGCCCCAGCCAGAATTCGAACTCGAACTCGTTTCGTTAATTCCATTTTACGTGCTTCGCCATCCACCTTAACGATTACATAATTAGACGGAAACTGAAACTACTTCCCAAATTCTTTGCCAGTTAGATTTATCATTAAAAATAAAAGCAAAATAAACCGTTTGAACATCCGTTTTACTTTTACAGGATTAGTTAAAAATTAAATTTAACCTAACAGAGAAACGATTGTTGGTGCTATGTTAGTTTTCAATGTCACGAGATCTTGTCTACCCGCCTTGAAAATCAGCATTCAAAATCTTAATTTTTTTAAAACCTGGCCTCGAACACAGACGATTATCCCATGAATCTTTGATTTTGTAATATTAGCAATTGACACATGGACAAATATTTTAAGGCGCAGCTCAAAATTGACAGGGGGGGTAACTCTAGGTAAATTATATACAAACAATCCGAAAGATTTCAACAGTATTTGTTTTCGCTATTTTATAGGTAAAAAAAAGGAATCTTTTTTATATTTTTAATGTATGCATTGACTTTAATTAAAAAGTAATAATCAGTATTGAGAGAAGTCTTAAATTTAAAATAATCAATTTTAATGTTACAAGAGATGTCTGCATGTACAAAATAAATTATCTACCTTACATTCCACGTAAGTCTCTTAAACTGGAATCGTATCGTGAGGAATATCATCTATTTGTAAAAAGACATACATTCGAAATGCAGTATAATTTATTTCCACTATTTTTTTCTGAAAATTAAAAAACAAAATGTGATCCAAAATTTGAAAAAAAAAAATCAGTATTCGTAATGTGAAACAGTTTTATTGTTGAAATGGACTTTTTTTTTACCCAACTTCAAGGCATTTCTGAAGTGAATGGCAAGTAAAAAATAAACAACCTTGTACTATATTATTACTGATAAAATGCATTTTGTTCTATATTTATTTATTCTCAATGTAATTGTATATGAATTTATCTTCATAAATTTTGTTTAATTTTGAAATTTTTACAGATTTATAATTTAATGCTTTGAGAAAAAATAGGAATTTCAAAGTTTTTTGTTTTTTTTTCTATTTTTTAACTCTGCCTACGACCTCATTTATCTGCTACGTTCTATGTTGAAAAGAAGTAACTTTCTTCGTGTTTTATCGTCAGAAATATTTCACTACACTACGGCTGTTTAGAGCATATTCAGACAGTATGTTGCCCCTTTACAATGTCCCCCTCCCCGACACACATTTAGCACTTAGATACCTTTCTATTAGGTTGGTGCAAAAATAATGGCGTTTTTTGACGTATTTTTTAACGTCAAAAAACGCCATTATTTTTGCACCAACCTAATAGTAGGGACCTCCGCTAAATTTTCGATACCTAAGGTTGAAAATGAATTTTTAAGAATAAAAAAAAGCGTTCTTGAAACTTTTTTTTTTTTTTGAGCTTTAATGATTAAATTAAATGATTAAATTGGGTACATCTAAAAATTCGTATACCTAAGGTTTAAAATGTATTTTTCATAAACAAAAAAATCCTTTTCGAAGCTTTCCCCCAGCTTCAATTGAAAGCTAAAGGAGTGTTTCAGATAGAAATTTGAATGATTTTTAGTCGATTTTTAGTAAAAAAAAAAATTCGAAACTGCCATTTTTAACTTTTTTTAGAGAAATTTACAAAACTTTTTTGAAAATCCCGCTAAAATAAGATATATACATTACATTTCTGTAACGTTACTTTCCTAAAATGGGTAAATTTAAAGTTAAATTAATCTGTTCTGAAACAAATATCACTTATAGCATAAAATTTTCTAGACAAATATTTCTTGACCTCGGTGTATTGTTATTTTCACGTCTCCATCGATAATTTGATGGCTGTATGTGTTGACAGGTTTAGTACGGTGCACCAAAATTGACATAATGGTTTTTTTTTGTTTCTTATAATAATTTAAAATACTATAAAAATGTCTACATTATTGAGTTGCCTCTATCTCTTTCATTATTTAATAGCTAAGATAATAACAAATTTTAGTGATTATTAATATTACATTAAATTATTAGTTTTAATTTAATAACTGAGATAATAACTAATAAAATTATTATTATATTAATGATTAAAATATCTCACTCAAATATCAATTGTTTAAATTGATAATTTAGATAATTTGATTAACTCGATTTAATTTTTAATTTAATAACTGAGAATGAAGACATTTATGTAAAGGGGCTTTCCCAGGAGGAGAGAAGCCTTGAAACCATAATGTCACTTATGAGTTATACTAAAAAAAAATATAACATTTTGACGCAGAAAAAATTAATTATGGTAAAAAGTTTTGGTAGCATTATTTGTATTAAGCTTTTAATTTTTGCTTAGTATTATAGTCTTCACTTAAAAACTTAATAACCTACCCCATACTCTGTTTGGAAGAATTTTAAAACATTTTTTAAAATTAAAAAAAAAATGTAAACAATTCTTGTAAAAATTCTTTATTCATCCAATTTTTTTTCTTCATATAATAATAATGACCTTAGTGTATATTATTTATAAAAGCAAATACAAGCCTATCTAATTAGATAATTAGATAGTTTTATTGCAGTTTTTATTTTACGATTGGGAGCAGTAGTTGGTAGTAGTTGTGAAAAAAATTAATTGATGATTAAATTTCTACAAGGAGTCCCGCTTATAAGTAATATAAAACAATTTGTGAACTGTTGGAAATTCTAGAAAATTTCATAAAATTATAGAGGCTAATAGATGTTAAAAAAAAGAAAAATAATTACCAAGATTTTCTAAAAATAAAAATTTCAAAAGTCCTGAAAGTTTCATTAAAATCAGACAATTCTCTGATTTTTGAAAGAATTTGGAAATTAATGGGTTTTCCCTCGGAAACTGCTACACTAAAATGGCCATTTTGACCCAAATTTAGAACGTGTTAGAAAGAAGGAAATTAAAAAAAAATAACTAAAAAATACTTTGTTCTTTTCTTTTAATAACAACAAACATTTTAATGATAAAACTTTGTTTTTATTAAGTTTGGGGCTTTTATCATTATGCTATGCTGATTTTTTAGCGAATTATTGGAGGCACCTATATTAAATTGACTATTTCCAGTAAGCAAAATATTCTGCTGTATTTCAAATAGAAATTATATTGATTGGAATCTCAACTTGCCGTTTTCAGAAAATTGATAAAAATCGATAAATATCGGCCATTTTGATAGATTTGTAAACAAAAGTTAATTCTCGGTTTTAAAAATCTTCCAAAAATATAATATATATTCGTGACACTTTATTTGAGTAAAAATTAGCAAATTTAAAGTTAAACTAATATGATTTGAAACTTACTTATAGCATATAACGTAATATAAAGTATTTCTTAACCACGAGACCTTGTTTTTCTGACGTTCTGATTGTTGGTGTTGACAGCTAAGTATGGTTGACCATAAATTTACAAAATTTAAGTGAACAGTTTGTTTATTAGTTTTTAACTAACTACTATTTTTTTTAAAAATTAATATATTATTTTCAGCAATTATCTTATATATTTATTTAAAGCCATACGTTTTTTATCAAAATAACTCGCACAAAAAAGTATGAACTTAAAAAAAGGTAGAACGTAAAAAACTACTAACAAAAAAAAAAAAAAATTTATGAATTAGGAGTTAAAGTAAAAATAATTTGAAAGGAAATTTCAAAATGACACGCCAATTAAAAACAAATAAGAATTTTAAATAGAAATTGAATTAAAAAAAAATTTGATTTAAAATAAAAATTATTTTTTAGTAGAATTATATTAGTTTTCGTCTCCAGGTTATTTCTTAAATGAAAATTACTTAATTGAAGTACGACCCACACTAAAATAAATACATGAAATAAAAATATTTTGTGAAGTAGGAATTAAAAAGATTAAAATTACTTTAAATTTTGAAGGGATGATTTTCACTTAATAATGACATCTACTAATCGGATTGAAGTAATGCAGAATTTTAAACGATTTAAATTATTATAATTAAATTTTTATAAAAATGAAAATAATTCTTGTAAAAATTCATTATTCATCGAAAAAAATGTTTTTCTTAAGACAATAATAGTTTCCTTAATAAATTTTATTTATAAAAGCAATTAAAAGCTTTTCTAATTAAATAATGTCATAGTTTTATTGCATTTTTTATTTTACGATTCAGAGCAGATTTTCGGTAAATGGGGGTCCTGTTTTACAAAAAAACAAAAAAAAACAAAAAAAAAACTGATGATTTAATTTCTCCAAGGAGTCCTACTTTTAACTAATAAAATAAATTTTGAGATTGCAATTTAATTTCTTGAAATTCCATGAATTTATGTGGGGGTAACATATGTAAAAAAAAAAAAAAAAAAAAAAATTACAAGATTTTCTAAAAAATAAATTTCATTCATTTATGAATAAATCCTGAAAGTTCAGTAAAATCCGACAATTATTTGAATTTTGGCAAGAATTTCCAAATAAATGGTTTTTTTACCTGAACAAAAAAAAGCGCAAAACCATTAATCGTATTCGTAAATATTACGCTGACCGCTGACGTAAAAAAAAAAAAAAAAAAAAAAAAAGATCTCAAAAGTGCTAGGAAGGATTCAAAACTTTAATAAAATAATAAAAAAAATACTTTGGTTTTCCTCTTTAATAATAACAAACATTTTGACGATAAAACTTTGTTTTTATTAAATTTGGAGCCTTTTTTCATCATGCCGTACAGTTTTTTTCAGCGAGCAAGTGGAAGAAGTACCTACGTTTTTTAGTGACCGACATCACCAAGAACGAAATACAGTTGTTTCCTTTTATTTTAGTGATTTACTGTACTTTATGCAATAAAACCAGAATTTCCAATTCAATTTTTTGATGCATTCCACATTGGAAATGTGATAATTCCAGTACTCCTGAAGTAGAGAACAAAACGAAGTGATTTTTTTTCTTGTACTTTTAAAAGCTAACTGAGTAATTTTCAATATGCAATGTGGATATCTTTTAAATGTCATTTCTGAGTAAAATACCGGTGTATTTACTGATGCTGGATCTTTGTAAATTGGCCAAGGGAGATAACTCAGAAACATTTTAACTATGTGCAGAAATATGCGTCTATCTAAAGTAACAGACTATAGTTACTTCCCTTAGTCCACCCACCACCATCAAAATACCAATTAAGCTTTTATCCACTCAGTAAGGATATTGTATCTTAATAATTTCCAGAAAATTTTTGTTTAATTTTTTATAAAAGAAAATTATTTTGTCTGAAATTGATTAATAGGATATATTCTAATAATCGTTACAATTTGAATCTGTCTAATTTGTTCATTTTACCAAATTTTAATTTTATGTAAGAAGACATAAGTAAGTAAAAAGAATATTTATATTTTTATGATCAAAGATTGCACTTCAGAATACAAAAGTTATTTACTGTCCTAGTTAGACACTGTCTGATACTACAAAACCAAAATATTAACCTGAAAACTCAAGTCATGTTCTTGAATAGCCTCACCAGATCAAGACTTTCATATCAATGTCATGCATGGTATCCAAAATTTTCAGAAATATTTAAACTATCAGCTTCATGCAACTGTTTTCCCAGATCAAGGATTAAAACAAAGGCTTCAAACAGATGAATCCTTTATGTCTTAGAAAAAGGTAACTTTCATTTGACCCTATGGATTTGCACTGTAAAATCACAGTTTTACCAAATAGCAAAAACCACATCACTTGAACGCTTTCAACAGCAATAACTACAAAAACGGGCAGCACATGTAAGTGGATGGGAAATTAATGATTTAGTGAAGATATTAACTTTCTGCATTACCCTATACAAAAGGTTTGAAAGGAAATTCCCATCAGCGCTAGAAAGATCCAATAACAGTGGATTTAAAAAGTCCCATTTCCTGAAAACTGCTTTAAGAAAAAGATTTTACAAACTTCAACTGACAGTAAAGCTAACAGTTCTTTTAGTAAATGCAAATTTTTTTTCCAAATGGAAATGGTTAATTTCACCATTCTCCTGTCTCTTTACATCCCTGGTTGATTATATCCCTAATTCTCTTGATGACCACATAACATTCTCACATTTTATGATGCCACAAATATTTTAGCAGTTGGTCACATTTACATTATTTATGGTATGTCACCCTGGCAAAGTTCATATTATGCAGCTAAGGAAAGGATAATTTGCATTGATTTGATGATCCTGACTACAGTTGACTAATATCCTCATCTCTTGATTTGAGTAACCTTTGCTGCAGGACTACTTCTAGTTTGACTAAAAGCCATGGCAACAATATTTTGCACATGTAAATGATGGTTGTAAGGAAGTGGAAGACAATTTCAACAAGTCAATATTTTATAATTTTTGCTTTTATATAGCAGTGAAAAGAGAGAGAGAAGTACACTAATATGCATGTAAAAGAAAGAAAATATTAAAAGTTAGGAATTGTGTTGGTGATACACGTGTGTATGTAAGTTCAGTCACTAAGGAGAAAGATGTCACTGTGTCTGGGTACAAAGTCCTGATGGTGTTGTCACTAAAGCATGCTGGGCAGAAAAGTGAGATAAGAAAGCAAAGACAGGAAATGTCATTTTCATGGGGGCTTAGCAACACCCTTTAATGATTTCTTGTCAAAACTGGTAAAGCCATGTAGGGATAACCCACACCTTTTTTTTTTCTTTTTTAAATCGGTATCATCCCATGCAAAGCAGTAAAGCCACTAAGACACAAAGAGTTACACAGTGTGGGAGAATTAGGAACAGAAACATTAATAATGAGCGGGAAGAGCAAAATGTACTCAGGAATGCAGTGGTTAGTGATTGGCAATGCATTTAAATTTTTGCAAATTAAATTTAGTTGGAAAGCTTGGAGCCAGTGCTGCTATTGTTGTGACATGTTGTGAATAAGACTGACACCTACTGATTTACCAACTGCCACAGTAGAATTGGGAAAGCTTAAATTGATAACTGTAAACTTTGATAGATATACTCAATACCAAGCCTGCACAAAATAGTGTTAGACAAAATATCTGATAGAATAGAGATTGCTCTCTCTCTCTCTCTCTACATTCAGCTGCAAACATTTGTGTTTGGTGTTTTAATGCTCATCGTGTCAAATAAGTTCTAATATAGGTACCTCCACGAGATCGCTAAAAAAAAGAGCATAGCATGATGAAAAAGACGCTAAACTTGACAAAAACAAAATTTTATCATCTAAATGTTTGTTATTATTAAGTGGAAAGATCAAAGTATTTGGGGGGTATTTTTTTTACATTTTTTAATCGTTCTTAGCATGTCCGAAATTTTCGTTAAAAATCTTGTTCTTTTTTGAGTCGGCAAAATTGATCATTTTTTTCCATTTTATAAAAAAACTGGAAATCTCACTTTGAAATTCTTTTAAATATCAATTATCATTTTTTCAAAACTAATTTTAAGAAAATCAGAAATTATAATGTTTATCTAAAATATTTTGAACCGAGCTTAACTTAGCTTCTGCGCCAAAAACATGTAATTTGAAAATAAAACAAAGCAGGTCATAAACTTTCGCGTCATTTGACAGGTGATGAATGACATATTGACTGATTCCATGAGGCTAATTTGTTCTACGGAAGGAGAAAAATGAAATAATTTACATTTAAGTGAACAAATTATTTACATCATTAACTTTAAGGAAAACTTTCAGCGCTCTAATTTTTTTGTTTTTGTACTTAGCTTTCACCTTTATGTTTACGATGCTTTATGGAAAATATATTATAAAGAAATTAAAATAATATAATATTTTCAGGTAGTGGGGTCCAATTAAAAACAAAAAAAAAACATGATTTTGCATTCCTCAATTCCTTGTGCTTTTAACTATTGTAATCACTAAACCCGATGCGATCGAATTTCTAGCATTTTCATAAAATTAGTTAGGGAGTGGATAATAAATATAAAAAAATATTTCTGCAATGACTTTAATAAAAAAAAACATATTTACAATAATTTCGAACATCTGTAAATAGTTCCTGAAAGTTTCATTAACATGCAACAATTATTTTTATTTTTGCAAGATTTTCCAAATTAATGTGTGTCTTACCAAAAACACATGCTAAAAATTGTCTGTTATTTTACTAGTTCCGGTGATACAAAGAGAAACAAGGTTTTTTTTTTAATCAAAATTTAAAATGTTCCAAAAAGAAGGAAAAATGTTAAAAAAAATAATTAAAATAAACTTTGATCTTTCCTCTTAATAATAACATAAGTATTTAGACGATAAAATTTTGTTTTCGGTAAGGTTGCTGTCTTTTTCATCAAGCTATGCTCTTTTTTTAGCGATTTTGTGGAGGTACCTATTCTAATACTATTAATGTTGCCGGTATGCAGACACTGAATTTTTCCATTGCTTAATCCCTTTGTCAAAGAGTTGACTTGTTTCCTTAATAACTTTGTCCAATGTGCCACCTTATTTCATTTGTTCCTTACCTCCTCTCCTGATTTTTGTTGTGCTTTGCAGTTCTGTCCTATTGGCAATTTGGATCATGCTGTAGTGTCTGTTGACATTACCTTTGAGTCATCTATTAGACATAAACCTCTTATTCAAAAGATTTCTTTCTGTTGCCAACTTACTGACTGGGATTCATTTAGTGATTTTCTTTGCAATACCAATCGGAGTGAAATCTTTTGCCATCCTACTGAAAATTGTGCCTCTGAAATTTCTTGAGTGAAAGCCAGTATTGAAACTATTGTGCCTTCTTGCAAATACCAGATAAGACCACAATCTCCTGCTTGGTTCACACCTGACTAATTAGCTCTTAGAGCAAACAGGAATTGCTTTTTCCAGCAATACCAACATGAGAGCTCTGATTACAAGAGACACCACTTTGTGTCTGCTTATAAACATGTCCTGAAAGGGGCTAAGTCATTGTTCACTGATATAATGAGGCGTTATATAGTCTTGCACAAGTTTGGTTTTCATGACTGCTTGTGACTCCGTGAGAGTGTGTTAAATAAGAGTAAGGCCTCAATTCCTTTTCTCTTTAATCAATTTGAAACGACATCACCTTCTGCTGATAAAGCAGAATGCTTTACCCACAAATTATCTTCCAATTCTACACTCAACTTATCGGGTGTCCCTTTACTTGACTTTCCACTTAGAAACTGAGTTTCTGTGTAATAGGCATTTAACTCTACCTGTAATTTTCTTTATCATCTCCCAAATTGATCCCCACAAAGCATATGGACTTCATGGTATTGCTGCAATTGTCCTTGAGATATGTGCCCCTAAACTGACCACTGATCTCTCAAAGATTTACAATAAATGTTTTACTGCTTCTTGCTTTCTGGATAGTTGGAAATCTTCTTCAGTAGTTACTGTTTTTAAGATCTCTGGAGAGCTGTCTGATCCTTCAAACTGTCTTTTTAGTCTTATACCTCTTTTTGGCAAAGTACTAGTGGCTTTAATCAACCCTGAATTGGTTAAGCATCTCACCTCACAAGGTCTAGCTTTCAGACAAACAATATGGCTATCTCTTCTTTAGGTCAACTACCAATATGTTGACGATTTTTGTTGAAAGATTCTGTCAACTTTTAGATAAGAATAGTGTAGCTCAGGCTGTTGCCTTTGATATTTTAAGGTATTTGACAAGGTTTGGCATGCTGATCCTCTTCAAAAGTTGAAAGTTTATGGTGTTTCTGTTTTTTTTATTTGGTTCAATTTTTTTTATCAAACCACATTATGAAAGATATTTTTGTATAAATGCAGCCATGCTTCAGGGCTCTATTTTTAGATACACTGTTTTTTATATTCATCAACAACCTTCCTGATGTCATCAGCTTCTAGGCAGATGACACAACTATTTATTCTTGTTTTAATAGTAAATCTGATAGGCTCGATAAAATCAAATTAACAGTGATCTAAAAAATGACACAATCTGTTCTGATCTGGGGCAAATAGTCATTGTTAATCTTAACATCTCTAAAATAAAATTTCTCTCTATTAATCATCTTTTTGCCTTCAATCAGTATGGTTGATGCCAACCTACAGGAGAGCAACTAATTGTGCTTTTTTATCTCGCATTTTCTGCTGGCATGAAATGGAATGATTATATTGAATCACTTGCTAAGTCTGCTATTAGGAAAGTCAGGTCATTATATTATGCCAGATAAGTTTTTTGCCAGAATCTATCGTGCATATTTATAAGTTTACTATTCGTCCATGTATTGAATATTGCTCCTACATCTGGTTTTTGCTTCTGGTATATATATCTAGAGATTCTTGACAAAATTCCAAAAATTGGCAATGTTATCGGTCCTGACTTGGCATCTCGGCTTCAGTCACTTTCCCACCACTGTAACATAGCTGCCTTTTGCCTTTTCTATTTTCACAGTAATTGTTCTGATGAGCTTTCATTGTTGGTACCTTAACTTCACAAATTTAAGTGCAGTACTAGATTGGCAGCTAGGTCTCATCATTTTGATGTTGAAATTGCTAGTTGTAACCAAAAAGTTCTCTGACAACAGTTTCTTTTCTTGCACTTCTCCCCTATGGAACTCTCTTCCGGCTTCCTGCTTTCCTGTCAACTACAATCTTCAACGCAATGTCAGTTGTCTTCTGTCTCCTTGAATCTTTTATTGTCCCCTCAGTTTCTTTCACTCTCAGTAACCACTTGCATTCTAATCAGGTTATTGCCTTGTTTGGTGATGAAATGATAAAAAAAATCTAGTTATTAATCTCTTCAACTCTTGACTGAAAAAGAAAAAATAATTTTTTTTACATACCGTCTCTGTTTCTATTTGACTCAGTGATTTACTCTAAAAATGAATTCTTGTGCCTGGCGACTAATTTTCTGTAATCAATTTAACTCTTTTAAATTGTTCAGGCTTGGATCATTGTTTTTACAAGAAAGAGTTAGTTGTCTATTTTGAAAGGCGCTTCTTTTTTTAATTTTCTTGTAACCCACCTCCTTCGCTTCTAGGGGTGTTGTTTCAATCAGCATCGCCTAAACTCCCTTAGAGCAAAAACAAACATGGTTGGAGAAGATCGTCTGGAGTAAGACGCCAAGGCGGCAGACCAAGGAGAGGAAGCTAGAGAAGTAGAGAGTTATAACATGTTGAAATCTTAATAACTGTGACGTCATTGGTTTTTGTTTTTTCAAGGAAACCATAAAAAATTTAATACCATCTAATCATCTAATGAAACATAAAACGAATTCTCAAGTAGTATTTGGCTGTCAAAAATGTATTAAGAGTAGTAGTTTGACGATTTATTATGTCTGAAAATAATACGTTTCAATGGTAGTTTATGTCTATATTCAACATAAATCGAGTAATTAATGAGTGAGAGAAATTGTCACAGTAATATTAATACTTTTTTATTTCCTCCGCACTCAAAACATGACCCTAGTTCCAAATCCCAAGAACCTATATTTTTCACTCAGTGTCACACGCCAAAGAAAGCTGAGCAGACTCGGGTCAAGAAACCAAATCCATAAAGAATGCTTTTGAAGCAAAAATGTTGGCACGCCCTCAAATAAAACTTTCTCGTACGATGTTATCATAGGCGAAACCGTTTTACTGGTTGACGAAGTCTTTAACTTTTTTTTATTTTACCAAATTATAAAAATCGAGTATATAAATATTTTGAAATCTTAAAGGGAAAGCACATACTCTCTAACCGGTCGCAGTTGTTCTTTATGAAGGTAAGTCACTTGTTTTTCAAGAATTCAGCACTTAGTGCCCTCGCGATAAAAGTGTAAGAAAAAGAATATCACTGTTTTGATTTGAATTAGTTGTGTTCTACACGACACTTTGGTGTCAAGTGGAAATATTTAACTCCAAAATCTAAATGTATTTGAGTGAGAAAGGCACCTTAATCTTCTGTTTCTTCTTTGCGTCATGTCTGTTCGGGACGTTAGCGATCATGGTTCTCCACAATTTCCTGTCCTGTGTAAATTTTGTCTCTCCGAAACCTTGTTCCATCATTCATATATGCATGCTACCAATGTTTTCCTCTGTTCATTTTTCCTTCAATCTGTTTACTGGGTATCAAATTTCTCGGGCACTCTTTCCTCATTATGTACCCTAGAAATTTCAACTGTTTTTTCCTGAAGTTAAATATAAATGGACGTTTAATTTCCATTTTCTTTAAAACTTCGTTGTTACTCACATGTTCAGCCCCATGGTATCCTTCTGTAGAATCACATTTCTGTTACTTCAAGTCTCTTCATCTGTCCATATAGGAGGACTGATATTACGTAACAGTTCGGTGCTCTTTTTTTCTTTATTATATTTATTTGTTTCTTAATATTTCACTTAGCGAAATATGCCTTCCAAAAGCTATCTCAGTACATCTTCGGATTTCATTGTCGCACTTTCTGTCCTCTGTTAAAGCGAGGTATCTCCAAAGATTCGCTGGAAAATCAGCATGCATGATGAAAAAATGCTCCTGAGTTTCATCATCAAAATCTTTATTATTATTAAAAAAGACCAAAGGGATTTTTTATTATTAAATTATACTTTTTGTTCGTTTTTAGAACCTCTGGAATTCTGGTGAAAAATTGTTTTTCTTGCGTCATCGGGTGATAAAAAACATACTGATTCGGAATTTTACAAAAATCAGATAGTTGTTCGATTTTAATGAAACTTTCAGGGTGCTATTTACGTTATTCGGACTATTGTCCTCATCTTTGTTGCCATATTTATCACAACGTTTCGGCTGTTGTACGCTCCGGCCTTCTTCAGGTGGTTGGAATGTCAAACTGAACCCTTTATTTCGCTGACTTGGGTAGACTGTTCTAGAAGAAGCCCTTTACTGTTTCTGTTACGTGAAGAAAAAAAGATAGACTACTTCCGGTATTTTTGATCGTTTACATTGTCAAGCCTACTTGGGGATAAGCCATTCCTCATCCTATTATACGTATTTTCACATCTATTCCGAAATCGCCGATGTAATTATGAATGAAAAAAATATTGCTAAAAATTAATGTCAAAAGCATTTGGAGTTGATAGAAGCTAATCATATTCCACTTTCAATAATGAATTTGAACTCTGGTCAGCAAATTTCCTTTGCATATTACTTGGCATCTTAAGTGAAAATAGGTTTAATACGTTTATTCAATTTTCTTTGATTAAATTTTTAAATGGATCTCAAATGACTCTTGCAGTAAGATGATATTTTCAGTATATTTTGTAAAATTACCATTATCTAACTTTACAGCTCCCCTCGTACACGTATTTACAAAACTTTAAAAATATTAAAAAATGTAACATTTGATAAATGTTTTATTTGCCATTTAATATCTGATTCGAAAGATGTACAGCGGCGTTAGTAATTATTCATAGTCTCAATTAATGTAGTAAATAAACCTCTAATAGTTGCTGTAAAATTTGCAACAATTTTTTTATTACAAATATTTTGTATGCAACGTTGTGTGTAATTGATTATCTGTGGATGTGTCTCTTCATAGTAAACAGCCTTACTTATTTGAAATGTTCATAGAAATATATGTGTCTGATATTCATATATCTTAGTAAATGTTATTACTTATAACTTAGAAGAGAAAAGGAATAACACGCATATTGGCACAGAAGTTGTTATGTAGTTCCACTGGTCTGTCATTTGATCTCTAGTCGCTTCGCTTATCACTTTAAAATAAAAAGAGTTGCTTGACGTAGATTTGTGACATGGCATTTTTTTAGTTGACTGACTACAGTCTGTTGCAAAATCTCGTATCTATTTGTTGTCAGTGATACGGACTCGAAATGTTGCGATAATAGCAAAGATGAGGGCAATAGTCAGAGTGTAAATAATGAAAACTCCTCATCACAAAAATTCACATAGAAATTGCTAATAAAGTCTTCCAGTTTCGGATAATTCGAAGGACAGATGGGCGCCATCAATATACCTAACGTCCGTTGGTGCCAACGACATTTTGGATAATCGCTATCCAGTGAAACCATCTAGAGCTGTTGTAATCTATCGTGTTTTCGTTTTACAGAAAATTTGCATCACGTGTCTAGCCATCTATGCCCAGCAACAGGTGGCTGAACTATGTAACCCATAGCCGGTGGAAGAAGAAATGTTTTATACTTTCGCCCAATGTTATACTGGGCGAAAGTGAATGTAATGAATTCGACCGGGATTCGAACTCGGCTCGCCGATTTGTCGTTCCAAGCCGCTAGCTACTACACCCTATGCACATCTGTTCTTAACAGCCGCAACAAACCCGGTCCAACACAGGTCAAGTTCTGTCGATCTCTCTCTTTGTGCGGCTCACCTTTTTTCAGGTTTTTGACAACGTATGCAAATTAGCGATAGTTTTTAAAGCACTGGAACCACGCATACGCTTTACTTAAATTGCAGGCGAGACATCTTGGCCTCTTAGCCACAGGTAGGTTAGAATTCCTTGGTCCTATTTCGCCATGACTTCCTAATTAGAAAGAACTGGGAAATAATCTGTAGAGGTCACGACAATGGTTGTACAATTTTGACATAATTGGGATAAATTTGTTGACCCATTTTTAACCCGAAAGACATAATTATATTCAAACATTACGAAAAGTAGCTGTCCTTTATCTTGTGATAAGCAGGAGTTGTCTATTAGCAAAAACGTTTATTTAGAGGTAAATTAATTGATCAACTCAACATCGGTGGTTAGTCAAATTTTTAAATAAATTGAACTGAGATGTACGTTCACTTTTACAAAGAAATACCACTCTGGAATTCATGTTTACCTCCTCTTTAAAAAAAAAAAAAAAAAAAAAAATTCTGCTCGTAGTACCTCAGATTTGCATGTGAGATTCCGTCTAGTTTTCGAAAAAAAATCTGTCGTATGTCTTTCTGTATCTAAACTGTGATAATCTGCATTGTTTTTCCTAGTTGTATTTCCATTAGGTAATCTAACACTTAGATTTTTCATATTCCTCCTCTTCTATTTACCCTGTCACTTCAGTGCGTTGGCGATCATGGTTCTCCACAATTTCCTGTCCTTTGTAGCTCTCAATAAATTTTGTCTTTTTGTTATCTCTCCTAAACTATCTTGTTCCGTCATCCATTTACTTATACTCGCTAGCTAGGTTATGATGATTTTTCTAAGCGTAGCTTAGATGTGACACAAGGTCGAAAGTATAGCGTAATTGATCTAGCGAGACAAGCTTGCTAACCATTACACAATGTCGAGGTGCCCCGAGTTTTCCTCTTTTTCATCTGTCCTGTAATTATAAAATTTTCCAAGTCCGAGAAATTTCAGCTATCTCTTTCCTTTTTGTTTCTATTTTCTCTCAAACCTCGTCGTTGCTCACTTGTTCGGTCCAAGATATCCTCAGAATCCTTCTGTAGAACCATATTACTTTCTCCTAGACCAGTTGCCATCCAAGACTAAAGAACACAGCCTGTCCTGATATTTACCCATAGCTGATGGAGAAGAGGATTCTCACGTTTCCCAAGAGTATTAGTGCGTAAGTGAATGTAATGGATCCAACTGGAATTTGAACTCGGCTCTCCGATTCCCCAATCCGAGCCGCTATCCCTGTGCACATGCAGTGGATGATGCGATGTGATAATACAACTACTACTGGTGGATGAGAGCGATATAGGAATTAGCCTTAAAGCAGCATCGTTCACTAAAGGAATTGGCAATATAGAAATATTAGGTTGGTGCAAAAATAATGACGTAATAATGTCATTTTTTGACGTTAAAAAATACGTTAAAAAACGACATTATTACGTCATTATTTTGGCACCAACCTAATACTAGCACTATTGTCAATATCAAATTTTATTTTGATAGCTTCTAGTTGTGCAAAGACTTCCATAAGTGATGGGCCTTTTTTTTTTTCGGTTTCTCTGCACCTTGCTTAGCTTTTGGAATGCTTCTTTCGCTAGTACAATGCGTACTTTGGATCTTGATGTTGAAAATTCCATCCTCTGTTAAAATGCTTCACAGATATTTAAAATCCTGTAACTGCTTGGTGTTTATATCTCCAATTCTTAACTCGTATCTTGGGCTTTTTCTATTGCTGATGACCATACTTTCTTGCAGTTGATGCTTAGTCATTTATTCTCGCTTTCTTCTAGCAGGTCCTGTAGGTTTTTTTTCTGTTTCGGCCATCAGCACAGAGTCATCTGCATACCTTATATTGTTATAATTACGCCCACCGATAATAAATTCTGGTAGGCTCTCCAATTCCCTTAGGATATCGTCGCTGTAGAGATTGAATAAATCCGGGAAAAAACGCATCATTGTCTCCCCCCCCCTTTCTATTTTTGTATAGCCACTCAATTTATTTTTTTATCCATATGCAGGCGGTTTGCTCCCAGTATAAGTTCTGGATTATTCCAGCATCTTTTCCAAATTGATTTAGATTTTCTAGTAGTTCAACTAAATCCTTGTACACTGTCCCTTGTCAAATGCTTTGCGTGATCTATAAAACATAAAGGGTTAATAAGCCATAACAATAAATCAATTATCGGTCGGGCCAATGTTTACCGTGGATTTTATTATTTTATCTACTATCTTTTTAACCATTTCTCCCCAAGCAAGGCAATAAAGCCACTAAAACGCAAGAGGTTACTGAGTGTGAGAGAATGTGAGAAAAACATTAATGAGAAGGAACTGGAATTAGAGAGAAAATAAGAATTGACATTGCACTTAAATTTTTGAAGATCAAAGTTGACTGGAAATCAAGAAGCTAGAGGAGTCCCACAAGCGAGAAGTGCGAGAGAAGAAACTGTTAGCATTGAACATATGGTTACATCTAGTCATTTCAACTGTAAAAGGATGAGACCTTACTGACAATCTAATACTACGCTTAAATTCTTGAAATCTACGTACCATAGAGGAAAGTTGATAAGAACAATTACTACGAAATTATTTATAGAAAAAGCACACGGAAGCTACGTTATGGCGATGGGAAAGTGACTGCAGCAGAGATGCCATGTCAAGACAAATAACATTGCAGATTCTTCTTTGTATTTTATCAAGAATATTCAAATATATAGCATGAGCACCAGACGAGAATGTGGCAACAATATTCAAAGCAAGGACGAATGGTGGACTTAGAGCGATACTGGCGAGAAATTTGTTTCGCAAGACACAGTGAACAGGCAGCTATATTAGCTATATTAAGACACAATTTCAACTAGCACTTGTGTAATGAGCGTATTGACTGAGAACAGCTGGCAGTTGTAGATGAGTCTTTTGATCTTTAGCCGCTTCCCTTTAGCTGTTTGTGGTAAGAGAGTCGCTTGGCATAGATTTGTATGAAGTAGGAGTTAATTTATTTTTGAGTGACTATGATCTGTTACAAAGTCTTGTATTTTATCTGTTTTCAGTAATAACCTACTGGAAGGTTTTGGCATCTACTCAAACTAGCAGTGATCGGTTGTATATTCTTTTTTTATACCTCATGATCTACTACGTCCGCAAATCTTTAATCAGATTTTTGGCAATTTTTACCCGGAGCCCGCCGTTTTATATTGATCCTCTTTTATGTGTGGATTTTTCACATACCTCTGAATTTTTTGCACACGTTTTCTTTTTCTTCTGTGTACCAAATTCGTTCAGAATGTGGGCAATGATGGCTCGCCACAGCTTCCTGTCCTTTACAGCTCTAAGCAATGTTTGTACTCTTACCATCTCTTCCAGTTCTGCCATCTATCTGCATAAACTCGTTAGGTAGATTACTTGATGTTTCTTTTTTGTCCCTCTAGCCTTCAGTATGTCCTGTGAGTGTTATATTCTTCAAGACCCCCTTCTTCATTATGTATCCCAGAAATTCTGTCTGTTTCTTATTGCATGTGTTCTTTTCGTTTCTATTTTCTTTAAAATTTCCTCTTTTCTTATATACTATTGTCAGTATCCTTCTGTGGAACCATATCTCTGTTGCTTTAAGTCTCATCTTCATCTGAGAGAAAATTGTCCAGCAATCCCAAGCGCTTATCCATCTATTTACTGGCCAGGCTTGACGTTGCCTAATTTCGGCGATCGTACGGGAACCGGTATTTTAACGTGATCTGGTCGTAAGCCTGATTGACCTAGTAGGTAACCGCAAAACCGTCAAGTGCAGAATCGGGTTTGAAATGATGTCAGTGAGTGCACCAATAAGAAAGTGAGTCGAGCTGAACTTAAGCGATACGCGCACAGGACAACAGGAAGTTGTATAAACGCCCGACATACGAGTGGAGAAAGAGAATCCCTCACACCATCGCAAGAAGATCGAACATTTGAAGAGTAACCCGAAGCCACATATCCTCGATTCAGCCTACATTAATTTGATGGAGTCCAGAAATGAATAACCAGTTATTTTACGTATGAAAAATTTAGTCACGTATTCTTATCAGACGTTACTAACGTCGCAAAAATATCTTACCAGCGTTGATTGCTAATAAAAGATTTAAATCATAGAGGCAGAAGAACGGATGAAATAAGACCAGGAAAGATTTCTTTTAATGGTCAAAATGGAATGTAAACAAAAAAAAATGAACTTCGATCAAGAAAGCTTACAATTATGGATTTTATAAATCTACTTGCGGCTTACGGCTATATCACATTGAAACTCCCGTTCTCATACGATCACCGAGGTTAAGCAACGTCGAGCCTGGTCAGTACCTAGATGAGTAACCGCTTGGGAATTCCAGGTACTGTAAGCTTGGATGTGCTGGTAGTGCAATAGATAACGACTCCAGTCAGTTTCTTTATATTCATTTACAAACAAATACTCTCTGTAAGGGTATGAATCCAACTCTTCTCCTCCAGCTATGGGTTAATTAGTAGAAATTGCATGGGTAAGTCATTATCTCCAAAAAGATTTTTACACTTTAAAAATGTTTTATGGCTTTAAATAACCCGCAAAAGGTTTATATGCGGTTAAAAAACAAATCGATAAATCTACTTGCAAAATCTATATTAAAATCTACTCGCAAAATTTATATTATAATCTATATATATATATATATATTAAGATGTGAAATCTATATTAAAACAAATCAATAAATCTACTTGCAAAATCTATATTAAAATCTACTCGCAAAATTTATATTAAAATCTATATATATATATATATATATATATATATATATTAAGATGTGAAATCTATATTAAAACAAATCAATAAATCTACTTGCAAAATCTAACCTAACTTTGGTTCTCGTCGGTATCTGTCTGCGAATTCGCGTTTCTCTAATAATATATTTGTCTGACTTGTGTGGATTTTATATCTTAAAAATATACTTGATTCTTTTTGTGTTTTTCAGTTTGTAATTCTGATGGCTATCAACCCGGTCAATTTTAGGCTGACAGCCTTTGAATTGATTTGGCTAGGGTTTATTCTCTCACTCAATTTACAAGAAATATCTGCACTGGGAAACAAAAGTGTCGGAATAATTTCAGGTATACTCTTTTTCGTCCAAGTATCTTTTTTCTTCCAATAATAAACACTTGAATGATTAAAAACGATTAAGTTATTCCTGTTGGGTTATTTTATTTTTATTGTTGTCGTAAGAAAACTCTTTTTGTATTAATTTTATTTCAAATGCACCATTTATTTTAATGCAGCCTGACGTTAAGATGCAATTTTAAAATCTGACTTCCAACAGAAAAATTAAGTTAGCACATTAATTATGAAGCATTTCGTCACATATAGCCATAAACAGGACTGATGCAAGTGTTTCCTGGGCCTAATCTGTGATACGGGGTCCCCACTCTATTACATCTCAATTTTCATATTTTTCCGAAATTCTGCTATAACTTTGAGCTATTTTCACCAAATGGGTAGGTGGAGCTTGTGTTGCCAAGATTCCTAGTTGTATCTTTTTTTAGACATCTCTTGTTGCTGAGTGTTAAATTAGTTTCAGATCAAAGAGCAAAACAGACGGCTGGCGGGGCACAGAAGACTAATGTCGCTTTTAACACGTTGTAAAAAAACAACAAAAAGAAATCACGGACTTGGACGAAAAAATGTAAAGACCCCAGAATGATGACAAAATCTGCAAAAGTGTTTCATCCTCTAATAGTTAACTGCATTTAGTTTAACTTGTAACGTATATAAATGTAGGTAGAAAAAATGCAAATATTGATAAGATAGCGAGGGTCACAAAACAGTGTTCGAGACCTCGAATCAGGCTTGCACCTCCCTCGAGTGGCAGAACGCGCCGGCCCAAATTATAAAATGTCATCAATATTTGATCCCTGAACAGCAGTAGTAAGAGTAATACAACTACACAGACGGTGATAGAGAATTATATTTTCTTTTCTGTGGCAGACTAGATTTAAAATATTGGTTACCAGGAGAAAAATGATTTCACTCACAACTACAATGCTATCATTTAATTTTCATAACGAATAAATAAAATTTGAAAAATACACACAGAAAAAAGGGTACAATTAAATATTTTGGGGAAGAAATGTCTATTTCATAGTTATTACAATGTATATCAACTGTACATATTAATGGCAGCAGATATCAAATGTAAATGCAGGACGTTATATTTGTTACTTACATTATTTACATTATTCAGACTGTTATCCTCATATTCGCAACGTTTCGGCCGTTGTCCGATCTTCTTCAGGTGATTGAAATTTCGAACCGAACCCTTTATTTCGTCCACCGGGATAGATTGTTCTAGTTCTACGCGCCATGCCTTTTCCGATGTCTCGGTTATTTCCCTTTAACTCAACTCTCCAAGTCTGGTTCACCACTGCTGTGGCCTCGTATTGAACTCTTGTTTGTTTTTAACGTTGGTTATATCCAGTGGCTAGACCCAAAGAGTTGTGAGTTCAATGCCAGGCCACAGCAGTGGTGAACCACAGATAGATATAGATATATACAGATATTGTTATAATTGTATATCTTATTTTTTAATTTTAACTAATTGGTTGATATTTTTAAACAGTTTGCTGCACAATTCACACATCAACAGATCGTTCAAAAGCACAATAAAGCATTGCATACAGTTCACTATATTAAGCGTAATCGTTTGTGTCCAATAAATGATTGCGCGAATCTGTGCAATGCTTAGCAACATGTATGATATCAAATCCTCTTCAGATAGCAATTGTCTTCACCTTGTCTTTATGACATTTAACTTTGAAAATGTCCTCTCACATTGGACTTTAATAACTGATATGGTACTCTTTAAGAATGTGATCAACCTTCTGAGTCTGGTCTACCAGAACAACGCATCACTAAAATATGTGATCTCCAAGATGATAAAATTCTTTACATTAAAATACACATTAAAAATAGATATATAGGAATAAAACAAGAAAAAGAAGTAGTTTTAATTTATTATAAAAGCATACTAAACAAATAATACCATATGATAAAAAAAAAAATAAAAATTATTATTTTGACTAATACAGGTTGAGTATCCTTTATCTGAAATTCCAAAATCAGAAAGTTTATCAGGTGCTGACATGATTTGCCACAAATGGAAAATTTCAGAAAGCACTGGGAAGGTTCCTAGGTGATGTGCAGCTGTTGTAAGTGACCCTCGTCTGTCCTGGGTGGGTGTTCCCCAGTCCAGATACGTAGCCTACGTTGGCGCCAGTTTTTTGATAGCGATCGTCACAGCAACACCTTCGTTCGTGGATTACTTACCAGGCCTTTCGCATTCAGTAAATATATTATTCAAAAAGTTAAAAAGTCCTGCATTTTATATATATATTTTGTAAGTAGTGGTCATGTTTTTTGTACACGTAAAGAAAGTATAAAATATTATTTTTACGTGAAATTTTACCACTTAAAAATTTGTGTGGGCATTACATGAATAGCGTCATTACCTGTATCTGTATGTACACAAAATTTATTCAATTTTATAAAACTACCTTCAATGTACATGTATAAGCTGTGTTATGAAATGTAAATGGGTTCCATTCCGGAGCTGTTCCATTTTATAGATGCTATATACAAATTAAATAGCCTGTATTCCAAAATCCTAAAACATCTGAAAACCAAAGCACTTCCGGTCCCAAGAATTTCGAATAAAGGATATATATTTAAGAATCATGTATGTAGATTACAAGCTTAACTAGTACCACTGATAGTGTGCAGATGACTTTATAAGATTCTTATTCCTTTTTACTAAAACAGTTGCCTGTGTTTGTTTCTTTATTGCATTTTTATTTGATATAGGAGGCCCACTCTATCGGGAGATCATTTACAGTCGGGCAAACTGACACCCTGGCCAGTCCACCACTGTTTCTTTTATTTTCAGGAAGTGATTTTATAAGGATTACTTCCACCCTGTCTGTCAATACACCTGTTAGGTCGGGCTGTTCAGGTCTATAAAAGATGAGGCAATATAATACGACCTTACACGGCTAAACCGTCCTGACCACCATTGAAAAACACACTTTCCTTCACCATGTGGTCAAGCGGTAGCTACTACCCTTAGATACAAAACATCCGTCGGCTATGCATATATACATTAACGACCCCATTCTCTCTCGTATGCGTCCACAAAACCTTAATATAACCTTGCAACCTTACATTTTATTAAGATACTAGACCACCCATAAACCAGTTGGATTTCTTTTAAAAGCAGTTCATGATGCAAACTGATGAGATAACAATATTATTTATTTTATTATTAAAAACACATTTTAATTTGTGTTTAAAGATGGTAAATAAAGGTTTATTGTTCCACTAGGCTTCATAATTAACACATCCCGTCAAAATTTAGAGTAATAGGTTAAAACAGGTGTCGTCTTAAAAAGAATAATTATATTTTTTTTAATTAATTATTAGTTAATAATAAATAAAACATTTTTCTAATCCGAAAACGAATGAAAAGTATCAAAAATGCCTTAATGTAAATGTATTCTGATTTTAAACATGTCGGTAGAGGTATGTTGTACTTCTTTACATTAAAAGAAATTTCTTCCATAAAATGTACATTGAATACAAAATTAGTAATTAATACTGAAGACGACAAAAGAATGTTTATTGTTCCACTGGGCTTCATAGTTAACATATTGCGTGAACATTTGGCGTAATACCTTAAAACAGGTGTAGACTTTTTCAAAATAAGTATATTTTTTATACGTACTTGTTTCTTCCTCGCATTTATTTTAAAATACCTAACGGTAGCAATTCAGCGTGTATCTATTTATTTACCATTAAGTCATGTGATATATGTAGCCTCTTCACCTTTACAGTTGTTGTTTATAAAAATGTTCGAATGTAGTTTAGTGAATTGTATATATTGCACTATGCATATCAAAATATATTTAATAATGTTGTTATAAGATATTGTACATGTTTATTATTTATCAATAGTTGGAATATAATAAACAAGTGTTTATTTATATACGCATATGTGTATCGAAAACAAATACTGAATTTCCTATTAAAAATATCATAAAAACATAAGAACAACCTTTGCTCAAAAACTGCTTATCTAATTGTAATTAAATTTGGCACTGCATTCGGCAGGGGTTCAAGGTATAATATGCTCCCTAAATTGATTGGGGTGCTACGTATCGTTTAAGTTGTATCTTGAGAACACACACACACACTAATATATATATATATATATATATATATATATATATATAATTAATTTTTTGTTTTCTTTTTTACAGTAGTTGGGACCACTCTGTGTAGGGGGTTATAAAATAAGAGGTGCAGCTTATGCAGATACGTGCGGAAGATAACCTGTTCAAGTCTAGGGTTAGCCGTTAAGTGATTGGGGAAGCATCCTCTTGGGAGTCGGTTCCACAAGGAAGCGGTTCGTAGGAAGAAGCTGCTGGAGTGGAACTTACATCTCACCAGGTGGAGATGGAGGTAACTAGGGTGGTTCACTACAATGTGCGTGGCATGGCGGGTATTAGCCATGAAGGTTAGGACTGCTGGAAGTAAAGAGTGTAGTTCATTTGAACATTCACCATGAAAATAGCGATAGAGCAGTGAGAGGCTTGCGACGTCTCGTTTGTGAGAAAAGGATTGCAGAGTGGAAAATAATTCGTCGCCTGCAAGGACGCGGAGACGCTTTTAAACTTTACTGAAGTGAAAACTTGGCAACTCCTACCCATGTATGGCAGCAGTACTCCATTTTCGGTCTGATCTGGCTCTTGTAAAAGTAGAGAATACTGGGAGGTGTGAGGTACTTGCTGGAGAAGTATAGGGAACCGCCCATTCTCCCGGCATCCTTAGCGATGGATCGTATATACGAGTTCCATTTGAGATCTTGGTTGAGTCTCAATAGGTGCTCAAGGCAGGGGGCCTCCCTGAAGAAGTATCCATTCATCGCGATTGGTGAAACTTCAGGGTCAGATCGGTGAAGGTAGAAGGTGACTAGTTTGGTCTTTGAGGCATTGAATGTGACTAGCCAGTTTTTTTCCCCACTGAGCTGCTAGATTTAGGTCAGAAGAGAAATCCACTTCCAAACTCTAGTCATCGAGGGTTTGGGAGGTGTACCCATATATCTTGAGCAGTAAACCCTTATGCCACACATTGTAAAAGGCTTTTGAAATGTCTAATGTGACTGTCCTTGAGATATATTTATTGTCAAGTGCCTCACTAATTCTGTGAGTAATCGCAGTTAGGATATCAGCAGTGGAACAGGCAGATCGAAATTCATACTACTTGTCGTTCAGGAGGTTGTACCGATTGAGGTGATCAACAACGTACTTGCTGATTATACCTTCTAATAGTTTGTTGATAACACTGAGGAGACAGATGGGTCTATACTGTAAGGGAGTGAGTGTTCATCTGCATTCTTGAAACTTTCCACAGACTTGGGAAGGATTTCTCCTTCAAGCAGCGGTTTGGGATTAGGGATAACTCTGTGTTAATATTCTTAATTCTCTTGCAACGGTTTCCTGCAGTTTTGAATGCAGCGAGTGTTCTACTACACCGCTCCCTGTGATAGTTATTGTAGTAGTGGTTACAATGAGCTATAGCATCAGTATATTCGGGGGTGAACCAGGGCTGGCTGACTGTTCGGTTTCTGCTGGAATTTTTTCTGGGGTATAAAACTTAATTCCAATGAAGAACCATTCTGGTACGAGGCAGCAGTTTGGGAGGCAGAGTGTTTGAAGAAGGCTGAGTGAGGAGCTTCCACCATGGAAGATCTGAAACTGTTCCAGTCTGCTTTCATGTACCGAAAGATCGTTCTATTGCCTTTGGTTTTAACATCATCTTTGACACTGACTAGGGAGTGATCTGAACTTCCCAGGCACGTCAAAAATAAAAGGATTTTGTTTCAAACGAATTTTGAATACCAAACACTGATTTACCACCCTTACCCAAAGTAAATATTTAAAAGTAGACATATTCACAAGGTCGATATTTAACACCCGGAACTCCCCGACTGTGGGTGAAAGCCTGATTAAGGTCTGTGGGCAGTACTTCTTGACCCTCAGTATCTTATCAATATTTGCTTTTTTCCCTCCTAATTTTATATACGTTACAAATTAAACTAAATACATCCGACTATCAAAGGATGAAAACTTTTCGCGGATTTGACATCGTTTTAGGTATTTTCGTTGTTTTGTCCAAATCCGTGAATTTGATTTGCTCATGTTAAGTCTAAAAAAAAAAAAAAAAAAAAAAAAAAACTATATAAAATTCACTATTTTTTTATCCTTAATGTCGAATGTGTTCAAATTATTCAACTTTTTAGCAAGAAAAATCTCAAGTTGATGTTAAAAACTATCGAAAGACATTGTTGATTTAAGATATGATCTATTGTGACATGTCTCTAATTTGCCTTTAGGTACATTGTATTTATTTTCAGTTAGTTGAATTATTTACCTGTATTGTATATGATCAACCATTTCATTTCCAACCTCCGTTTTGGTTATTCCTCATTCAGTAACCCTTCCTAGGTTACAAGATTATTGAAGAAATGTTTAAGAAGTGACTGAAGACCAATACATACACTTTCTCACATTAATCTTCGACTCTGTGCTTATATATATATATATATATATATATATATAAACTCACAGTCGAAGATTGAAGTGAGAAAGGGCATGACGATTGCGTCTAGCATGAAACAGACTGTCGCCTCTAAGTGTTGACTTCAATGTTCACTTTTATATTTACACACACTCTATCTCAGATATCGAGCACTTTATCCCATAAATATAGCACACCTTAAGAGTATATTTCTTCTTCTTATATATATATATATATATATATATATATATATATATACACACATACATACATACATACATACATACACACACATTCACCTGAGTAGTTTTTATTAGACAAATGAACAAGTTTAACATTTTTTTAAATTTTTATTTCTATTCTTATTTTAATTTTAGCTGATGGCAAAGTACGATTGGCTGATGGAATTAGTTATTGTTCCGGAAGAGTGGAAGTTTTTCATGAAGGAAAATGGGGTACTGTGTGCGACGACCTGTTGGATAATAAACCAGTAATTGTAATCTGTAGACAATTAGGCTACAAGTAAGTCATTTTCCATTTATTTGGCAGCTTTTAGTACGGGATATTCTTTTAATTTTTTTTTATCTAATATTCTTTTTCATCCTCTCGCTTTCTAACTCGTTCTCGTTTCTATGATATGATAGAATTATATTTCCTTTTTGTTGTAAATTATTTTTTCAATTGGAAAGAGTACTTTACCAACAAATCGAGACGTTTCATTTATAAATTTTCAAGACCTAAAAACGTTTTCAGAACATCTTCGCTGACAATATCTGTTGTCCTTGATACAATTATTCTATCTTGATGACAATGTGTTCGCACACAGTGTAAATCAGTTTTCATGGGTGCCATACATTTACATTTCTGTTCACCCTCTATTTTGTCAAATTTAAAGTTCTTTTTTTATCGTAATTGTCTGTGAATTAAACAAGTATATACGAAAACGCTTGAAGCTTTACAGTAATATCTTTATCAACTACAGAGTTGTTCATAATTTGAACTTGCAGTTGACTTAATGGTTATTGGTGAGGAAAATGGTATCGGTGAGTCGAGTTCAAATTCCTGCAAGGGCATTTAAGACAGGCATGAATCTACTTCTTCCCTAGCTAAGAAGTGAATGGGCAGACTGAATATTTTAGCTTTGCTAGGGTAACCAGTCTAAAAGGACAACTCTGAATTAAAACCCCGTCTCATGGAATATACCATTTCGTACACGTATGCTGACGGTCTGGGTGATGGATTCTCAAATTATTAGGTTGGTGCAAAAAATAATGACGCAATAATGTCGTTTTTTACGTTAAAAAAATACGTCAAAAAACGACATTATTACGTCATTATTTTTTTGCACCAACCTAATATATATTAATTGCAATATGACTTTAGAAAATAAGAATTATTGGGATCCCGGGGATGCTTTGTGACCCTCATTATCTTATCAACATTTGCTTTTTTTCTACCTACATTTATATATATTATAAATTAAACTAAGTACAAATGGATGAATAATTTTTACTGATTTTGACGTAATTCGGGATTTTTCCATCCAAATCCGAGAATTTATTTTTCTCATGTTAAATCTAAAAAAAACCTCCAAAAAACACTACATAAAATTCACTATTTTTTATCCATAATATTGAATGTGTTAAAAGTATTCAACTTTTTAACAAAAAAAAAAAATCTCAAGTTGATGTTAAAAATTGCCGCAAAACATTGTCGATTTAAGATGGAATGATCTCTTATGACATGTCACTAATTTGTATTTAGATACATTGTATTTATTTTCGATTTTTCGAGTTGAATTGTTCACCTATCTTACATATGATCTATTATTGTACATAATTAGGTTACAATAACCTTTTTATATGAATACTACCTTAGGAAAATTGAGATGTAGTAGAGTGAGAGGGGCCAAGACTCTTACACTGACCCTGGTTAATGACCAATGTTATGATGGTTATATATTGTGTTATAATAATAATAATAATAATAATAATAATACAACTGAGAAAATACGTGAAAAAATACCGGATAAATTAAAACTCCAAGTTAGCCGATTCAAGAATTTTGCATCGAAACACTCATCAGAGCCAGATTTTTGATAATATTATCATATATAAATATATATTGTTATATTAATAATTATCTTCTTTCAGGGAAGGTTATTTGTTACCTAATTTGAAACTCATAAGTGGAATCATTTGGCTTGACGACGTTCAGTGCTTTGGCAACGAATCCTCTATATTTGATTGCCGCCATAATGAACTCGGCGTAAACAACTGCAATCATGTCGAAGACCTTCATATTAAATGCAATTTTAAATATGGTGAGTAGAATGGCGATTATTATTATTGTTTCTAGTTTTTCTGATTTTCTGTTTGATACAATCCTTCAAGTCTTTTATCGGAGATAAAAAAAAAAAAAATAAGGTTTGTTACTGCGAATATTAGAATATGAGAATTTTTCTAAGTTTTTGAGCTACAGTGCTGTTCGATAAAAGTGACTTACCTGATTTGTTTTACTTAAAAAATTTTCCGCCTATTGCTTTTTGGGTCAAACTAATTTTTAATCTTAGTAATATAAAGACCCCTTCCCGACCACCTAGTAAAAAAGTTTACTCACCCTAATGTATTCTATTGATAATTATAGTTTTCGATAGTAATGAGATTTAGGGAAAAACTCTGTGCAAAAAAGTGACTCACTTATTTCCTGCAACTAGTAATCAATAGAAACATAACCGAACAGCTTTAAATAAAGAATAATAGAGGTACAATTTATTTATAATAGGTAATATAGTTCGAAATATTTAATAATCTATGGGTCCTCTTTTATTTTGAATAACCTTTTCAACCCTTTTTGGCATTAACTTGATTAGGTTCTGGCAAATCTCATCTCCAAGCATTGAATTCCATTCGGATATGAAATTCACAATCAAAACCTCTTTGTTGCTCAACTGTTTTCTCGAGAGCAAAATGGCAACCTCCTCCTCTTCAGTAGTAGACAAAATGACAGAAGCAGCAGCAAAATGTTAAGAAGCCCTAACTGGTGCAGTAGAGAGTCAGCAGAGGCAACAACAGGGGAAGCAGCGTAAGAAGCGGCGGAAGGAACTCCATCCAGAGCAGCTACAAAGCGAAAAGGTGGAAATGATGCCCCCCCCCAACACTGTCCTCATCTTTTGAAAAGAATGAAAAAGGAAGAGGAAAAAGAAAGAATAAATTTAAAGAACGTAAAACCAGCAGGTTGAAGTAGGGCGGAGAAGGCCACGGAGAAAACTAAGACTCAATCCGTCCCTGCTTCACCAGCTAAAAATGAAAAACCAATTAAAATAAGGGGCCTCCCTTCTTCCCTTTTAAATCTCCACTGTTCACTCCTTTCCAACACACTCTTCTCACCACACATTTACTTCCAACACACCTCCACTCAATACACCCGAGTACAACACCACTTCTCCCAGTACTCTTCTTTTCAACATCTATCCTCCCAAAACCCTCGTCATAGCACTTCCAAAAAGAAGAAACAGTATCCCGGGGAGTGGGAGTCCTGTCAATTAGACAGACAGGCCCTGGAACGTGACCTCTCGTCGCAAAAGAGAGCCCTATTAAGACCCCTTTTTAAAACTTCTTCCGTGGACAGTCGGCCAGCGGAAGATCCTCGGAACTTTCCTAAGGACGCAGGGGTGATTACGTGGATGTGTAACACAGGGAGGGATTTGAAAGTACGGAACCATCTTTCTGAGGCGCGGGACGCCTTTCCTGAGATCCGTATAGTGGAAATGGGTACACCGGATTTTTAAAAATTACATAGATTTTGTGCAAGGAGGATCCATGTTGTTCTCCATCCTTCATTATATAGGGTCCTAAATCTCACGTATCACACGGACGTTGGCGGCATTGTTTTGGATGGTCGCATGACAACAGAGATAGGGCCAGGCAACCTAGGACAATCCGTCGGGGGTCTTTTTATCCGCAGATTTCCGTCCAGTCTGCGACTAGGAGAACCAACTTGAAAAATGTTTCTCAAGATAGCGAGTTTAAATGCGAGAAGCTTGACGGATCGGAATAAGTATGCCCGCCTGCTTCGTGATCTTCGGCGTAAATATGACTGCGATTCAGAAAACATACTTTGTTTGCGAGGTTGATGCTCGTGTATTGTCTAGCGACTGTGTTGTCTATTCAATTTACAGACAGGGACCAGCTGGTCAGAGGTGTTTCCTTGCTGGTTAAACATACTCTGGATGCGAGAGTGGACGTTGTCCATGTCGACGCAGGAGTAGGGGCGGTTGGTTGTGGTCGATATTGTCGTGAACAATACTTCGTTTCGGTTCGTTGCGGTTTATGCGCCCAACGATCAGAGGAAGCGTATCACATTTTTCCGTCAGATAGGGCCTTTCCTGGTTGATTCTTCGGGCTTAGTCTTAGTGGGAGACTAGAATGCCATCCTGGACCCCAACATAGCTAGCGGAAGGTTGGGCGATCGTAGAGGAGTTGATCTGATTGGCGAGTTTGGTCTCGTCGATGGATACCGAGTCGATCACTCTGGGTGGAAGATGTGGACGTGTGTTACCTGGATAGAATGTTAGTGAGAAGGGCCAATATAGACTCGCTAGATTGTCCCGTTGGTTAGTCTATTCGGACCATAGACTCGTCTGTGCCTGGTTAGTTAGATGCTAAGCTAGGTACCTCCACGAAATCGCTAAAAATAAAAGAGAATAGCTTGATGAAAAAGACGCCAACCTTGCCGAAAACAAAATTTTATCGTCTAAATGCTTATTATTAAGAGGAAAGACCAAAGTTTTTTTAATTATTTAAAAAAAAATTTTCCTTCTTTTTAGAACATTCTAAATTTTGATTAAAAAAATCTTGTTTCTCTTTGTATCACCGGAACTAGTAAATTAACATAGACAATTTTTAGCACGTTTTTTTTTTTTTTTTTTTTTTTGGTATGACACATTAATTTGGAAAATCTTGCAAAAATAAAAATAATTGTTGGATGTTAATGAAACTTTCAGGAACTATTCACAGATGATCGAAATTATTATAAATGTTTTTTTTATTAAAGTCATGGCAGAAATATTTTTTATATTTATTACACCCCCCCTATAACTAATTTTATGAAAACGCTAGAAATTCGATCGCATCGGGTTTAGTGATTACAATAATTAAATGCACAAGGTTTTGAGGAATGCAAATCATGTTTTTTTTTTGTTTTTAATTGGACCCCACTACCTGAAAATCAGCTATGAATTTTTAATACAATTATTTGTTATTTCTTAATTATGATAGATTTTTATATTTAAGTTGTTAAAATATTATAAAATTAGTTAAAAGCCGCATCGGGTTTCCTAAGTTTCCTTATGAGATAGATCTTTTTTAGCGCGTTGTAAATTGTATCATTTTGACTAATCAGAAGATCCGCAATAATTAAGAAGTGTAATTTTGTGTTTATAATTGGGCTGTATATATGAAGTACGGAAGACCAACCAGAATACAATTAAGTTGCGTTATTTGAGTTAAGCATTATTCTCCGTTGTTAAGGCCTTTACTTTTGCGAAACACGTATGGAGAAGTTCATTTGATTTTTCAATTTCAACTAAGAAGGGTACCTACAAGTATCAGTATCATCTTATGAAATTTATATGATCTTTTTATATTAATCTCAGTTATGACATTTTTCCATAAATGAAATATCAAAATTAATAATAAAATGAATGGAAATACAAATAACACAGTAAAATGTAATAAATGTACACAAAATTATAGTATTTTATGTACACTTCTGATAAAATTTCATAAGAAAGGTACCTATAAATTAATTAGATACCTTTTTTATGAAATATGAAATTTAATCTATATTTCTGAGATGAGGTATTATGTACATTATTCGGACTATTGTCCTCATCTTTGTCGCCATATTTATCACAACGTTTCGTACGCTCTGGTTGGAATTTCGAACTGAACCCTAAGGCTGTGGAGAACTTTCAGAGGGAAATTAGCAAGAGATAACTAATAACTGACATCCATCAAACATGGAACGTGGAACTAGAACAGTCTACCCCAGTGAACGAAATAAAGGGTTCAGTTCGAAATTCCAACCACCTGAAGAAGGCCGGAGCGTACAATGGCCGAAACGTTGTGATAAGTATGGCGACAAAGATGAGGACAATAGTCCGAATAATGTAAATAATGAAATTTAATCTCACTCTTAACAGTCTTATTTTAATTTCTTTATAATATATTTTCCATAAAGCATCGTAAACGTAAAGGTGAAAGCTAAGTACAAAACAAATATTAGAGCGCTGAAAGTTTTACTTAAAAATAATGAGGTAAGTAATTTGTTCACTTAAATGTAAATTATTTCACTTTTCTCCTTCCGTAGAACAAATTATCGTCACGGAATCCGTCAATATGTCATTCATCACCTGTCAAGTGACATGAAAGTTTATGACTTGCTTTGTTTTATTTTCAAATTAAGCTTGGTTCAAAATATTTTAAATAAACATTATAATTTCAGATTTTCTTAAAATAAGTTTTGAATAATTGATATTTAAAAGAATTTCAAAGTGAAATTTCCAGTTTTTTATAAAATGGAAAAAAAGTGGTCAATTTTGCTGATTCAAAAAAAACAAGATTTTTAACAAAAATTTCGAACGTTGCTAGTGAACGATTAAAAAATGTCAAAAAAAAAAATACCCCCCCCCAAATACTTTGATCTTTCCTCTTAATAATAACATAAACATTTAGACGATAAAATTTTGTTTTCGTCAAGTTTGGCGTCTTTTTCATCATGCTATGCTTTTTTTTTCTTTTCTTTTTTTAGCGATCTCGTGGAGTTACCTATGCTATGCCTAGAATGGCTGGGCACTGAAAGTTCAATCTGTCTATACTGAACAAGCAGGACTACTAGCAACAGTTAATTAAACGAGTTCAACGGGAACTAGTTGGGAGGTTATTGGTGGGTTAGGTGGTGGGAGAGGCTTAAGGATAGGATTAGGTCCTTCACCATCGAATATAACCAGCAGCTGGCACTAAATAAGGCTAAAAAAGCGAGGGCTCTCAAGGATAGTCTGTAGAGATAGGTTTAGCTAGGCAAGCTCAGACGCACGCGCTACCAGAGTCAGGTAGTTAGACATAGGTTAAACAAGATGTTCAACGAAAACGTGAGAATGGGCGCAGAATTACACAAGAAAGAAATCTGAAAGAAAGAAATTTTTGTACGTTCCCTGTGAGAATGGGGTATTGTGGTATATATAGGAGCGAATGGTGAAGAATAACTTGTGGTGAATGAATTACTTGTAATGAATGAATGGGTCGTGTATCGGATTAGCTAGGTATATGATAGTTAATGATGACCAGCTTCACCCCACTTCCCCTTTTGGCCTTGTGCCGCAATTGTTGTATTTTCACAATAATAAATATTGCGATTTTGGATAGAGAACTGGAAACACGTGTGGTGGATTGTTTAGCTTGCGCGGCGCTGTTTGGTGAAAAACAGATTAGGGAATTTTATTTCAAGCACGACGAAACTGACGGTAGATACTTTCAATTTAGTTAAAGTTTTTGAGTTGTTTTGAAAGTATCAAATAGAAATATAGTGTGTGAATGAAAGTCAAATCAAAAAAGTTTTTTCTTACTGTTACCAACTGGCAATTAAGTCGTTTCCCTTGATATTAGCTAATATCAGGTTTCTTCTGATTGTGGTAAGAGTAAAATGTTAACATCATGACTGATAGATTCTATGCTGTTCTGGGTCCCTCTGTATCTGGTTTCGTAAAAAAAAAAAAAGTGGGGATGTCGGTCTCTATAAAAGTTGAACAGATGTTATTAATTTTAAAAAAAAACTTTCATTCCCTGAAAAACAATTTTATTAACATTAAGCTGATTTTGAATATCGTGTGTTTATTTCTCTTACAGCCTTTTGTTAGTTTTTAATTTGCCGTGTATTACAAACCGCCAGAATGAGAAAGAACTCGTTAGGAATATTTTAATGATTCCGACAGTATCAAACTGTTTTTCACTTTATGGACGATGTCATTTTTATGTCATGGGGTGTTTTGTAGGTCCACTGCGAATATACGGTATTTTGGTTTATTTAGGATTGAGAGGTGATGGATAAGTTCTCGTGGTGAATGAGTAATGAATGAATGGGTCGTGAGTCAGATTAACTAGGACTAAGGAAGACAACCCCCCTTAATCATCGCTTCCCTGGTCATGTGCCATAATTTCTGTATAAATCAGAAATAAATACTCACTATCAAACTGTTTTCTTAAATTTATTAAAAGTATAGTACATTTTCCACGTAACTGGAATTAAAAAAGCACCAAAACGTTTTATTACAAGACAAATAATATAAATTCATTTCTTTTTCAGATATTTTCTTCTGTGACTTTTATCTTAATAATTGTAGTTTTGCCATCAACAGCACGTCCACTTATAAATGGCAATATTCACAGGGTTATCACAATACAGTCAACTACAAGCAGACTCCTTACTCAGGTAAATCTGAAAGTTTATTTAATGAAGCGTTTCTCGACCCTTTTACCCTTGCGTAACCCTTAAAATAGATTATGTCTTAAGGAACCCGTTCGCAAACAACAAAATTATATTCCATATCTTTCTCATTTTATTTTCATCGTAGTTCACGTGGTAAATATCATAGGATATATTTTTGAATACTTCTTTGTCAAATTTTTCGGTAATGCTAAATAAAATTAACACTGTTCGTTTATAATACTTCATCAGGGAGTTTTAATTCCCATAAAAAAAAATTCTAAGCTCAAACGTAAAAAATAAGCATAATTAACCAATATCATATACCTATAATATAAATGTAAACAGAATGAAAACAGATAATTACTGCATCTGTTTTTTTTATTTTCTTTTATCCTTTACTGGCAATGTTGAAAAGACAAAGTAAATCAAGGCAAAATGTCCTGTGAACCAATAAATGGGCTAAGAAAATGTTACTTTAAGAAATATGCTTCTCTACTATGAAGCCTGTGTGTCTTTTGTTACACAAATACTTAATTCAAGGTCGAACTTAGATAAACAGACACTGATTTCATTCTCAATTGGGATTATCTCACTTGTTCTCGCGGAGCCCTTGGGGATCTTTTGTGGAACCTTAGGGTTCCGGGGAATCTCGGTTGAGAAACGCTGGTTTAATGCTTGCACTTAATGGAAGTACAGATTATTTACTGAAATAATCCAAATATAAATAGTCTTAATTGGTAATACAATTTATTACTTGAATCTATTCGCCTAAAACCAATTCGGTTTCTCTCAAAGAATAAATGTATAGGGTGAGTCAAAAGAAACATTCAGATTTTGGTCCAGGATACAGAATCCCGATTGTTATTTCCAACAAGAAGGAGCTCCACTTCATTATGGTCGTCATGCTTGTCAGTGGCTTGATGAAAACTTTTCCGGAAAGTAAATCAGACGCTGCAGTCCGGCTGAGTGCCTAGCAAACTCCACAAACCAATTACTCATAGGGACACCAAAAACACTGGTGTATCTGGGGCAAGACGGAGTCCATTCCTCTTCGAGCTGGTTTTCGCGATTGTCACTGTTTGCCATCTCAAGGCAAGAGAGCCTAATCAACCCTACTATTTAACGCATAACTAGAGGGATAAGAAATAGATTCATACGTTTCCCAAGGATATTTCTGGGAAAGTGAATATAAGAAACTCGTTCGGAATTCCAACTTGGCTTGCCGGTGTCACTGTAATCTGCGCTGTAATTTACTTTGTACTCATAACCGAGTTTTAGAAAATTTCCAAAGGGTCATACGTAAATAATTCTATCACTTTTGACGGGTACTATGCTACGAGGGTTGAATGAGTACATATCGGAAGAGATTAAACTGTATTTTTTTTCGTGCACTCGCTCTAGGTTCACTGAGAGAAGTCGTTTAAATTTAAACCGAAATTTATATATATATATATATATATATATATATAAAGTACGGTTTATTATTTAATGAAAATTGTCTTTAAAATATCTGAAATCGGCAAGACCTTTCATTTCCAATTAACTTTGACATATACCTATTAACTTTACACACTGAATGATTTGTTTTAGCACTTATCTAACTTCGTTCAGTAAAAATAAGTCAGTTCATTATGGGCCATGTGATCCATAAGTTGTTCCTAAACGCTTAACGCCGATATTCCTTAAATCGAGGTTTTACTGTATCAAAATATTTGAATAAAAGTTTTCTTGTTCATGTTTAAATGCGTGTTCTTAAATGTTCATTGTTCTTTTTTGATGACTGCAAAAATGTGCTAATTTTTTTCTTTTCTTTTTAAAGGTTACTTTATGTATATTGATTCAAGCAAAGGAAGACGTGGTGACAGGTCCCAAATAACAAATGAAACCAAAGTTGATATTGATAAAGGTAGCCTTACATTTGGATATTACCTGAACGGTGACCCCTTCCAGATTTTGAATGTTTTCATTGGTGCAGGAGAAAAAGGTCAGCTTGTCTGGTCAGAACACGGCAATGAACAAAATGACTGGCATGTCGTTTGCTTTACGATCAGTGACCCAATCAGGTAAGAGATGTAACTCGTAATTAATCATTCGATTGTCTTAATCACTATCTGATAAATAATGGAAAGGTAAATACTCCGAAGACTTTCTTGAACCATTCTTTCCATCGAATCAGAATTACCAGATTGAATTATAAAATAAATGAGCAACATTTGAAAGCCAAGTACTACCAAATTTTGAACTGACTTTCTTCTCATTACCAGCCATATGAGGACACCTCGACGTGATGTAATGGTTAGAAAACTAGTCTCATTAGAACAATTACGACGTAGTAGGGACTTCGATACTTTCTGGGTGGCCCATACTTTCGTCCTTGTGCCAGATCTAAGCTACGCTCAGAAAATCGCCATTACTAGCTATATGACCGTGGGACCGCGACTATCGATTTATACGGCTATGACCAATAGTGGTGGTTTGTGAATTTTCAACAGATGACTGGCAGATTGTCTTTTCGTTGGATGTCCGTGGATTCGTGGCGGGACGTTAAGAATTCTTCGACCTCTTGCTTCTTTGTTTGAAATGGAATATCTTCGATTTTTGCGCAAGATTAATAATGACCCAATGCCTGTTTAGCGTCCTGTAACTTTTTTTATTTATTCAAATGATATGAATAACTATTAGGATATTTGTTGAAGCTTATAGCAATCTTTTATGCTGATACGATATTGCAGTGCAATAATTATCTGTGTGTTCGTTCATCATAATATTTTTTTACGGTAATGTAGACTGTTACGTTAGGGGTCATTTGTGTAGATAAGATTTGTCGCCATATTTATTATTACAACGTTTCAACCGTTGTACGCTCCGGTCTTCTTCAGGTGGTTGGAATGTCGAACTGAACCCTTTATTTCGCTCGTTGGGGTAGACTGTTCTAGTTCCACGTGTCATATTTTTTAATGGATGTCAGTTATCAGTTATCTCCTATTTATTCCCCTCTCCAAGTTCTCCACGGCCTTAACCGGGTATTGAACTCACATTGTTTGGGTCTTGTCACTGGATCTAACTAACGCCTTTATCCACTTTGCTCAGAAATACAGACAGATACTTAATGCTACAAGATTTCTAAAGGACGTTTTCATACAAAAACGAAGAACATACCCAACTACGGCTCAATTTAATTAAAAAAAAGATGCTGGAAAAATGGTTGGTTCATTGTATGTAAGTATCTGACTCCTCCTGTTATACTCTGTTTTTACAAAAGCCAGGTCAGACTAAAAATGGGGTGTTGCTGCTATATCTTAACTAGAGTTGCCCAGTTCTTGATAGAGTTCAAAATTGTCTACTTGGCCTTGTGGGTGATTATTTCGTAGCCTACAACCTTTTTTCGCAGACGAAAGATTGCAAGCCTCTCGCTACTCCATCGTTATTTCCATGGCATGTATTCTGACGAACTACATTTTTTGGTTCCACCAGCCCTGATCTTTACAACTAGGATCCGCCATACCACGTACACATGGAAATCATCCGCGTTGTCTTTGTATTCAGGAAGTAAGTTCCATTCAACAGCTTCTTTCCCAGAACTGCTGCTTTGTGGAACAAACTCCCAGAAAGATGTTTCTTCAATCACTACAATCTCGATCTCTTTACGTCTTCACGTTAACCGTTATATTTCCAATATAACCTCACGAAATTCGCTTCTTGTCTTTTCTTAGGCTCATACAACCCCACATAGTAACATTCTACCTTGAGTGGCTATTGGGCCTTATATTGGGTGAACATTAATATAAAAACATTCGAAATTTCGTAATGCTGAGCTTTCAAAAGTAGCATAATCTGGAATGCCTGCGTGGAAGATTTGGTGAAATATTTGAAAGATTTTTCTGCTTTTAAACCCAAACGATAACTTTTTTTTTTTTTCATAGGTCATTCTATATTGCAAAAACATGAATGTTTAACACTGGTGAAATCGTTCTTTTAATGCTGCTTGTGTAATATTAAAGTCGTGAACTTCTAAGATAATATAAACACATTTCATCTTTCATAATTTGAGTATTGTTAAATTTACCGCTCTAAATGATTTCTGCATAACAAACAATAAATTATCTCCATTTAATAATAAAAAATAATCTTATATTCTGAGATCTTTGTTTTAAATTTGAAATGTAATACATCCGAAATAAAAACCAAATAAAATGAAAAATATCGTCCGAAATGAAATAATTTAACCAATAACTTTTTTTTCCGTAAGTAAAAACTGTAATTTAATCCCTATGAAGAAAAGTGCAGATATATTTCAATTTATATGGAAATATATTTTCGGACAAAAATCACGTAGTAGCAGGTGGAAAAAAAATAATATGGCTTTAACTTTGGAAAACAAACATAGAATAAAATATATCAGTGATATTTTTTTAAGGAGAGTAATTAGTTGTTATAACACAGTTCATTATATTGTATTTCGTTGGACGTTATTTCACTTCTTGTTTTGGTTGCTTATTTATCAAATCCAAAAGAGGACTTGGAAAATGGGCCATGTTAGGAAAAAAAAAAAAGGAAATCTGAAAGAAGAAATGGAAAGTAAAATCGTCGAGTCAAATTCGAATTCCAGGCCAGTCTGTTGCGTTTCCCCTCTTCTTGAAGAAGCACAAATCCATCATTTCTTCCCACAATTATTGGTTAGTAGCATAGGCTGGGCTCTCCAGACGTAAGTGGCAACCGTTCTAAGTAAAAACTCTGGATTGCAGACGGCAACAGGAAACCATTCCCCTATTAAGACAAGTCGATTTTGAGAACGTGACATTGCACTTAATTTGAAAGTTGGGATTTAACATGATAAACAAGAACACAAAATATTTTTCCAAATCATTAGTTTTTTGAGGAAACAAGTTTACAGATTAAGCTTAGGTTCAAAATCGTAGCGTTGGAATTTCATTTTGATGGATCAGTGAAAGCCTTATAGTACAACCATATAAAAATTATAATTTACTGAAGTTTTACAAATTGTATATGGACAAGATGTATGGCACAAACACATTGCTAAATCATTGCGCCTTCAAATAAAACTTCAAAGGGAAATTATACTGAACAATTTAGCTATATTACGATGTTATACAATGCGGTAAACAATGCAAATTTAAAACATTTTGTCTTTTTGTATCCAGCAGTATTATGGCGTTATATACACTTTTCTATTTTTGTTTTTATTATCATCTAACAAATCTCCTTCGGTGAGTAGCCTTTTTTGTAATCTTTTACATTTTTTACACAGTTTTTAATAAAGTAAAAAAAAATTGTATATTTTGCTTGTTGTGATTCATAATTAAAATTCTGGTTTGAATATATTTTGCATTCAATGTATCTAATGCATAAGATACCAAACTTTATTCGGATTTATTCTTAAAATAGTAAAATTTTGAGGTCAGTTTGTAAGCAAAAACTTACGAAAATTAGTTATTGCTGTACATTTTTCAAACGGTATTTAAAATTAAATGCTCAAAAATTGGCAAAAGCTATGAATCTAACTTTTGGTGTCAGTACATATCACATCAAACCCCAGATTTCACACCATAATCGCCTAATGAGTCAGAACTTAATAAAAGAGGTAATTCAGTGTCTATTGTGCAGAAATCATTTAGAACAGCAAACTTAATATCTCTTCTTTTTTTTAACATTTTAGCAGCATACTGGTTTACCATTTTCAGTTGGTCAGGTCTTTGGTTAATGCAATCGATAGTTCTCTACTAAAATTATTTTTGATATGTTTTAACATGTCCGTACATTTAATCTCATAATGTATATTGTCTTAAGAGTCTGAAGTTGTCTTGGACGAAGCATTATTATCATGAAACTTTTGGACGAATTATAAGAACGATTTATCTTGTGCTAAGTAAAGTTGATTATGCAAGCTTAAATACTATTCCAGCATTATATGACAATTTTTTTCTCTTTCACAGGGATCTCGTCCTTACGTTTGAAGCAATTCGTGGCTCGAATGCTTCCAGTGTTTTTGCTATAGATGATATCGATATCTCAAGAAAGCCTTGTGAATGTAAGAGTTTTCAATTTTTCCTCTATTGAGATTTAAACTATAAAGTGCTGCGTGATTACCAATTGTTGAAGAGATATATGCAGTGAAAGAGATCGTGTAGTAATATTAGTTGTTAGTGGACTCACTGAAGTTTCTTCAAAGAAAGTATAAAAAAAATGTATAAATAATTAACAATATATTTTATTGCCTGTGCAAACTGAATAGAAGTGGTTGAAAATATGTGTGTAGAGATGTCGTTTGCCGCACGTACATGTGCAAAATTCATACGTAAGACTGTGAGAGACTTAAATCTTGAAAAATGTTCCTTTTTGTTTTGGCGGAATTATCAAATATATTTGTGTATAGTAGAGTAATCTTAGGTTAGAGTTGTGTTCAATTCGACATTAGGCTTGCTAGTGGTGAAAAGATCCTTCTCCAGAGGGGAAACGAGACTCTCTCTCTCTCTCCCTTACACATACACGTGTATATATATATATATATATATAATATGTGTGTGTGTGTGTGTATATATATATATATATATATATATATATATATATATATAATGTGTGTGTGTGTATATATATATATATATATATATATATATATATATATATATAATGTGTGTGTGTGTATATATATATATATATATATATATATATAATGTGTGTGTGTGTGTATATATATATATATATATATAATGTGTGTGTGTGTATATATATATATATATATATATATATATATATAATGTGTGTGTGTGTATATATATATATATATATATATAATGTGTGTGTGTGTATATATATATATATATATATATATATATAATGTGTGTGTGTGTATATATATATATATATATCCTGTAGCTAAATGTGATTTTTGCACACCTTCTTATATACTGTTTAGAAACTCCATCTAACAGTCATTAGCGAAAGTTCTTTGGCAAACAAGAGGGATAATCCCACAAGAAATGTAGAACATTTTTCTATATACTTAACAGAACACTGCAAGGTCCCAGCAATGGAATAAAATATGAAAAATTAAGTCGTGTTTTATTTCTTAGTAAATTTACTTGTGAAAAAATAAATAAATAAATAACGGATATATTTGAATTTCTAAGATCATTTTTTTAAATTAATTTTTTTAATCAGTAAACGTTTAGATTCTAACAAGAATATTTTAATTTTATCCGGAACATTGTAAGAAATTAGGTTGTTCAGTTTTTTTTTTTCCAAATTCCCAACATTAATAAAATAAAAGGAAACCTAGTGTCATGCCTGTTGAATAAATAATTTGTATTTACAAACATATGTATATAAATTCGAAAGAACCAAAAAAGAATAAAAATTGTCTTTAGTCTTTGGGTAGTTGGGGCTCCGACGTGCTGAGCTGCCCACCATTCTCTTCCATCTGTCATGATCATGTGCCAGAGCCTGGGTCTCCGGGAATGGTTTCTTGGCATGCTCATCGTGGCGTGTCTTGGGTGTTTTAATCTGGCGGAGCCCATCCCTCTAATGGTTAGATCACAACCGATGTCCTCCAACTAGGTGGCTCGCCTTGGTCGTGAACGTGAACACGTGGCCTTTGTAGTTCATCTGATGAACCCTTCTGTCCTGGCCGGCGATCTGCTTCAAAGAAGTCCTTCCTCCAGTGGTGCCGTGTTAACACCATCCTCTCACGTGAGTTTCACCTGCCAGCTGAAATAGTTTATAAGTCCCTATAATACCCCAGTTCAATAACACTCTACCTTTAGTGGCACTTGGGTTTTGTTTTGAGTGTACAATAGCAAAAAAATTAGTTTTCTTATTCAGTTTTTCGAATGTTCTTACAGTTTACCTTTTGTAGGGGCTAAGATGATCTAGAAACTGTCTGTAGTGATTATTGTCTCATTATAATTATATAATTATAATATAAAATGGCCTGTTTCTATTTATTTCCGAACACGCATGTCTGCCTGGTGACGGACGCCTGCTCAACTCACATGCGCATCATTTTTAACATGAAGAAATTGTCCAAATTTTAAGAATTTATGTCATTCAGATTTTTTTTTATATTAAATATCCGAACATCCGAATTCCAAACAATAATTAAAGAAAAATAAAGAAAACATGGTCTCATAAATTATTTGTATTTACAAATATATGTCCATAATTTCAAAAGAGTCAAAAAATAGTAAAAAATTAGTTTTTAATTGAGTTAAATCTTTGGGTAGTTGTCCACAGAAAAATCAACGGTTTAGAAAAGACTTTGATCGTCAGAGAAAATTCACTGACCGCCCGAGCTATTGTTGTTGGAGATGGTTATTCGTTTGAAGCCACCGATACATGTTTCTTTCAACACCCGCTGGAATGTAGAGGGGGAGGAAAAGGCTATGTAGCCACTTCTCTTGTGTTTGAATGGCTTAGAGGCAGTTGCATCACTGCTCCTGAAAGTCGAAATCTGTGGGGTTTTATAAGAAAATTTTCCCGAAACCAACCTCGAGTAAAAACAGGGTATTTAGTTTTCACGCGGTGTTATTAATTTCTAATCTATAGGCTCTTTGATTTAAACGGTGTGTGCTGTATTGTGGAATGCTTTTGGCATATTTGTAAATGTATTGTCGCTTATTAAGTAGAAAATAAAATTTGGGTGTGTTTTAATATATGTATGTGGGTGTTTAATTGTGTTGGAAAAAGTTTATTTCTTATAACATCTTATTAACATGATTGTCTCGTTAAAAATTAACGAAATAAAATTTCAAAGAATGTTATGCTTAGTTTTCATTTGTCGTAAGAGTTTAATGCTTTAATATTATTTGAAAAAAGAAATAAGTATAGAAATATTAGGTTGGTGCAAAAATAATGTCGACATTATTTTTGCACCAACCTAACATAAAAAGGAAACCTAAAATGTTTCAACCATAATTTTACTCGAAGGGTTCGAATTAAGATAGTATTGTTTTAACGCGACAAAACCAAAAAACAGAGACAATGGGTTTATCTAATAATATGTTCTCTAAAAGGCCGAACGAATGACAAAGAATGCCTTTTTTTAGATTTTGCAAAGAAACGAAATCGTAATTCCGGAATTGATGACAACTGAAACTTTAGATTCGATCAATTCCAAAATTGCTTTTGAAATCCTGTTAATGTTAAATGTTTGAAAATAAAATAAGTTTTAATAGCCTCTCACTGAATCTTGTTTTTCCCCTCTCTTCTCTTTTCAGTAGAAAGCATTTCATGCTCTTTCAATAGGTCTCAATGTGGATATAAAGTGATCGCACGCGAAACATCCCACTTACATTGGTACTTTACTTTGCCATTTTATCATGGACCATCGTCAGACCATACAACAAATTCAGTCGATGGTAGGTATGAATTTTATTTTATCCCGGGCATCAGCTTTTTTTTCTGATTTATTCGATTTAATCGAATAAATTCTTTATCTTGTTTATTGTTAAACATGACACTTTGGCCAAATGCCCTCAAGTCATCTTCAGGTTTCCATTATTTTAGTTGATGTGGGATATCTTATATGTGTTGATTATTATAGTTTCTCCATGCAATAAATTTTCATGTTCGTTCCTGAAGAACCAAAATATTTCTCCACCTGATCAAGAAATGTAATTCTCCTAGATGACAGCAACACTTTATTAATCAACGCCTATATGTATTACACCACCGCATCTAAAATAACTTTCTTTCTTAATTAAAAGTTTAAAACACTCATGTGTAAATATTAGGCACGTCTACTTTTCGCTAGAAAAACGGTATAGCATGATGAAAAAAGGCCCCAAACATAATAAAAAGAAAGTTTTATTGCCAAAATGCTTGTTATTATTAAGAGGAAAGACCAAAAAAATTTAAAACAGTCTAACACGTTCGAAATTTTGGTTAAAAATCCTTTTTTTTTTTTGTTTTTGTTTTTTTTTTTTTTTTTACGTCAGCGACGTAAATAATTTTTACAATTAAGTGTTCTTTTAGCTTTTTCCGGTGAAAAACACATTGATTTGGAAATTCTTGCAAAAATCAAATAATTGTCTGATTTTAACGAAATTTTCAGAACTTATTCACAAATGAAGGAAATTATTTTTTAAATTTTGTTTTAGAAAATATTGGTAAAATATATTTTTTTATATATGTTACACTCCACTTATTTTCATGAAATTTCGAGAAATTAAATCGTATGCTCTAACTTTTTTTATTATCTAAAAGTAAGACTCCTTGGAGATTGTAAATCATCCATTTTTTTTTCCAGATTTTTGCTCGTTTTCTCAAAAGCTGCTCCGAATGGTAAACTAAAAAAATGTAATAAAACTATCTACTTAGAAAAGATTTTAATTGCGTTTGTAAATTAGTTATATTTAGGACATTATTGTCTTTAAAAAAATTTCGATGAATAATGAATTCATACAAGAGTTTTTTCAGTTATTTAATTATAATATTTTAACATAATTTAAAAATCGTATAAAAATCTCTCGAACCTTATTTCTTTTAGGTGATACTGTAATTGAGTAGAAACTAATGAATCAAAAATTGAAAAGCTTAATATAAGTCATTTTGCACCAATATTTTTAAAATAATTTATTTTTACTTTAGACATTCACATTTTTCATCTATGATAGTCTATACGCAACATTATTATGAAAAGGTCATGTTTAACAGAGAAATTCGCTTGTATCCAATTCGTTATTCATTGCTTACGTTTCAACAGGTTTTGAACATCATCCCTTCAGTTTTAAAAAAACTTTTTGTAATTACCATTTCACGAAATATTTTTATTCTATGTATTTATTTTAGTGTGGGTCATAAATTATTGAGTTAATTCTATCGTGGTATTTCATCCCATTTAATTTTTTTTAATTAAAATAAGAACATTTTATAGTATTTTAAATTTGATTTTTTTATAAAGCTTCTTCAAACGTAACTAAAAGTTAAAATATTGAATAATTGTTAAAACTATATTAATTTGTAAAATTTACTAGTTGGTTAAAAACCAATAAAAAATGCATTCACTTAGATTTCGTAAATTTGTCATTTCTGGTCATCCATACTAGCTTTCAACACCTGGGAGCTTATCGATACGTCAATAAAGACAAAAGAAAAACAGGACCCGTCGTTAAGAAATGCATGTATACTATTTTTTATGTTATAAGTACTATTTGTTTCAAATCAAATTAATGTAACTTTAAATTTGCTAATTTTACTCAAATAACGTGTCGCAAAAATATATTTTATTTTTAGAAGATTTTTAAAACCGATAATTAAATTTTATTTTAAAATTTGTTAAAATGTAAGAAATGGCCGCCAGTAAACAGATTTTTGAAAACGACCAAATATTTGACATTCCAATTTATATAACTTCTAATTGAAATATACCAGAGTATTTTACCTACAGGAAATATTCAATTTAATTCTTTAGCTTTCAATTAAAGCTATAAAGAAATCTTCAAGAATGCGTTTTCATTTTTTTTAAAATCATTTAAAACCTTAGGCATCTAAAATCTTTGCGAAAAAGTGGTGGTACCTAGTAAATATTGACATTGATTTTTATACGCCTCACGCACTTTTCCCTGTGAAACTCACTTTCGGCTTTTTGCTTTTGTTATATTAAACGTATGGTGGCAGAACAAAGGAGAAACAACGATGGTTTAAAAAATAAACAATTGTATTAACGTAAAAATACAACAAATGATAAATTGATGTAAATGTCTCTCGTTGAAAGGAGATAAATGGAATTGTAAAAGTCATACGCAGAGACGTACGGTAGGAGAGGAGATAGAGTTGTGACTTATTGCGGCGACGGCTTTGTCGAATTGTCTTTCGAAGATGAGAGGTCGCGTTCTGACGAGCGTTGTGAATCCCGGCTGTTATGCCGTCCACCTGACGAAAATGTCCCTGTGATGGGGCTTTTATGTCCTTTCTTAGGAACAGATCGGCTCCAGTTTTTATTTTGTTTATTTAAGCGGGAGTGGCTCGTATTGGGTGGAAATTCTGGATTGTATTTTCTTTGAGTGTGTGAATAAAAACGGAAGCTATGTGTGGAGCCTATGCGCAATTGATGGAATTTTAGTTCAGTCTTGGTTTTCGGAGCGTTCACATCTGGCCGTGGTAGAAATTAGTGTAGCATGAATCAGAAGATGTCGTTTTAAGAAGAATGTAACACTTTCCTGTCAACAACAGTCTTCAAAAATTTAAATGCAACGTCAATCCCCAATTTCCTGTCTCCTTGAATCCTGTTCTTTTTATTGTCCTTTCTTTTGAGTAACATTTTCTCAGTTTTTTTTCACTTTCAGTAACCCCTTTGCGTATTAGTGCATTTATCTTGATGTGAAATGATTTTAAAAAAGGTCACTTTTGAATCATAAAGAAAAAAAAAGTGAATTATTTGGTGGGCGTAAAATGTTACTCGCACTCTTAAAAAAGAGCGAGGCAATACATTACTTGAAACTTGTTTATTACATCAACTATTTGCTATACACTAAGGATTACAGACATATCACGTTGAAACACCGGTTCTCGTCCGATTACCGAAGTTAAGCAATGTTGAGCCTGGTCAGTATCTAGATGATACATTGAGAATGCCAGTTGCTGTAAGCTTGGATGTGCGTTTGGTGTAATGGATGACGGTTGGGAATTGGAAATAGGAGGGCCGAGTTCCAGTTCCAGTCGGGTTCGTTACATTCATTTACACACAAATACCTTTTAGGAAAAGTATGAATCCGCCTCTTCTAGCACAGCTATGGATTAAATAGTAAGACGTGCACCAGTAAATCATTATTATCTCCAAAAAATTCTTACAACCCCAAAATATTTTCTGACTTTAAATAAACTGTAAATGGTTGATAAGCCGTAAAAACAAAATCAATCTATAAATGAAATCTAAATTGTTGTAGATTGAGAACCTTCGCAGATTTTGTAAATAAATTTCATTCACCTGTTGCTAAAAAATTGTGGTCTGACTTGACCGTCCATTTACGTGTAGATCTTAATTATAGAAATTCTTAATTAACAGATAAAAGGGAGGAAAAGGAGATTGGTGAACGTGTTTTTACAATTACTATAATTTTAAGTCCTTCATAGATTTATAGATTTATTGTTTTTTTTTTTGTTTTGTTTTGTTTTTTTGTTTTTTTTAAATCGACGTCTTTTTAATCCGTGGTTAACTCGGAATTAGAAACCGGAGAGCCGAGTTCCAATTCCAGTCAGGTTCGTTATATTCATCTACGGGTTAATACCGCTATGATCTACGGGTTAATACAGCTATGAGTTACTTGGTAGGACTTGTATCAGTAAATCATTATTATCTCCAAAAAGAATGTTACAATCTAAAAGTATTTTCTGGTTTTATAACCTGAAAAGGTTGATAAGCCGTAAAAAAAAACAACAAATTGATTAATACATGGTCAATCTTTACTCTTCACATATTCCATTTCATTATCCGTGAATTGCCATGGTGTCTTAGAAAAGTGTGGTCAAAAGAAATTAGCGACTCTGTTGTGGGACGCAATTTCAGATTGGGCGTTTTTCCCTCTACACCGGTTTCTTGGTACTTATCGTCGTTCTCTGCCTTGTATCCGCTTCGTTCGTTCGTTCTATCACAACTGCACGTATCGTACGATGTACCCCGACAGAACTCTTTTCTCCAAGATGGTCTCGTTTGACGGAACAACAAGATGAAAGTGTTTTTCCGTTCCATTCTCATAGATGAGTCGCCACCCAAGATTAAAGATCCCTGTTATTTAAACCATAGCTGGGGGGTATTGATTGCGTATCTGCATTTGTGGAGAGCTTAAACACTGGATTTTTACAACATTGTTAACAAAATCTCCTGAAGTTTCTATAATTTTTATTTCATTAAAGCAGTTGGATAGTACGTACTTCGAATCCGTCACAAAAATTCAGAATATATAATCAATAAATTCTAAACATTTCAGGTATCTCGGTGTATTGATCAATTATAGCAAAATTTAGTAAGGACCAAGTAAAAGTTAACATTTATATTTACTATAGAGCCCTTGTCCAATCAATGGTTTCCTATTGATAGAAATAAAAGAAAACGCATCCTGTCACTGTTTGAAAGAAAACACACCGACTTACATACCGACTCATAAGCATCTGTTGACTTGATGTTGGGTCGATGTTTACCGTTTAAACGCGTGTCCTCATTCTCTTCTCCGTGGCTGGCTGAAAAGTGATATGTGCAGTGTGCATGAGGGTGCGGTATGGAGAAATGCACATAGATGTGTTGCGAAAAAACTTGTCTGTCTATGAGGGACAAGTTCTTAAATGGGTTCGTGACTCAAAAATGCTTAAGAATCACTGATTTAGAGATGTCACGCATGACGTCCACTCGTTCAGAAATATCCAAATATGTATACAAGAGTTTTTTCGGACCAATGATTAAAAATAGCTTCAAGCAAATCTTTAAGTCTTATAGAAAACAATCCTTCATCAGAACATATAGACTGACGCTAAAAAATCATAAACAAAGAGCTTTTTAAATAACAAAAGCACCTTGAACATTTCCAACAGATGCAACAACTAAAATTGGTAGCACATGTATCTAGAAGGAAAAATTAATGATCTGTTACAGATCTTGGTTTACTTCCTTACTTCAAACAAAACGTTTGGAAGGAAACTCCCATCAATACTAGATAAATTGAAAACGGTGGACTTGAGAAGTCTAATTTCCTGAAAAGCGGAAGAAAAATATTTTCTAAACTCCAACCGACAGTAAGGTTAAATGTTCGGTCAAAGTACGTCGAATTATTCCCTGTATTAAAACTGCTAATTTCGCCATTAAATTATCGGAGGCAAATTTGCTCTCACTCACTCTCTCTTTCACTTACTCACATTCACTCAAAATTTAAAATGTAGCTATTCAATGACATTTAACTCCTGAAGAGCGGTAGATATTTCCGTCATTCGCAATTGAGCCATAGAACTTCAATGCAATAAATCCCCGCCAACCATAGCTAATGAATTAGAACTTCTAACGAGAACTTACTCTTATTTTTGCTATTGCAGGAGGCTTTATGGTTGTATTCAACGAATATGCTGAGGGAGACAGAACTTTTCTCCGTTCTCCTGTTATACGGACCAATCAAAGTGATAAAGTGGAATTCTATTACTACCTGTCCGGGCCACACCCCGGGGAATTACAAGTGGCATTTATTCTTGCTGATCAGCAGATTTCGGACTTGAAAACAGTTCTCTGGCAGGTATACGGAGATCACGGAACTGACTGGAATTATGGATGTGTGAATTTACCGCCAAATCAGGAAGGCGGACTTATATTTACTGCGATTGTGGGAACAACTAAGAAACTGAACATCGCGATTGACGATATTTCAGTTTCCCAAGGTCGATGCGAAAGTAAGTTTTTTTAAAAGATAAAACTTTATTTTCTTTATGCGAATGTCTTCGTTCTCGGCAATACTATTCTCTTTTTGGCGTTAATTACAGGGGTGTCATTTGCTTGCGTTCCCTGGTCATTTCTAAGACTTTTTTTCGGCTGCATGTTTTTCCTCTTCTGTTTTTACTTACAAGGGAGACAGTATTTTCTTATTATTTATCTTGTTGAATTATCACCCCTGACTAAAATTACTGGCAGCGTAATTTTTGAAAGGCTCGCAGTCTTTTCCCTTTAGCTTCAGAGCGACAACACGTGCCTTTTTTTTTTCTTCCTCTCGCAAAACACGCGGCTTGTAAGTACTTCAGAGACATCAACTGAAGATGATGTTGAACTATCAATAACTTCAACGATGAAGTTCTTTACATTTCTGTAAACATATTTTGTTAATGCATTTATTGTTATTTGTCTAAATTCCATTTTTTTTTTTTTTACCCTGACTCACGCAAGTCAGCAAATTATTGTTTGTTGGGCAAATAATACCAGGAATCGTAAGACAAATTCTTTCCGTTACCCAATAATCTTTTTTTATTCATTTTGCTTTTAATTCTTCTTTTCATAACTATTACAAGACAATGCTAGTAATACGAATTGGTGTCTTAATGTTCTCGTGGGAACTGGTTGTGGCCATGGTTATTTATTTGTTGACTCTATTTCGTTCAAAGTTTGTTGCTTTCCGACGAGTGTCCAACTTGCACAAGTATTTCATAAATCTTCCATGTAATCACGCCATCATTTAACGATTTACTTTGACTTCCTTGTGGCCAGTTTTCAATGTCAACATTGAACCTTAATAAAACAAATCTCAAATTACTGCCTCCTTATAAAATTGCAATGTGACTCAAATTAAGACAAATCCAAAACAGGCGAATGAAATAATCTGAAAAAACTTTACAGACGTTTTTTTTATTTTGTTTGGACGCTGTCCTTGTTGACCTGACAATACTCAATTCGAATTGTAGGAAATATTTAACTTTCACTTTCCTGTTCATCGAATTGAAATACTGTAAAAACAGAAGTACGTAATTACTCGCGTATAATGCGCATGTTATTCTATGGTTTAAAACCTACAAGTTAGTTGTACGCATTATACACGAAAACTAAATCTCGGGTCACACGCCTCGCGATATTCGAGACTATATGACCGAAAGTAAACTGTGTGTGCATATGTATGTAAATATAAACTAATTATATTTATTAACTAACTATAATTAATTATAATCATTATTAATTATTGTGCAACAAAGAATTGAAATAACTAACCAAACACTGTATTTAAAAATTATTCACGTAGATATTCAGCTCATTGTCGTCTGCTTCACCGTTGTCCGTGACGGAGACAGATGCCATAGCAATTTCATCTGTGTTGTCAGCATAGATGATGTCTTCGGCATCTTCTTGAATCTGATTTGTGAAAAGCCAAAATTTTGAAGTTCGTTTTACGAAAATATGGTTCACGGGAAATGAAATATTAGAGATTAAACAATGTTCTTGGAGTTTTTTTTTTTATTTTAAGTTTGCTTTTTTTATGTTTTTTTTATGTTCGACATTTTTCTTTTTTAATTATTGCTTTATTCACCAAAAAATGTCATGTGCTTTACTCTAAACCTCATCTTATATATTTTGTTTCATTTTTGCATTTGACAGAAAATGTTATGGAGAATACTTGTACGTTTGATAGTCCTCAACTTTGTAACTATACAATCAGTTGTAAAGATGAACGAGAATACAATTGGATGAGGCACAGTGGGGCCACTCCAACTTTTGGCACTGGACCTGATATGGATATTTCAGAAACTAAACCTGGTAAGCTGAGCATGCAGTTTGTCCGATCAGATAAATTGCTTTTCGTGCTAAATAAATATTGAAATTACAATTTTGATAGTCTGCGCATTTTAACATCGTTCCCCTACCTTTTCTTTATCTGTGAATTGCTATGCTTTGGGGGGAAAGATGGTGGAGTGGTTTCCTGCTGAGAAAGCTCTGTAGTTTGGAATTCAGAGCTTTCCTTCTCCTAAACTGGTTGTTACCCAAGACTAGAGCGTTCAGTTTACAATGCTATTTAACCCATAACTAGAAAGGAGAAAAAATTAATTTGTGCGAAAGTAAACGCAACTGATTAGGCTAGAATTTGAACTCGTCTCACCGATTCCACTTTCAGTACAGATAGCCGTTACCCATCACGCATATTTAGGCAATGAGTATTATTTTTTGTGGTGTGACAAGTTTTTTGTTGAGATTGCTTGTATACTGGTTTTAAAGTTCTTACAGAGAAATGTATTAAAATAGATTAACCAATGTTCGTCTGATAAATCAGTTTTGAACAAGCTATAATATCGTTACTAAGTTATAAGATCGATTGTAAATCTTCTGTGCATTTAAAAAAAAAAATAAAAATAAAAATAATTGTTTGTAAGGAAATAATGTGTCTGTTTCTTCGTTCGACTGTTGGTAGAAAAAGGATGAGAATAAAATTAAAAAAAAAAAAAAAAATTTTGCCCAGATCTAAAAATGATAAAATCACGTCACAAACCCAACGCAGCAATATACAAACTAATTGCCTCTTAAATTTTTAAATGCTAGAAAGATCCGTGAAAAGTTAACGGTTTTCCTATCTGAATTTTCTAATGAATCTTACTTAAGTTAATGATTGCATAAACTCATGGCGAGTTCTACGGCAATAAACTATCCTTAGAATTTCCCCGATCTATCGCATCGTTAAATATTTGGGCTTAACAACTTTTAACGATCATAAATACGAATATTGGTCGTTATTTAAAGAAGTGAGTGGGTACAAATGAAAAGATTTGAAATCGATAACTTTTTTCATTTCACTGAAACAGACGTTAAACATGAGTTTTATCGCCTCTTCTATCTTCTCTTTCTCACTGAAACCAAGTATTGATTCTGATATGTCTTTTCCGTCTTTTACAATGATCAGAACGGAATAGTCCATTATTTATGAGTTATTGGCAGGGTGTAATGTACGTACGTGATAACCAAGGGAGGGAACAGCAGAATTATAATAAAATTCTAAGTGAATTTATGGACGCTATTAATCTATGTATCATATATAGATTCTATATTTATAAATTCTTTAAAGATAATACGATTAAAGTTACATAACTGTTCGTTTGTTTTAACTCGTATTGGCTTGTGATAAACTATTAACAAGAATCTGTACATTATCTTTCTTAGGCATATGTTAGATATTTTAAACTAAAGTTGAAATGCAACTTTATTTTCGAGGAGTGTCTTTTCTTCTAAAATCTTGTAAAAGGACGGTTGTCCGTGTGGTTCACATATTTCGAGCGTGGAGTTGTGGAAAGCATACTTTTATCATCATTAGTCCCATGCGCGAGTAAGGTCGCTGTTTCATGCGAAGCGTATCTTGGACAATGTAGGCGTGGCGGAGCATATTCCTCTCCAGACCATATCACAGCCGATATCTTCCAATCTAGAAGCTCTCCACGATAGAAACTCATTGCGGTTACCGTCTATAGGTTAAATTCCTCGTTGGTAACCACCTCGGAACCATTACACATGTAAATATCCACATAGGTTCCAGAAGCGACGAACTAAGGGTGTGTATATATTTTTTTATACTGGATGTTGGAGAAAACGGATCGTCGTTATATATATATGGATATAAATCTGACAGTATGAAGAAAAATATACATGAAAAAACGGAACGCTGATTTTATATAAAAAATTCAGTTATCTGTTTGGATTAGTCTTGCTCTTGTGTACATTGTCTTTTTCATGTTGAATTGAATATAGTCTAATGTTAATTATGTTTTATGAATATGTCCTGATGATGGTCTATTAGACGTCCGACGTTGACATTATATTAATATTAAAACAGCATAATTGCATATTAGAATTTTTGTTTTTTCCGTATATTTTTCTTCATATATACGAATTGTAGTTATTACTTGTGTATTCGTGTCGCCAAATATGGCAATTATTAGAAAGTCTAATATCGAGATACAGTGAAGTAAGTTTTGAAATGACAAAGCGGAAATCCAGAACACGCAACTAAAATAGAGGCCAATGAAGCGTTTAATTAATCTGCACCCTTTATATTTCTAGACGGATAAATGATTGGCATCATATAAATCGCTTTTTGTTCAATTTCTTTTCATGTTAAAAATTTTATGTGTTTAATATAGCAGTGACACGAAGTGGAAACATCTCTGGAAAGAAAAAAGATTAGCAGTATAACGTCAAAGACGATTTCAAGATCAAATTGAAGCAAGACAAAGATATACGAGTGCCTTGCAAGAAAGGCTTGAACAAATAAGACTTCAATCTAAGAAACGTATTAGGTTGGTCCAAAAATAATGACGTAATAATGTCGTTTTTTGACGTTATACGTCTAAAAACGACATTATTACGTCATTATTTTTGGACCAACCTAATAATAGTAAGGGTATATAATACCTCAGTTGGTTGGGCGGTCGCTGCTGTCATTGTTCGTTTGCGTTTTGTTACGTCCATCTGTGCTTTCTTGTCCCAAAGCTACCAAAAACAGAGTGATTTTTCTTCGCGGCTATTACATGTCGCAAGCTGGAAGGCAACCAGATTCTACGGGGATTTCGTCCAGTGATCGTTGCGATTCTGCAGAGATTTCAAGTGTTGAATCTTCTCAGTCGTCGTAACTTCGTTGCTGAAAACTAATTTCAAGACATAAGACGACAGAATCTGTTGATATCTAACAATATGTCCAACAACAAAGAATTTCAAAGTATATAAGGGATAAAGAATTATTAATATTTCTATGTCATCAGGAAATTTATTCTAGCTGTAATTTGTAATAATATAGACACGTCAGAGCAACAACCTGAGGAGTAGGGATTAAAACCGGACAATCTATCTTGTCACGTGGTTGTTCATGCCTCTCGATATTGGCAGGTTTATATAAGAATTTCACAAACCTCTAGCATTGATTTATTGCATGTTTTTTTTTCGATATCCGGACATTTCTTTGTTTGAAAACCAGATAGCCTATTGTGGAATATGTTCATTCCTAAAGCCTCTGTTCCCCATCCCCAACGTTATATCCCTCGTACAGTAAAACGTTGAACCACGGTTATCAAGGGAACGGATTAATTAAACGGTTCATTTTGCTCTGGGGCTGTGTCTAAATAAAGATAAATATTTTATTTGTATAGATTATTAAAATGACTAAGAAGTAACCACTCATAAATTTACTACCTTTAAGTTGATTTACCTTCTGTCTTGTGACAGGAAAGATATAAATAAACAATACACAACGCTAATTATAAAATATAGTAGATATTTTAGCAGTAGTAGTATGATTTGTTTCGGCGAAAATTAAGCAAAATTAGCAAAGTCATTTTACTTAACGAGTTATCTGATTAGTAGTCATGGTTATTTATTTGTCTGTGGCGGTAGATAAGAAGTCCGCTATAAGGAACAGGGAAGAGGATTCTGTGGCGTCTTTTCTCCAAGAAGTGGTTGGCTAGCTTTAAAGAAAAAACCATAACTTTTTTTAATATTCTACATAAGATAGAACACAGTCTTCTAGCTACAGAAAAATGCAAGCAATTCTTTTATATGCAGTGTGTCTTTCTTTAAAAGACTGTGTTCATTTCTACAATTTTGTCTGGACAATTTCCCATTACCATACATCTACAATGTAATTTTCAGGAATTAAATCTTTTGGAAGTTATCATTTAGAATTGGTGCAACATTGTGTATAGTCTTAAAGTTTGTCCTTTCATGTATGTCTGAGTATAGGGTACCTAAAAATGGCATAACCCGTTATTGTCTCGATTAAATATATTGTATATTTCAATAGACAACAGAGCTTTCAATATAAACGCTTGCCTTTCGAAAACTTATCAGAAAGTTAAAAAAAAAACTTTGAGATGACATTTTACTGTCTATCGCAATAACTGGATGCTGAAAAATAATTTGATATATCATTTGTTTAAAGGTTTTTACTTGTATGCCGAAAGCTCGTATGGCCATCCAGGAGATTCGGCCACAGTTACATTTCCGGTCGTCAAGAATACAACAAAAAAGTATCTGAACTTCTGGTATCACATGTATGGGAAAAGTGTGGGTAGCTTACATTTGCGATATCATTCTCCTCAATCGAGCAAGGAAGAATGGAGAATGGATGGGAACCAAGGAAATAGATGGATACGTTTCTGCGCACAAATTACAATTCATGCAGACGCTTTCAGTTTGACTGCTGTGAGAGGATCTTCTCATCTTGGAGATATTGCTATTGACAACGTTCTAATAGATGAACAAAAATGCCCTCGTAAGTGTTTTCAAATCCTTTATTCTTTTGATGGTCTCTTAACTCTTTAATTAGAACATCAGAATGTTTAAAATTATATACAAATTTGATTTTTATGGAATTAAATTTTTATCTAATATCAACTGAGTAACTTTATTTTTGTAGATAGTGGCACTTTTCTTATGGGTATCTGCCATTTGTATTATTTACTATACACGTACTTAAAAAAAAAAAAATTGTCACCAAATGTTTTGCAATAAACTGAATTGGATAGAAACTGAACTTTTCAAAAGTAACATTTTAAAGGATGAATACTTTGTGGTTCAGCTCATGTATATTTTATGAGTTCAGTCGTTTATTTGTTAAAATTTATATAACGATTAACAAAGACACATTGAAAAACTGAGTATGAAGATAAATTACTTGCGGTAACAAAGTCTCTGATCGGTAGATTGGTGGTCTTAAAGAGCGTGGAACCATATCTTAATTGCTGTTGTTCCACCCTGATCCGGGTGGTAGCACCTGTTAGGGTCCCAACTATGGGCAAATAGTGAGCCCCCACCAAACAAAGCCGCTATGAAAGTACAAAAAAATATTTTAATAGTAAAAATACCAGCAATACATTTTTTTATATATAAAAAGACCAATACATAATCAGCAATACATTTTATTCGTAATTCAAGACAAGCAGTTGCGTTCAGAATATATTTAGTTAAAGCCATAAAATCGTGTTCAAAATATTTAGATTCCGGCATTAAATAACCCATAGAGGTGTTGATATACCACCAAACCAAATATAAAAACACATTTGACAAAGATTGTAAAGTTTTCAAGATTCATCTTACAACCAATTTTAGTACACTTTTTTATTTTTCGTAGATTAAAGCTTATAAACATCCCAAAACTCGGATTAGTTCAAAATTAAACGTTTTAAACATGAAGTGTAACATAGATCTTTTTTAACGTAACTTGTGGAAAATAACTAAAATGCCTAATTCTCATTAAAGTTCCATTTTAAGCATGAAATAAGGGTCAAACTTGAGAATTTGCGAAGCATGACGATTCTGAGCTAAAATTACCAAGTGTTAATAAATTGTAGTATAAAAACGTTGATTGTAAACTTAATTGAACGGGGTAATATTTCAAAATAAAGATAGGAGCTCTAAGTATACTGAGATATAGACAATATTTTTGCTTGTTTATTAAATGATGCTTTACAAATATAATTTCTTTGTAACAAATGAAAGTCTACGTTTCACGTGATGTAGCCTTTCTGGCATTAATTCTAATTATTTTTTTCCCTTAAGATCCGTTGGATTGTGATTTTAGTACAGGAATCTGCAACTACGTATTACAAGCCAATGGTTACGATTACAACTGGACAAGGGTTATAACCACAAATGGTTATTCAAGTAAGTCTGATTCAATAATTACACATGCATGCAGGATGCTGAAATGTTTGGGATCCGATCAAGAAACCCTTCCAAATAAAAATCTGATATTTGATCGTTTAGTCAGATTTTAGGAAGTAGGTCGGTCCAAAAACTTTTCAGTAACCTCTAGTAGGAATGTAAACATAATGTCGATCAATCAAAGGCAAGGTGAATTCTGAAGTGATATTTCCCTGATTTATTCCCAAGTTAATTAACCCTCATTAACGACCGACAATAAATATTTGACTTCAAAATGAATTCATACATAAAGAGGAAAGATAGTATTATTTATACACTGATGTACCAAAAGTCATAGGTTAGCATAATATGTAAATATAATGGTAGGTGGTACCACCGAACCTTGTTCACATGGAAATGCCAAGACCTATATCAGTTGTGCTCTGGTATCTGGTGAACACTGGCTTTGCTGCTTATAGCAAGACTTCGGATTATCGGTTTTCGGGAGTTCTAGATGGAAGAACTTTCCACTTCTGAAATTGTAGGGACACTTGACATCTCTCGAGCTACGGTTTCATTACCGCCCACCGTGGACACCGCTGGCCACGGGTCCTTAATGCTCATGACTAGAGGCAGCTGGATAGAATTGCCTGCAGTAACATATTAGCGATACTGGTTCAAATCCCATCCGCATTCAATACAGGGTTTATCAGATATATACTCGGGTCAGTTAAGCATTCTTTAGCTTCCATGGGATATGAGAGCAGAAGATACATCAAGGTGCCCCTGTTAACACTGGACACAGCGCCTCGACTTGGTATATGACATCACTAATTGAAACCTGGAGTAATGCCCCCCAGTTGTTTCGGGTTGATGCCAAGGTTCGAATGTAGTGCAAACTGTATGAGGTCGTAGGACCCAGTTGTCAAAGCACCGTGTAGGCTGGGGTGATTCCATAACGGTCTGTCGTGTTCACGTGACATGGGTTGTGTCTTTTGGTTTGCTTGTACACATGGACTCCATGAATCTCAAAAAGTATGTATTATTGCAGAAAGATAACGCACCGTTTAATCGGGACCCATATTGCCTAGAATTGGTTGCAGGAACATTCTGGAGATTTTCGATAGATGGGGCGGCTACCACGTCCACCCGACTAAAGTCTAATCGGGCATTTATAGGACGTGTTGGAGAGGTTCATGCAGGATCATGCACCTATAAATATCAGGAAGCTGTGAAAATTTATCGAAATGTCATAGCTCAACATTTCTCCAGAGGTTCTACGAAAACGTCGATTTGTCATACAATACTAGGCATCTATTTCATGACTTTTAGTACACCAGTGCAAATGCTAAAATTAAGTTCCTCGGGAAAATATGCTTGCTCTAGCTTAATTTTTTTTTAGTGAGTGTAAAGTGTGAGATTCCTAAGAAACTAATGCTATGCAATTTTCTTTACCTTGCTATAGGTTCATTACTGTAAAAACTAAAATTTGTAGTTGAAAAGCTGATAAGTCAAAGTTTTTCTACGATTGCTCGATAAAATATACACTTTAGTCATCCTTTTGAATTGGTACATAAATGATTGTGTAAAAACTGAATATTTTTTTTTCATAGAAAAATTGGATTTCATGGAAATCAGAACAAAAAGTAATTACCAAGAACTGGCAATATCTTCGCTGGTTTCTCCAGTAATCAACGGAAATGAAAATAGCAGTTTGAGATTCTCTTACCAGATGAACGGAGCAGACGTATATAAATTAACGGTCTCATTACGAAAAGTGAACAAGAATGAGACCGAACTATGGAGTAGCAATGACAATACAAATATCGACTGGATTGTGGGATGCGTAGATCTTCCTGCAGTTGAGATGATGCGGATTGTATTTACGTCGACCAATGGATTTGGACCAAATGGCGTCACTCGATTGGATAATTTGATTTATCAACACCAAAAGTGTCCAAGTAAGTCACATTTTATCTCTCTCTCTCTCTCTATATATATATATATATATATATATATATATATATATATATATATATATATATATATATATATATACACACACCCACACACCTCCAAAGAAAAACTATATCTGAAAAATCATTCTTCAAGCTTTTACTTTTGTTTTAATTTCAAGTTAATAGATTAAATTTAATATTTCCGATAAGCAAAATACTTCGCTGTATTTCAAACTGATTTTACGTTGATTGGAATTATTTTTAATTGTTAAAATCGCTAAAAAGCAGCAATATTGGCAAATCTTGGCAAAAATGTTTCTATGGGGTATTGACAACTAATCTCGATAGACATGTTTGGAAATTCTTTCTACGGTGCGCACAATGTTTTTTTTTAACTATTATTTGACGATCATAAGGTGAACGTCATTTTTATGTAATTTTTTTTTTTAACTAACCATTAATCTTAAAAATTTACGAAAATGTTTTAAGTAATGTAATAATTTACTGAATTGTAGGTACTTTAGTTTTATAGTATTACCTACGAAATGTTAGAAAATTACTAATAAATTTTAAATTTGCTATAGTTACCGGTTTTATTTTCTGATAATGTCGTGTATAGACATCCATATTTACAAAAATCAGCACTTTTATGCACACATAAAAAATCCGAATTTATTTTTTAAAATACTGGGGTTTCTGAATTCATCTAACGAACTGCTACAAATTCATACAGAATTTTAAGATTTAAAACTTTTTAAAATTATTATATAAGTAAAACTTTAAGAAATGGAAACAATCCTTTTAAATAATAATTAAGTTTTTTCTTAAGATAATGGTATGTATATAGTTTATTCATTAAAGCAATTAAAAGCTTTTTTAATTAAATAATGTCTCGGTTTATTGCATTTTTATTTTACGATTCAGAGAAAGGTATGACTCTTCTTCTTATCAAGGGTATTAGCACGTAATCCGAGCCGCTATCCATAACTCCACCGTACCTATAAATTAAGTCAAAAATTAAAATGGCAAAAGATTCTCCCCTTTAGCATAATAGCATAAATGGTAGCGTATCTCCAGGGAAGTGATTATCTTTTTACATGAATTTTCTCTCGAAAGGCAACTTGAAAAATGAATAAACAGGAGGGCTGTCTAAAAACAAGCACAAGTTTTTTTCCTCAATAACATGCTGATAATTCTATTAAATTCTAATTTGTATCCACACTGTTGTTGCAAATGAATACTATTTATTTCTGTTTCCAGAAGTAGTAGTTACGGAAACTTTATAGACTTCATTATATTAAGTTGGTGCAAAAATAATTTCGTTTTCTCACATAGTAACATGTTAGAAAACGAAATTATTTTTGCACCAACCTAATACATGTTATTTCGAATTCAAAAAATATTTTCACTTACACACTTTTTTTAAAAGCGAAAGTAATAAATCATCGTTAGTTTTAAAAATCAAAAATGTTAAATTTGAAGGCGATTTTATATATATATATATATATATATATATATACCCAGGAAAATAATTGCAAAGATGAAAAGCTTATCTGGTCAACGAATCAGTTCAACGGTTAGTTTATACATAAGTGGTATCATCGACGAGGTATCTATACCACTTTGTATGTTTTCAACCCAGCGATATAAACCGAAATCAAAGGCATTAGGCGAAGGAAAAAAGGGAGATAAGAATTTATTTTTCCAAGCATTTTTAAGGCGCCAGTAAGATAGTGCTACTACTACGTATATTCTCTACAGCCAGCCATTTGTGCCGAGGCCTAAACTCGCTGCATATGTAAATAATAAATATTTTGTAAATCTCTCTTAATTGTTTTTTAATATATTGATATTCTTTTAGTCCCCAGTATTTTGAAACAAACATGTAGCTTCGACCAGCCCCTATTTTGTGGCTACAAAATAAAATGCCATGCAGGTCCGTACAGATGGATGAGAGGGAGAACATCACCAACAGACGGCACAGGTCCAAACACTGACCATACGGGATTGTTTGGAAAAGGTAACTGTTTCTACATTATCTCAGTGATGTTTTCCCTCTTTTTTAAATTGCTGTTAACTTGTAAGTTACAAATGTAGTATAGTCATTGTACTTTCGTACTATCAGTTGTAAAATTTTATCCTGTGTTTAACTTGACAATCCACAAATTAAACATATTTATTATATTTCCGTTAAATCCCTTCAAATACCACAAACTTCAAAACTCTCAAAGCAGCAAATCTTGCTTGTAAAGTCTCTTTTGATCTTAAACATTTCTATAAACTTGATAATTAGTTGAAAAAAATCAAATGTTTCGGCGTTATTCATGACAATATAAACATCATTACAATAAAGGTTACAATATTTATGACATTGTAAATATCATTACAATAAAGGTTAGTATGTAGGGAAGTGCCAGGGCGTATTATTTATCGGATACTTCATAAAATAAAAGAACAAAATCATAGGTATAAACATATGAGATATGTTTATTTATTTGGTTTTGATTGGAGTAAGTTCGGATCGGTAGTTGATAGTTTACAAGTCGCACTTTGGTAGCAGTCGAGGAGAATGTTTACTTTGAAAACATGCTGCAGACGTCAAACTACTGTTTTTTTTTTTTTTTTTTTGTTTTGTTTTTTTTTTTTTTTTCCTTCAGAAGGGCAGAAAATGTCTTAAGCAGATGACCGCTTAATTTCTTCGCATGACACGCTGGGCTGGTTTCTTCTCCACTTCCGCCTATCTGTGTATATCCCTTAAGTCAGGTTTCCAAACTACTGACGTGAAGCTTGGTTCCGGCTAGCATCAACAGTCTCTTTTTTTTTTTTTCAACTTGGACTCGCTACAAGTATCTGCACAATCAAAATTTAATCGAACTGATGAGACAAAAGGAAAGAATATAACATCTATAACATAATAGCGGTTTCATTTGTATAGTTTACTTTTGATTATTAGCAATAATTATTCAATTGGGTTACGTTTATTTTTTTTTAAATAATGCGAGATGTCTTAAGGCGATATGTTTAAAGGGAAGAAAATGTAGAAATTTTCAAAATTTCATCAGCTTTGTTTAAATATTTCAACAGATAATATCAACTGTGGATGGAAATTTAAGAGCTCGAAAGGCAAAACCTAACAATCGGACATGTTAAAAATCAAACATTAATGCATTTCACCATAATGGATGCCAGTCTTAAATGTAACACTGATTGTTATACAAATAAAACGTCTAAGGAAATAAATTGAACACATTTGAATCTGACGAGCGGAGGTACAACTGACTTACGGCGAATCTTTATTGTGATTCTGATTGGAGAATGTGATAAGGGAGATAATAAGGTTTATATTTACTCAATATATCACATCTCCCCTCTTGAATAAGTTAATATTACAAATTAACTTTATGGGATTTAATTTTTGCGAACAATCACTGTGGTAAATTACCCTTATGTTCGTTAGGCATTCTTCTGGTAATAGGCTTATATTATTCTGTAAGGTGCTGGTTTGTTGGTTACACGACTACTTCTGGAAACAGTTCTGTTGGAATCTGGTCATGGCTCATTTGACAGTGGCAGCCCAACTGCCATTGGTTCATTATGGCTTGGTTACCAGGGCATTAGCTTTGTTCTGGGTTGGAACTCGTGATCAGCCTCTCTCAATGGTCGCATGTGCGGTTCCTTCGATATTTATAGTTTCCACGGCGTACGCTCTCGGTTGATGTCCTATTTTGTGACTGTTCTAAGATGTTTAAGAACATAGGAATTTAAGAAAACAATTCCGTGAAAGACCATAACAACCATAATTGTAAAACTACATTTAAAAGACCAATATATGAACACATTCTAGTAATGTTAGCCGTTTCCTTACAAAGAGACATTCAGTATTCATTGACCGATCAGCCAATGTTAGCGTCGGTTGAAATTTATAAAATCTTTCTATTAAAACTATTTGTAATAAATATAGGTTTCTCAAATCCAGTAACTGTTATCGCTCTTTCCAGTATTGATAGATGGCTTCCTTACTAGCCTTTTATTTGAAGTAGTGTGAAACATCTTCATTGTCATTATTTTCTTGGCAAGTTGCATGTGTTATTCATTTAAGTTGTTACTGCTGTTGAAAGTCCTCCAGTGATGTGGTGTCTGTTATTTGGTACGGTTCTTTCTAATTCTGAAGCACGTTTGCAGTATTCGAAGAAGGATGGTCCTCGCTAAGGCCTTCGGTCCAAGCCATTTTAACCATTGATCTGAAAAAGAGGGTGTATACAGCTGACAAACCAAATGTGACGTTATTTTATACGGCAGGAAGAAATAAATATTTCAATCCACCAGAAATTCACAGACTGGAAATAGATTCTGATCGTTGTCTACAGATGAAATGAACGCAATCACTTTCTGACAAATTGTTTAATTTACCATTTCTTTCTTAAAAATCCTGCATCAAAATGAACGCAATGACTTTTCATGAACTGTATAGTCTACCATTTCTTTCTAAGAATTCTTTCATCAAAACCTTTGCATTTGGAAGATAAAGCTCGATGGCCAGCCTATAAATGGCACTAAATATATTTTTAAAGAGTAACCAGTTAGGAAATTTGAATATATAATTTTGATTACTCATAATCGTTCTTGTTTGTGATTTGTCGAAATATAAAATTTTAAAATAGAAACATTGCGTTGAATATGTTTACCCCATATGCTTAGAAAAATTAGTATTGCTCGCTTACTAAGTAACTTTTCCTGAAATAAATGAATTTTTATGAAGTGGTTAGTTTTTTTTGTTTTTTGTTAATGATATTAATTCGTAATTGCTGTTTAGGGAATTTAATTCAACTGTGTCTTCTTATGCTACTACTAACAACAACTAACAACGATAATTCATTAGTTTTTAGTAAAAAAAAAAAAATAAATAAATAAAAATAAAACACTTGATTTAAGAACGTGATTAATCGCCCGCGTATTAAGTTGGCGATAAATTGCTGCTACTTTCCTAAGCATACCCGGTAGATGATAGTCACACCAAAATTTTGTCCGAATGTATCGAACGTGGTCAATAAATTGTATGATTTAAGAACATTATCTAAAGATATATGTCATTGTTCTGTGAGGACAATCGTTCTGTTAAGTCGGTAACCTGGTTGTTTCAATTTCTCTTTCAGAATATTTTATGTATGCGGAATCGAGCCTAGGACATCCAGGTGACAAAACAGATTTAAAGTTCCTACCTTTCATAAGTCCTCCTCGGCACTACCTTGTTTTTTATTATAACATGAATGGAAGAGATTCGGGTGAACTTCAAGTATGTATTCCCAATATTTGTGAAAGAATAATTGCACCGTATTATTTTCCCATTTTTACAGGCACAATCACCTAATCTTACCCCCTCACATAAATAAACGCAGCTGAACGTGAAAACAGTTTTTATAGCATATTTTGTTTGAGAGAGAGAGCATTAAAAGAACAAGAATTAAGATGTTAGAAGATAACGATTGACATTGCATTTTGTTGTGTCCTTAAAGAAGGTTACAGACAAAGATGCTACTCTAGTGAAAGTAACAGCAACACGCGCGTAGATGAAAGAAAGAGAGGTTTATTGTAAAAGAGAATACACTACTGAAAGACAGGGAATCAGTTAGCAGGCTAGTAACTCCCGAAGCAAGTTCGCCAGGTATATCTTGTGCTTACGATATATATCTACTGATATAGTCAGTCCACAATATGCGATAGGGAGAGTGGGACATTCCATTACAACACATTTAAATTTTTGAAGATCGAAGTTGGCTGGGAAGCAAGAAACCGGAAGAGATTCCGCAAGCAAGAATTGCTATAGAAGAAAATGACAGCATAGAACTTACGGTTACATCTAGCCATTTTAACTGTAAAGAGAAGGGTGCCTTGTCACCAGTTTAATATTGCGCTTAAATTTATAAAATCTAGGTACAAAAGAGGAAAGTTCATGAGAACAATTACTATGAAAGTATTTATAGAAAAGACACAGGGAAGAAAACCGCTTGATCAATTTTTTTTTTTTTTTTTTTTTCTTTTTTTTTTTTTAGCAAGCTCAAAACTTCGGTCGTGTGACTTAGGGAGCCCTTTGATAGTTGTGTTAAACGATCGTCAGCTTCCAAATGGTTCAGCCTACCCAAGTTCAGTCAACTCGTTGTATGATTTTCAAGTACTTTCCACCCTGGACCGATATTACCAAGAAATCACCTCCCTGACAAATCAACCTTGGTGAGATTCGAAACCGGGTCTCACGGCCAGAAAGCAAACCTTCTAACCACTCGGCCCATATACTCAGGCTAATATTGTCAATGAAACTGGCATTTGCCATTGTCTTTAGTTTTTTTAAGAGAGTGTTTTTATTTATATATATATATATATATATATATGAGCGACTGGCTGTTGACTGCCGTTGTACTTCCGTATGACCCTTTTTTATGACTTAACAGGCTCGAAAAACGACGCGAGTATAATTAGGAGGGAAGCATTTTTATTGGTCGAAAAATAAAAATACTTTAAAATATTATTTTATTTTTCGACCGTAACTCGTACGTCGGGCACATGTGTAAACGAAGATAATGGTCATTTTGTGACGGGGCTTTGTCCCGTTCACATCCGGCTCTCGCTCTTGAGTATGTTAGTTTATTTACCTGTAAATCAGCCGAGATATGTCTTATTTTATTTTATAACATTATCTTGTTGTAGGTGAGTATTGAAAATGGTTCGATGAGGATGTTACGATGGTGGGATGCTGGAGATTTGAAAGATAACTGGATAATCGGGTGCATCAATTTATTGGCTGATGAGAACACGACTGTTATCTTTACTGCGATACGAGGAAACGGTCCATTGGGTGACATAGCAATCGATGACGTCTCAGTCAAACCGGGTTTCTGTCCGCGTAAGTTGTTCAATCCACCTGAACATTACAAAGCGATAGACAAAATCAGTCGTAACTAATAACATTATCATTACTATATCACAACTACTACAGCCAACATATTTGTTAGAATTTGGGTCCTGTTATGAAATTTAGAATGCATACAAATTATGATAGTTATTTTTGTTACTAGTACTAATTTTTATTACTAATGTATTGGGAGGCCTTGGTAATATCTCGATCTCGGTACAATTTTTTTTTTATTAAACTTCAGTTGAACTCTTAGACTACAAGCTCGTGCTGCAGTTGTGGATTTGATAATTTTTTTAGTGGCTATATAGTACGTGTTATCCTTCTCCTAGACTGGTTGCCAACCATGGTTATAAAGTTCTGTCTGCTCTGCTATTTAACCCACAGCAGGGTGGGGGAAAGAGATGAATCCATATCTTTTCCACAAGAGTATTTGTGCGAAAGTGAATGTAACTTGTTCGGAATTCGAACTGGGTACGCAGAGTTCTTTCCGAGCCGCTTTCCGTTGTAGTACTCGCATATCCAGTTATCCACAGATAATTACTCAAATAGTTATAATGAAAAAATAAAGACAGCTAGCTAGAAGTCGGAAGAACACAAATGTTTTTTTTTTATTTAAAAAAATAAAAACCCTCAAAAGCTGCTTCTATCAAAGGAAAAGATGAAATCTTCGTTGACGCACGTGTTAAAGACCTTTTCAAGTGAACTGTCTGTCCGATAGTGAGAATGTTACGTGTGTATGTGTGTAGAGGGGAAAAGTGGAACCGATTCTCGTTGGTTTAGGAGTGAAGTAATGATAATTATAATTGTAAGAATTATTTTATTATAATTATTTTTGACATTATAATTCATTTTTTTTTATGGACACGACACCGTTATAGCATAATTAATTTTTTATTTAGGTATTTCTTTATGGATAAAAAGAAACCCAATCTGTTTGAAGAAACGACACAAAATTACCTGAAGATATTGTGCTTTTTCTTGATTTGAATCTTTAGTTAGTATTTTGTTTTGTTTCAGCTCGGTCACTCGCATGTGAATTCACTGACGATTTTCTCTGTGGTTATAAGAATATTTCCAAGCGTCCAGGTTGGACAAGAATTTACAAAGATTCAGGTATATTAACTTTTTCTACATCCCGAGAAGTTGGTTGATTTAAAAAAAAAAAAAAAAAAAAAAAGTTCCCAACACCTTAAAACGAAAATTCAGAGTTAAAAAAAAAAAAAATAGTGATAATCTATGTTTTCAATATTTTATGTAATTCTAAATATAACCTTTAAAAAAACTTGGGTTGAAAGTAAAATAAAGTCAATTTTACATGCGATATATTTCTCTCCCTCTCTCCTATTTTTTTTTTTTTTTTTTTTTTTTTAATTATGTTTGATTAAACAAACTTTTTCATTTTAACAAAAACTTAATGTTTTAGCAATCTGTCATTAATGACTTTCAAATTTGAAAATGTCATCGTTTTATATTCACACAGATTTTTCTTTGTGGCATATCAATATATATATATATATATACATACATATATATATATAAAATTTCTGTAAAGGTTTCAACCTTCACGGAAATTTAATATATTCTTTATATTTAATCTTCATACGTTGTATATTTCATTTTTAATAGTTTTACAAGATGATTTCCAAAGTATAAAAATTGCAATATCCGATTAACAACCGCAAATGAATCTCCTACATGCGCATAAATCATTCACATGTTGCTGCAGCCGCTAAATCTCATGCCATGAAGTCACCTTGTCCCTCCAGCTCTCATGGTCTTGACAGAGCGTCAGAACATTCTTCAGCGCCAGATTAATCTGCTGGAGATCCTGGTGGACGACGTCCTTCCGCTGCGTTGTCTGCCGTGGGGGTCATCGCCAGTTTGCAGATGGTAGATGAATCAAATCATTCATCGGAAAAAAATTAACAACATAAACAATATTGGTATTTTTCATTGAATTTGACTTTTTTCTAATTTTTGCAGGTTTCTATATGAAATCGGTTTCCTTTAATGATGAGAAAGGAAACTCCCTGAGATCCCCATTTGTAAACCTTAGAGACAGTTGCATACGTATACATTATCGCCTAAACGCTACCCACTGCTTTTTGAATGTCTACAACACCACAGACAAAGTCTTTAACCTTTATGCTGGAAATAAAAATGACTGGATGGTCGGTCAGTCTTACGTTGAAAAAATGCAGTCATTTCTACAATTCGATTTGATGATGGACGAATGCCAAATACTAATAAAGAAAGTTGAGGTTACACCCGGTAACTGTCCTTCAATAGGTAAGTAGAATTTTTCTATTTGTATGTCCCTAAGTGCATGTGAAATATATCGTATAGTGATTTGCTTACGAGAGTATCACATTGAAACACCGGTTTCTGTACAATCACCGAAGCTGAGCAACGTCGAGCCCGGTCAGTACCAAGATGGGTGACCGCTTGGGAATACCAGGTGCTGTAAGCTTGGATGTGTGGATGGAATAATGAATAACTTCTCGGAATTATTAATCGACGAGTCAAGTTCCAATTGTGTTTGTTATATTCACTTATGCGCGAATATTTTTGAGAAAAGTATGAATCCACTTCGTCCCACAAAGTTAATCAGTAAGACATCTAAAAAAAATGTCCTACAATTTAAAAATATTTTCTGGCTTTAAATAAGCTGCAAAGGGTTGATAAGACGTAGTTGGAATGTCCTCAGGGACACATGACACAGTGTATAAAGGCGTTAGTTAGATCCAGTGACAGGACGTTGTAATAAATATAGCGACAAAGATGAGGACAATAGTCCGAATAATGTAAATAGTGTATAGAAGTTTATCGTATATTTCTTTAAATTTATAGTTTGTTTGTTTGTTTTTTCTTTCCTTTCAGTTTTTCTTTTGTTCAGATCCCAGAACCAGTCTACGTCTTCTTTGTGAATGCCGAAACTCTTCTGCTTCCTTTTCCTAAATTCACCAACTGCCAACGCCTTTCGGCTTGTCAGACAAGCCAGAGTTCTTATATAGCCACAAATAACTCCGAAATGAATCAGGAATTTGACACGTATGGACTTAACTCATATGTATCACTTTAAACAACACCTGTTCCCAAAGTTTTATTTTGGCGGGTTGGTTTTTTAAAAAAAGTTTTGCAAACCAAATTTTATCCATCTCTCTTAATGAACTGCCAGGCTTCATTTTGACGGTATTTTTACAACATAAATTTGAGCCTCGCATATACAAAACTTTGCGCATCAAATTTTATTTTATTAACCGTTTGGTTTTATATACGTGTTAATAACTTTCTTTTAATATTTTTTAAACACTCTTTCAGTAATAAACAGACTATTGTACTATTTTTCATTTACCATTTGATAATGTATATATAATTTTACATTATATAAAAAAAAAGACTGCTTTCCGATGAATAACCTGCTATTTAGAAAATTAAGGGGTTCGATTGAAGCCCATAATCAAAATTAATTTTTTTTTTTGTATGTTTTTAAAAATTATTTTTAATTAAAACACTCATTACTTTTAAAGTTAATTCTGTAAAACATTGCCCAATGAAATGTGGAATATAAAGAAAAACTCAAGTACATTTTGAGTTAAAAAAAATCAAATTTTTAACATAAAAAATTTAAGAAGCAAACCATTTTATTTTCAAAACAAAAAAAAACATCTCACAACTTCGACATAAATGAAGTATTAGAACAATCAGAAAAAAAGTTTTACACGGAAGACAAGTGCAAAATACAGGGTGTTTATTAAGTTCGTGTGCATTTTTAAAAATTTATAATTTTATTTGTATTTGCGAAAGAAATTAATTTGTAAAAAAGGATTTTTTTTTTTTTTTTTTTTTTTTTTCAAGGTTTTATTGAAATTTAAGTTTTCGCATGTCCTCCATCATTAGCAATACAAAGGGTAATACGATTTTGCAGTTCACGGAAAACATTTGTAAACCGATTTGCAGCAATGCCTGAAATCACATTAGTTATTTTACCTATACTTAAAACTAGGTACATTAAACTTTATAACATTTTTTTTACAGATTATTTCTATCGCAAATACAAATAAAGTTATAACTATTTACAATGTAAAGAAAAGGCTAGAAAGGATTTTTTTTTAAAATAAAATAACTTAACTTTCAAATATATGAAAATATTGACAAATTAAAAAAGAACAAATTAAGTAGTACAGTAAATCACTTTTTTATTTTTTCTAAATTGACTCTAAAGTTAATCTTTTTTAATTTGTCCCCTTTTCTACACAGAAAGAAAACCTCACACCTAACCATAAAGATCTTTAGGGTTGGGCTTTTCTTTCTGTGTAGAAAAGGGGACAAATTAAAAATAAAACATTAAATAATTTACCAAGTTTGTGCATTAATTTTGGTTTTATTTTCAATTTTACAATATAAAAAATGCTTTATTTTTATTTTGTTCTTTTAATTTGTCATTGCCATTCGAAATGGAAAAAAGGTTCTGTTGTATTATTTAATTTGTTTTTATTATAAATAAAACTACACTTAGCAAAAAAAAAAAAAAAATTACATTTCTTTACGGTAGTGCATAGTGATTTTCTGCAAGGAAAGTCTGTAAAAGAAGTAAATAGGCCAAAGGCCAGCGCAAGTATCCCGCACCGAATCAATATTCATGATGGGAGTAATGGTGGACGAATGACTAATAAGTCCGATTTTTTTTTTTTTCTTGTCGATAACTCCAAAACGGTAAGGTTTCTTCATAATTTAATTGTTAATTCGAGTTCAGCATGTACATTTGCACGGAATTATGGCGATTTTGGAAAAATTTTAAGGGATATTAGCGCTCGGGAAACAAAACCAAAATTTACCAGCAAATTTACCGAAAAAAAGAAATAAATCAAAAAAATTTAAAAGATTGCTTTATAAACAATATTCTCTTTTACATAAAAATGCCAAAAATTTTTCGACGACCAAAAAAAGCAAACATTTCTGATTCTGCTTAAGTATACATTTTTTTCATTCTTTCAGCTTTCGATTAGTTAATAAATAATAACATTAAATCTTAGGTATAGCATTTTTACCCGGATGTGTAATTTTTCGCCACGAAAATTTAAGACACTTTTAGCATAAAACCTATGAACGCTGTTTAAGAAGCAATCAAAATTGCTACTTCCGGTCAAAGTTATGGGGGAGCTCTTAAAAAAAAAAAAAAAAAAAAAAAAAGAGAGGGAGGGGCTTCAGTCAGCTAAGAAGAAACAAGGTAAACATGACACCCTGTTCAATGTGGATTTTTTAAATCTTAATTTAATTCTTGTTGATATATGAAAACTTCTAAAGTCTGAATTGATAAGTAATCAAAAGATTATTAACTAATAATAGTTCCCTCATTTCAGATTGCCCCGATAGTATGGTAGCCTGTATGGATCAAAGTTATTGCATTAATAAAACTTGGGTATGCGATAAAGAAAACGACTGTGTAGATGGAAGTGATGAAACTGAAAGCGTCTGTCGTAAGTATTTTTTTTTTTTTTTTTTTTTTGTAAACAATGAGTCTTAAAATTAAATCAGTATTTTTAATGGTTGTTTGAAGTCTTCAAATATCTTTAATTGTAGTATAAATTAGTAACGTATACGTCCACCTATATGGATGAATAATCTATGTACATCTGTATTGAGAGGTTAAATGATTCGATTGAATTTACCAATAACAATGAAAAATCAAGATTCTGAGAAGCAAAAACGATTGGAACCGATAATCACAAAATGGTTTCATTATCAAAATTGAACAACGAAGGCTTACAGCCACATCATGTTGAAACGTTCCCGTACGATCACCGATGTTAAGCAACGTCGAGCCTGGTCAGTACCTAGATGGGTGACCGCTTGGGAATACCAGGTGCTGTAGTGCAATGACTGGGAATTGTAAATCGGAGAGTAGAGTTCCAATTCCAGTTGAATTAATTCTTTATATTCACTCACGCGCAACTACTCTTAGGAAAAGTATGAATCCACCAGCTATTGGTTAATTAGTGAGAGTAAGACGTATAACTAAAACAACTATTATCTAAAAAAAACAAAATAAAATAAACGTACGTACAAAGTATTTAACGGCATAAAATAACCCAGAGGTTGATATGCCACCAAACAAAAACAACCGAACAACGAAAATTGTGGTCGTAGGGACTGGGCAATTTTTGTCCTAGACAATATGTACACATATGGGTACTTTACTTCAGATTTTACATTCAGTCACCGTATGTGGTAAGTACCAACGTAGTTGAGAATTTTTACAAAAGTCAATTTTATCTAACTGAGTATTATCACTGCTATAAAACTCGAAATCTGTTTTGTATTCTGACATTGATCTATTGAGAAATTCAGATGCTTTCATTGGTGTTTATGAAAGTAATTTCAATTTATAAAAAAAACAAATTGCTATATCTGTCTAGTTTATTTTAAAGCTTAATGTTTTTATTGATTGTGAAAAGGTTTTTTTCGATTTTACGAAAATTGCAGCACTTTCCATAGTTTGTCACTTCAACAATATTCACAGTTGTGGCTACAAGTTTGACGAATGGTGGTGGAAAGGCGACTCCGGTAAGTCACTAAAGTTTCTGTTTTTCAATAACTGCTTAGAATTTCTTGCTTAACTTCGAACCAGCTTAATTATAAAAAATTAAATCCCTACTAAATCCTAAATTCTTGTGCCAAACCCAAAAGCTTAGTTAGTAGGAATAGAAAGGGAAACGAGAATTCGCCCTCTTCTAAAAGTTGAAATAGGCGCAAATAACAAGCCATTAAGACGCTACGTAATATATTAAAGCAAAGAAATTTCTTACAGTATAGGCAAAAAAAAAAAAAAAAAAAAACCCAAAAATTTACTTACATTATCCGGACTGTTATCCTCATCTTCATTACCATATTCACAATGTTTCGGCCGATGTACACTCCGACCTTCTTCAGTTGATTGAAATTTCAAACCGAAGCCTTTATTTCACCTGAAGAAGGCTGAAGCGTACAACGGCCAAAATGTTGTGAATATGGCAATGAAGATGAGGATAACAGTTCAAATAATGTAAGTAATCAAAATACCTCATCCCAGATATCGACAAATACAAAATTTGCGCAAAAATACCCATTTGTGCGCATATTAAGACAGGATAGAAATTTCTGATATGTTGCAAAACCACAATTACTATCAAAAATGACAAAAAGAGAAAGCACATTCAGGAATGCAGAAAAACAGGTGGAACCACCTTTTTGAGAGAGAAAAAAAAACACCTTATCTCATGAGCGTCTCTGTAACATGTAGCAATTTTTGAAATGTCTTTTTTATATTCACACTTTGGATTTGGGGAAAATTTACTTGAAGTCTTTTCGTTGTTCTGTCAAACCATACAAGACTTTTCACTTGTGAACACCAAAATTCAAGGGCTGAATTTGTAACTTTCTGCATTCTCGTCGGAATGCCTTGATGTCAAAATGCTTTCTGAAGCCATTCACGTTTTCATAGGAACTTGAAACCACGTCCCTCATTAGCCAAAAAAAAAAAAAACCTTTTCGCAAATTCAAAATGAACCCATAACAATTTCGGCTGTTTTTACATGTAACCATTTAAAAAAAATTACATGTAACAATTTTTTTACAAACAGTTTGGCTTTCTTAATACTTATCTAAAAAAAAGTGCACAAAAAAAAAACAACCTAGACGATTAAACGTTTATAAGACTTAACTTATTTTTAAAGTCAATTTTTTTTTTTTTAATAATAAAAAGCTCAAACCAAATATCTTTTGAAAACGGTTTGGGTGAGTTGTTTTAAGATGCACATTTATTTTTTGGTATTATTTAATTCTGAAATAACAAGGTAAATAATATTATTTAATTTAATAATAAGATTAATTTTTTTTACGATAACACCCGTCTCCTCCACTACTATTATTTTGTGCTCTTTAAGTCGACTATCCTACACCTAGCTATTCGGATTCACCAATGACTGAAGTGAAGGGGGACTGGTGTAATAGTAAAAATTTACCTTTGCTTTTTATCATGAACCTTATAAGCATGACAAACCACAGATTAGACCCCCAAAAAATTAATGTAAGCATAAAGCGAGGCTCGGATTGTTTTTAAATCAACATGCGGAAAATAACTGAAATTTTAAACTCTTATTCGTGTTATACTTTAAGCATGAAACTTGAGAATGTGTAATGGCCAGGCTTGGCTAAAATTACATGATGCTAAGTAAGAGAAATTTGTAAGTATTGACTTTGGACCAGACAATTACTTCACATCTTTTAAATTTATCTGTATCTATTAATAAGACCTTCGTAAATCAACTTCTGCAATTTTCTAATATTACAGCAGTAACTACAATTTCTATCATAAATATTTGACCCCGGAGTCCGCAATACATCATATAGAAATTTAAGAACGGAATAACAATTACATTTTCAGATCATTTTTTTTTTTTTTAAGATGAAATCAACTTTAGATCCCGCCTTTTAAAATAAATTACTACTTTTAAAACATTTATGTTCCTTTTTGTTTCGAAATATGGACTATTTTGGCTACTAAAAAATTCTCTTATCGAAATAACGATGTTTTCTATTTTCAGGATATATGTATTTGCTTTCTGTTGACTATAATTCTAGTCTAATATCTCCTAAGCAACAAGTAGATGATGTTTGTGTACGTTTTTCTTATCGTGCAAGGAACTCGTTTTCGCTTTATGTCTTGGTACACTATGAAAACGACAAAAACAATTCCAGTTACACAAAATGGCAGCTTCACTTCAGAAATCATCAACTGTCATGGAGAGTCGGCCAATTCTTCCTTCCGGCAGGAAATATTCAGTTAGAGTTCAAGGCCACCGCCAGTCAGAATTCATTTCTTCAAATTGACGATATCATTTTTCTCAAAGGATATTGTTCTCCATTAAGTAAGTATTTTATTCTATATTGAGATGTCAATCTTATTCTTATCTTTTACTTTCATAAATGATTCTCTATTGAATAAAATGGTTTTAAATGTTATTTTTTGAAAGCAAACGAATTTATTGAAAATTATTGCTGGTGATTAAGCTAAAGATAAATGTATCCTTATCTCGTGCCTAGCGGTTTCTAAAGAGATAAACAAAAAAACATATGTATGGAGATTTTTTTCCGAGGGTATAATAGAGAAACCGATGGACCAACGAGTAATTTAAACATTCAAAGTGTCCTAATTTTGGTAAAACCCATTAAGGTAACTGACAAGGCACTTCATCACATCAGTTTTTTTTTTTTTTTTTTTTTTTAAAGAAAGGATTAAATATTTAGATGCCATTATGAAAACAAACTTGAAAAGAAAAATATCCCTGAGAAGAAACTGAAGGAAGTTTGGAAAACCTCTGATCTCGCATTATTGAAGTTTTAAATTTATTTTTTTTTTTTTTCCAATAGCTCAGTGACTCAATTTTTTTAATGAACGTGAAGTTATTGTAAGATTTGCTAATCAAATAACGTTTATCATTATTTTTTAAGCTGGTCGCTTCGTATTTACCTCTTGTAAATAAGATTTTACCAGAGTAAAAGGATAAAGAATATTATCTAATTAACAAAGCAACCTTTAAAAGAATGCTCTTATTCATTTTCTGTATTTTTAGAACACAATGACGCGAGGACAATATTCTAAGATGGCGGTTATGTTTCTAAATGACAAGAAGCATTTCTTTAATTATTATTCATTCCTTTTTAAGGGCTCTTGAATTCTCAATTCGATAAGTCAGCAAGACCTTCGTATGAAAATATTAACGTGTCTTTTGATACCATAATAACCGAAACGTTGGCATAAAAGATTCTTGTTTAAATAAAATTCTTTGTTGTTGGTATTCGTTTGCAAAACAATCCAATTTTGAAATAATAAAGATTGCGTGAAACAATTTTATTGTAAGATTTCTAATTCTCAGGGTTTTTTTAATTTTTATTTGCCCCTTTATCAGCTAACCTACTCACCCCTTAAATATTTTATATTCTGTCTTCTCAGTATTTATTGGTATAACCATATCTTTGCTTCAAGTCTTTAACCTATGAGGAAATTGTCCCGGATTCCCTACCATGAGGTAGGGTAGATTTTTATTTATGCATAGCAGACCTGGATTCCTTTTCTTCGTTTCTAGAGTTATTTTCCATATCTTTATACTTTCTACAGTTTCTGAACAATATCTTTTGCTATTTATAAGCGCCTTCAAATTTTACACTTACGTTGTCTGTTTACGTTTTACCCTGATAGTTGAATTTCTGCTTAGTGATGAAGCTCTTAATATGTAATTCACACACAAATCTGTCCCTTTTGCTAACTACCATTCACTCTAACTACTTACAATTAATGTTTAGTTCTTGCTTTCTTCGTTTAATAGTTATTTAAGTTTTTCTTCTTTATCTGGCTTATGATCACCGAAGTTAAGCAACCGCGTACCTGGTCAGTGGCTAGATGGGTAACCGCTTGGAAATAACAGCTGCTGTAAGCTTGGGTGTGCGAGTGGTGTAATGGGTAATGGTTCGGAATTGTTAATCGGAGAGCCGAGTTCCAGTTGTGTTCGTTATATTCACTTATGTGCCTGTACCTTTTGAGGAAGGTATGAACCGCGGTTCCTCGGTACCTCCAACTCGGGTCATCCTTTAGGTCGATTTTTTGTCGACAAAACTTCATAAAATAGTAAATGAGGATTTCCTTATAGTTAGTTCACATATTTTTATAATTTAGTAAATGATTATAAATTTATTAATAAAAAATTGTTTTCATATTTAGTTCTTTATAAATTGGTAAATGAAAAACATTAGTTTTACTTTTAACTTTTAATTGTATTTAATTGGTTGTTAAAATGTTGTAAATATAAAATTATTCTTGTAAATAAACAATCAAATAGTGTTTAATATTTTTGTTGTAAATTCTCAAGAACCAAAAAAAAAAAAAAAATGGTATAAAATTAGGTACCTCCATGAGATCGCTAAAAAAGAGCATAGCATGATGAAAAATACGCCAAATTTGAAATGTTTATATTATCATTAAGAGGAAAGATCAGTTTATTTTAATTTTTTAAAACTTTTCCTTTTTTTTTATATTTATTACCCCCCCCCCCCAACTAATTTTATGAAAACTCTCGAAATTCGATCGCGTCAGGTTTAGTGATTACAATAGTTAAAAGCACAAGGCTTTGAGGAATGCAAATCATGTTTCTTTTTGTTTTTAATTGGACCCCCCTACCTGAAAATCAGCTCTGAATTGTAACATACAAAACTCAATAAAACAAAGATATTATTTAATTTCAAATGCTTTTATTTGCTTTTATGAATGTGGACAATATTTTCTGAAAGTAAAAAATTTTTTCGATGAAAAATGAATTTTTAATACAATTATTAGTTATTTTTTAATTATAATAGATTTTTACATTTAAGTTGTTAAAATATAAAATTAATTAAAAGCCGCATCGGGTTTCCTTAGTCTCCTTATGAGATAGATCTTTTTTTAGCGCGTTGTAAATTGTATCATTTTGACTAATCGGAAGACCCACAGTAATTAAATGTAATTTTGTGTTTATAATCGGGTTGTAATTATAAAGTACGGAAGACCAACCAGGATACAATTAAGTTGCATTATTTGAGTTAAGCAATGTTCTCCGCTGTTAAGGCCTTTACTTTTGCGAAACACGTGTGGAGAAGTTAATTTGATTTTTCAATTTCAACTGAGAAGGGTACATACAAGTATCAGTATCATCTTATGAAATTTATATGATCTTATTTTTATATTAATCTCGGTTATGACATTTTTCCATAAATGAAATATCAAAATTAATAATAAAATGAATGGAAATACAAATAACACAGTAAAATGTAATGAATGTTCATAAAATTATAGTATTTTATGTACACTTCTGATAAAATTTCATAAGAAAGGTACCAATAAATTAATTAGATACTTTATGAAATTTAATATCACTCTTAAGACTTATTTTAATTTCTTTATAATATATTTTCCATAAAGCATCGTAAAGGTGAAAGCTAAGTACAAAAAAAAAATTACAGCGTTGAAAGTTTTCTTTAAAAATAAGGAGGTAGATAATTTGTTCACTTAAATGTAAATTATTTCACTTTTCTCCTTCCATAGAACAAATTATCCATGGTATTCTCAGTATCCTTCTGTGGGACCGCATTTCTGTTGCCTCAAGTCATTAGTGATGAAATTGTTCAGCATTCACGGCCATACAGAAGTACTGATATTACATAAGTTTAATATTCATTCTTTTGTTTCTAATGAAATTTTCCTGTTTGCTTTATTTAGCCTTTTGGAAAGCATTTTTCGTTATCTTAATGTGTCTTCAGATTTCGGTGTCACATTTTCCGTCCCCTGTTTAAACACTTCCAAGATATTTAAATTTTTGTACCTGCTGGATTTTGGTATATCCAATTTGTAATTCGCATATTGAGCTGTTTCTTTTGTTGGCAATCATGCTTTCTTCTTATAGTTACAATATTTAGTCCTTTGTTCTCGCTTCCTTTCACTAACTACTGTATAAATTCATGTATTTTAGTTTCTATGTCTGCGCTCAACACTGTCATGCAGATTGCGAAATATATAACTTTTACATGTCAGCTTTTTGTGTCGTAGTTTATCAAATGACTGCGTAAACTATGAAACTTTTTTTTCTTCAGACTATATTTTTTAAGCAATATTAGATCAATAAAAACATGACAGGTTGAGGAAAAACAGCGAATAATCTCCCCAACAAGCTTGTTTAAATGAATGGCAGCAGTGGGTAGGTGTAATTGGAGGGGTACAATTTATAGGCTTTTGATTACCAAACAAGGGGTACGTATTATGCATGAGTAGAAACATTTTCCCACACTTTCAGCACAATTTTAGCAGTGCGTATTATGGATGAATACGTATTATACATGGGGGAATTACGATAATTTCTATGAAGACACCATTACCACTAATATCTTACAGTTATGTGGGAGATCTATCTACCGCACCCAGTAAATTCATAAAAACGCCAACACTGATTTCGCTCGGTCTTTTACACCTTTCATCTATATATATATATATATATATATATAATATTTAAAAATGATTCCAACACGCTACATAAGAGTTCTCATCTTTCAAAACAAGAGCCGAAAACTTCAATATAATTATTTGAATTAAAGTAAGCTCTGTTCCATCTTCAAGCGAAATTTTTTTGGGGGGAAATAATATATATAAGCTGTTTATCTGCTTACCATTGTACTGATGTGACTGTAAAGAAAACCTATTGTTTCTTGAATGATGATTGCTTCTCGGTTTATTCGTATTTTTTATTGAAATTTCAGACTGTTCAGATGACAGTTTTCTGTGTGGCAGCCAAGAGAAATGCATCAGTCAAAAAGACAAGTGTAGGTACCTCCACTTTTTCGCGGGAAAACAGCATAGCGTAATAAACAAATGCCACAAACTTACCGAAAATAAATTTTTATCGTCAAAACGCTTATGTTATTATTAAGATGAAAGACCAAAGTGTATTTTAATTATTTTTTGATATTTTTTAATATTTTTTAACACGTTCGAAATTTTGGTTAAAGTTTTCTTTTTTTTACGTCATCGCGGTGCTGTAAAAATAACATTGTTTTTTTTTGCGCTTTTTTCCCGTTGAAAACCCATTGATTTGGAAATTCTTGTAAAATTAAAGTAATTGTCCGATTTTAATGAAATTTTCAGGACTTATTTCACCAATGAATGAAATTATTTTTGAAATATTTCTTTTTAGTAAATTTTAGTAAAAAATATTTTTTTTTTTAATATGTTACACCCCACTTACTTATTTTCCCGAAATTTTTTTCAATTCTTTTTATTTCCTTACAATTTTTTTTTGTTTAAAGTAGGAGTCATTGGAGATGGTAAATCACCTACTTTTTTTTTTCTAATTTGTTCCAACTTTTGTAAAATGAGCTTTGAATAGAAAAATAATGAATCCAATAAAACTATGATATTACTTAATTAGAAAAGCTTTTAATTGCTTTTGTAAATAAGTAATATTAAGGTCATTATTGCCTGAAGAAATAAATTTTTTCTGATGAATAATTAAATTTTACAAGAATTTTTTATTTGTTTTACATTTTGATTATAATAATTTATAATAGTTTAAAAATCGTGCAAAACTCTGTATTAGCTTATTTCCTTTTGATAATTAGTAATTAAGTAGAAACAAAATTTACGAGTTCAAAATTGCCAAGTTTAATAAATTTAGTGATTCCACTTTTTTTTCAAATAATTTTTTATGTTGTATTTTTCTACTTAATACATTCCTTATTTCCATGTACGGTAGACTGAAATTGCCATTATTATAAAAAGAGTTTTGTCCCTTTATTCTAATAAATAGACATAACAGTAAAACTAAAAATAAAAGGGTTCACTCAGATTTCTAGTAATTTTCATTTATGGTCACCCGTCGTAAGCTGTCATCACTTGTCAATCAACACGTGGATCAAGTATCGGATCAAAATTACGGTACCAATCGTTAATAATTCGTTGTATATTTCTTTTGTATGCTATAATTAAGTAATATTTTTTTTAAATCAGATTAATTTAACATTAAATTTTCTAATTTTACTAAAATGACGTGTCAGAAATTTTTTTAAATATTTTTAAAATCGATAAATTTGTGTTTGTTTACAAATTTCTTAAAATTAAGAAAATGGCGGGTTTTTTGAAAATTTAAAAATTTAAAATTAAATTTGACATTCCAATGTATATAGTTTCTATCTGAAATATACCAGAATTGTTTACTTAATGGAAATAATAAATTTAATGATTCAACTTTCAAGTAAAACTAAAATGAAATATTCAAGCATATTTTTTCATTTTAAAAAATGCATTTTAAACTTAGGTATCGATAATTTATGCCGAAAAAGTGGAGGTACCTAGACAAGTGCAACAGATTTTACGAGTGTGACGATAAAAGTGACGAATACAATTGCCGTAAGTATTTATATGAGAGGAAGAGACCTTTTTGCAAATGTACCAAGTGATAAATGTTAGAGAAAATTTAAATGGTGAGAAACCTAACAAGCTTTTCTTTACTTTTTTATTTATTTATTTTATTTTATTTTTTTAATGGATAGCAGAACACGGTCTGGAATGGATAAGGGACAAACGTGAACTTATGGAGAGACGTAATCGATTTGAGAATCATGCATTTTAAAAATAAGAGTTAAATGACAAATTATTAAGGCAACCAAATAAAATATTCAGCCGATATGTCATTAATTACGATCTGCTCTTGTTGAAATGTTATAGCTATTGTTGTAATGATTTTTTTAAATTGTTATAGTGTTTGCATTCATTCAACAAAACTAAAAGGAAGTTGAATTTTCCTAAATTTTGGTTGAGATTAGATGCCATGACATTTTTTTTTAATCTTCATCCAGTATTAACCTTTGAAAATTAATATTTTTAATATTCATCCAATTTTAATATTAAAACGAAAATTTTGATTCACGGTTATGATTATCCCATGTTACATCGCGATCTTGTCGTGTGCACCGAAACCTAGGAAATGACCCTGTGCATGCTCACAAAGTAAGATGAAAGCCACGTCGAATAATCATAATACGAACCTTGTTTACCATATTATAAAATAGAGGTTTTATTCGGGGCTTCGTCTGGGTGGGTATGTAGGTGACACTGGCTAACTTCTGGTATGCGGATCTCTTTCCCCCTACCAACTACTCACTCTCGCGTGGGACTGGCAATACGATGGGTAGCATCGGAACTACGCGACGGACAAGTCCCTCTCACGCCAAGGTCGAAACAGAACTGATCCCCCCCCCCCCCACACACACACTCCTCCGATCTCGAGCATAGCTGTTAAAATAGGGTGTATCCGGTTGCTGGTTGATCTGGTGTTGTTGTCACTTGGTCTCCAAAAGAAGCCATCCACTCCTCCGTTCCTCTTCGGTCAAAGAAAATTTCAAAGAATCATTCGCTGGTGATAAACTAGAAACACTTAAGATCGAGATAAAATCAAATGGATGTTTTTTTTTTTTTTTTTTTTTTTAAAATCATGATAAAACAGTTTTTAAAGCACCGCCAGTCACGATGAACGGGCGTCGTCTCATGCCTTGAAGTTGAGATAAAACTGTTTTAAAGGTTTTAAGATGATATTAATTCACAAAATTGAAATGAAGTACCCGAAATTAACATTAACTTGGACAGATTACGGTATGTAGCATAATTAATTACCGAGAAATCTATCATGAATTGAGTTTTGATAAACATGCATTTTTTTTTTTTTTTTTTTAATGATATACTAAAGTATTCACTACAGAATTCGAATGTGGCACGCAGAGAACGTAGTTGCGCACGATACCGTTAGGTGTCGCATACACTTCTGAATTGTATGTGGTTCAGGATTGACGGACTTTCTTTCTTTCTTCTTTTTTTTTTTTTTTTTTTTTTTTTTGTGGATTTTCCTGGAGTTTGTAAGTGCCTCTGGCTATATATATATATATATATATATATATATATATATATAGCTAGCAGCGTTGCCCGTGCTCGATTCAAAAATCGTACTACTCGTACAGCAATCGCTATCACTTAAAATATTTTTGCCCTTCCTTGCCTTTAAAGGAGTGCCCTTTTGCTGTGCTGATGTTGCTACATGCCTTACTTCTTGCCTATCTCACAATTTCTGCGAATTTTTTCTAAGCTCTATACTAAACATTAAATCTGTTACGAAAAAAGAACTAAACAAAATGAACACAAAACGATCAGTTTTAAAAAAGGACTCAACTGGAAAAACCGAATGAAAAAAGAATGTTAACAACAAATACCTTTTCACACCAACCCAGTTCTGCGGAATCAGAATCAACTTTGAGTTTAAGCAAGCGAATGAGCCAATTGGAGTAAAGTGCCATGCAGATTTAAATTTTTCACACTTGTGACGTATGCAGCTATCGATTTTTTTTTTTTTTTTTGCATACTAGTTAACATTCGTATCGGTCAGCTGTTGGCTCTCATGCTGGCCAATAGAATCTTCCTGCCTATTCGTGGCAGCCAGCTATTGGCTCTCACTCTGGCCAGTACAAAATGGCTGCAAACTACATGAAAACTGCTGTAGAAGCATGAAAAAATCGATTATTTCCACTATCGATGGGAATTGGGAAATGCAAAGTCGGTCTTGGACTTCCCGCTAACTTGGTGCAAATCCGTCGAAAATTGCGGCCGTGCATTCGTTACACACACACACACACACACATATCCTGCCTTATATATATAAAGCTGCGCGTATAGTGTTTTTCTTTAATTGCTGATTTAACAGTTGTAATATTTCAAGAAGCTTTAAAAAATGTTAGCTTTAGGTGTGCGAGTGCTATTCATATTTTAAACGTGGTGAACTGTCGTCAAAACTATCGACAATGTAGCCAGTCTTCACCCAGCCGAATTGATGAAAATCATGAAAAGGTTTGGCACGCAATCAACGAAGGTCGTCATGACATCTGAAATGAATGGTTTGACTTGAAATTCATACCAGCGAATGGTAAAAGTGGAGTTGACAGTGAAACGTGTTTCTATAACATTTGCGTCTTGTTTGTTCACGGGGAGGTGGTAAAGAAATTTGTGTGACTGCATGTCGCATTTTTTAAGGAATAACTTCTAAATGATCTTCAGTTTCTTTCTAAAGTTATGACCCAAGAGCAAGTAAGATAATTCCGTTTATCTTGTATCTCCTGCTCAAATATATTTTAAGTCGGATGCAATAGTTTCTCACATCGTCTTTTGCACAGGGTTCTTTTTATGTGCCGTGTTCTTTCAGGACGTAGGCGATTATGGCTCTTCACATCCCTCTATTCATTGCAGCTCTCAATAAGTTCCTTCCCCTGCCACCTCTCCCAAACCACGTTCTATCATCCACTTGCTTAAGGCCGCCAGGTATGTCATGTGTTGTTTTCCCTTGTCCCTCTTTCCCTCTATTCGACCCGTGAGTATCAAATTCTCCAGGCCTTATGTGTCCCATGAACTTCAGCTGCCTCTTCCTGATGTTAAGGTCTTTAAAGTTTATTCAACTTCTTATCGCTTTTGCAAGCAGTTATTTGTACTACGTCATTTGCAAACATCAAGAAAAATTCAGAAACTAGGTAAGTGGCATCAATATGAATTAAAGGAAAGAGACGTCGATCAGTGTTTAAAGGATTTTCTCTTTTTTTTCTTTCTTCTTTACCTTGTAGAACTATCTTCCAGCTTCCTACTTTTCTGTCAACTGCAATGTTGAGAAACTTTAAATTCAACGTCAATTGTTATCTTCTGTCACTTTGAATCCTGTTCCTTTTTAATGCTGTCTCCTCAATAGCATTTACTCGGTTTCTTTCACATCCAGTAAAGGAAACTACATGAACTCGTACAGGAAGTAGGGAAGAAAAGCGAAAAGAAAGGACTAAACATCAACTGCATGAAGATAGAAAGCATTATTGTTAAGAAAAACAACCCGACATGCAAATTATCAATGGAAGATAAACCAAACAAGTACAGCAATTTAAATATATGGGAAGTTTTAACAGAGGAAGTAAAGTGGGACACTGAAATTCGAAGGCACATTGGGATAGCGAGAGATGCCTTTCAAAAGCTAAGCAAAGTATTAAGAAATGGAAAAAAATTCGTTAGAAACAAAGGAAATAGCAGTGAACTGTTATGTAATATCAGTAGTTCTATATGGCAGTGAATGTTGGACAATTTCCTTAAAGATGGCGAAGAGACTTGAAACAACAAAAATGCGGTTCTACATGGAAGCTGAGAATACAATAGACTGAAGTTTTAAAGAAAATGAAAACTGACGTTTATATTTAACATCAGGAAGTGATTGTTGAAATTTCTACGACACTTAATAAGGAAAGAGGGGTTGGAAAATTCGATACTCACAGGAAAGACTGGAAGCAAGAGAGTTTGGTTTGTTTTACGCTATATCAACCTCAATGGGTTATTTAATGCCGACAAGATTTTTATTGCTGGTAATATTTTTTCAAGAAAGTATTGCTGGTAATATTTTTTTTTTTTCAAGAAAGTATTGCTGGTAATATTTTTTTTTTTTTTTTTTTTTTTTTTTCAAGAAAGTATTGCTGGTAATATTTTTTTTTTTTTCAAGAAAGTATTGCTGGTAATATTTATTTTTTTTTTTTTCAAGAAAGTATTGCTGGTAATATTTATTTTTTTTTTTTCAAGAAAGTATTGCTGGTAATTTTTTTTTTTTTTTTTTTTTTTTTTTTTTCAAGAAAGTATTGCTGGTAATAAGTTTTCTTCAAAAATTTATTGCCGGTATTAAAACTTATTTTGACGTCAGTTTGGGGGTTAACTATTTGCCTATAGCTGGGACCCTAACAGGTGCTACCACCCCGGATCAGGGTGAACCTGGGAACACCAGCAATTGAGAGGTGGTTCTACACTCCTCGAAACCTACTGATCAGACGCCTTGCTGTCGGATGTAGTTTATCGTCTTACCCAGGACAGAATGCAAGAGGAACAGAGGAAAACAATAAATACCCTACCTATCGTGCCTTAATAAATCGATGGAACAAGGTTTAGGAGAGATAACAAAAAAATATTAAGAGCTACAAAGAACAGTCGAGAGCCACGATCGCCAACGTCCTGAAAGAACGCTGCACATAGAACAACACTTCCCCCCCCTTGCGTCTTAATGGCTTTATCGCCTTGTTTTGGGCGAAATGGTTAAAAGGAATTAGTTTCAGTAATCATAAAGTACAAATCTTTACGATTGTTTTAGCACTACTGAGCGTTTGTAATACAGTAACGAAAGAAACGGCAACCTACTGTGGGGAAAATCTTCTGTCTCGTCAATCATGAATCCAAAGAGCCATGATTGCCCAATCGTGCATCGCGTGTGGGCACTTAATTGACTAACTGAACTAACAAGGGGAATAACTCTTAAAATTTTGCGGATTTGCATTAAATAACTAAATGGTTCATTATTTATCAGGTATTGTCAGGACGTGACGGTAGTGCAAACTATAAAAACTATAAACCTAGACGTTTTCTTCTTAGCATTTTATATTAATTGCAAGAAGAGGAACTCGGCCATCCTATTTAAACTTCACATTAAAAGTTCGGGCCGCATGTAATTCGTAATTTATTTGCTCTTAATAGAAAATGAAAAGTAGTGTTTATTTAGGTTGGTTAGAGAAAAATAATTTTTTACGTTAGTATCATGGGAGACATGAGTTTGTATAATCCTGAAGGGCGATGTGCCGATAACCCTTTCTCGACAGGCAAACAAAAACCAAACGACAAAAACAGGAACAATGAAGTTAATGCCAATGGTATACATGAAAACATTACCTTTTTGTTTTATAATTATAGAGAACGAATAATCTCGGTGCAGTCATCAAACACCCTTGTCTTAAAGATAAAGAATTTTAGCATCCATTTTAAAATATTAAATGACAAAGACTTAGACATGGAAGCCATGTGCTCGGTTTCTCTAGCTTTTTAAAAAATAAAGATTTTTTTTTAAATATAAGAATAATTCATAAATTACTCTTCTGTTAACTTGGGGCGCACCTGGATACCTTTCGGGATACATTAGTGCGCCCGGGTGCACCAGTTGAGAAACGCTGCTCTATGGTGTTAACTATAAAATATGTTTCTGAGAACTGCCATATGAAGATGATGGATTTTATTTAATTATTTTATTTATTTCTAGCTTCTTCCCTTGACTGTGATTTTGAAGACAATTACGCTTGTGGGTATGAATTTCAAAACAACTGGACACTGACCACAGGAAGAGATAACCTTGTGCCACGGAATGACCATTCAAAGGGGCATTCGTATGGTAAGATTTTTATACTGACCTCCTAAAATAATTGTTTGTATCCTAAATGTAGGCAATATGCGTTGAATGGAATTGTGGGATTACACCACTTCGTCTACCAGGGAAATTCTCTGACCGTTATATATCTCCGAATAGTTAGAACGTTCGTATTTTGACCATGAGACCCGGGTTCGAATCGCACCATTGTCGATTTGTCAGGAAGGAGAATTCCTGATGTTATCGAACTAAAGGAGTCGATCCCAGCGTGTGGCACCTTTTGGAAAGTGCCTGAAAGCCATACCACGGGTTGACCCAAGCCTTGTGAGTGAAATTTGGTAGACGGAATCCTTAGGTGCCGTCGATAGCTGTGCTAACACGAAGTCACAAGTCATCGTGTCTGAGATTTTGAGCGTGCTGGCCTTGTTCAAATTGTTGATCACGCTAGATAATACGCTCTTTCCCAGAAACTGTAACTGAGGTTTGCTCAGCATAGTTGCAGTATAAACCACAGGTGGGCTCTGTGGATGTTGAATAAACACGAATGCGCCTGAGCAAGCGTCTGCAAATGGGATTGGCTAGCCGCCCTAGTAGATGGGTATCCTCGAATACATAGAAAAGGAGATATTGGGGAGCAGTGTGTCCAAATGATCTTTGGGCCTTAGCAATTTTCGGCTAATGTATTAGCCGTTATTAAGGATGTTTTGTTTTTTGTCTCAATATGCAGATCGTAATGTCACTTTTTTAATTCCCAAACACAGTAAGGACATTGTGGCCGTGTTCATAATTAATATTATTAAGAGTTGGTGAAATTAAAATATTTTTACTGTTATCAAACAAAAATTGCCATCACAATCTATATATTGACAAACAAAAAACATCCTTGATTAATAATAGATTAACTGAAAACGTTCGGGCCCAAATATCAATTAGACAGTTCCTACACAATTTGTCCAAAAAGATCTTTTGTGCGTATGCAAGAAAAAATACAATAAAAACTTAAATGCAGTACCTTATCAGTCATCTTCAATGAAACCTGTATAAAAATGGATTGCAGCCCATATATATATATATATATATATATATATATAATATGTGTGTGTTGGTGCAAAAATAATGACGTAATAATGTCGTTTTGTGACGTTAAAAAATAAGTCAAAAAACGACATCATTACGTCATTATTTTTGCACCAACCTTATATATATATATATATATATATATATATATATATATATATATAAGCTCACACATACACAGCCATAGATAAAATTATGGGGCAGATATATAAAAGAAATACGATTGAAACTCATTTATTTTATCATTTAAAGAACAAAGCTTTTAAAGTAAATTTAACTCGTATTCAATATTTGGTGTGGACATCTTTTTGGTTTTATAACTGCCTTTATGCACATTTGCATATTGGAAACCAGTTTAGCACAAGTAATTGGCTCGATTTTCTGCCATTATTCATGAAGTTTGGCTTCTAATTCGCGTTTTGAAGAATATTTGTGCACCTTCCCTCTTGTACCTAAGCATGACCAAAGATGTTCAATGGGATTCAAGTCGGTGGATTAAGGAGGCCACTTCATGACCCGCACTTCTTTATTTTCAAACAAACCCTTTGAAACTCTGGATGTATGGCATAGTGCATTGTCTTGTTGGAAGTTTACTTCATCTGTAACGTTATTGTTGAAAATTTCCTGTAATGAAGGTTGGTAACATTCGTCTAACATGCTTGTGTAAGTGTTGCAATTCATTCTACCCTCACATGTGAATAACATTCCTATCCCGGAAGACGATATGTAGCCCCAAACCATTATGCTCACAGCTCCAAATTTTATAGTTGGGGGCAATACACTGAACATCATATGATTCCCCAACTCTTCGACGAACATGAACAACTCCAGGGGTCAAAAAAAAATTTAATAAAAATTTTAGGGATAATTTTTTATTCAATAAAAATACAGTATTAATAGGCGTAATAAAATCTGTTATGCTCCATAAATTAGTTTCAACTAATAAAGGAACGAACTTCAAAGTTGCTTTCATCAGACCAGATAACTTTGGTTCAATCTTCAACTGTCCAATTTTCATGCTCTTTTGCAAAAGAAAGTCTCTTTCTTAACCTCAGGCAGCAACAGTTTTTTGTAGCTTTATATCCAGCTTCTTTCTTCTCACTGAGAGTCGATATCACTTTGTTGCCTCTCGAAATCCAGCAGTCACGTTAAGAGTTTTTTCCTATCGCCTAGAGATACCCTCTTTAGCAGTCTGTCTTCCGTTGAGTTTGTACACCTTTTCTGGCCTTGGCCATCACAATTTTTTAAAGAATTGGTTTCGTTATATCTTTTAATGGTTTTTTGTACACCGTTTCTTGAGCCTTTCACTTATCTTGCAAGTTGAACCTGGGATTACCCATCTTTGAACAATGCAATGATTTCAGCTCTAGGGATGTTTTTCTTCAGTGACATTTTCAACAAAGAAGCAGCACGTATAAATTGATACTAAACTTGTTACCATAAAATTAGAAAAGATAAAAATGAACACTAATTATTATTTATACCCACCCTACTGTAAATGACAATGAAATATCAAGAATGCTTATTATAGTGTTTTCAGCTAATATATGTAGGAGTTTCAATCATATTAACTTTTCTACACCTTCCCCATAATTTTGTCTATGTATATATATATATATATATATATATATATATATAGGATTCCCGGCAACACTCACATACACAGCACAACATAAGCCAGCAGGAAGATAAACATAATATGGTTCAACCCACCGTACAACAAAATTGTAAAAACAAACGTAGGAGAAATATTTCTTTAAACTCGTACGCAAACACTTTCCCGCACCACGCACTTTCCACACTATATTCAACAAAAACATAGTAAAGATCAGCTGCACTTGCACCGAGAACATGATACAAATAATAATAATAATAAAGCACAACAGGAAAACAATCAACAAACCACCTGAACAAATTAAACCCACGTGTAACTGCAGAATAAAGAACAAATCTCCCTTAAACGGCAATTGCTTGCAGAACAATGTAATATACCAAGCTACTATAAAATCAGCAGATAACAAAGAAAGATATAATAGCTCACAAAATATCCCTTACAATAGTAAATACGTGAAGAGCACAATGCTTTCTAAACATATCTGGGCGATTAAAAACAAAAAACAAATCGCACCAAAAATATCATGTAGAATAAGGAAAAGAACACCAGCCTACAACATTCAGTCCCAAAACTCTGCTTGGGGAAAAATAGCCATAATTACCTTCTCAGACCAAAACAAACTACTAAATAAACAATCAGAACTCATCTTAAAATGCAGACACGAAGAAAACTTTTTACTGCGCTATTTAAAAATAGAAAACTGAAAATGAACAAGAATAAATGAAAATAAAATAAACAAAAACAAGTAAAATAAATTAATCCAAACAAACAAATAAGTAAATAATAAACAAATTGACAAACCATGCCCACTAAAATAAGTTAGAATACTACAATAGACTATCCACAATGCATCACTGATCTGTATACAAGGCCGGCGCGTCTTATCCCCGACCGTGGGGGGGGGCGTTTTCGAGGTCCCTGTTGTGGACTCTGCCATATTATTATTTTTATTTTTATTTTTTTTATTTTTTTTTTTTTTTTCAGCACTGTTTTATGGTCATCCGCCATTTTTGTTTAATTATTATTAAACTGACGTTACATTGTCAGTCATCAGCTACATCATGGCCGGTGCGATACGCAGGAATCCCCGACAAGGTTGGATCCCTTAAAGGGCTAGTTTCACCAGTGTTTTTTTTTGTTCCTACTTAAGTTACATTGTCGATCATCAACTATAATAATCGACAGGGTTGGTGCTTATTACTCCGAACCTCTCAAGGCGTCCATGTGCCTACTGGGGGGGAGGGTGTGGCAGAAGTGCTAATTTCAGTAGCGCTTATTTGATTCATTATTAATTTTCTTTCTGAAAAGTTTAATTCAATTAAGAAGGTAAAATATCTCCATAAAATCATTTTTTTATTCAGAGATCATTCACTAAGGAGTATGTCTGATTTATTTATTTTTTTACTACTAACCAAAAATTTATTTTATTTATATTTTTACTACTAACCAAAACTCTATGGCTAGAAATTAAAATAAAATTTCTAGGCATTATTTTTCCTAGAAAGATAAAACCGAGAAAATGTTTGCTTAAAAAATAAAAATGTTTAAAGATTTCAACACATGGAAATTTTTCACGAAAACTGAAATACTGTTTTTAAGACAATTCCGTTTGTGTTGTGTCGGATTCAGTTTTGGGGGAGAGGGGCGAGACCCTAGCCCCGGCCCTGCATATATATATATATATATATATATAATATATATATATGAAGAAAAATATACGGAAAAAAAACAAACAAAAATCCTTATATGCAATTATGCTGTTTTAATGTTAATATGTCAGCGTCGGACGTTTCGGTCTAATAAACCATCTTCATGACATATTCATAAAATATAATTAACATTATCAATTCAACATGACAAATATATAATATAATGTTTTATGAATATGTCCTGAAGATGGTTTATTAGACCGAAACGTCCGACGTTGACATTATATTAACATTAAAACAGCATAATTGCATATAAGGATTTTTGTTTGTTTTTTCCGTATATTTTTCTTCATACTGTCGGATCTATATCCATATATTTGCTTACATACATATATATATATATATATATATATATATATATATATATATAAGGCGAGCAAAAACATAACGCACATGCCCTGACTGTCGCCTCTGGGTGTTGACTTCAATGTAGACTTTTATATTTACGTACGCTCTATCCCTGATATTGAGTACTTTAACCCATAAATATAGCATACCTTAAAACTATATTTTATCATGTGTGCATATATAATTTTCAACCGAATGTTACATAAACATGTTATAATAAACATATTTACTCTTGCCATATGCTAAAATTAAGTTTTATAACCATTCATTAATGTTCTGCTCATTCATTTTCAATGATTTTCTTCTAGGCCATTACATATCAACAACATTTACTCACAAAGGCTTCGTTCATCTTGATTCTCCCGAGAAAAACACCACGAGTAAAAAATGTTTAACCTTTTTTTATTCCTTTCACGGACATTCGCAATTTCACCTTTATGACAATAATTTTTTAAAATTAATCATTCGACCTTTTAATATCGCGATTTGGCAAAAGTCACAATTAAATCTTGATGAGGGCGTCCATAAACTGCGATTTTCTGTTTTTCTCAATTCCTCAAACGACGAATTGGCTTTGGACAGTATCTCGACGTCACCTGGTTCATGTCCCCAGTTAGGTAAGTACTTTCTGTATATATTTCTCACATTGTTATATCAGTCGAGTGCTAAGATCAGCAAGTTTTCTTTCTCAACGACGGTCATGAAACTCGCTAACCCAATGTCTTCATTTAAGCCATAATTGTCTCTTGTCTGTAAGGACATTATCGCCTGTGAAGATTTTGGTCTTAAACGACCGGAAGAAAATAGAAGGAAAAAAACAGGAAAGGTTTTGTGATGGTCACAGAAAAAAAAAACTTGTAATCTTCACATTTATTTGATGAAACCGCTACGGATGGATTTGATTTGAAAAGACAAAATTCGTTTTTAAAACATCAAACACTCTCATGCCATTCCACATGTTCAGAACTTAAAATTGGTACAGTGAATAAAAGCGTTTGTTAGATCCAGTGACAGGACCCAAAGAGTGTGAGTTCAATACCTGGTTAAGGCAGTGGAGAACTTGGAGAGGGGAATTAACAGGAGATAACTGACATCCATTAAACACGGCACGTGGAACTAGAACAGTCTACCCCAGTGAGCGAAATAAAGGGTTCAGTTCGACATTCTAACCACCTGAAGAAGGCCGGAGTGTACAACGGCCGAAACGTTGTGATAAATATGGCGAGAAAGAGGGACAGTAGTCCGAATAATGTAAATAATGTTTTATTTATTTGTTTATTTTTATTATTAAAATCTCTTACGGGATTTTTTTCTTTACTATTAACAATCTGTCACTGGTATTTTTACTACAAAAATGTATTTTTATACTTTTAGTGTTTTGACGCCAGTTTGCAGGGTGGGGTTCACTCTTTGTCCATAACAGGTGCTACCACCCGGGCTAGGGCTGACCTGGAAACAATAGAAATTAAAAGGTGCCAGATGTAGTTTATCGTCATACAGAGGGTGGACCAGCTGCTTTGCTTTCATCTCTAGGGCAAAGATGTCGCTTGATAAAGATTTTTATAGACTAGCTAGCCTTTTTGATTTGACTGCCTACAGCTTGTATGTTTTTAGGGGATACAGACTCGAAGTATTTTGAATTTATTCAAACCAACAGCGACTGATTGAAAAATTGATCTCTTTGTACCTCGTGATCTGTCTTCAACTACATCCGCAAATTTCTAATTTTATTTAGATCTTAATTTTAAATTTAGACCTTTTAGTGTCTTTTTTTTCCTGTAACTTATAATGTTGATCCTCTTTTTGTGTAAATTTGAATGTCTCTGGGCAGACTTTCGTGCCTGCATAAAAATGGAGTGTGAAAAGGAGTGGTTTTCTCATGACACCGCTATTAAAAAGTTTGTATCAAATTAGCCGATGTTTTGCCAACCATTACAGTAAACAATAGTGTAAATAAACAATCTATATATTTAGGTTTAATTACAATTCCAATCTTATTAAAACATACATTTCCGGATGAGTAAAGGTAAAACCTGGGATCAATGGAAAAACTGTCATTTTGACACTCCGCTATTTTGCGAACACGAAAGTGCAAGTTTGCCTGTCTTTCTTGTCTCTTTTTCGTCTTTCTTGTCTCTTTTTCGTCTTTCTTGTCTCTTTTTCGTCTTTCTTGTCTCTTTTTCGTCTTTCTTGTCTCTTTTTCGTCTTTCTTGTCTCTTTTTCGTCTTTCTTGTCTCTTTTTCGTCTTTCTTGTCTCTTTTTCGTCTTTCTTGTCTCTTTTTCGTCTTTCTTGTCTCTTTTTCGTCTTTCTTGTCTCTTTTTCGTCTTTCTTGTCTCTTTTTCGTCTTTCTTGTCTCTTTTTCGTCTTTCTTGTCTCTTTTTCGTCTTTCTTGTCTCTTTTTCGTCTTTCTTGTCTCTTTTTCGTCTTTCTTGTCTCTTTTTCGTCTTTCTTGTCTCTTTTTCGTCTTTCTTGTCTCTTTTTCGTCTTTCTTGTCTCTTTTTCGTCTTTCTTGTCTCTTTTTCGTCTTTCTTGTCTCTTTTTCGTCTTTCTTGTCTCTTTTTCGTCTTTCTTGTCTCTTTTTCGTCTTTCTTGTCTCTTTTTCGTCTTTCTTGTCTCTTTTTCGTCTTTCTTGTCTCTTTTTCGTCTTTTTTTTTTTTTTTTTTTTTTTTTTTTTAGCTGTGAGGAAATATCATCAGTTAGAGGCAGCTACAACTGAATTCCACTTTTAAAAAAAACTATTTAAAATGACACCAGTCAAATGATAACTTTTCATTTTCAATCATTTTTTACACAATTTCATACACGAATTGTAATGAAGATAAAAGCAAATGCTTCAAAAATATATCTATGAACGGGTAAATAACAATGTTTTAAATAATTATCTGAAACTCCTGATTTAAATGTTTTAATTTTTATTGTATTTTATTGGATGATGTCCTTTTAGTTTGCGAAGAGAAATGGAAACGCTGTCAACCGGACGATATCTGCATCCCATATTACAAATTCTGCGACCATGAAGAAGATTGCCCCAACGGATATGATGAACTCGAATGCCGTATGTTTTAATTTAAGATTTGATAATTTCGTAATTGTAACAATGTTACTTTTTAATGTAAACGTTATTTTGTGAATACAGGTGTTTGAGTGAACGTCTTAAAAAAAAAAAAAAAAAAGTCGAAAGTCTTAATTAAATTAAGCTAAAGAAAATGTGCTGCTTGACAGGCATCGTACCTACATTCCCTTTAACCTGCGAAAGCATTTTCAAGCCAAGTGTGCTTTACCATTTAGTTAAAAGCTATTACAGCAAAGTAAGGCTAAATTGCCCTATTTAAGAAATGCACATCTTTCATTAGGACATTTCGAAATCTATATTTGTTATTATATTTATTATTTTCATACTCGAAATGTAAAGTAATTTTTAAGAAATTCATGGACTTATTTTTAATTAATCCAACATTATTTCGTGTTACTATTCATTGCTAAATATAACACTTATAGCAATGAGAAATAATATCAGATGAAAAAATCCATTAAATGTACACACACTTGTGTGTGTGTATAGAGAGAGAGAGTAGACCAGATAAGTTGGTCAAGATAACAGTCAAACGAAAGGGTACCGATGAAATCAGCATAAAAAAACTTTTATTAATTAACCAGGTGACAGAAATGAAGCACGGAGTTTGCGGTTCCAAGTTCTGAATTTTCGAACACGCCTGTGTACTTCATTAGCGGATACGAGAAAAACTCCGTGCGTCATTTTTGTCATCTGGTTAATTAATATTAATAAATGTTTTTCATGCTGATTTCATCGGCACCCTTTCGTTTGACTTTATCTTGAGCAACTTATCTACAGTACTTTATAAACTATATATGAAGCATACGTGAACTTATTTTTTTTTATTTTTTATTTTTTCCTAAATTGCATATATACATAAATTTCATTACGACCGACAGGTCGTAAGTCGACTTGTAACAAATTTTGCAATCTTTTTCTCTTTCTTTAGGCATTATTGCATTTATTTTATTTTTTTTTAATTTTTACGGTTTTTTTACGTTTTATACCATTTATATCATCTCTATACACATAGTTTCGTTTCTTATTTTTACGTTCGTCAGGTTGAAATCAAAGACTGCATATTAGAGTACAATTGGTTTAATATTTGCTAAACCTACAAAAGAAAAATACAGGTGCAAAAAAAATCATTTTAGTTGTAAAAATAACAAAATACTACTAAATCTTATTGGATGTTGGTTTTGTTTGGACCTTCGTTAGCTGGGGGAGGGTTTTTTTTCTCACAAACATGATGAGCTTTGTCTGAATTGCTAGTTTCTTTTTCACTTCATAAATTTCACAATCCTCTCTTTGATCCTTGTTAGATACATTTTTTTTTTTTTTTTTTTTTTTTTTTTTTGTTATCAGAATCTTTCAAGAGTGTGCGACTTGTTGGTGGTGAAAACATTGACCAGGGTTTTGCTGAGTATTATTACAATGGCAAATGGAATGGTGTATGTTCAAAAAGTACCTGGTCAAAAAAGGATTCTGCAGTTATATGTCGTGAATTAGGATATCGGTAAGTGAACTTAACATATTTGTTTTATCGTAAGCTCATTACGAAAATGAGCTAGTTAGAAATCCACGCAGAAGTATACAGGTAATGAAATTGTATATTTTTGTTTGAATTAGAATAACTGGAGTTCAGTCAGTTATGTACCATGCGTGATACACACTTAGGCGATCATGTATCTTTCGATGCATGACTGACGAGGCAGATTTTTTCCTGCAGTAGGTTGCCATTTCTTGCTGTGGTAGACCAGTTGCCATCTGGTCTGTCCTGCTATTTACCCATAGCTAGGGGAAGGAGAAGAGGATTCATACCTTTCTCAAGGGTATTAGCACGTAAGTGAAATTCGAACTCTGCTCTCTGATTCCTCAATACAAGTCGCTATCTATTACTTTGCTATGGGGTGGGGAGGCATGGCGGAATAATTGACAGCGTCTCCATTGAGGAATCTGTGAGCTGAGTTTGAATTCCAGTTGAATCCATTACTTACGTGCTAATACCCTTGGGAAAGGTATGAATCCTCTTCTTCTCCCCCACCAGCTATGGATAAATAGCAGGACAGACTGGATTCTACAGCCTTGGATGGCAACTGGTCTACCACAGGAAGGAATGGCAACCTACTGCGGGGAAAAAATCTGCCTCATCAGTCATGTATCAAAAGATACATTATTGCCTTAGCGTGTATCACGCATGGCACATTAACTGACCGTTTGTTCTCATCTTTGTCATATTCATGTTTCGGCCATTGTATGCTCCATCCTTCTTCAGATGATATATAGTAGAATTTAGAAACTGAACCCTTTTAGTCCATGGGGGTAGACACATGACCCAGTAGATAAGTGTTAGTTGAAGTAAGCCTGTGACTTTACTCGGAGTTGTGAGTTCAATACCTGGCAGAGGTGAACAAAAACTGGGAGAGTTTAGTAAATAAAGGGAATTAACTGAAACAGAGAGATCCAGAAAAGGCATGGCATGTGGAACTAGAAAAGTCTACCCACATAGACTAAAAGAGTTTGGCTTGAAATTCCAATGTATATCACCTGAAGAAGGCTGGAGCATATAACAACGAAAACATTGTCAATATGACAATAAAGATGACAACAGTCTCAACAATGTAAACAGTGTAATAGTTACAATACCTCATCTTGGAAATATAGACATAATTAATGCTACTGCTTTTCTTTCGAAATGAGTGATAAAAGCAGTGCATAATGTTGCAGATGGCATAAACTTAGAAATATCTTCAGGTCAGGTAACCCAGTTCGCCCAGATGGTTTCCAACTGAGGGTGTTCCCAAGTATCTAGATGTGACTCTCCAAATCACTGTGGCTGCCTCATCCTTCGAACTTTAAAAAAAAAAACCTCTGACCCAAACCATGAAGTTCACCTATAATTTCCATCAATGAAAAGAGATTAACAGTGTATAAGCCTCTAGGAAACTGATAAACAAATATATGGTACTGAATGGGATATTTGACCTAATATAAAAAGTGTCAAATGTTTTGGTAGTGAAAGTTTTTGTCAGATTGTAGAATGCATTTCTGTGATTTGATTTGTGTTTTTATGGCTTATCAACCTTTTGCAGGTTATTTGAAAGCCAGAAAATAATTTTTATATTGTAAGGATTTTTTGAGATAATGATTTACTGATGGAAGTCTTACTAATTAACCCATAGCTGGGGAGAAGAGGTGAATTCCTACATTTTCCAAGGGTATTTGTGCATAAGTAAATATAATAAATCCAATTAGAATTGGAACTCGGTTCTCCACATTTCTGTGAGAATTACATTTGCCATCATAAAATATCCAGTTCAGTACCACAGATCTTCTCATCAAAATAAAACGGTTATCTGTGAAAACCTCCAATCAATTAAGATCAGGGGCTGTGTTATTTTTTCATTAGTGTTGTTAAAATGCCTTTTTGTTAGGAAACATTTTCAGTTGATCCATTTAGAATAAAAGAATAGTACAAAAATTTAAATATGTATGAAGTGTTATAACACAGGATGTAAAGTGCAACACCAAAATCCGAAGGCACATTGGAACAGGGAAAGATGCCTTCTAAAAGCAAAGCAATGTATTTAGAAACAAAGAAAAGAGTACTGAACAGTTATGTAATATCAGTCCTCTTATATGGCAGTGAACACTTCAGCATGATGTAATGGTTAGCAAGCTTGTCTCCCTTGATCAATTACAACTGCTGTCCTTGGTAGGATGATAAACTATGCCAAACAGCAAGGCCTCTGGTCAGGAGGTTTTGAGGAGTGTGGAACCACCTCTTAATGGCTGATGTTCCCAGGTCCACCCTGACCTGGGGTGGTAGCACCTGTTAGGGTTCTAGCCATGGGCAAATAGCTAACTCACAAACTGGGGTCAAAACCCTATGAAAAAATAGGTTTTAATACCAGAAATACTTTGTAAAAAAATTATTACAAGCAATACATTTTTGAAAAAAAAAAAAAAAATTACCAGTGATAAAAAATTTTGTAGGCATTCAATAACCCATTGAGGTTCATATGACGTAAAACAGACCATCAATTACAACTGAATAGTGAGTTTGATCCTTATTAGATGTTCCATGATTCCAGCCTTGTGCCACAAGTAAGCTATGCTTATTAGAATCAATCTTATATGGCAGTGAATGCTGGACAATCTTTTTACAGATGAAAAACAGACTAGTTCGCAGCAATGTGCTTCTACAGAAAGATGCTGAAAATCCCATGGACTGAACATGTGAGCAATGAGGAAGTTTCAAGGGAAAATGGCAACAAAGGACACTTATGTTTAGCATCAGAAAGAGTTAAATTTCTAGGGCACATAATGAGGAAAAAGGACTTGTAGAATTTGACACTCACAGGACACATTGGAGGCAAAGGGGAAAGACAAAAGAAACAAAAACCAATCTGATAAGTTTGTGTAAATGGTTGGCAGAACAGAGAGATGGGGAGATAGCAAAAAATAAAAATCTAAGAACTACAAAGGACAAGAAGTTGTGGAGAGCCATGATTGCTCACGTCATGAAGGAACATAGAACATAGAAGATTGTGATATCCATAACCATGTTATTTCATTTAAGAGATGTATAAATGCCAAATAGAATAATGGGGCAAAAGAGTCTCTTTGAAGGATTTCTACTGTTGATTTTCAAAAGTCATTTCCTCCAAGCATGAAGAGAAAGCAACTAAAATGCAAAGGGTTAATTTGGTTGAGGATAAATGTAGTATTCCATTTGTTCATATTGATTTTTAAAGAAGTAATCAGTCAAGAAAATGTTCATTAATTGCAATGACTTTATTATCCAGTCAAGACAATTTTTTTTATTGTCTGTCTGAAACATTTTGATAGTTTTCAAGGCAATTTCAGACCAAAAAAACTTCAAAAATATATTAAAGAAATTTAATATTTTAATTCAAGTTTTTAGACAAAAAATGTTTGTATAAAATACAATAAAATTACATTTTTCAAGGTATTTTTTATCATCTATTCATGCATAGCTTTGGTTGGGGCACCTTGATGTTGTGTAAGGGTCAGCAAACTTGTCTCACTAGAATAATTACAACTCTTTAGTGAGTTCGATCCTCACTGGGTGCCCCATATTTTCGGCCTTGTGCCACATCTAAGCTGCACTTAAAAAATCACCAGAGCTCAGGTTCTTATTTTTTATTTTTTTGAACGGCAGTTTTCCAGCAACATCTTGTTGAGCGGCAACAGTAAGAATGTTTTACTTTTTCTTTTTTTTTTTTTCCATAGAAAATATTACTGTTTTAAGGTTTTTTTTTTTTTTTTTTTTTTTTTTTTTGTTTTGATGAGCATTTTGTATTTTGTGAATAAATGTCCAATTAGATGTTAATTTGGCAGGGACCTGACAGTGTCATCAGCTTTGGGGATTAATTGGAGTAACCATTCTGTGTTTTGTTTTGTTTTTGTTATTGCTAGCATTTGAAAACAGATCTGACAATGATTTGTTTGCTTATAGGTGTCTAGTAATGATTCCTATGATAACAATGGAATATCTCGTTACTAAGTGACTGATAAATTTATAAAGTCACCTTATTTTATACAGGGTGCAGCAGAAATAACTCCCACATATTGATGTCTAAAATGCTGTAGGTGATCACCTGTGGGTGGATGGTCCAAAATCAAAGATCCACGGCATCATGCCATTTCCCAGTCTTGTTTGTTAAAACAGTTGTACTAAGTCTGAGGAGTCCATTATTTTCTGTCATGGCTAAAAGTAAGTGGTCCGGCTCCTTTCTTCAAGACTACATGTGAAGTGGATTTGTTTCTGAAGTTACCATCTAGCCTACCTAAAGAGGCAGGAGCTACAAAGTAGCAGGTGGTTTAAATTCAGTTTTCCTTCTCCTAGACTGGTTGCCAACCTGCCCTGCTATTTACACATAGTTGTTGGGGGGTGGGGAGATGGATTTATACCTTTCCCAAAAGTATGCAATGAACTCAACTAGAAATCAAACTTGGTTCTCCAATACCTCAATCCGAGCCACTATCCATTACTCCACTAGGCATGCACCCTCCCACGTTAGTGGCAATGATGTTCACATTTAGCTAATTTCTTACCATTATATGGGAAGTATTTCTGCTACAATCTGTATGACAGAATATTTTTTGTTATGTTATTTTTTTCATTGAGTTTCAACAATCATTAGAAAAAATATATATTTTTTATTCATCTTTCAATCTCAATTTTTTTTTTTTTTCCTGGCAATGAACTCTTAATAATTGGTTTAAAATGCACAACTGCATATAATGATTTTACTAATTTTGTTTACATATTTAATTTTCACATTGCATATATTTTGAAACATCTCTTGTAATGGATCAACAAATACAGAATATAAACAAATATATCCAAACAAGTTTGATAAAATAACATTGACAAGGTTTGACTATTCAACTTTTTATATTATCTTTCTAATTTCTGTGATTGAGGTGCTCTACATCAGAATTAAAACTGTTAAACTGTCCAAAGACTTTTTTCTTTTGTGACATTTGAGTACTTTCAACTGTCATTGTTGAGAATTGAGTTCTCAGTTGTATTTAACTAAATTCTGGCATTTTTAGATCACTGGAATTAGAATTTAAGTCAATTAAAGATAACATTATCTGCATTGATCACACACACACACACACACACAGACATATATACCTATAGGAGGCATGTGGTGAAGTAAGTAGTGGGTAGCGGCTCAGATTGAGGAATCTGAGAGCCGAGTTTGAATTCCAGTCTAATCCATTACATTCACTTAAGTGCTAATCCCCTTGGGAAAAGGTATTAGTCCTCGTCTTCTCCTTCCAGTTATGGGTAAATAGCAGGATAGACAAGGTTCTATAGTCTTGGATGGCATCTTGTCTAGGAGAAGGACAATTCTGAATTTAAAACCTGCAGAGTGTCGTTTGTGAACCTTGTCGCACATAGTGCACTAGCTCTCTGTGTGGTTGATTTTGCACAAAGTCTTCGCCACTATTATCAAATCATGTGTGCTGGTGTCTGGGATGTTGGTTCCTAGGAACTGAGCTGTAAAAGGACAATATAAATAAAGATAAAACAAAACCTTAACCGATGTTTCAAACTCTGAGAGACTTTATCAAGGAAAGAATCAAATGAATTTTTTCAGCACATTTTCTTAAGTCTCTTGAAAAGGCAAGGCTGGTAGATGAAATTTAACCTGTTTATAAAAGTATGCCATCTACTCAAACATGGTTATTCATCAAATAACATTTGTAGGAGTAGTAAGAAATATATATTTTCACTTTTACTTCTATAATAACACCATTAATTTTTTTTCTAGCAATTACTCTTATTTTGTATATAAAATTATTATTTTTTTTTTTTTTTTTTTTAAATCAGTGGAAGTGGATGGAATTCCTCAAAAACAAAAGTGGTACAAACTGTTCGATCCAACATAAACAGTGTTAGCTGTCTTGGCAATGAAAGTTCTCTGTCAAATTGTAGAATGCATTTCTGTGAGAATTGCATTTGCCATTACAATCCGTTGGTCGATTGCTCTAACACCAGTAAGTAGCAAAAGTCTTCATTTTTACTTTTGTCTTGTTTTTCTTTTTTATTTCATGTCCATTTGTAACCCCCAAGTTGTCAATCCTAATCAGTGGTAACCACCAATGTCATGCCACTGTCTGCTCTCGAGTTCCTTTAGACTACTATGGTTACCATTTTGCTGATTCTTCACTTATTAGTACATGACTTGTTTTGTCACTGGTATTGTGATGGTGGCATGGTTCTACTCAACTCAGCTGACATTTATCTGTTCATGACCATTCACTGTTCTGCCACATTGTGTTTTTGATCTCGGAGAGTGGGAAGATTGCTGATGGAGCAGACTAGAGTAAAAACTAGTCTGACAAAAAACAAGAATCCTTTGGAATTTATAATTAACTCAGGTTAAAAATGTAACAAAGATTTGGTTTATATATGATTTGTTGTACACAACAGTTTTAACCCTTTTCACTCATTGTTACAATCAAATGACACTGGGATCCCCTTTGGAGTCTGCAGTTTGTAACTCAAATTTTTCATTTCTTGTCTTTAGGGCTGGCACAAGGCCTTGTTCAGGAGGTCTTGGCAAACGATGTGGATTCCAGTAACAGTAGTGTGGGGACTCTCTCTTTCCCTCTGTGTGAATCCCAGCTGTCCAAAATCTTCAACTTATATGGAGTTCTGTAAGGGTGGGGCTGACTATAGTCTGGGTTCATTTATCTTCTACCATAAGCATCAACCTTTTCTATATTCCCATATACAGAAATACATTTACTAAAGTAGTTTTCCAAATTTGGAGTTGTCCAGCTTGCTTTTTGAGTGTTCAAATGGATTAAGCCCCCTCCCCAAACTCCAACTGTCTTTACACCTCGCCTTGCACCATAGCTCCATATAGGTGATGCTAATCTCTCTCTCGCTCCCCACTCCCAGGTCTGGTGTGACAAATCCAACTTCAAGAGGGTGCAGTGCTGATACCACCCTGCCATTCTACCTCATTCCTTCTTGAATTTTTCCACTGCCTTCCACTTTGGGAATAACTGTACAATTATTCAATACTTTTGCCTTAAATTCCATGAAGAATGAAAATAAGTTTATAATTAACAAAATTCAATTAGAAATCTCACATTAAGTTTAAAATTCAATAACATGTAATACAGTTGGTTAGCAAATTTTAAACAATTTGTTTACAAGATGACATGGAAAAAGTTTTTCTCTGATGACCAGACTCATAATTTCTTGTTGGGAAGGAGAGATTATTCATCAATCAAGTCATATTTACAAAGAATTGATGACCACTTTTAGTTTTATTTTTGCTATTAAGTATACAGTCTGAGTGTTTTTTTTAAATTTCCCTTCTCAGATAAGTTTCCTTCTAAAATAGAGAACAATTTTTTTTCATATCCTGTCCCTTCAGAATATAGCTGATCATAACTCACCACAGATTTTTTTTTCTTTGTGTTCACACTCCTTTCCATCTTTTGAACAGGAGTAGAGGTTTATCCCTTGTTTCCTGTTTAGGATTCGGTTTCTAGTTCCTTCTAAAATCTGCTCATTTTATTTTACTCCCAGTACCCACTTGCATCTTAGTGGCATTATCACCTTGCTTGGGGTGAAATGATAATTAAAAAAAAATTGCTATTCATTCTTGGGAAAGATAGTGAAGGTCTTTCTTGTTGGAATTTAGTGTTCATTCAGAATGACTGCCACCTAAGGCTAAAGTATCCAGTCTACCTTGCTATTTAACCTATCCCATCAATTTCACTTGCTGCACTGATAACCCTAGCCACATATAACTATTTTCTTCTGCTTAATTATCCTAGTTTTTCTTAAAATTCACAATTTACGGAATCAAAATAGAATGCTACAATTTTGATTAAAAGTTTTTACCCAGGTTTCATGACATTCAATACCTTTTTGTTTCATAGTTTATTCTTACACTCTCAAATTTGACTTTCACTTGACTTCAGAACTTTCAGTTTGATGTTTTACCATTGAAGAACATTTAATAAATTATACTCTTTATTTCATAGACTGTGCCTCTTCCCAACTTCCCTGCCCTGTGAAGGAAAGTGGGACTTACACAAGACAAGGTTACAAGAGAGACACATGTATAGCAAGAGAATTTTTCTGCGATGGTGAACAAGACTGTCCTGGAGGAACAGATGAAGAAAACTGCCGTAAGTATTTTAAGATTCATGATTAGATTGAGCAGGGACTAAGCATAAACTACAAGAAGACAGAATGCATGGTCATCAGTAAAAGGACGAGCCCGAGATGCGATTTGCAGGTTGGGAACACTAGAATCAAACAGACGCAGAAGTTTAAATATCTGGGAAGTGTTTTGACATAGGATAGTAAGTACGACACCGAGATACAAAGATGTATTGGGATGGCCAAGGACACATTACAAAAGCTGGGCAGAGTATTGTGAGACAGGAGGATTTCTTTGGTAACAAAGGAAAGAATACTGAGCTGTCCTTCTTTATAGCAGTGAATACTGGATGATTTCATCAATGATGAAGAAGAGGCTCTAGGCAACAGATGTGGTTCTACAGAAGGATATGACCAAGCGTGTGAGCAACAACGAGATCTTAGAGAGGATGCAAACAAGGAGGAAGCTTATACTTAACATCAGGAAGAAACAGCTGAAGTTTCTGGGACACATAATGAGGAAGGAGGGCCTGGAGAATCTGATACTCACGGGTTGAATAGAGGGAAAGAGACGAGGGAAAACGACGCATGACATACCTAGTGGGCTTAAGCAAGTGGTTGACAGAATGTGGTCTGGGGGATGTAGCAGAGGGAAGGAACTTGTTGAGAGCTATAAGGGATAGAGGGAGATGGAGAGCCATGATCACCTATGTCTTGAAAGATCATGGCACCTATAAAGAAAAATTCTGAATGTGTATCTTTTTTTAGCTGATTTTTTTTTTATCAATACTTGTTAGTTGAGTCACCAAGACAGGTTTGAACATTTGAATGTTTTATTGATATATCAACTTTAAGGGTAATGATGCAGGTAAATTCAAAACGATATAATAAAAACAAAAATATTTTGTGCTGTTCATTCCTAATTTTAGACATATATTTCTGCAAGTAAAAGTAATCAATTGTAGTCTGCATCATAGTCAGTGTGAACAACCCTTTCCTTAGCTGTATTGTGCTTTGCCAGGGTTACATATAGTTTTTAATTCCGTATTCCTAATTCTAGACTGGTTGCCATCCAAGGCTATAGTACCTATTTAACTATAGCTGGGGGGGGGGAGAAGTTGGATTCATTTAGCATATAAGTGATTATAATGAAAAACATCTTTATATGTCTATTTCCAGGCCAATGCAATGCTAGTGAATTTCAATGCCTTAATAAAAAGTGCATTCTAAAAAGTCAACGCTGTGATGGTGTGAGAGACTGTCAAGACTCATCAGATGAATATCATTGTTGTAAGTACAATTTGACATTTCATGAACTCATATTGTATGCATCTCTTGTTAAATGTTTGTCTATTGATTCAGATTATATATAATATTCCAATTATGCTTTAAACATCACTTTGGATATCTAAAGTATCTCCTTAGCCACTGAAACTGTGTTACCTCCCCTAGTTGGCAGCTGACAAGGGCTGGGCATCACAAGCTTTCACACATTGTATACAGAAAATTAAACATGTCATGTTGCTGCATATATTAAAATGCAGAGATTTTTATTCAAATGGTTAACAATATTTTTCATTATGGTGCAGTAGATCAGAGTATACATAGACAATGACGGTTAACGTACATAGACAATGACGGTTAACGTACATAGACAATGACGGTTAACGTACATAGACAATGACGGTTAACGTACATAGACAATGACGGTTAACGTACATAGACAATGACGGTTAACGTACATAGACAATGACGGTTAACGTAAACAAATATTGTAACATAAATGTTGTTAAATGAGCATGCTCTAATCAAAAGAAAAAAAAAATTTATCCATAAAATATTTAGTTCAAATCTCTAAAATATTCTAACAATCCCCAAAAAATGTTTTGGCTTTATATAACCTACAAAAGTTTGATAAGACATGAAAAAGTTAATGTTTTCCTTTTTGTTTCTTATTCAGCCAACTCTGGCTTTTTTTTTTTTTTTTTTTTTTTTTTTTATCCCGAGTCTCTCCTTCACCCTGCCTTTGTCATTTCAGTAGGTTTTCTTGTTTCTTTTTGTTTTTTTTCACTATCTTCATCCCCCCCCCCCGTTCCTCTAATGGAGATTAACAAATTGTCTTGCTGAAAACTTTGCAGTCTTACATGAATTAACCTTAGATCCGTCATCTCACCAGAAACGTGGCCCAATTTCAATTCCACACATACTCCCTGACTGCTCCTCAATTGAATGCTTGTTTATATTGAAAATGAAATAAAAGCAGTTAATTTTTATTCTCCACAATTTGACAGGTCTCTACTCAATTATTTTTCTTTAACTAGAGCTATCTATTACACTTGTTTACAACATGCAATAGATGTCAAATCAGACATATGCTCATAAGTTACTATCATCTCGGTCAAACTTGGACAAAATATTATCAAGCAAAAAAATACAAAAGAACTCTTTTAAAAACACTAAACCAAACCAAACCATATCCTTTACTTCTTTAAAGAAATTAAACTTTATACCAAAATATAAAATCTCACAACAAAACTATATAAAACCTTTTAAGATTTTAAAAATTGTAAAAAATCTCTTCATAAATATCCATACTAAAAATAACAATGCAATCTTTAATAACCAACTTGCATCAGAAACTGAATAGAAAATCACTTGTATTTAGAAACCAGCGTCTCCAATAACTAATTAAAAAGAAGAAATAATCACTGATCTAAATATAACATCAAGCTGTATTTAAAACAATCACAATTCAAAACTCTTGCCTGGCCTTATAGTAGTTGAACGGTCATTAAGCAGCAACCAAAGAAATCCACTTGTTTACCAAAAACTTTTTCTTTAAAAAGAAGCTTTTTCTTTTTCTTCTTTTTGCTGTTAGAAATGATTCTTTCATATATCTATTACTTTACTTAGTTTAAGTTAACCTTAAATTTTAGTATCCAAGTTTAAGGATATTTTGTCAGCTTTTAGCAACTTTCGTGCAGATCCCAAGAAAGAATATAGAAATTAGGGCTATTCTTGCAAATAGCAAGACATTTATCCAGTACTCTTTGGTTTGACTCAATTGTACAAGTAAACTTTGAGTTAAAATCTGATTTATTTTAAGTCAATTATTTCAGGTGTAGCACATAACAAAATAGTCAGTCTATTAGGTTGGTGCAAAAATAATGACGTAATAATGTCGTTTTTTGATGTATTTTTTAACGTCAAAAAACCACATTACGTCATTATTTTTGCACCGACCTAATATAAGATTATCCCACTTGTCTGCCAAAGAACATCTGCTAACAACCCACTAGATAATGCTATCAAAAATAGTATACAAGAAGAGTGGTTTCATTACCCTTCTGAGGAAACTTTTTATCCCAGCAAACTACATGTTGCACTGAACATAATACAGCATAGTACACAACATACAAATGCTCTCAGCTTTACTGGATTACTTAGACTTTCTTGTTTGAGGAAACACTATGCAACTGCAATATTATCAATCAATATTATTACTAAATACATCTCAACATATGGTAATACTACTACATAGAATAGTTTACTCTATCACTAATAATAGCATAATTTGAATTTTCATTGAACCACTGGAATTTGTTTAAGGCAAACAAACATGTTAACTCTCTAAAAATATTTGCTCATTAACCTGATTAAAAATGAAAAAGCTATTTTTCCCCAAGGGATAAAAATACTTTCATTAATTCTCTAAATTTAATTTCTAGCAAATTTATTTATTTATTTATTTTTTTTTTTTTTACTACAATTGTAACCACTCTCATTCCTTTCTAGTTGAAATGCTTACCTTCAGATTTACTTTCTTCCAATAAAACATTTCTGAAAAACAGCATTGATTCAATTGCAGTTATTCACAATGGAACATCCTTCTTTTTGCTTCATGATGAAAAGTACCAAGGAGTGTGTGAAACTAATTTGAATAACAAGAATATAGCAGATAAACTATGCAAAGCTGTTGGTAAAAGGTAAGTACAGAATTCTAAAGAAATTAGATAAGTTTGGTAAATATATTCTTACTTATATCATTATTTTTTTGTATCTTCAAATTTCATATTTTTCTTTGTCCTATCAAAGTTAGCAATTAAACATTAATAATGATTATTTCAGTAATGCTACAGTTGGACAGTCACTTTTTACTGGAAAAGGTATCGAATTTACCAGAAAGTCATTGACCAAGAATAACTTTTTTCCTGGACTGTCTCTCACCACCAATGCACTGTAAGTAATACATCATTTCATTCAATGCTTGCCATCCATAGAATCTTAATTTGCAATTTAGCTTCTATATCCTAATGTAATTTTTTTGTTTGTTTAGAAATACTTGCAAGATATCTTGAACAGATATCACCAGTTAAGGCAACGAGCAATTTCAGTCCACTTCACTATCAAATTGTTTCTGTATCACACTCAATGACCAATTTGCATTGAAGCAAAGAATATCTCGAAAGTAAAACTGATCAAACTAATTACAAGACAGAAAAATTAATCTTTTTTTTTTTTTTTTCATCTCACCTCAAGGTCCTGTCATTTACTCAATGTTTCATGCAGGGGTAAAGGTCAGTATTTCAGTGGATCTTTTTTTCTTCTCTAAGCTGCTTCTCAAATTCCAGATCATTTTGATGTGATCTGATGAATAATCTCACCTTCATGCAAACTAACACGTACTGTATATTGATATGTATAAGGTGGCCATTAAATCTTAAAAGTTAACACCCTATTTTTTTGTACAAGTTACATAAAACTAACCTTAAATTCTGTGGTGTAGTGGCACTAGTAAGTAGGCTGGTAACTATCGGATTGCAGTAGGCCAACCACTGTCTCAGTATGGTAACTACCAATGTAAATATTTCTAGTTGAAACAATTCACATTATAATGGTGTATTACAGTTATAAATGTAAAATTACTTTTACTTCTTAGTTTCACATTAAAATGTAAGACTTGAGGGATAATTACACAACAATCTGAAAAAGTTCCGCTGAGCAAACCGCACAAATAACAAGTAAACAAATCTTTTGTTCTTGATATATAGAGCTATGGATGCATTTGCATCAATCATTATTTCTCGTAGTAGTGTTAAATAACATTTAGGATAATGTAAGATCTATATTTCTAATTAAAATTCATTAACATTGGAGTGTCAGCAACATTCAGTATAACATGCAAATTTAATTTTTCATTAACATACATTATACAGTATTTTTTGCAGTGTTAAGCAACAAAACATTTAATAGGCCATCTTTATTTCTTGTCACAGAATAAAGAACATAAGACACCCACATACATAATTAAGACCTTTCAAAATTACCATGATCATCACCATTTACATACTCATCTCCAGTCAGTTATGTGCCATGCTTGATATATGCTTAGGCGATCATGTATCTTTCAATACATGACTGACGAGGAAGATTTTTTTTCCTGCAGCAGGTTGCCATTTCTTTCTGTGGTAGACCAGTTGCCATCCAAGGCTATAGAAACCAGTCAGTCTTATTTACCCATAGCTAGGAGAAGAGGGCTCATACCTTTTCCAAGGCATTAGCATGTAAGTGAATGCAATGGATTTGACTGGAATTCAAACTCAGCTGATTCCTCAATCTGAGACTACTGAAATCACAAAAAAAAATTTACCTAAATTTTGGGTCTCGTTTTTATCTACAGGTTGCCTTATACATGGAAATATATAGTAACTCAACTATATCTTTTTTTTTTTTCCTTTTGTGCCTTTCAGTGTTTACAGGTAAATCAAAGTGGGGAAGCCATACTTTAATGGTCACTTTCATATTTTTATTTCAGAATGTGGTACCCGAGGAAAAATCTTAAATGACCGATCAACACAAAATGGCATTTCTACCTTTCTTGGTCAGTGGCCTTGGCAAGTGGTGTTTAAGAAAGACAACTACACTTCATGTGGTGGAATTCTCATCCATCAAAAATACGTACTCACCAATACTTACTGCCTCAAGTAAGATGAATTTTGTTTTCTTTTTTTTATCCTAAACAAAATGTTAAATACTTTTAAATAAGTTAAGGAACACCTTTCATGCACAAATATTAATGTGCTGCTGCATTTTTCTTTCTTTTTAACGATAAGGTTCACCCTTTACATGGTCCGGGGGGGGGGGGACTCAAAGTAGAGGGTTACATTACGAGTCAATTTGTGCAGAAATGAATGGAAGATAACAATTGGCCTTGAACAGATTAAGATTATAATGAACAGGGAAACATCCTCTTGGGAGTCAGTTCCACAGAGCAGTGGGTTGCAGGAAGAAGCTGAAACTTACTTCTCACTGAGAAGATATAGAGAAAATGTGAGCAGTTTGCTACTATGTAAGTACCATACGTGTGTACTTGCTGTGAAGGTTTGAGTTGGTGGGACCAGGTAATGTAGTTCACCCAAGCACTTTCTGTGCAGTAGAGATAGAGCAGCAAGAAGCTTGCCATATCCTGCTTGTGGGAGAATAATTCATCACCCACAAGGTAATTTCCATCATAGCAGTTCTATGGCTGTGAATGATGTAGATTTCTGCTATTAATGGGTTAAATAAAGAAAAACCTAACAAACATTTGAAGAAAAGGAGTAAGCTTATCATAGTGTTAAAAATACATTTTCATTGATGAATAAGCTTAACATTTGAATAATTTTTCTATATCTTTTTTTTTTTTATCACTGACTGGTGATCAGGTCCCATTAATTTACAGTTCAGCTGGCTACATGTAACTGTAAATTTTATGCTAAGTTTCTTTTCTCGCACTTTTTGCTTGTGGAACTCCCTTCTGGCTCCATGCTTTCCAGCCAACTTTAATCTGCAAAAATTTAAATGCAATCTTCTTGATTAATCTTTCTCTGTTCTCAAAGTTTAGTGATGTTCCTGTTTCTAACTCTTCCACACCCAGTAACCCCTTGCATCTTTATAGCTTTACTGCCCTGCTCTATTTAAAAAAAAAATAAATATAAAATAAAATTGACTCTTACATAAAACATAAGTTTGGAATAACTAAAATTAAATAATTTTTTTTTTTTTTTTTTTTCCCACCCCATTTCCACCTTTGTCTATTTTGTCCAGGGAAAACCACATTTGGACAGTGACAGTTGGTACAATAAACAAAACTAGTGGAGGAGTGCAATATAAAATAAAACGAAAAATTGTTCAATCAACTTCTGAAACAGAGGCTATTGGTTTGCTGGAATTGACAGAAGCTGTACAAATAACTGATTATATTCGTCCTGCCTGCCTCCCCTCTAAGCCATGGCTTCCTGATATGGAATGCTTTTCAACAGGATGGGGAATGAGTGGAAGCTGTAAGTAATCAAATCTTTTGAAATTGAAAGTACTTTGAACTCCAAACAATGGTGAATTTCATTTTAATCACCAAGCAATGTATATTCTACTAAAAATGTTTGTTTGTGTGTGCGTGTTTTTTTTTTTTTTTTTTTTTTTTTTTTTTTTTTTAATGAAAAATTATTAGATTCAATGTGTCATATGTCAATTGCTGAGTGGACGCGGTATTATGGCGCATGGAGGATTGATTGGTGACGGACGAGTTTCTGTGCTGAATGTGCAAATTGTAACGAGTGAATGGGTTGTGAATCGGATTAGCTAGGTATAAGATAGTTAGTGAAGACCAGCCTCAACCCCTTTCCTCCCTTGTGCCATAATTGTATTAGGTTGGTGCAAAAATAATTTCGTTTTCTAACATATGTTACTATGTGAGAAAACGAAATTATTTTTGCACCAACCTAATATTTTTTAACACGATTAATATCGTCATGTCAATTCATATCAATTTCATTTGTAAGGAGAAAAAAAAAAACAAATTAAATCCTGTATATAAGAGAATAAAGTTCTATTATAATTTATGAAAATAATTACACCGGTTTTGTTTTAATTGGTTCAGTAAGAAAGTTTGGTTGTTTAAAAATTGTCAGTTAAAACATGACCTTTTAATCAAGTCATAATTTTGATCAAATTCTAAACTGTTACAATACATTTTAGAATTTGTGATCAAACATGGAAATTCCTTTTTCAATAAAATAAAGGATTTATAAAAGATGTATTGAAGTGGAGGTCACTTTTTTTTTTCTTTTTTTTATCTTGTGACATGTAAATCTTGCAAGTACTTAAAAAAAAAAAAAAAAAAAAAAAAAAAACACACACTAAAATTTTGTCCTCTAAAGTCAAAATATACAATCTTAAATCTTTTTCACCCAGCACCAACTACCTTTTGGGGGCTTATAAAATTTGCGATACTTAAAATGTGATATGCAAGAAAGTTCTTTAAAAGATTAAATCATATTTTTTTTTTTTTTTTTTTTCATTAATCAGATTCATTTGCTTAAGAATATCCAAGATATTTAGTTGTTGCTGTTTTTCTGTTCTCAGCCAATTATCCATATTACCTGAAAGAAATCAAGGTTCATCTACTCAGTCAAGATCACTGCATAAGCCATTTTGCAGGCATCAGTCAAACATTTTTGTGCGCAGATAATGACAGATACTCAGTAGGATGTCATGTAAGTTTAAAAATATATATTAAACTTTCTACTATATATAACTTTTTTTTTTTTTTTTTTTTTTTATGCCAATCATCCCTTTTGAGATTTATTTAAAGCTAAAACATTTTTGGATTATAAGAATTCTATTTAGCAAGTGAATATTGAATTAACTTTTGAGAATAAAAATGATTTCTCACAATTTCTATTTAACCCATAGCTGGGGTGGAGATGGATACATACCTTTTGCAATGTATATATGTATGCTTGTAAATAATAAACTCTACTGGAAATCTTAGATCTTTCATTCAAATCCACACACACAAAAGTCCAAGATCATCTTAAACTAATAAATCTGGAATCTTCATACCATTTAAAAAAAAAAAAAAAAAAAAAAAAAAAAAACTTGACTGACAAAGAGTGAAGGTAGTTAAAATAATAGCAATATAAATTGTTTTAAAATATGATAAAAGTGAATTTATTCATTTTCTTTCTAAATTTAAAAAAGAAAAAATTTCATTGTTTTCAAAATTATTCTTGTAAATAAACATTTTTAAAATTAATACAATATTTATCATTTACTAATTCATGAAGAAATTTAAAACTAATTTATAATCTTTATTTTAGCAAATGTCTATAAATTTACTATAAGGTTATCTATATTTACCATTTTATAAAGTTCAAATCAATTGGCCATTGAGGTTTTACCATTCCAGTAAAGTAAATAAACAATTTTTTTTTTTTTTTTTTTTTTTATTATTGTAAAAATAGGACAGTTTTTCCCATGACACTGCTTTAATTTTAACAGCCTTCACTTTTTGGCAATGTTTGTTTTTAAAAACGATTAGAATTGTAATAAAATCTAAACATATTACGAAAGTGAATTTATATATTTTCTTTGTATCTGAGAAGCAACAACAAAAATGATAAGCTAATAAATAAATAGTGCCTATTTACACTATTCCTTTAAAGAATGCATGTAATGTTGAAGAAACATGGCCAGAGAGAATAGAATCTTACTCATAAAATTAAAAGGATTTATACACATCTCTTCTGCCTCAGATTAAAGCTATTATTCAAGCTATTATTCAAGCTATTATTCAAGCTAATCACAGAAAATACTAATTCTCTTTTGAATACACAATAGTTTCCATTTTTTTTTTTTTTTTTTTTTTTTTTAATTTCTTGTCCTAAGGTCACTTTGTATTAGTCTTGTTATAGCCATGTTGGTGTGTTAGCAAATATTTTTCACCTCAAATTCACTCCCTCCAACAGAATAATGAAGTTTTACAATTTAAATGATACTTGTGGTTAATATATTATCTATGAAAAAGGGATACATTTATTTACCAGATTTAAAAGTTTATGGTGACATTTGACTTTTGCACAGTACTATATATATATAAACAAATACTGCAGTTGAAAATGAAACAAAAGGGGTAGGTGGCAAGTAAATAATTTTTGGAAAGGGTTGGTTTTAAGATAATTATTTCTGACAAATAATATTAAAGTTATCTTTCATGAATTGTATTTACTAATCAGGCTGACATTGGTGGACCACTTGTATGTCGGAACGACCATGGACATTGGGAAGTTGTTGGAGTGGCAAGTGCGGACAGAATATATTGTTACCCTAACAGTTTTAATCCTATCACTTATATAGATGTATACAGGTCATTAAAATGGATTTTACAGCATTTGACTTAAACATGGTGAACATATCCTGACCACAATGAATTATGCTAAATTTTCTTGAAAATTTTACTGATTTAACACCAAGATTGAAGCATAGAAGTCTGTCACAAAACTACACATGTGCATCACCCAGCGAGGAATCCATTGAAAAAAAAAAATCCTTTAAAATAAACTTTTAAAATATAAGATTTCTGCTTCAATACATGCAACTCTATTACAACTGACATAATATTGCATGAAACTGTTTTACTAACACTAGTATTGGATATCAATCAGGCTTAACCACATACAAAAACTCATAAATTGGAATTGACTTATACAATTACTCCTGTCTTTTCTTTTAATTACTGGTAACACTTTATTCCCTAACATTTTAGCAAAATTAATGCAAGTGGCCTTAAAGCATTGACATTTTTCCACAGTAACTGCTAATTTTGTCTTAATTTCTAGGATGAGGATTTATATTTGAACTATTGTACTCATGTTATCACAGCAGTGTAATGAATAAAAAAAGTGTTTAGTTGTTGTGTGTACTTGTGCTCAGTGGAAACAGCTGAGCAATAACTGAACAGCCTATCCTGTAGATTACATAAAAAGGGTCACAGCTCAGAATTCCATGTTGGTTACCCATATTTATATACACCAGAGGACACAATAGCTGAAACATGAGGAAAATAGCCTGCAATTTTAAAAATTGCTGTTGCTATATAAGGCAAAAACCTGAAATGACAATGTTTCCAAGCAATGAATTGATAAGTTTTCATTTTTATTAAACTTACCTTTTATAATTAACAAATGACTTGGGTGGTGGTATTATATACAAATAAAATTAATTTCTGGGATGTGGTGGTTAATATTGTTTACATGTGGACTAGTGTCCCCACTTTGTTCTAAGAACAAATGATGACATGCAAATAGTGATTTCTCAGTGGAGAACAGAATTTTATATTAAAACAATTCTTGTATCAAGAACAAAATGACTATAAACCTTTATGAAAAATAATCTTTGAAATTAGCAATGAAAGAATTTTATTTATTTTTATATTAAAACAATTCTTGTATCAAGAACAAAATGACTATAAACCTTTATGAAAAATAATCTTTGAAATTAGCAATGAAAGAATCTTATTTATCCATGTTGTCAAATTAAATTTTCCTTGCCAGAAAGGAACAAAGATTAGACTTGAATATCAAAATGAGCTAACAACCCCCAATGGTCACTTGCAAAACGTTGGCATTTTGGAATCCGTTCCAGACCCACAAGTTCAAAATATACAGGTTTTACTAAAGTTCCTGCCTTTGGATGCCGTAAATAGATACGATCAAAACGGCACTTTGGTTGGTAGCGTTTTCCCTCGATGACTAAGTTATCATTCCTGGTTAAGTCCCACGTGAACTTTGCCTCAGGACGTTCTCCAGTTGCAGACCAAACATCCATGACATGACTTGGGAGTCCAATTTCAGTCAACTGCAAAAAAAAAAAAAAAAAATTTTCTATTACAAATAAGTGGTGTTGACTAATCAATTTTTCAGATTAAAATTAAAAAAAAAAAAACATGCACAAAAAGCAGTAGGTTTGAAATATGAAGTAGTCTAAAACAATTCTCAGGCCACCAAAGAACTTATTCTAATGTTTGGTCAAATCTTGAAGTGTGACACATCAAGAACTTTTCAGTACCCACTTGAAAAGATACGGTATCTAGATATATTTGACAAAAAATTGTAACATCCAAATTTATTCAAGATTAAACATGCAGATAATATAGCTGGATTGCTTAACATTATAGGACACCCACATAGAGGAAGTTAATGGAAAAGTAAAGGTGTGGATGGGGGCCTTTGGAGACCAAGCCAGTTCTGGTTTGCCTTTGTGAGTGCCTGAATTCCACCCATTCCTATAGTCAGCCACACATCAGGATGTATAAATAGGCAAGGAGTTAAATCGACATAGCTGCCCCAAGTGTCACCTACCAAGGCAAAGTGGCAAATAAAACATTCTATTATAATTGTGCTTGTCCCTCATTTGTCAGTTCACATGACCTGCTATGTCATGCCACTATGCCATAAATAAGGGACTATTTTTTTTTCTTACCAGAATTTATCTTACATATTTATAAGTTTACCATTTATCCTTGCTTTGAATATGGCTGCCACATACAGTCTAGTGCACCTGCTATAAATCCAAAGAATCTGCAATGTTACTGGTTTTGACCCAGCATCTTACTTTCAAAGCTTTTTCTATAAATACTTTCATGGTGATTGTGTTTAATGGCTGTTTCAGTGAAATGGAAAAGTTGTCAATTTCAAGTTTTTTTCATTTGTACCCACTTAAAATAATAACCAACATTCATATTTAAGATTCTTATTAAAATATTTTGTTAAATTCAAATGATTAGTCATGCAATAGGGAGATGTCTACAGCTATTTTATTGTCATAGAACTCACCATGAGTTTAATCATTAATTTAAAAATTAAGATTAATCATGAAATTTTCATGGATTAAAACTAGTCTATATATAATATGGGAAACAGTACATGGAGTTTGTTTCTCATCTTACCTTTTGTTTTGGTATGCATTGATGAAAACTGAACGCAATATGGGAAAATCAATGGCTGGTTGATTTACAGTAAAAGATCACACATACAAATCAATACAGACACAGGTTCCAAAGTAAAGAATTTTATAAACAGTATTCAGGCACCTCATCAATAGAACATTACTGTGTTGAGCATTTCACTTTGCAGAGTGCCCCCCCCCACCGAAAAGCAATATGGCTTCTACTTTTCTAGGTCAACTGCTAATGTGTTAATGATCATTGCTGAAATAATTTTAGATAAGAATGGTGAAGCTGGGGTTGTTTATCTGGATATATTAAGGGCATTTGACAGGGTTTGGCATACTGGTCGTCTTCATAAGTTGAAAGGTTATGGTATTTCTGGACAAGTTCTTGAACTGATTCAAGCTTATCAAATCGCAAAATGAAAGTTGTCTTGAATGGCCACTCTTCTAGATCTTTTTCCATTAATGCAGGTGTTCCCATAACTTTGCCTTAAACCTTCATTGTTCCTAATTGACATCAATGAGCTTCCTGATGTCATCAGTTCTCAACTCTGGATTAAACATTTTTCAGCACAGATGCTGGCTCAATAGATTTGACACTTATGAACAGGTCTGAATTTCTAAAATTATTAAAAATAAGTTTATTTTTTATTTTTTTTATTTTTTTTCTGACAAATATTGAGGCTGGAGAAAGGTTGAATGAAGTCTAATCTGCAAAAATGATTTCACCTTTCTTTTCTACAAGCAGACCACTCAGTAGTGTCTAACTATAATTCTGCAATCCAACCTCTCAAATAAAAGGAACATATTTGTATCTCTGTAACACGACACCTGCTTTTGCACTGGATTCTTTAACCACACTGAACCTTATTGCAACATGCATCACTGTACCCCCATGGGCACATGACCAAGTAATTAGAACACTCACTTTACAACTACAAGACCTAGGTTCAAATCTCATCAGGATCAATTTGTCAGGAAGGTGATTTCTTGATGTTATTGACCTGTCAAAGCAATCCCAGCAGGCAACACCTTCTGAAAGTGCCTGAAAAGCATAGTATGGGTTGATTGAAACCTTGTGACTGAAATTAGGTAGATGGAACTATTTTGGAGCTGTCAGCAGTTGCACTAGCATGACAGTGCAAGTCATTGTGAAAGAGGGTTTGATTGTACTGGCTTTGTTCAGACTGTTGATCACGCCAGATAATGCCCTCTTTCCCAGAAACTCAACATAGTTGCAGTATAAGCTACGGGTGGGTTCTGCGGGTGTTGAACAAACACAAATGTTCCTGAGCAGGTGTCTGCAATAGAGAATAGCTAGCTACTCTAGCGGTATAGTAAGTAATGGCTGGCCACTCATATCTCAAGATGTCGAAAGACTTAAAAGATTTTATCAGAATCCCTGCAACCTGCCAGCCTGCACATACTCTAAGCAGGCCAAAAAATTAGTCCTTAAATTTTATTTTCTGTCAGTAGAGATATCTTTATAGCTATTACATGTGCATAAAAAAAATGTTATAAGCAGAATTTTGGATAAAGCGAGATAAATATTTACAAATTCAGCTTTTTAGAAGAGAGTAAAATATTCAAGGTATCAAGGAATAAATTCTTTACCACCACCACTAAGAAGTTGAGCCTTAATAGTGAACACCTATTTAAATAGAAGAGGATATTGCGATTCTGTAAACAACTCTTATTTACTGTTATAATAGAAACTCAAAATTTTTGCAATATGAAACATTTATGCACTTACTTCTTTCTCTCGCAAATTGAGATCTCCACCAAATATCACAGTTCTTGAGTTGTCAGCTTCTTGAACTTTTTGAAAACCTGCTTTTAGCTGCTTCTTTCTCTCAGCTGAGTGGCTTCCCATACTTTCTAAGTGAGTATTGATAAGTAAAAATGACATACTTTTGACTTGACACTGAAAAAAAAAAAAAAAAAAATTCATTTTAAGGTCAACTCAGAAAGGTTTAAAAACAATTCAAATTTCAAGTTAACAGGAAAATTATTCTCAAGCATTTCACAACTGAAGTAAAGATACTCTCTGAGCTTAAACATTTTCAGGCTGGAAGGATTTTTAAAAAAATAAAATAAAAAATTTGTACTTTATACTAATATCTCATTCGAATTAGCTATTATGACTTGCAATAACACTTGTAGAAAAAGACTACAATGTTTTTTGTAAACATTAAGTAGCCTTAGCTAAGAGCCCTGGAGGACGCCTGCATTTATGCAAAAAGATCTAGGAGAATGGCCATTCCAGACATCAAATCTTGAAATGGAAATTGTTTAAAAAAAGCGAAAGCCATAATCACTATCAGAAAGAAGACCCTGGCAATGTGAGATGCTTAATTCAGAGCCTCTCGTAATTTGCCAAAAATAGGTAGAAGGCTGATAGAAGGATGAGATGGTTAGCCTAAGTGTGACACTATTTAGCTATGGTAATTGGCTAACTAATTAACCATAGAAATTAAAAACGGGAAATACTTAAGGCGAGAAAGAGCTATATCAGAAGATAGACTGAGCAACATTAAAAAGAAGAATTTATTTTATTTACAAAAGAAATACTTTTCACAAAAGACAGAAAATCTGTAATAAAAAGCAAACTGTGATTCTGTCAAAATTAATTAATGTCACAATAAGGGGGTGATGCGCCAAACGAAACAGAATTCTGAAAGAAAAACAAAGCCACCCAACGCATGCAACCATAAAAAGAATTTCAGCTTGAGACCACCCTGGAGAATAGGTATTAATTATTTTTCAGAGATACCATTTAACTTTAATTCCTGGTTCAAGCAAAGGAAGCCATCTGGTATATACATGAATCTGACATGAGAAGGAAAATCGAAAAGGGGATCATTATTATTGCTTATTCAAACTGTTGACGTCAGACATAGGGTCTCAAAAATGAGCTATCTGGTGATAAGAGAATTTTAAGACATGAGAAAAATAAAGAATTTAATTATCAGGTAAACACAATTGTCCAGTTAAAGGTTGACTAGCGTTTTTTTTTTTTTTGACAATGATTAATGAGTCAGTAGAGGTTCGAACTAAGTGGATTTGAGATGAGATAAAGAATTAATTGGCAATCTGGGATTTGTAAATGTTTTGGCTGAAGAAAAAAAAAAAAAAAAAAAAAAAAAGGATTTTGCAAACAAAATTCTGGAATAATTCTAATTATAAGATGGCCAGTCTAGCTACACCCACACTGCCGAGAGATCATTAGCTAAGTGGTAGCATGGGTGATAGACGGAGGTGAATGTATGAGAAAGACGAAGTTGTTAATGCCCACTGAGGGGGATTGGTATGAGATACCAATGTGAGAGAGGAAGAGTTTATGAGGATAACTCTCCTCCAACCTTCCCTCACAGACAAGGGAGGAACCCCAAAGTGGAAAGTAATTAATTTTCCTGGCCTAAGAACAAAGAGGATTCTTGTTGGGAATTGAGAATTGTCAAGGAACCCAAATCACGACAGGCCCCCACACCGGAGATGGTCGGTGTCCATATAAACAAACATCTCGAAGCAGCTGTTCAGTTTTTCAACAGAGTTTTCAGAGTTTCAAGAGAGTTTGGAGTTGCAGTTGGAGACCAGCCTCGCAGAAGCTGACCAAAAGATTTCCATGTCTTCTTGACTTAGTCTTCCTACCAAAAGCAAGTTTTAAACGCAAAAAGTGTCATGAATCCATAGAAGCGGGCTGGGGGAGAAACACACTCCAGTATTCAACAGATAAAGATAATTGTTATTTCTCAACATATTTGAACCTCGTGAGTTTGTTTCATTTTTTTTTTTTTTTTTTTTTTTTTACTTACGCTTGTGCGGTATCACCTTTACCCCAGATTCAGCTTGCACTACAGCCTGACGCCTGATTGATTTTTCGTCTACCTAAGATCAAAGTCACGACGTGGGTAGGTTAGACTTGAGATCAAAGCAGTTACTTCGCTAACCAGACGTTGGAAGTGAGCTGGGAACGACAAGTTGGTATCAAACTGGAAACGACTAGATCGACCGGGACACAGGCTGGTGGCAACGAGTCAACCCCAAACGCTGGTGGAAGAAACCTTACAGCTTCGTGCTGCAACTGGGAGTTGACCACGGGTTGATGGCGCAGTGTCATATATTGACGTTGCGACCAGTGGACGTCACATATTGGCGCTGGACTGCAACCGCCGGTGGGTGTCACATAAGTTCTTAAAGACTGACACTACAGAAAAGGATTTCCAACAAGCAGCAAAGATATTTATTGTAGAGTTTAGAGAGAACAGGAGACAATTCAGGAGCATATTTCTTAAAGACTATTGCAGGAATACCATCAAGTCCACACACTTTATGAGGATCCAGTTTAGAAACATGATAGTTATATACATATCATTCAATAGACTCGGTTCTAAATAGAAAAACAGGCAAAGATACTCCAATTGTGTCAAGAGTAGAATTTGAAGAGAATTTATGAACAAAACATTTTGCTTTATCTACAGAAAATGTTAACACTTCAAATTGAGTAAAGAAAGGCAGAAGAGAAGACAGTATTACAGAGTCACCAGTAGTCATGAGAACCAAACTTGTTAGAATGAGGCACTGTATAGCCACTATCAGTTAAAAACAGCCTCTTTGAGGACACATTTACAAAAGGTTTCTGTTGTGATCAAAACTATGATGCTGGTGCACTCAGAAAAAGTGATTCCTATGGACTATAGCAGCTGTATAGGCTTGTGTAAACCAAGGAGATTTCAGTTTCACCTGGTATTTTCAAGAAGATACAAAAGTATCAATGCTGACTTTAACCTAAGAAGAAACCTATGGGGCACGATTCTCAATAGAAACATTAAGAATATCAATTCAAAGGGCGTCTCAAAAGAAGTCAGAAAATTAATCCCCATCAATACACTGGTAACAGAAAGAAGTCTTGTGAATAAGAGGTTCCTTTCTAAAAGATGATTCAAAAGAAATAGCAACAAATACTACAGCATGATCTGAATTGCCAAGAGGACAGAGAGAAGGTAAGGAACAAATAAAGTAAAAAAAAAAAAAAAGGGGAAGAAGAATGTTGATCAGATTTATGTGGGGAAAAATATGTAGGGAAATCCACTACTTGACCGAGTGATTAAGCAATGGAAAAATTGAAAGTCTGAATACCAGCAATATCAGTAACATTAGAATGCTTATGCCACTTGACATGATGAGCATTAAAATCACCAAACTCAAAAATATTTGCAGATGGATGTAGAGAAAGAGCCATTTCTATATTATCAGAAATTTTGATTAATATATTAGAGCCCGAGAAGTAGGGCAATAAAGGGAAAAGAGATGGCTAACAGAGTGCAATAATGAAAGTCGAAAACACATGAAAGAATCATCTGGAGACTAAAGAGACAATTCCCGGGCAACTGGGTGATTTTCCTGAATATAAACAGAGGACATGCATACACATGGAAGAATCTTTTCAGCAAAGACAAAGATAGCAATAGAAGAATTTAAATTAGTTTCACTGCTGAGCACTACCAAAGATTTTGAGATTCTTACTATCAGTTGGAAGCAGCAATCAGAAAACTACTAACCTGGTATCCATATCATGAAAAATTGCAGCCACTGGTCTGTCAGATTACCAAAAAGTTATGACAGTTAAATCATTATGGCCATGGAAGAAAGAACTGCTAAACCATATCCTAAACAGCAAACAAAGGATAAACCTCTACTCTCGTTCAATAAACATAGAAGGAGTACTGATACTCTTACAAGTTTTTGTTCATCTATTGAAACTTTATAAAATGGTAAATAAGGATTTCATTATAGCTAGTTCACATTTTTTTATAATTTAGTAAATTTTTATAAATTTATGAATAAAAGATTTTCATATTTATTTCTTTATAAATTAGTAAATGATAAATACTCAATTGTAGTTGGTGTGCACATTTTCTTTTTCTTTTAATGTAAATATAAAATTATTCTTGTAAATAAACAATCTTCTAAGTGTTTAATATTTTATTATAAATTCAAGAATAAGAAAATTCTCCCTTTCATATCTTTAGCTTTAATTAAAATTCTAATCACTTTTTAAAACAAACATTGAAGTAAAAGGTAGCTAAAATAATAGTGGTGTCAAGGGAAAAAGTCCTTTTGATACACCATTTTTGTGGGCATGAAAGTTGAACTAAGCCAAAAATAGTTAAACATTTAATCCAGATTCCCAAAGTATTAATTATATTCGTGCCCTCTTAATTCATCCCATAAAGTAGTATCCCCCAAATTTTCCTTCCTCTTGCAATTTAAATTTTATTTTTGTTTGTCAAATAAAATTCTATCCAATTCAGAAGACATGTAAAATATTATTCCTTTTTTTTGGGGGGGGGGGGGTATTTTGCTAGGAAGAAAATCAGTACAATTAGACTAATTTCAAATTATTAAAAATTTGTTATTTTATGTAATGGAAAATAAAACAAAAATTTCAAAACATTTCAAAACAAGTAAAACTAACCAAATAAAACTGGAAAATTGCCAAATATTAGATTTTAACAGGTAAGAAATAATCAAATTTTTTTTTTTTCTTTTTAACCATAAATTTTTAAAAAAGTTTTTTTTTTTTTAAATTGAAAATGAAATAAACTCAAATTTTATTAAAATTCAATAATTTCACTCAAATTTTCAGATGTAGGGTAAAATTTTCCTCAAGTTTTAGTATTCATTATTCCATTTCTTTAAGAGCTGTAAATAAATTCAAAGTATTTCCAGCTCTATATAAAATGCAAATAATATTTAGAGTAAAATTTTCTGAAATTCTTTTTAGTACAAAAGAAAAAAAAAAAAAAAAAAAAAAAAAAAATAAATAAATAAAATAAAATTTTGTATCTAAGTTAAAGATTTTGTTTTCTTGTAAGTCATCACATGCCGTTTCTTTTACATTTTTGAACAGACTCAAAATAAAAACCATTTTTTACTGCTTAGACGATGCATTTTTTCTCCAATAAAATATCTCCAAAAACCAACCTGCATCCTATAAATCAAAGATCATTGAGAGGTGTTAACTTCTCTTCTAATTATTATATTCTAAATGGTTATCATAAATTTGGTACTTCTCAGTGTGATGAACTTAGTCAGGTTTTCATGTTGAAATATGCTATTCAGTGGTTAAAATTGGACGTAGTGAGGAGGGCTATGAAGTAAAAGGAAAATTTTTTTTTCTGTTTTTTCCTTTGGAATTTTTAGGGAGCATCTCATAAGCAGCAAAATATGGTAAACAGAAAAATTAATAAAAGGTATAAAAGACAACACATTACCTCAATCTCGAGCAATGAACGACGCATTACACTGGAAAAAAAAGGCTGAACATCTTCACTCTCAAATTTCACATCAGATTCTTTCAGAAGAATGGCTGTGAAGTAACCAACAAGACCAGAAACAGTAAAACGATAACCAGGACAAAGCTTTTTCAAAATGATCACTGTTTCAGGCACCACTTCTTGTAAGAAGACAATATGAGGATTTTCACTGTGAAGTAAAAAAAAAAAAAAGTAGAGTGAATGGCCATGGATAAATGTAAATAAATGGCAAAACTGCCTAACAAACAGAATTGACAAAGTTTGCAATAAGAAGGGAAAGAACAGGACAAAAAAATTATACAAACCAAGCAAACAATATATGAAAGGCAAAGCAACAGTAATATGGCAAAAAGTTCAAACTAAAGATTGGAGTTGACACATAAGAACATGTTCAGATAAATGAACATAGTATTCTGAGACCAAGACAGACCAGGATTGAGTCATATGAAACTGAGAACTGGCCTATTTTATTGGCTAGCAAAGTGTTTTGCAGTAAAAAAAAAAACAAAAAAAAACACAAAAACAAAAACAAACAACAACTTGTAAATAATACTATTTGCAATTTATCTAATTTATTCATGCATCCACTCCAACCCCCACAATCAACAAATCTTTGGACTTATGTTTTCATACTAGAGATTTCTTATGACCAAATTTCTGGAATGAGGAATTATTTATGCTATTTACATATAGACTATTATCTTCATCTTTGTTGTTGTAATCACATTTCAGCTGGTGTGCCCTCCAGCCTTCAAGTGTATATCAATCCAGGTAACTTACAGGGAATTCCAATTTTTTTTTTTTTTTAAAATCAATTCACCCCAAGCAAGGTGATAATATCACTAAGACACATGGGTCTACTGGAAGTGAAAGAGAAAAGGAAAAAAAAAAAAAAAAAAAAAAAAAATGAAGAAACCTGAAACCAAAGATCAATCCTAAACAGGAAACAGTGGATAAACCTTTACTCCCATTTAAAATACTGGAGAGTGATGTGAACCTATCTACCTCTATTAGAAAACCGGATTTTTATATTTAAAGTCTGCTCTTCGTAAATTAAATTAAGGGTTCAATTCTGAATTCCCTGTAAGTTACTCGTATCAATATGCATCTGATGAAGGCTTGAGGGTACAACAGTTGAATTCTTTTGATAAGAACAAATATGAGAACAATAGCCCGAATGTAAATAGAGATTTTTTTTTCCATATTGATTGTTGAAATACATATCAGGAGAGGTAACTTTAAGAAAATGTTAATGAGGATAAATAGAACTTCTTCATATCAAAACATAGAATCTAATATATAAGAGAGATTATGTCTTTATGTATGTTTGTTTGACTGAGTGTACGTCTATTTAATAACTTTACCAACTTCTTTCAAATTCAGGCAAACAAAGGAAAAAACAAAAACAAAACATGTTTGTTTGTACAATGAATGAGCTCACATCTTTTTAATAATTCCCTTACCTACTCTTCTCAAATTTGTGAGACTATGTTAAATTTTCTTTGGGCCAATGAAACCATATATATATAAAAGTAAGTTTGTCCAAGAGATGGTTAAAAAACTTTTTAGTCCTCATTTTCCATAAGAAAAGCTAAATAAAAAAAATATAAGGGTATAAATCAATGATATATTATTATTAAGAAAAAAAAAAAAAAAAAAAGGATAAAGCATAATAAAACACAAATAAAAGAAAAAACAAAGAATATTAAAAAAAAAAAAAACAAAAAACAAAAAACAAAAAACAAACAACCAAAAACAAGACTATATAAAGAATAAAAAAAAAACAAACAATCTATGTATATTAGAAAAAGAATACAAAAAAGAAGAGAGAGATATTGTTCAACAACCTAGAGCATGTTTCTGATGAAAAAAATTTTTTTTTTTTTTTTTTTGAAAAACAAGAATTAATTACAATAATTTATAAAGTTGTTAAATCTTTTAAAATTCAGTTTTAGGAAATACTGTTATTAAGTAAAACTATTTTTACTAATCATAAGTGTAAAAGCTTATTACAATCTGCAAATGACCAGTATTTAAAAAAAATAATTTTATATTGTTTCTGGATGCATATAAGCATGCTTTTAAAAGTCACGTTTTAAGCGTTGTTTAAAATTTCCTGAGATATGAAAATTAATGATAAATAAAATACCATAAAATTTCACAAGAAATGTATGTAAAACTTACAGGTACCTCCTCTCTTATGAAATTGTATGTTATATTAATTTTTATTATCTTAGTTATTTTTGTGATGTCAACAAACACTCATTGCCACTTTTGTGATGTCAACGAATACTTTTTGTCACTTTTTAATGCTTGTTGTAGTAGAGACTTTGTAATCGCAAATTACAACCATAGTAATGCTGTTGAACACTGCAGGTGTCAGATGCCTTCGAATTGCACTTGCACTAATAATGCTTACTCAATAATACTTGCTTGAAAAGTATAGTGATCCAAGAAGAGAATAGTAGTCTGTATAGTAATAAGAGGATAGACTAGAAATGGTGATTATTTAGACATGCAACTTCCTACTTATGCATTTCCTCTTTGGTCACGTGATCTACTTAATTCAATAATCTGATTGCCTGCGTTTGCTCACTGGTAATTTATGTTCAAACAAAAATGTCGGCGGCGACACTTTATTCCTATACAACACTCCCCTTTGAGATGACTTCCTCCGGACCCTATATTTCTTCAGCTTCGGTTCAATATTCAAATGTTCCATTGCTGTTCTTCTTTTACTGTACCTCCTTGGTTCACTAATTTCTGGTGGAGTGGGTACATCAAACATGTCATACATTTCCATCGGTACCTCTTTTCGTGGACTTACTAAATCAGTGAATCCCCATTTTAACTGATTACGGTGTTGCTTATGTTCCCACCTTTCTCCCTGTACCATGTATGTCTTTTTCAGATTCATTTTTTTTTTTTTATAATGCCACCTTCCCAGAATTCTTTTCCACAATACATTTTAAAAAATACCTTATCTGCAAGTTGGAAGTATTTACTTATATTATTATTTCTTGATGCTCTCACTTTACGTTCTGGTAATAATTTATTAAAAACAGACTTAATCTTCCTGGAGAACATCAACTCTGCAGGCGACATTCCAGACACAGTGTTCAGGTTTGGTGTTATTCTGTCAACTCTCAGAAATTGTTGTAGCATTACTTCATCTGACTCCTCTCCCTCTGACTTTTTTTTTAATGCCCCTTTTAAACATATCAACAAGGCATTCTACTTGTCTGTTTGATCTTGGGTAATAAGGGGGAGTTGTAATATGTTCTATTACTAATGATTTGGAAAAAAAAAAAAAAAAAAAAAAATTCAAATTAGCCAGACGTAAATTGAGTCCCATTATTTGCAACAATAGTCAGGAACACCAAACTTTGCAACAATCTCATGTAGGAAATTTATCATTGCCACGGTAGTCAATGGTCTACATTTTTAATATTTCTGGCTATTTAGTGTAACTATCGACTACCACTAGATAGTATACTTCATTTAACGGTCATGTGAAGTCTATATGTATTCTGGACCATGGCCTATCAGTTTTCAGCCAAGGGTGAATTTTGATAGGTGGTAACTTTGCTGCCAGAGTACAACCTCTGCATGATTTTACTAAATTTTTGATATCTTCATCCATTTTGGGCCAGTAAGTATAACACCTCATTAAGGATTTCATTCTAGAAATTCCTGGATGTCTTATGTGAATTTCTTTTAACATATGTTTTTGCAACAATACTGGTATCACCACTCTCTCTGCGTACATTAGTATATTATTACATAATGAAAATGCATTATTTCCAGTGATGTTTTTTCCTTTAAATCTTAATTGCTTTTTCATTTTCATTATAAAGTTGTCTTTTTTCCGACTTAATTGTTATTTCCTCCAATGTTATGGGCAGTTCTCTTACAGTATTGTGTATAATACATTATTAATTTCATTTTCGGCCCTTATTGTTGCAATTACTGTGTCTACAAGTGGTTCACAGAATCTGGGTATTAGTCTAGACAATCCATCTGCATGACTTAATTTTTTGGATGGTAGAAACTCCATTTTATAATTATAGTTCAATGAGATAATTCCCCAGCGATGCAGTTTATTTGCTCTATGTGTGGGAACACCCTTTTTATATGGACAATAATAGATTATGGTCTGTCTATAGTATGAATTCTCTACCATGTATTAACTTGTGAAAATAGCAAATATGATGGCCAATGCATCCTTTGCTATCTAGCTGTAGTTTCTTTCAGCTGCATTTAATGATCTTGAAGCATGAGCTATTGGTTTAGTTGTTCCATCATCATATTTATATAGTATCACTGCTCCAATCTGATGCAACCACAATCTTTAATTTAGGGTCAAAATGAGCTAGTGAAAAATCTGATGTTAAGACTTTCTCGATCTCTTTGAAAGCACTGACATTTGTCTGTTCAATTCCATTTCACATATTTCTTTAGCAGGTTATTCAAGGGTGCTCTTAATTCGTACATGTTTGGCGTGTGTGTAATATATATATATATATATATATATATATATATATATATATATATATATATATATATATATATGATAGTAATTAGGAAACCCTAAAAATGATTGGAGTGGGCATGTCTTTTGTGTTTGCTCTTGAAGAATCTGGTCATCTACCATTTTCCTTGATAATTTATCCTAAATATTTAAGTCTGGACATAAACAATTCTCATTTTCTTTCACTGATCTTAAAACCATATTCCTTAATTCTCTTTTTTTTCTTTCTTTCTTTTTTTAACATCTTCCACATGCTGCTTTCGGGTCTTGCTTTTAATAAGTACGTCATCCAAATATGCATAGTAACCATAATCTGTTGGAATATGCTTGGTGCTACTTTTATACCAAAAGGAAGATTGTTGAATATGTATAACCCTCTATGAGTGTTAATTTTGAGCAGTCTTCGTCTACTAGTACTTGTAGGTAAGCATCTGGCAGGTCCAATTTAGAAAAAAATTTATTCAATTTTGCAAAAATTTCCCCTGGACTTGGTAACAGGTAGTTATTAGGTTGGTGCAAAAATAATGAAGTAATAATGTCGTTTTTTGATGTTAAAAAATACGTCAAAAAACGACATTATTATGTCATTATTTTTGCACCAACCTAATATAATGTTTTAAACTTTCATCTAACTCCATTGAAAAATCAGCACAAACACGGATTTTTTTTTTAACGTAAACTGTTGGTGATGGCCATTCAGAATAGTCTGTTTTTGATAATCACACCTAATTTTTCTAGTCTGTCCGTTTTATTATTAATTGGATCAAAGGCCGCAAAAGGTACACTCCTTTTTGGCGTAAATGTTAGTGTTACATTCTCTTTTAACTCAACGTTTGCTTTCGTACATGTCCCTAGACCTGAGGAAACTCTTTTTCAGTTCATTTTTCAATTTTCCAGTTGCCATATTAGTACCAGCGGTAACAATATTTATCTTGTTGCAAAAAGAGTTAACTGGAAGGTCCCAAAGATCAAACAATGCAATCCAGTCTGTTCCAAACAAATTAGTATTCTTTAATACAAACACCACTGCTTTTTTGGTTTTTTCTCCCCACAAAAGAAACATTACAGCTGAATTCACCCACAAAATTCAATCTCTTTCCTGAGACTCCATGTGCAACTTTATTTGAATAAACTGAGTTTACCCATTTTTATCCATGTCTGTTCATTTATGATAGCGATATCAGATCCTGTATCCAGTTGCAATTTTATTTTTACATCATTAATTTGCACAAAAACAAATTTCGATAAGATGTTTTGTTAATTTCCCTTTTAGGCTTCTTATCATTACTCCATGTATTTATCATGTTCACATATGTTTTATTTTTTCTCCATTTTTTTTAATCTGCAATACGTACCTTTGTGTCCTATTCTCCCAATTTAACATTTTTTGGTCTTGAAAAAGCAATCACTTAAAATTGTCACCTCCACAACCATGGCAAGTATTAGGTATTGAGAGGGGGGGGGGGAAGTATCGTCTCTTTTTTTTTTTTTTTTTACTGTTCTGTTAGGAGTTGAAAAATATTTGTAGTTTTCTTCTTTTAGATGGTTGGATACTATGTACCTGTCAATTGTGTTTATCCTCAATCCTTGCAGTATCAAGTTTCAAATTCCCAATACATTGACACTCTTCCGCTATTTTCTGGAGAGTTCATTTGGAATCCATTTCTAATTTATCAAGTATCCTGGATCTTATCTTTGTGTCCTTATTAGAAGTTAAACCTTCCTAAAGCAAGTAATAATGATAGCGAACACACAGCCAAAAATCACAGACGCATTTATTACAAAAACCAAATGCATATTAATTACAAACAAGACAAATCTTCTCTAAGGCATATTATAAAGAAATGTACTACTCCAATTGATCCGAATAAAAAAAAAAAATCAAATTTATTATTATAAAAAATTTATGACGGCCAACCTTATCCTCGAAAATAACAACACACCAGCTAAGTCAAAATTACAAAGAACGAACATTATCTATGAGTTCAAATGCCCCTTAAGGAACCGTGTTCCTGATCAAACTGGACTCATAAATAATTACTTCGGTTACACAACCACATGCTTATCCAGACGTCTTACATTACACCTATCTGATCACAGCTCCATTAGAACCCATTTAAACACACACACAAATTTACCAAACTCCATTAGGAATATACTAGTAGAAAACACAAATATATTAAATGCATCCACCTGCAGAAAAAAGACTAAAAATAATGGAAGCTTTAACAATAAAAAAGAAAAAGGCAACTCTTAACAATATTAACTACGAACAAAGCCACAATGTGCTAACCGTATTTGGAAATTAAAAACATCCCTACCACACACTAATACATACACAGAACGCACACACTCAATTAAGCTGAAAAAAAAAAAAAAACGAAAAATCGAATCCTTGATAATGGCTAAAGGTATAGCCGAAAGCACTCAGAAATATAAAACATTTGGACAGTTCTTACACATCCTTTGTCCAGAAAAGAAAGCTCTTGTTAGAACACAAGAAAAATTAAATAAAAAGCTTAACCATAGTACCTTGTCTGTCGTTTTTAATGAAACATGCATAAAGTTAAACCTTGTACGAATGTCAGGCATTTGAATAAATCAAGAGTTAATTCATTTACCTTGAATTTTTCACATTCTCGATTCATGACTTCTGCACAAGTGACAAAATCTTCATTGTCAGATTTTACTAAGACATTGCCATCGAGTTCCTATTACCAAAAATTTTTGATAGAACAGTTACAATCAAAATTTATCTCTCCTGGTTTTCTCAGCAAAATACAATTCACATATTTTTCATGTTCAGCAGGGGGACAATTTCCTTAATAATAACCAAACTTTCTTTTCGTCATTCCAATGCAAATGATCCCTTCTGAAGATCCCTTTGTATCTTCTATAATAATCTGGAAAAGTTATCCCTTCATTTGGATTGTATACAAATTCGTTGATTGAATTAACAACAGAATCTGGAGTGAATAAATCTGAAGTTTTTCCTTCCATCATTTTGGTAAACAATTCAAAAAACTTCTATTGTTGTAGTTGTAATTACTGTTCAGTTTGTTGTTTTTGTTGCTTTTTGAGCACCAACATTTGAATCACGATAGCTTTTAATTCTTCCATTCTGCTGAACGAATACTTGTATAAATTTTGTGATGTCAATGAATACTTGTCATTTACATAATGCTCGTTGTAGTAGAGACTTTGTAATCACAGATTACAACTATAGAAATGTTGTTGAACACTGCTGGTGTCAGATGCCTTTGAATAGTACTTGCTCAAAAAGTAACCACTGTATAGTGATCCAAATAGAGAATAGTGTAGAGAAGAGAATAGTGGTCCATATAGTAATAGAGGATAGACTAGAAATGGCGATCATTTAGACGTCACGAGTCTTCCTACTTATACATTTATTCTATGGCCATGTGATCTACTTAATTTAATAATGGGATCACCTGTGTTTGCTCACTGGCAATCTATGTTCAAACTAACATGTCAGCAGTGAAACTTTATTCCTATATAACAGTTATGAAATTTAAAATTTTATTGTTATATAGTATTTTAAATTTTATTATTTTTCCAGAAAGCATCTTCAAATATAAAGCTAAAGTACCTAATAATTAATAAAATATTAGATTGCTTTTGTTAATTTGTAAAAATTACTGGGTAATTAAATAAGTTCACCTAAAATTTGTAGAATTTGTCACTTTTGTTTATCCATTCAATGACTTCTCCTGACCCTAGCTGTCAACACCATCAATCAACACATGACAAATGAGTCCCTACAGTTAAGAAATGCTTTTATCTTCTAATACGTTTTTCCTGCTAAAAAAGTAAGTACTGTTTCAAATTAGATTAAGTAAACTTTAAATTTTCTAATTTTACACAAATAACCTTTGATAAATGTATTTTTAAAAAACAGAGAATTTAACTTTTGTTAGATGTCTCAAAATGGCAGACATCAATTTTACTGAAAAAAAAAAAAAAAAAAAAAAAAAAGTTTATTCCAATCAATAGAAATTCAGTTTTAAATACAAAGTATTTTGCTAACTGGGTATAGTAAATTTATGCCTTTACCTTTAAATTAAAGCTAAAAAGAAAGCTTCAAAAACGTTTTTCATTTTTTTTTTTTAAATTAATTTAAACTACAGGTATTCCAGATCTATGGTCAATTATACAATGGAATTTCTGAATTCTCCAAAATCTTTCAGACTACCTTCACACAGACTGGAACTCAAGATGGGCATACCTATAATGCTATTACAGAATCTGGACCCACCAAGAATTTGTAATGGCACCAGATTGGTGGTTAAGAAGTTGATACTACATGTAACTGAGACATCGGTTCTTACTGGGTATGATAAAGGGGAAGATGTTTTTATTTCCAGGATTCTCCTTATTCCATCAGGGTCAGATATTCCATTCATGTTTAGGGGACTTCAGTTTCTAATACAAGTAATGTCTATTAAGAAAGCACAAGACCAGACAATCAGTTAGAAGAATCCTGTTATCTGTTGGTTGTTTACGTGTGGGGAGTAAACCAATTTCTTTGTTTATGCTCCACAAGGAAAGACAATATTGTCTACCAAGAAGTACTGTAACGTAAAAACTGTTTAAAGATATTTTTATGTTTGAATAAATGAATTTGAAGTTATATTACTGTTATAGATTTATTTTAACTTTTTAAATCCTGGGCAATGCTGGATAGCTCTACTAGTTGTATCTAAAGTAAAATTAATTTCATCGGAAAAAAAAAAAAATCAAAAACAAATTACTTGGCAATAACTTGACACACAAATTTTGTCCTGGTCTTCAGATTGTTTGTGTCGAGGCCATCAATATTCCAAGAAAGCAGGCGAATCCGTTTATCTTCATTTTTTGCTGCTTTTTGTCTGAAATAAAAAAAAGATTTTTCTTAAAACTATATATATATATGTATGTGCCTGTGTTTGGATCAAGAACATTTTCAGGTGAATAAAATTAGCTTTATTAGTCTTTCAAACAAGTAAAAATAAAACAAGTTTTTATCAACTAAAAACTGCTTTTATCTATTAGTACAGAAACTTCTAGCTAAAGATTTCTTATACTTTTTAGAGTAAAATTTTTTATTAAAATGAAAATTTGTAAAAACTGAGCCATTCCAGTTTCCAAATATTCAAAACATTTTCAATTAGTTTTTTTTTTTTTTTTTTTTTTTTTTTTTAAATCAATTCACCCCAAGCAAGGCAATAACATCACTAAGAAGCAAGGGGCTACTGAAATTGAAAGAGAATGAAAAGTCTTTAGAAAGAACTGAAAACCCAACCCTAAACAAGAAGTAAGAGATAAACTTCTGTTCAAAAGACTTTGGAAGAGTGTAAACTGGACAACTGAACTACTTTTAAATGGTTTGCTATGTATTTTGCAGCTAGCTATATTCTAGAACAAATAGTTATCTTATAGTCATACTAAAATGTTATAGTATAAAATAATGAAAATTACTATGTAACATTAGTGATTTAAATGGAAGCACCAAATCTGGCAAATGGCTATATAAAATTTGTTAGAGCAAGTTTCAGTACTATCTGTATATTGTGCATAGAAAGAAAAAAAGTATTGTTGGTAGTCACAATTAGTTTACATTATGTTGTACTGTGTGAAATGACAATGAAAGAAACAAAACACAGGTATTCTAACAAAGAAAATGGTCCTGAATTGTTACATAATATCAGTCCTCTGATATGGCAGTGAATGCTGGACAATCTTCTCAAATAAAGAAGAGAAGTGAAGCAACAGAAATGTGGTTCTACAGAAGGATGCTGAGAATACCAACAACAAAGTCTTAGAGAAACTAGAAACAAAAAGAACACATACTATAGAGAAGTAACAGTATTAATAGTGATAGCAATACAACAAAATGATGCCTGCATATAATATGGCTTTGTCCTTTCTCATATATCATAAAAAAAAAAAAAAAAAAAGAGAGGACAGCACCTTATCAGGACCAGATTTAGATAAAGAGAGGCCCTAGGCTATTCCACTTATTCCAAATCCCTCATTCTCACGAGGAAAGAGAAATGGAAGAGTGTTAATTAAACAATTTGAGTAAAGCTTAGGATGATGACGGGTGTTTAAAATTCTACAGGTGACAATTCTTTTTCTAAAGATATTATTGTTAAATACAGTATGTGATTGAAAAAATGCATAAATGTTAAATTTTTTTTTTAAATTTATAAAGAAATCACTGCTAGCATCGAGTTATCAGCTTGAGACAGAATTATTCTGAAATGGAATGTAAGGAACATTACTGAAGGGTTGTTTAGAGTCTACAATGCATTATGACAGCATGTATGAGAAAGTCCTATGGCAGTGTCAAAAATATTATTCACCTTGACTGGAGGCCCCAGGCTTCAGCATGCTAAGCCTATAGGTAAATCCAGCACTGCATCATATAATCAAATTTGCATACATGTTAGTATACACAGACAAAGTGTATGATCACATCCATGTGTATGCCAACAACTTATTTCCCTATACGAAATTGATTAAATCTATCTAAATTATTTAAAATAATTAAAATAGTAAAATTTGAATTTACTTATCTCTTTTGGAATACATTTAAATTTTAGTTTTAGCTCAGCTTTCATGAATTTAGTCAGAAATTAGGTTGGGTGGAAGGGGCTCTTAATTTTTGTCAATCTTAGTAAACTTTGTCATAAAAAGGACTGTCATACTTAACCATTTGCATTTGACTATGGATTGAAAATGCAACAATGAAAAAAGTGAACTTAAAGTTTCAAACAAATCCATACTTACAACAAACCAGCTGGTTCTATGGAGGAATGTTTTGCACTTGGATTTGTGTCAGCTGTACTTTCTTCAGGGTCTCTTCGTTGTTTTAAGCTATTTGGCAAAGATGGAGGAGCCCCACCATTTTTCTCAAAGTAGTAATTTATTGCAGCCTGCAATTCGTCTCATATAAATCTTGTAAAATTTATTCATGTTTTTTTTTTTTTACTGTAAATATTTTTGTTATTTATAATCTAAAAATGATAAATTACAATAATTTTTTCTTTTGGGCCCTTTATGACCATGTCACCAGCACAGTTCTCTTGAGTAACCAAGTGGGTGATTTCTTCCAGATAACTATCAGTGTCAGACAGATCCCTACTCTCTCCAACACTCTTCAAATTGTTTGTGGAAAAAATTGTGTAGGAAACTTCCCACAACCACAACACTATCTACCAGTGGTAGACATGCCTGCAACCTACATTTTGTAGATAGCATTGATTGATCTTATGGTGAACAGTAACAGTGAGTTGCAAGACCTGACCAACAAACACTTTGAAAAACCTGGCACATATGGAATGGAACTCAACAGAGAGTAATCCAAAGCAATAGTGAATAGCACAAGCAACACTAGTGCCAGCGTCACCAAGGGCAGCAAACCACTGGAGAAAATGTCCAGTTTTAAATACCTGGTTGCAACTGTCAAAAGATAGCACCTGCAACACAGAAATCCAACATGGATCGCCACAGCAGTGATGGCCAGACAGGAAAGGATATGGAAGAGCAACATCAACTTCCATACTAAGTTCTGCAAATCATTGGCATTATCCATCCTCCTCTATGGGTGTGAGACTTGGACACTCCTGGTTGAGGGAGAAGAAAGGATTCAGGTGTTCAAGAAGCTCCTCTGCTTCTCCTACTGGGAGCACAAAGCTAATGACCATATAAGAAATAGGGTCAAAAGTATCATGGGCTGACAGAATCTACAGTTAAGCATTGAAGATAGCATGGTTTGGCCATGTCACCTGGCATAACAGCCTCTGCAAGACCATACTGAAGGCCAATGAAAGCAGAAACAGTAACGTAAGAGTTGGTCAGACATCAGAGTGTGGACAGACATGTCAATACCAGAGCTTCTGAGAACCAGCACCAACAGATCATCTTGGACAACATTGTCTGTTTTTTTTTCAGTCCTTAGGTCTCTCCAATGAGTGTAGCAGTCAAGGAACTGATGATGATTTTTTTGAGTGAGAGCAGATTTTCATTAACTTAGCTCCTGTTTTACCACAAAAAAAAAAAAAAAAAGTTGATGTAAATTCTCCAAGGAATCCTGCTTTTAATTAATATAAACACTAAGCTCTACAAAACAGAATTTCTCAAAATTTCATAAAACTAAATGGGTGTGTGTGTTGGGGGGGGGGGGTGTTACATATGTAAAAAAAAAACAAAAAATGTTTTAACAATTTTCTAAAATAAACATTTCTAAAATAATTTCATTCATTTGTAAAAAAGTCCTGAAAGTTTCATTAAAATCCAACAATTATTTGTTTTTTGCAAGATTTTCCAAATCAATGTATTTTTCAATGCAAAAAAAATTTCAAAAAAAGGATCAAAAAATATAATTTAATAATCAAAAATCCTTTGGTCTTTCCTCTTAATAATTATTTTGATGATAACCCCCCCCCCCCTGGTATGCTTATTTTTTAGCAATTCTGTGGCGGTACCTACTTTTAATGATTTTTGCAAACGCGTTTTATACAAAATGTGTCATCAAGTTCCATTTGATGTATCATTGTGTATAGAACTCAAAAGTTTGAATAAAATCATGATCTTTTGAGCTTTCAATCTATACTAATAATCTGATATTTTGATTTGTCAATTCTCTTTGGTGGGGTGCAGGGAGAGAACACAAAGTCTGATCTAGCTTTAAAATAAAAGTCATTTTTCTTTCAATAAATTGAAATATTTTGATAAAAAAACTAAAAAAAAACCCACCATTCTGTATTTTGGTCATTACTTTTCTAAACTCGTTTCCTACAGATTTTATTTTTTAAAAGATGTTTTCCTTTCAAATGTTGTTTATTTAGTGAGAAGTGGTCATTGAAGCTTTCATTAGAATTTGGCAATGTCATTAATCTCAAGACTTTAATATTCAACCTATCCCGTAAATATCGAACTTCAGGGTTTAATCAGCCCCGTATATAATCTGGCATAATAGAGGACAACATCATCGCAAATAATACAGAGTATCACACAAACAGTGAGACTTTGAGAGCTAAGGCATGCTGAATGCTAAAGGGTTAAAATCATCCTAGTCAACACCCACCAAAGCCAAAAGATATCAGTTTTTTTTTTTGTTTTTCAATTAATGTATATACATTGCTTTGTCATGTTGGGAATGAAATAAAAATGCATGATGTGTCCATTTTATCTTTTTATCAGTTTTATAAATGTTTCAATCTCTTACTTACGCTGAGTCACATGGTTTGCATGATATGAAAATGCAAAAAATTGGGTCAATGATATTTAAGAACTTTTAAAGTATTTATGTATTCTTAAGTTTGAGTACAATGAAACTTCATGTGGAAATACTTTCTGGTATCTTCCCACCACTTTTTTTCTTTTTAATGATAGACAAGTTGTCTTTCAATAATATTACTTAATTATAAATCTTGATTTTTCTTTCATAATTTAAAGTATGAAAAAAGTAAATCCTTTCTGGTTTGTGGTTATTTGAAGCTATCAAAATGCTCATGTTTTCCCCAAGAAAACAAGTATAAATTAATGACTAGGTTTTTTTTAACAAAAATCTTTTTCCTTAACTTAAACCAAGATTCAGTAAAACTGAATATAACAAAAATTCCCTGCTTAGCCCCACAGACCCGAGACAGATGTGATTAATGCATTTGCCAAAATTCTGCAACAAAACCCAGACAGAAATGGTAAATGTTATTTTAAAATCCTATCCAGCAGATTTACATAAAAAGCTTACCAAAACGTCTGGTCTTGAGTACTTTAGAAGCATTGGTTACATGTAATGCTTAAAAGGAAGTTCTTTGTTTAACAAAGGTTTTTGGGTGAGTACCTGATTAATCAAAGTACCTATTTGGACAGTTATCCTTATAACCACACATACACATATGCCACTTTATTCAGTTTGCACTTGGAAACTGGGACCACACAGCAGTTCATTTTTGTTGAGCAGTAAAGTTTGCAACACACCTGCTTTTTGACCATTACATATCTCTCAATGCTTTAAGATAAAAGAATCAAATCGCATGAGTGTGATGGTTGAAACTTTTAGATTTTCTCATCATTAATTGTTGATGGCTTTATCAACAAAGTTTGTTCTTTCTTCTAGAAATGACCTGCCTTTCAGGAAGGTCACTCAAATTAAGAAAGTCACTAGGATCTAAACATTGCCTGAACAACAAATGAGATCTATGGCTCGTTGGAATGAATAAGAAAATATGCTGCATGATTCATCCCAGCAGATACACAACGTAAAGATTTCCAGTAGACAACACAGGTCCAGTGAGGAAGAGTAATGACAGAAACATCGATGTCTAATTCACACATCCTTTACTAAACTGTAATAACAGTAATCATAATTACTGGCTAAAAATTGCATTAACCATATGGTGACCAGAATTACTGAATATATCATGTTTAGGTCATATTGGTTCTCTATGACAATAGAAAAAGGGACCAATCTTTATCATGTTATAACATCTATTAACTATTAAGTCATTTTAGTTGGAGTAGAGTATTTTTTTTTATACTTGGTTTGTGTAAAGGAAGGTAACTTTACATTTCCCTATCATTTAATTAAAATGAAAAATTTTAGTAGTAAACATTGCTTAAACATTTCATTGAAAAGTCACCAAGTATATTTAAAAACTCACATATGAAAAGCTAAAGAACTTAAGAAAATATCAATTGCACGTTATGAAAGTATGTTTATTTCTTTTTACTAATAGTTGTTTTGTTAAATGTATGTTTTGAAAAGAAACAATTTACATATTTCATTGTGCAGAAGTCAAAAAGTTGGGTAATCAAAAGAAATTTATTTTCTAAAACTACAAGTAAAACGACTAAATAGTGATTAAAATTCAGTTTTACAAGTTATTTTAATTTAAAAAAAAAAAAAAAAAAATCATTTCACCACATGAAAGGGGGTTACTAGGTGTTAGAGAATATGAAAGAGAAAAACAAATACTATAAAAGAGAGAGAACAATAAAAGAACAAGACAATATATAATGAGTGATCTTCAAAAATTTAAATACGACATCAAAGTTGACTGGAAAGCAAGAATCCAAAAGAGTTCCACAAGTGAGAAGTGCAATAGAAGAAACTGTTAGCATAGAACTTGTGTTTACATCTATCCAATTCAACTGTAAAATGATGAGACCATGCCGCCAATCTAGTACTGTGCTTAAATTCATAAAGTAAATGACTGAAAATGAGCTGCCAGATCAGGACCAATAACATTACAGATTTATCTTTGGATTTTATCATGAATATCTAAATATACAACAGGAGTACCAGACTAGATGTGGCAGCCATATTCAAAACATGGATGAATGGTAGACTTGTGTGCATATATATATATATATATATATATATATATATATATATATATATATATACACACACAAGATTCTATAAGAAAAATACCTTTGAACCTTATGTCTAGAATGACATATGGTACAAACTTTCCTAGCAGCAGACCTAACAATTTATTCAATATTTCTACTTCATGTCAGTGGAAAACATTAGTCCAAGAAGGCACAATGAATCACTCTCCTCGAAGTTAGCATCAGTCATGCTGATGAAACATAAAAAGAGTTCTCTCAGACATTAAGAAAACAGTTTAAGAATGATCATATATTTTAGGAAATTTTAGCATCTTTTTGTGGTAAAATGCACATTGATTTGGAAATCCATGCAAAAATCAGATAGTTGTTGGATTTTAATGAAACTTTCAGGACCTAATTACAAATGACTGAAATTATTTTAGAAACATTTCAAGAAATTCAATTTTGGAGGGTTTAATGTTTATATTAGTTATAACTAGAAGTTCTTGGAGAATTTAAATCATTAATCTCTTTTTGTAAAAGATAAGCCATTTAGGAAATAGAAACAAGGAAAAGAGTAATAAACCTCTATGTGATATCTATCATCCTGTATGGCAGTGAATGCTGAAGCATCTTCACATTTCTATATTTTCAAAAAGAGACCTGAAGAAATAGAAATGTAGTTCTACAGGAGGATGCTAAGGATACCCTGAATCAATTATGTGATCATCGATAAAGTTTTAGAGTAAAAAATGGAAACAAAAAGGAAACTTATACTTAACATCAGGTAGAGACAGTTGAAATTTCTGGAGCACATAATGATGAAAAAAAATAAAAATAAAAAAAAGGGCTTGGGAAATCCGATAATCACAGGACAGATTGAAAGCAAGAGGGACAGAGGAAAAGAAGGCATAACATATTTTGTGAACTTGAGTACATGGATGGTGGAACAACAAGAGCTATAAAAGATGGAAAATTTTGGAAAGCCATGATTGCCTAGGTCCTGAGGGGAAACGGTACATGAAGAAGAAGCCCCCAGTTATTGAAAATCTGCAAACGTCTATACATAAATAAAAGTGATAACAATAGTAGTAAGCTTACTGGGTAGTGCCCAATCTTGCTGCATCGATAGCAATGTGTTCCATGCCATTTGCAATCCTTTGCTGTGTTACCCTTGATGCTGCACTTGTAGCGGGTTACACTGGTAGGGGCCATGGTATTACTGCGAGGTGGGCGCACAGCTGTGACCACCTCATGACTTTGGTTCCCAGCTGTTGTCAGTAGTTGTGCTCTCACTATCAGGTCAGCCATAGGTCGGGTGTCAATATTTGATACCTGTCGAAGTCCAATGGAGATGGAACCCAGTGACAAAAACAAGTTTGGTGAGCCTTTCCAGCCCAACTCCCTCGAACCTGGCCAACTGCCTGATCCTGTACACATAGACGTCTACCTGCTGACCAGCCCATCTGACCAGGCTCAGCTTCCTGTAGGCTGTAAATGCACCATCAGAAAATGCCCCCTTTAACCGGGCATCTATCTTATTGACATCCCTTTGGCCATCTTCATCCATCTCCATGTAGAAGGCTAGTGTGTCGCCTTCCAGATACAATGGCAGCAGACTTGCAACATCACCCACCAGCTGAAGTTTCGCCATTAACCTCACCCTTTTCAACCATGCTACTACGTCTCCTTCACCAGTAAATGGCTTTATCATGTCCCTGCTTATGCGCACATTCGCCATGGTAATGGTGCCGAAATAGCTTGTAGCAGAAAAGATGGGATTCAGTAGCACAGACACTGGAAACACAAATTTTGGTTTAGTACACAACAACATGAATTATCATGAAAGTCCTTCTTCCAACTCAACAAGAACTCACCTTTTTCCTATGTTCTTGCCGAACCCGAGAATTTGCATATTGGACACGCTGCCAGCCTCGATCTGACTCACTGATGCATGCGCCTCATCATTCTAGCACCGGTGCTCAGAGAGTCTGCATTGCTAGCAATTTGCTCGCACATATAGGCTACAATACTCTAGCCCTCTTAGCACTACAAGGTAATTCTCCACATTTCCTCAAATAACTTTTGAGAAAGGTATAATTGATTCCCCCCCCCCCCAAAAAAAGATTTTTAGGTAAATACCTTTTCCCGCATACCACTTTTTGGAGCCGATTCTGAGACCAAAAACTCAATAAATAGAAGCATTTCAATTCAATTGAAACAGTCAGACCTCCAACTGACAGAGGTTGTCCGTGAAGGGCAGGGTGGAGGTGTGTGCTACATACATTTTCCCTCTTGTCCTTTATCGATTGTCTGTATTTTCTCTCTGTAAAGGCCATTGGATGGCGCTCGCTATCCTCCATTTTATGGAGGCGACGCGGGAATCGGGTCAACAGACAAGTCTATGCACAACGTCCTTGTCATGGGGGGCTGGGAATGCCACACTTGGTGAGCCACAAACTTGCCTTGAGGTTGGCTTTCCTACACCGTGCATCGACGGGAGATTTGATTATGGCAGGGATTGTTAGGGACGCATTCCCTTTTCTTACTATCAGTGCCCCCATCTCGCAGGTTGAGCGCCATCATAAACCCCGGGATCAATCAGATTTCCTTGTTGGCTGTTCTTCGGTCCAGTGACCTTTCTCAGCCTATGAAGGTCTTCTATCATCTTCTAGTGGAGGGGGTCACGAAGGATTCCCTACGTGAAGAGCTTGACTTGTCAGAGGAGGAGTTTCGCTCATACCGGTCTTGGGCGTCAGCCACGGATTATCTCAGCAATCCTGAGTTTTTGCTTACCTGGCGATTAGCTTGGAATCGGCTGCCTCTCAATGACAAGGCCTTCATATGGGGCTTGGTGGATTTGCCAGACTGTGAATGGTGTGGCTTTGGCTTAGAGGAAACAGCTTCGGACACCTACCATTGTCCCCGGGTCTGCCCCTTGTGGGACCATGTCGGCAAGCTGACAGCTCGTCTCGCTCCAGAAAAACTCGTGCTCATTGATTGCACTTGTGACAATGTGTCGCCCCCATATTCCGGGGTGAAATGGATGGTGTTTCTGACGCTGCTGGCCATGGTCTGAATGGTGATTTGGACAACGTGACAGGAGGAAATCTTGCGAGCCAACCGTCTTTCTCATCAGGATCTGAGCCAATTTTTTGAGCATCAGCTCAAGATAAAGATTAGAACTGATAGAAAACACTTACATTTGACAGTCTTCAGTTAATGGCAGGTGACTGAGGCGAGATTGGTTCATTTGAATGAGACTAGCCTTGATTTTCTCTTTTAGGCCAAACCTATGTCACATCAGGGTGGTTTCCTGTGGAGGCCTCCCCCTGGTTAGGTTAGACAAGCTTTTGTGTACCTATTTAATGTGAGTAAATGTTGTTCCTAGACTGTTCCCGGCTATATCTTTTGTTATGATCCAAGTTGAGATTCCCAACCTCCCCAGTTTGTTTTTGGCTCCTTTTATCTTGACTGGGTCAGCTTTATATTTTCCCATGGCTGTATAATTTTTTTATCCTTTTCCCACTCCATTAGCGAGAGAGCTTCTTGATTTTGTCCAAATGGGCAGAATACAGCAGCCTCTCATTTATGAAGGTTGGACGGGCCCTACTAACATCAGTTATGTTTAGTTGCTTTTGTGTACGGTTTTAGTTTCTTGCTGGGTTCATCTCCACCCCCTTTCATTTTATTCATTCATCAATTATTAAGTGTACAGATATAATCATTATATGGTTTGCGGAGCATTGTAGGCCCCCTTTGTGAGGATGAAGTATTATGGTGTATGGAGGATTGATTGAGTGATGGATGAGTTTTTGCAGTGAATGGGCAAATTATAATGAGTGAATGGGTTGTGAATAGGATTAGCTAGGTATAGGATAGTTAGTTAAGACGAGCCTCAACCCTTTTTCAGCCTTGTGCCATAATTGTATTCTGTACAATAAATGTCGACAGACCTCCAACCTCACTATTGGCTTGTGTTTTATTAGTGGATTTACGACCAGTGTTACTGCATTTGAGAAGTGACTGTGTGAATTGATAATTTTTATTTTTTGTTACTTTTGATTTTCAAAAACTGTTTTCAATTTTTTAGTTTTTGTTTGTTTTTTAGTACATATTATTTATACACTTTCATTTCTTTTCTGTTTGCATTTTGACCCTCTCCCTGTTTTTATTTACATTTTTCGTATTTAGTTGAATTGTTTATTGTCTTTCGTTTGCCCTGTTCTTTTTGCATTTTATTATTTTTATTTTACTCTTAAATATTTTTGTTTTCTTTCTGTGCTTAAAAACATTTAAAAAAAGGATAAAGAAACCATTTCATTTGGTTGACTGTCGTGGGTTTTTACGCCACCATGGTTGACAAAAACAACGATGTGACGCATACACCAGTACCAAAGCCAGTGTCACTAGCCAAAATGGCCTGGTCAGAAAATAGGCAGCTGAAAAAGGATAGCAGTTTTTACATCAACCAGCGGAAAAAGTATGAGGAGTTGTTCAAGGACAATGAGTTCCTAACAATTCCGGAAGCCCTTGACACAGTAAGTCCGCACACCATATCCCTGCTGACCTCCGATGTTATGATTGATTGGGGTCAGCAGGGAAAGTATGGAGGAAGCTTTAAAAACTTTGCATATTAACCCAAGGATACTCGCAAGAAGGACAAATGCATTGTGGGATATCCTTCTCCAAACTGAAGACCAGGCGAAAAAGTTGGCAGAGATCATACTAAGCACAAAGTCTCTGAGACTTCAAACGGAATATATGGACACCTGTAGGATGAAAGTGACCGTCCATATCCCAGATGACTGAATGGGGGCCTTCACCAAATTTGAGGAACTAAATGAAGTGAGGGCCCTCAGTAGCAAAGCCGGCATTGAGACGGGGACATGGAGATACAAATAACCCTGAACAGGAAGGGTTTTCAAGAAATCCCCAACATCTTGGTTTGCTGCGACAGGAAGATGCTGGTAGTGGTGGAGGGCAGAAAACCGTGGTGTTGGTCATATGGGGTGTCGGGCCACATGGCAAAGGAGTGCCCCAGTAAAAAAAGTACACAAGCTCCATCACGTCCAGCATCTACAACAGCTAAAACAGCAACAATAGCAGCAGGACAAGCAGCGGAGGGGACTTCGAAATCAGATGGATAGTGTGGAAAGAAGTCACCAAGGGACAGAAAGCATCAAGCGTCTCGTCTCCCCCTCAAAAAAGAGACAGCTCAAGAGAAGAGGCAGTCGCTGCCTGAAAAGCCGAAGGAGGTGTGGCCACAACAAAAAGTGGGACAGCAGACATGGCCGCAACAAAAGCAGCAACACCAACACCACCAACAGCAGGCTGAAACAGAGATGCCAATGGAGGAAGAGAACCAATGAACAGAACCAGGTCACTCTCCGTTCCTGCTTTGCCAAGCGAAGCTATTAGCTCCCCCAAAGTTAGGAGCCTCCCTACTTCCCCTTCCTGTGTTCCATCCCCCTCTCCCTCCACTTTCTCCCTAAGTTCATCAGCAACTCCACCCCACACATCCACTTCTTACCCTCCCTATCGTGCAAGGGAGAAAAAGATGTTTGCAGGCCCTGAATCCATTTGCAAGGTGGACAGGGAAGAGTACAAAAAGGGCTTGTCGAAACAGAGAAAAGCATTATTAGGAGTACTGTATAAAATGGACACTGTAATAACCTGCGGATGTCGGTGGTAGTGTCTTGGATGGTCGGAAGACGATGAGTTGGGAACTGGGAGCCTAGGACAATCCATTGGGGTCCTTTCATCTGTAGATTTCTAGCCTGTATGTGAGTAGGTTTTTTGCTCTTACTCGTTTTTATTTTTGCAGGCCTAGAATATGTCTATTATGATAGCTACTTTGAATATGAAGGGCTTGAGGGATTGGGGTAAGGCAGCCTGCCTGCTCCGGGATCTCTTGTCCTTTGGCGCGGATATCGCCGCGATCGAAGAGACCCACTTTGTTTGCAGCGTCGATATGTGTGTGCTGGAGAGTGACTTTGTCGTTTATTCAGCATATGAGGACCGGCATGCCAGAGGAGTTTCTTTGCTGGTGAAGCGGACTTTTGATGCGAAGGTGGAATGTGTCAAATCAACAAAGGGTTAGGCCATGTCCGACACGGATTTTTTTCAAATTTGCTACACTTATAGATCTCCATGAAAGGAATTGAATAGCACCTGTTACACATCTCAAGGTCAAGGGGTTCCTGAGATATGACCTCTGACCTTTTTACGAAAATGTGAATAGTGACCAACTTTAAAAGATGATATCTCAGTTGTTTATGGACCTACAAAGTTCAGCCATATATCATTCTAAAGTACTTAGATAGATCTACAATTTTATCTGTTTTTTTTTTTTAGAGGTCAAATAAAAAAGTTGACCTTTGATCTGACTTATCTCAAAAAACGTTATCTTAATTTTTTTTATATTTTGACAAAAGATTTGTCTATCTTATGACAGTATATATTCCAAATTTCATGATGGGCATTCCACGAGAACTGTTGCTACAAGTGTTTAATAGAACTGGGCAAAATTCAAAATGGCGGAATGTAGTATCTGCTACTTCATATAAAAAACATTTTGATATTTCACAATATGGTCAAGTTGTATATCTTTGTAAAGCTATTTTAATGCTGATTAATATTCACATGAGGACCATGGTCATGAAATCAATTTTTGCAGTATGTCTCTCACTGAAAAAGAGTGATTATATATAACAAAAACAAAATTAGAAGAAAAGTTTTGACAATACGATATTAATGAAAATTTTACAATTGCGTCACTCAATCAGGGGGAATGACTAACATGATTTTTTTTTTTTTTTAATAAATGGGCATCCATAGTTTTGTCGGAGATGATTTTACATTTTTAGAAATCATAGAAAATTATTTTAAAATATGCTGCGAGTCACCGATTGTAATAATCTTTCTAATTTATGATCTATAAAAATAGATCTTTTTAATGAGTGAAAAAAAATGAGGGACAACTTTATTTTTGAAACATTTATCAATATTATCACTTTTTATTTAGATGTAAAAAAAAAAAAAAAAAAAAAAAAAAAAATAAATAAATAAATAAAATAAAAAAATAAATAAAATAAAAAATAAACAATTCTTGTAAAAATTTATTTTTCTACCGAAAAGGATTTTGACTTCAGAAAAAATAAGTCTTTAATATATATATTATTTATAAAATACATTAAAAGCTGTTTTCATTTTAAAAATGTCTTAGTTTTTTTGCATGTTTGTATTTTAAATTCAGAGCTAAAATTGGAGTTCTTGCGAGACGTAAAAAAAATATTTTTACTATGACTTTTTAAGAGACATTTCTAAAATAAATGCAGTCATTTCAGAATAAGTTCTAACATGAATTTGATGTAGTCAAGGCTCGCCAAGTACAAAAATTAAATAGATTGAAAGATCAGAAGGTGATGCACAAGGTCCATCACCCACCAGTGAAAGCAGTAATCAACATCAGCCAATATCAGCTGAGTGCCTCTGAGGAGTCAGTATTGAATAAGGGTCTCAACTTTGCCACAACCATCAGGTGGGTGCCATACTTGGACATCATTGCCAGAGTCGAGGCAGTGACCATGAACATCCCTCAGGCTCAGGCAGATGAACTGAGATGGAAGGTGAATTAAACCTTGGAGAAGGCCAAGCTGCCCAAGTCTAACATAACAAAGCTGGAGAGGCTGGCAATTGGATCCCTACAGAGGAACAAAAACATCATCATACTACCGGCTGACAAAGGTAATGCGACTGTAGTGATGGACAGATCAGATTATACATGAAAACTGGAAGACCTCATTAGCAATGGTAGCTACAGCAAAGTGAAAAAGGATCCTACTATGAAAACGGAATGCAAACTGTCACAGATACTAATCAAGAACAAGGATCACTTCGCACCTAAGATGTATAGGCAGTTATCGCAGCGTTACACCAAGCTACCTCACATATACAGTCTCCCTAAGATTCACAAAGACGGTATTCCGCTCAGGCCGATTGTTAGTTGCCAAGGCTCTGTGTGCCAACCTCTGAGTCGCTTCCTTGTAGATATAATTGACCCATTGATTGGAAAGTCTCCTTCATATGTCTGAAACTCTGCCCACTTCGTGGAAATAATCAAAGATGCTCCCATCCTATCCAACCAGATGGTGAGCTTGGACATGGTGAGTTTGTTCACCAAGGTACCCACGGAGGAGGCACTCTCAGTAGATTGACCTCTGACTCTTCCCTAGAAGAACGGACCAGTATTCCAATAGATAATCTGATGGAGATGTTGACTTTCTGTACACAAACAACACACTTCGGAATGGGATCACACATATATCGACAGGATGAGGGCTTACCAATGGGCTCGCCATTATCACCAGCAATGGCGAATATATACATGGAATACTTTGAGGAAATGGCATTAGAATCTATATCCCTAAAGCCAACTATATGGTTAAGGTACGTAAATGACACCTTCATACTCTGGCCACACCAGGAAGATGTTCAGGTTCTACTGGACCATGTGAACTCAATAAGACCTTCGATACAGTTCACAATGGAGAAAGAGAGTAACAACACACTCCCATTCCTGGATGTTCTAATATCTCGAACAGAGCATGGGTTTAAGACATCCGTATACCGTAAACCGACATTCACCGGACAGTACCACAATTTCAACTCCCACCATCCATACAGCGTAAAGAAAGGGATCGTCCGTTGGTTACAACACTGAGCAAAAGTCATAAGTGGCGACCCAGAGACGTTAGATAAAGAATTGGTCAGTATAAGTACAGTATAACCCGGATATAAGAGACCCTGATATAAGAGAGATTTTCTCTGGTCCCAAATTAGAGCCATACTTACCTAAACAAAATAGACCAAACCTGGATATAAGTGAAACCCAGATATAAGAGACTTCTTCTCTGGTCCCGACAACTCTCTTATATCCGGGTTACACTGTAGTACCCTACAATGTAACAACTACCCTGGGTACATGGCAGCAGCCCCCCAAAACTGGGACAGGCAAGTACAAGAGAAGGAGGACAAGAACACTCAGAAAACAGTCTGCCTGCCTTATGTGAAGGGGTTGTTAGAGAAAATACAAAGGATCTGCAGTCCATATAACATCAGGACAACCTTCAAAAGCTTGACGACACTTCGCAGATATCTCTCTTGAGTGAGACCCCCCCCATAGAGGAGAACATGACTAAAGACTGTGTGTACGCTATCCTGTGCAGCTGTGGAAAGGAATATAAAGGAGAGACAGGCCGCCCCCTCAAGGTAAGGCTTCAAGAACACCAGAAAGCTGTAACGCGAGGGGAAGTAGAAAAATCAGGTGTGGCTAACCACATATGGAGAGAGAAGGCCACAAAATCCCCTGAGCCAACCAAGCATAGAAATAAATACAATATGGGAACCAGTAATAAGGAGTGCCAGAGAAAAGCAATGATAACAAAGTTGCAATACGAGCTCTGGTAAAAACATGAAATGATAACAGCAAAATTGCAATATGAGCACTGGTAAAAAGGGTTTCTGAAAACATTAGGTTTAATACCCAGAAATTCATACCCAGATGACAAGGACACATGGCACAGTGGATAAAGGCGTTGTTTAGATCCCGTGACAGGACCCAAATAGTGTGAGTTCAATAAGGCAGTGGAGAACTTTCAGAGGGAAATTAGCAGGCGATAACTGACATCCATCAAACATGGCACGTTGCAAAATAAATTCCAACCACCTGAAGAAGGCCGGAGCGTACAATGGCCGAAACGTTGTGATAAATTATAAATATGGCGACAAAGATGAGGACAATAGTCCGAATAATGTAAATAATTTACAAGTTCTGAAAGTTTCACTAAATTGCGACAATTATTTGATTTTTGTAATAATATCCAAATTTATGTGTTTATTTATTAAGTGAAAGAAAGCTCATGCAAAAATAAAATATAGGTTAAAAAAAACAAAAAAAAACAAAAAAAAACTTTTCAACCACAAAATCAAACGTGCTAAAAAGGAATAAAAAATGTCAAAAAATAATTAAAAAATACTTTGATCTCTACTCTTATCAATAACAAAGTTTTTCGTGATAAAACGTTGTTTTTATTAAGTTTGTGGCCTTTTTTTCATAAGGAAATGCCACTTCAGTGAAAAATTGGGCATCCGTACTACACACAAAAAATACATAATGAAAAACCAATACACTGCAACCACAAATAATCGAGCTTTTTTTCCAAAGTTTTTATAAAGTTAATATTAAATTTAAATTCCAGTTTATTATGTCAAAGAATAAAGATTCTTTGTAAAAAAATAAAAATTGATTTCCCGCCATAAAAGCCAAAACAAAATAGTTTTTTTTTTTTTTTTTTTATTATTATTCTTTGTACAAATCTGCCAAAAAAAGTTGTCATCGCACACCATTTTTCGTTCGCGCACCGAAAATTAAAATACATATATATCTTTTTTAATATTTGCATTTTTACTGCGCAATATTGTATACACAAAAAACTATTAAATAAGAAAAATTATTTTTCATCACTAGAAAATGGTAAAACTTTATGAAAGGAGAAAAGAAAATTTTCCCTCGAAATATTTTCGACATATTCAAAATTGAATATTTATGAATCTTTGTACAATTAAATAAGACAGCACATCTTGTAAATAGCTTCGGTGAGTTCAATGATAAAAATAAAATAGAACATATATTCAATTACACAAACACTACACATCAATATTGCAATATTTCTATTGGCGGGAAGCAGAGTAAGTATGTCCGTATTTAACTAGCAATTTTGACTTTTGTTGAGTCAATTGATATTCGTCAATTAACATTAATTATAATTTTATTTATAAGAACTGATAAAATTAAAATAACACCTGAAAAATAATTTGACAATAAAAATAGTATTTAAATTTTTAATTAGCAATACCGCTATCGGCTCAACAAAAACAAAAGTTAATTTTATTTTTGCATGTTGATAAAATAAAATTTCACTGCATATGAAGTTACTTGGAAATAAAGATAAAAATAAGCTACTCGAATTTCTCCATAATTCTGTTTAGGTTTTTCTTTAAGTCTTTTAAAAGTAAGAACCTAACGTATTTTTGTGATATGTGTCCTTTAAAATAATTTAAAAAAAAAAAAAAAAAAAAAAAAGTTTCCAACAATAAAATAAAATGCTAACATTTTTAATTTAAATTATAAATAAAATTTATTTCCTCGTAATTCCTTGGATATTTTTTTTTAATTAACTTTAATTTTTTTATTTATTTATTGCTGGAATTACTAAGGATTTTTATGTTGTTTCATGAAAGTTATCAAACAAAAAAACTGTAACTTGGCTTGCATTAGGCTTAGAACAAAAACAAAAATATATAAACTAATTTACAAACAAAATTTAACTGAGTTTTTTTTCTCTTTCGTAATTCTTATTTACAAGAAAAAGTCCAACTTGTGTTTAACCATAAAAGTGAAATATAATAAAACATACTAGTTCTTGTTATTAAGTTTTATTATATAGATAAACATTAATATTTTATTCAGGTGGAAAATTCCTAATCCCATTTTTCTTAAAATAAAACAGAAATTTGAAGTGTTGATTGTTGAGGCCGAAAAATTGAATTAATTATGAATGCCTATATTTACACTAACAGTGTTTTGTTAAAGAAAATAGTTATTAAAAATGCTGCAATATAAAAAAAAAAAAATAAAAGTCACTGGTTTTAGCTCTACAAACTTACTTGAAGATCCCATTTAACATTTTGTAAGAAAAACATGGCAAGAGCTGAGTTGGTTCCAGTCACATTAACGAATTCGTCACACCTTCGTTTGCATTCATCTCCGCTTGGAAGATATTCCGCTTCGTCCTCACTAAAATCCGACATGACGGGTCTTAAGCAGCTTACCTTTTGATTAATAAAAGGTTGAAAAGTGAAAATGCATTTCAATAAGAGTACTTTTCAGAGCCACTTGAAAACTCTTATCGGAGTTAGAGATATACGAATGCGTAATGGTGTCAGCAAAAGTTTATCTCGATTATTTCCCTTGATAAAGAAAAATAGGCAAAGATAAAAAGCGAGCAATCATGAAGTCATTTTTAATACCACAATAATTTACAAACGATTTCGTGTGGTCAAACCAGAAATAATAATTGGAGTTAGTTCACTACAAATAAAAGTTGTTGAATATAAAACGAATCAGTTATTACTGCCGTTAGAGTGCATTATCTGTCAGCAAGCTCTACTACTGGTAGATCATGGGTTTTTTTTTGTGAGTTCAATCCTAAGTGGAGTGGATGCATATGGGCACTTTGATGTGGTGTAATGACTAGCAAGCTTGTCTCGCTAAGTATTATTGTAACATAACAATAAGTTACGATGGAGTAGTGAATTCGATCCTCATTGTATGCTCCATATTTTCGGCTTTGTACTACTAATATACGGTTACGCTTCTTAAAATCATAGAGCACTTCAACGTGGTGTATGGTTCATTAGCAAGCTTGTTTCGCTAGAGATCAATTGAGTAGCGAGTTCGATACTCACTGGGTGTAAATGGAAAAAAAAAACTATTACTGTATATTTTTGAGGGTTCGGTTAAAAAAGATTGGGAAGATTGAAGATCAAGTGACAACAAGTTGCACCGTAAAAATAATGGTGAGAGATACTTAGTGTTGTATAAAACCAAAATTATTTTAAGAGCAAATTCTACTAAATATTAAAGATGCATAAATTTGATGGTTCATGTGTCTTGAAAAGGGGGTAATAAATTCCTGGACAAGTAACTTATTTATTCTAAAATAAGGCTCAATGTTAGTAGCGAGAAAAAAATCAACTTTACAATCAAATCAATCAAATAACAAAATGTCACAAGAAAAATGCCAGCATATACAAAAAAGTGCAAATTACAATAAAGATGGTACAATAAATATATTTATTATTGTAAACAATACAATAATTGTGGCACAAAGCTGAAGTGGAAGTGGGAAAAGGTTGGTCTTCGCTATCTATCCTAGTCCTAATTAGTTACAATCATGACCTATTCATCCAATACAATTTACCCAATTACAAAGAACTCATCCATCACCATTCAATCCTGCATATGCCACAATATCACATATTCACTGGGGACCTACAAAACGCTCCATGATATAAAAATCTCATGAACGTTCATAATGTCTATTTTTTTTAATCAAAAATATATAAAAATTCATGAAATGAGGGGGAGAGAATGAACCCACAAAACTAACAAAAGATTGTAATAAAACAAACTAAAACAAAACAGATATTAGACCTGTCCACCCCACAAAATGATAAGAGTGGCCACTGTATTCCGCAATAGACAGAATCAAGAAACACACTTACTAATGGAGAGAGAAGGGAACCTTAAGGCAGTGTAATGGTTAGCAAGCTTGTCTTGCTAGAACAGTTAAGACTGAGTAGTGAGTTTGATCCTCACTGGGTGCTCCCTACTTTCGGCCTTGTGCCACATCTAAGCTATGCTTGGAAAACCACTACTAATGGAGAGAAAAGGGTAAAAATAAATGACAAAATGGAAAATCAAAGTCTGACCCTGAGAACCACTTGAGATAGAGGGTTACAGAGTAAGAGGCACAGTTTATACAGATATTTGGGGAAGATAACAGTTAACCTTAGACTTGAACAGGTTGAGATTGTAGTGATTAGGAAAGTATCCTCATGGGAGTTGGTTCTACAGAGCAGTGGTCTGTGGGAAGAAGCTGCTCAAGTGGAACTTACTTCTCATCAATGGAATAATGGAGGAAATGCAGGTAGTTCACTACAATGTACGTAGCATGGCAGGTTAGAACTGATGGAACTAAGGAATGTAGTTTGTCTGAGCACTTTCCATGAAAGTAGCGATAGAGCAGTGACAGGCTTGTGGCATTTCATCTATTGACATGGTGGAAAATAATTTGTCACCCACAAGAATGTGGATATGCTTTTGGACTCTGTCAAGACTGGAAAGTGAGGACTGGGCAGCTCTTGCCCAAATATGACAGTAGCACTCCATTTTAGGCCTGATATGGCTCTTGTAAAGGTAGCGGATAGTACAAGGAGTCATGTACTTACTGGAGCTGTACAACGAACAGATATTTTTCTTGCATTTTTAGCAATGGATTATTATATGTATGACTTCTACTTGAAGCCTGGGTTCAGTCTAAGGCTCAAGAGTCACTCAAGACATTCAAACATCCATTCATCATGACTGGTGGTAGTTCAGGGTCCGATTAGCAATGATGGAATAACTAGTTTGGTTTTCAAGGCATTGAATGTAACCAGTCAGTTCCCCCCCCCCCATTGAAATGTTAGAAGGAGGAGAGATAAGCTGCAGTTACTTCATATGTGTTACCTTGTATCAAACAAGGCCAAGCTTAGTAAATGTGTTATTAAGTAATACTGCAAAAACATTAATTGTATTTTTTGTAACTTGAAAAACACAAAATAGATGTTTTATTGGTGTTTGTTTTATACTGAGCACTTATTTGTTCTTGTCCAAATAGAGTTGGTGCCCTGTTGCGAATTTCCATCTGGTTGAAAAGTTTCATAGCAGACTGAGGGGAAAATAATCAGCTACATTTTAAAATAAATGACTAGGGTTCACATTTCTTTCAGATTTTAATTTTCAATAATTCTTAAAAGCCTCCGTTCAAAGATATTTCAGACATTTGAGAAACCATATAATTATCAATGCGTATATTTCCCGTTCCATCTGTAGTGGGAAGGGAGGTAAATCAGCTTAAGTTAGTAAATTTATGAGTAATTACTTCCCTTAGTTGCTTTATACAAAGAAAATATTTATCTGTATTTAGACAAATTAGATCCCAAGAAAAATTAACTGTTTAATTAATCAGTTCCTTTACACCTACATTTGTTAGATTGTAGTCTTATTTTGTTCAAGCCTTTCATCTGAAGAACTTTGAAGACCTTTGTGTATTAAGTGATCATCTTTTTTCAACTTAGTCTTGCTTGAAATAGGCATTGTCATCGTCGTTCTGTTGTTAGTCTTTTTCTTCCGAAAGATATTTCCATTTCAGTGTTAAGCACATAAAATTTTTAACATGAAAAGATATTGAGCAAGAAGTGATTTATATAATAGCAGGAGTAATCAATGAATATACCATAAAAAAGGGAACTGATTAAAAACAGTTTATTGGCCTCTATTTTAGTTGTAAATTTGTTATTGATGGACCTACATTTTTGTGGCTCTGAAGTTTGAACAGATATGGGGTGGGGGGATTCCTTCATATCCAGCAACAATAGATTTGAGAATCCAAAATGTAGTTGTAAAAAAGGATTTTGCGTCTCAACCACATGCGCCCAGACGCTATGAAAACATATTCACACACACACACACACACATAAATTTTCCAAACTACATTAAAAACATACACAACTTTTCAAACTACGAATATTCAACTACAAGCAATGGAAACTTAATTTTTTAATTTACAAACATTACGGAACATAACTCTTCTAAAGCTAAAAGTTTATTCAGCATTTTCTCAGCTTTATAATTCTTTCAATAACACTAACAGTGAACATTTTGACTTGAGCAACAAGTTCATAAAAAAACTTTTGTGAGCTCTGAAAAATATTTCATTTAGTAAAAACTTCAAATCTGTCAAAGGAACATAACACCAACAAAAATAGTACTTTGCTTGAACATCATTATACAAATATAAATATTGTTGTTATGAAACCGTTTTGTGTTCCTTCTTGTTGTTTCTCTTGTTACTTTTGCGTTTGCTTATACATTCGTATAGTAAAAAAAATGTACAGGTTGATTTAGGCCGTCAATACCGCTAGCGGCTACACTTCTATCTTCCTAATTCTTATTCTTTTATTGTTCTTTCACCTTACCCTTTTGTCTTCATATTCTCTTAAGACTCAGTAACCCCTTACGTCTTAGTGGCTTTATTGCCGTGTCTGGGGTGCAATAATTAATTAAAAAAATTAATAAAGATTTTATCAGAGTTGTTTCCCTTGGACTGTAAAGTTTACTAAGATCGACACGAGCGCGTGCGGGAATTTTCTCAGCCTGCACCATTTCTCTGATGTTTGCTAATTGGAATATTGATTTGGAGAAGAAGATTGGGCTGAGAACATTCTAGCAGCCTTTTGTAGTATATTTAAATTTTCTTTTTATTGATAAGATTTTTAAAAAACGTAGATTAATTATAAATTTACAATAAGAAAATGTCCTGGAAAGTGTACAGTGATTAAAATAAAAGTAATATTGA